>OX376327.1:13373833-13992073 GCA_947369225.1 Hofmannophila pseudospretella | reverse complement strand
GAGCTGAACCCAACCCAAACCTAACCCAACCCAAACCTAACCCAACCCAAACCTAACCCAACCCAAACCTAACCCAACCCAAACCTAACCCAAACCCAAACCTAACCCAAACCCAAACCTAACCCAAACCCAAACCTAACCCAAACCCAAACCTAACCCAAACCCAAACCTAACCCAAACCCAAACCTAACCCAAACCCAAACCTAACCCAAACCCAAACCTAACCTAACCTAACCTAACCCAAACCTAACCTAACCCAAACCTAACCTAGAAGAACATTTAGAAGAATACACAAAAAAAAAAAAAAAAGAAGCATGTAATGAAAGCATACCTAAAACAAGGAAAAATACAAAAAAAAAATTACCTTGATGGAATGATGAACTAGCCAACCGGAAGAGGGATATGACCACGAAGAAACGCAGAGTATCCTGCGCCGCACCAGTACGCAGAGACAGAGTCGTGAAACAGTACCTGGAAGCAAAAGAAATGTATGTAAAAACAGCTAAGAAAGTACAGATCGAAAGTTGGAAGAAATTCTGTGGGAAGCAACAAAGAGAAACGATGTGGCATGGCATCTACAGGGTTATAGGAAGAACAACGAAAAGACAGGAGAACATACCATTGGTGAAAGACGGGAAGGAGGTGAGTCAGATGGAGTCTGCTAAAATGTTAGCTGAAACATTTTACCCAGACGACAAACCTGATTAAAATATGCAGTAGAGAGTTTCAACCCGAAGAAAGCCCCGGGACAGGACGGCCTAACAGCGGACATATGCAAACATGCGATCGGAGATCGCAAATAAATGTCTGGAACTGTCCCACTTCCTAAGTCCTACAGGGCTATTGGGTTGCTGTCAGTTATGGGGAAAATAGTGGAAAAAATGCTTATAAGGCGGATAAAATGGCATACGCTCCCGAAAATGAACACCTGCCAATACGGATTCATGCCCCAGAAGGGCACCGAAGACTCCCTCTATGACCTAATGCAATACATTGTCAAGAACCTTAATGAAAAGAAGTTAATGACAATGATATCGCTGAACATAGAGGGAGCCTTCGATAGCGCCTGGTGGCCGGCCATAAAATGTAGACTGACGGAAAAGAGCTGTCCGACAAACCTTCGGAGAATGGTCGATAGACAAATCAATGATCAATAAAATATATATAAACAGAGGTAAATGCCGCTCTCGCCTGTGTAGGAATGGGGGAAGGGAAACAAACTCAAGTTTGCCCCGCAAAAAACTAAAGCCATGTTGATAACAAGGAAACTGAAATATGACCAGCCACTCCTTCACATTGGGGGGGCTAAGAATAGATAGGAAATTAACATTCGTAAGTGCAATGTTGTTTGTGTGTGTGTTGTAATGTGGTAAAATCAGGTCAGTAAGATTCTATGATTTTGTCGAGTAAGTATTTCCGCTTAAGTAATGATTGTGATTGTGACGCCGTATCTACTAAATGTAATGTACTCAGCGGACCCAAAGTAAGCAAATGAGCAGGTGTAAGAGCAGTGGGTTCAGCAGGATCAGAACTCAAAACAGAAAGTGGACGTGAGTTTAACATGCTCTCAACTTGAGTAAGAACTGTGAGAAATTATTCATAGGTCAGCATACGCTCAGCATGACAACACAGAATTTATTCCTGATAGACAGGAAGAAGCTATATCTTTGTGTAGCCATAATAACCGGCTCGCGCAACGCAATAATAAAACTGTTTGGCTAACCAAAATAAGCCTAAGCACCACGATTGTTTATATTAAAGATACACGTTCAGTTATGCAACCTGTCAGGATTCAAATTGACAATGGTTCACAAAACCATTTTATAACAAAAAAATGTTGCATGAGACTTGGTATTAAAGTATTATACATACAATATATGTCGTCTGTATATTTCTTAACAAGTGCATTGTAAATTAATGTGTTATTTTCTGCGGTCGGGTTAATACCTAGCCATATGCTTTCGGCTTTACCGAAAGGTATAGTGAAAAGTTTAGATATCAAATATCATACACGTAGAGCATCATCTAAATCTGTATTGGTATGTACCATTGAATTGAAAGACTCAATAAGCATTGGACATTTTTCATAGTCACCATGGAATTCAGGTAGCACTAATTTCTCAAACCTTACCATATTTTTGCTATTATTATTTATTGGAATTGTTGTTGAGTAATTATAAATCTGTGAAAAAGTTTGTATAGCCTGTTTGATTTATTTTATTTTATTTATTTATTAAGTAAACACAACAGATTACAACTAGAGAAATTACAGAAAAATCAATATAAAGTTATGAGCTAGGTCGTAACCCTTAACGTGTAAACACAGCATGGTTAGGAAGTGGGAAATTGATAGATATAGATTGTTGTACAAAATTGATTGATTGCACCATGCAGGTCTTGGAAGGCCCATATCGCTTCAAAATTAGGAGTGTACTTGTTGTCTAGTTTTAAGTTGAGGTTATTTGCTTCGTCTACCATTTGAGTAAACTCGTTTCTAATTTTATCAATGTTTGTAACTTTCTGTAAAAATGATGAATAGTAGGCATCATTTTTTTACTTTGGTATTGATTCATAATGCGCTGTAAACACCCAAAATAAGACTGTTTTTTCGACTCTACTAAAACTAACAATTTAGCCAACTCTATGCTTTCACCACCTCTGCTCTCTCTACTGCTCTAATTCTTTTTTGTCATCTGCCATGGTGCAATAATAAAGTTTGACAAACACTGGACAAAACTATATAACAATCCCGTGAAACACACGGATACGCAAATTAAATGGATAAATAAACGTACTATAACAAGAAATGGCCACAAAAATGCAAAGTAAACTAAATAACAAACTTTTCTTTTGCCAATATTGGCAAACAAACACAAAATTGTACGAACTGTACGCGGGCGTTTTGCACAATGAAAATAACTTTCTTAAGTCGCGGGAAAGGGATAAATATCTAGAAAAGCGAATCCAGGCTCGATAGGACCATTTTATGATGAATTTGGTGGAATATTCACTTTATCATCGATGCGGGTTGGCTCCACCTTCAGACTCCCTTCAACACAATGAATTTGAAGTGAAATATGTACGAAAACTTTTCCACTTACCAAACCAATAATCCTTACGTGAAGGCACTACAATACACTACACTTCACTACACTATTTATCGCACAATATCCTCGAAAATCTTTAGTTTTCAGGTGTTCTGAAGCGGCGAAGAAAATTCGCATGAAGCGCGGCGCGGGCTTTTTCAATGACAGTTGTTTTTTTTTGTCTTCTTTTCCGGCTCTGGGCACACGCTAGTCGAGGGTGCGTTTGGCCGAGTGGAAAATATGATTTGGCAATACAGTCTTCGACAAAGTTATTCAGTTTGACGCAAGGAACATAATACTCTAACGAGTTTGACGAGCTCTTTCCGATAAATAAACTTTTTTGTCAAATATCTATTTATTATAATATAAATGTTCTGTAATTTCGAAGCTATAACCGATAAATTATTTGTATTTAAACAAATATAAATATATTTACAATTCAACATAGAAGTTACATGTTTAACATCTATAAATTATTATTGAATCTGGGAAAATAATAGGTAGAAGGCTGACGCCACTTTTTGTTTTCATCTCGGACAATCCTTCATCAAGTTATCATCTAAATAATTTTAGTGTAGTTTTTATTTAAACAATTAGTACTATATTTCAAAATTTAAAGCGACAACTGAGAACCCATAGTGGAGAGGGCTGCCTGCTGCGGGACAGCGGGTGCGCCCGACGCAAGTGTCCTAGTTTTGTTACGAGGGCCGCGCTTTGCCTTACGTTTTTTATCAGGCGCTAGCAATATTCCCCTTTCTGTCAGTGGGTTTGTCTCCGGAAGGAAGCCGTGGGGATCTCCGCCGGTTGTGATGCAACCCTAGGAGCCATCGGTCTAAGCTGTAGGGGTCGAGGCTGCGGAATAACCACAGGCGGGGCTACGTGAGGCGGTAGCGGAGGGAGGAGTTTTAGTTGTTTCCGCAATCTCTTTTAACACTTTACAGCGGCGATCGTTGACCGCGTGCGGGCCGGTGCAGTTCGCACAGGTTGTCAGGAGACCACTGGAGGGAGGACCCTCACCCTAGTGCAATCGGCCACCAGGTGTGCTTCTCCATAGCGCACGCACCTAGGCGGCCGGCCGAGGAGGGCCCAAAAGCTTGGCATCTGTGGCATTGCACCGGGCCCGCCCGGATTAGGGATAGTGCTTCCCGGAAGATAGAGCAGCTCGCTGATTTTGTACAGGCTGCCCAATTCCTCCTGAGACATGTGATCAAGCTCAAGAAAGAATTGACAGCCTGGGCGGCTCTTTTTAGACTGGATTATTATTTTTATTGATTATTCGTTTTTTGGTGTCGGAGGGGAGGCCTCTTTGGTGGGAAAAAATGATAGCTGACACTAAGGCTCTGTTTATTTGTAAGCATAGAGACTTTATGTTTGACTTAAATGTAAGTCTCGTATGTAGTCTTTGTGTTTGACTTATTGAACTCTCGGTAAATAGGAGTGGAATCGTATGTTATTATTTTAACTTTTATTTTAGTTTGTAGAGTCTTTGTATGGTGGCTAAGTCTCGCTATGTATTCGATGTTACGTTATGTTTTTGCTGTACTGATGGCTATGTAGGTAGAGTCACGTATGTGGTATTCTGTTCTATGGTGGTTCTCGTTATATAGTGTAAGGGGAAGTGATGGACTTGTACCCTATATAACAAGTCGAGTGAACGTGTATTAGGAGCCTCGCTATGTTTATTTTTAATGAATACTAGATATAGCATCGTCTGTGGTCGGTTCCCTTTCCGGTTTTGTCTTTGTTTTCGCCATAGAGCCTTCATAGTGCATAATTCTAACGCCTGTGTTAAATCTCTAATTAGGTATCTAATTTATTATGGATCTATTGTCGTATTTTTGTGTCCCGCTTTGTGAATAAAGTGATCTGGAATTACGGTGTTTATTTCCCACCTCCACGCCCGCCATGACCTGCTAAGTATACAAACAATTACCCCGACGAGTCTGCTCGTGCGGCAGGCCGCCGCCGCCGGCCGGGTCACCGCTCGCACCAGGTCGCGCACTCACAAGTGGGTCACCTGCCAGAGAGCCAGGACCGTCCTCCGCGGGAGCTCAAGTTGTTCGGGAGGCGGCGCGTCAGCGCGCGCGCGGCCATGAGAGCCGCGGATTGCGCGCAGTAGAAGTGATGTGCACGACATAGTAAGATAATACTTATTTAATCTCACTAGATCGTGCACGACAGTGAGAAAAAATTCACACATGACCTGATGGGAGTATTTCGAAAAAAACCATTTCATTGTAAAAATTTTTACTCATTCGGATTTTAATTCATTCGGAAGGCAGCTCGATTTTTTCGATTAATAAACGAACTCCATAAACAGTCATCTGGTCTTATTAAGGGTTAATAATTGTGTCTAATGCCCTACAGGAATTTAGGTCACTTTGCCGACAGGAATCGCTATACATCTACACCTGGCGGCATCGTTTTGTGACCTCGGTTTTATATAGTGTTTTTAAGGATTTATAATAAATAGTGGGTTCTGGTAAAAGTTCATGGCTTTCATTACCTTTTTGATATGGGCGCCCTCTGCGCAAACAAATAGAGAACTTTGTCGAGTGTAAGAACACTTTTATCAATTATCACTTTTATTTTATCTTTTTTACTTTCTAAAAGGGGACCAGAGGTTTCCAAGATCTTGGAGTATCTTTGATATCAGATGGGATCTCTGGAACGGTAATAGCTAGATGCTTCGAATTTGAGCTCAAATATTCAGGGTCGTGGTGCGTTTCTGACATCTAAAACCTTGAGGATCTGACGATAACCAGGCAAAAGTAAGTGAACGTCGGCCAACAAAGTGGATAATAAAGAATTAAAGGCTATTGTGGAAGCGGATCCATCGCAAACCACTTCAGAGTTAGCTGCAGGCTTCGGTGTGAGTGATAAAACTGTTTTAATCCACTTGAAGAAATTCGGGAAAGTAAAAAAGCTTGAAAGGTGGGTCCCTCATGAATTGAGTGAATCAAACCGGCAAACACGCGTCGACTGCTGCGTTACATTGCTCAACCGACACAATAATGAAGGGATTTTAAATCGGATCATTACCTGTGATGAAAAGTGGATCCTGTACGACAATCGGAAGCGCTCGTCGCAATGGCTGAACCCTGGAGAATCAGCCAAATCCTGCCCCAAGCGAAAATTGACTCAGAAAAAAATACTTGTGAGTGTTTGGTGGACTAGTGCCGGTGTCGTTCACTAGTTGTCTAAAATCTGGCCAAACGATTACGGCAGATATCCATTGTCAGCAACTGCTAAACAACCGAGGCTGGTGGATCGCTCTAGGCCACTGCTGCTTCAGGACTACGCTAGACCACACACTGCACAACAGACGGCCGCTAAACTAGAGGAGCTGCAATCGGAATGTCTGCGACATCCACCGTACTCCCCGGGCCTTGCTCCAACAGATTACCATTTTTTCCGGAATTTGGATAACTTCTTACAAGGAAAAAAAATCAACTCCGATGTGGCAGTCCAAACCGCCTTCAGAGTTTGATTCTCGCCCCCATGGTTTTTTTAGTAAAGGGATCAATGAACTACCTATGAGATGGCAATAGTGCATAGATAACAATGGTGCATACTTTGATTAATTAAATATATTTTACAAAAAAAAATCGACTTTATATTCCTCCCATACAAAACGCCAATTTCTGTCCGAAAAAAAACTGTCCGAGGTACGACTCGTACAACAGGTATCCTAGCCTATCCTAGGGTATCGAGAATGCAAACGTTCAGTTGTGTGTTGTCCGGCGTACAGTATAAATAAAACGGCAGCTGGTAACGTACAATTTATTGATTTATTCAATGAATGCATTCGGATGGCGGTCGGTGGCGCGGCCAGCACCCGGCACCCGGCACCAGTCGGTACTACGGCTGGGGGCGTCTCGCGCTCAGTTCTACTGTAATGTACAACGTACCTTGTTGCTATGATTCCTGATCAAGTAAGAAGTAAGAAGAAGGATGCATGTTGTGTTAAATACATTATGACGACATGACTCCACCTGCGGCGGGAGGAGCCGCCCTCGGACGACTGCTATCTCTTGGCTCGCTACGATACGAAGGTGCTTTTGAAAAAAAGTAAACATCGATTGAAAATATAATAATATCTACCTACTTCACAAATATGATTAACCATACTTAATTAAATAACAACAGCTTTTTTGGCAAAAATTTGAAAATAAAAAGTAACTCCAGGCACGACGGGGCGACGTCGCGCGGCCCGGGCTCCCTCCCGGCGCGGCGCGGCGCGGCGCTTACGACTTCTTCCTGCAACACGAGAACACGACACGCGCTCGGGTATACTGACGGACAGACAGACACGAGAGCGAGGCGGTGTGGTGTGGTGTAGTGTGGTACTGACTGGTCGTGGTTGTCGGTGTCGGAGTCGTCGAGCTCGGGCTTGGTGCGGCGCTTCTCGTACACGAGGATGATGGCGCACAGCACGAACACCTCGGCGCAGATCCCCAGGAAGGGCCACAGCGCCGCGTACATGTCCTTTACGCGCAGGGTGCTCAGCGCCCGCACCGGCTCCCAGTGCTCGCCCGCCGGCAGCAGCGGCGCGCAGTGGTACCTGCGGACACGTCGCCTCGTCAGCCGTCAGTCGTGAGTCGGTCGCGCCCCGCCTCGCGGAAGGCCACACGCACCAGCCCGCGTCCTCCCTCTGCGCGGGGTCCACCACCAGCTCCGCACCGGGCACGCCCTGCTCGTTGTCGCGCAGCGAGGCGCGCAGCCCGAGCGCGGTCAGCACGGGCAGGCTGTCGTTGTACTGGTCCGACGTGTTGCTGTAGCGCCACTCCACGGCCGTGTACGGCTTGCCTATGAGCTGCAACACGCGGTCACGTCACACTCACTCTGTACAACACATACCTCCTCCTCCCTCCCCCCACCGCCCCCCTCGCGCGACTCACCTTGCACGTGAGCTTCAACTTCTGCCCCTCGACCACGTTAGCGTTGGCCGGCATCTTGCCGTGCACGCGTCCCCTGACGCGCCAGTCGCGGCGCGCGGCGCCCGCCACGCACGAGTAGTTCCCGAAGTCGTCCTCGACGGCGCGCCCGTCCACACTGAGCACGTCGCGCGCGGCGCTCAGCTTGAGACGAGCGCGCGCGCCCTCCGGCAGCGCCTCCAGCGCCGTGTCGTTCACCAGCCTGCGACATGTCTCGTCTCATCAGCCGACCCCACACCCTACACCCCACACGGTGTGCAGCACCACACGCACCAGTCGCGCTGCAGCCCGTCGTCGGCGGACAGCCCGCGGCAGTCGAGCGACAGGTTCCCGCGCACCTCGTACACGACGAGCAGCGCGCCGTCCCCCTCCACCACCCCCACCCCCCGGCCCGGGCCCGCCCCGGCCCCGGGCCCGGCCTCGGCGGCGGGCGGCGCCGCGTCCGTGGCTGCAACACACACGCCGTACCGTTCCGTCATCAAGCACCGGAGCGGCCCGAACGCGCCACACCGTTACCGACCAAACCCGATGTCGGAGCTAACTAGTTTTGCCTAGGCCAAACTAATTCTTCCTACGCCACGGATTAACCGATGTATGATCGACCAGTTTGGTCTGTGATAATGTAAAGTGGTAGGGCATAGTCTAAATTAATTTGGTCTATTCTTTTAGGTATCTAATCTAGTTCTCGTTTCTTTCGGGACCAGTTTGTCTAGTCTAAACTATATTGCTGTTAAATATTGTACGTTTCAGGTATCTACTTATATCTTTCCGGCGATAGACCGAGCACAGTCGAGACATACGTTTTATTTTTTTCAGAAATGGATTCGCCGATCGCATTCAAAACATTTTAGAGGTGGGAGACGGTAATCGAGACCACAGACTAAACCGGTCGAGTCGGTCGGTCGGGCTCGGCACGAACCGGTCCGGCCCGGGCACACCGGTTAATTCTATCGCGTATAGGCAGAATCAGTTCGGGCTAGGCTAAACTAGTTCGTTCTGAAATCGGGTTTCGCCGGTAACACGTATAGGCCTGCAAAAGGTGAAACTTAAACGGCATGAACAAACAACTGCAAATGTAACCCGTATACATTACGGGTTACACAATAAAGATACACCGTGCTCTGTACGGCCCCCGGCTCCCGCCGACAGAGTCATCTCAAAGTACATTCATGTTCTACACACAGCACTACTACTATAAGTTACTACATTTACGATTACCTACGGCGGGACATACTAGTACCTACAAGCGGTTCTAATTTATAATTATGACAATATAACAATCAGCGCACGTCGCACGACTACCTACCTACCTACCTACCTACTTACAGACAAATAACAGTAACAATATCAGTAACGATAACGAACAATAATTAAACTAATTGTTACAGACAGATAGAGATAGAGATAGGGAGCGATCGAGTCCACGGCGCCAGGCAGGTGGTGATAGTGATCGAGCGGCGCTCGGCTCGGCGCGGGGCGGGGCCCTCCCTCCCCCGCACAGACCTTGACGGCGCGGCTATACATATTTTTATTGTCATCTCCGTGGTCTCGGTCCTTACCACTTTTTGTTTTTTTTTGACAGGAAACCCTGTCCTACTCGGAACGGGCGGTACGCGAACGGCAAAACCGACACCAAAAAACGATTGCGATCTACACACGAGGTCCCCGTCCAAAAGTGTAGGCACGATCAGAATCGTGCCTCGGGATTTTTTTTAATAATTTACTTTTACAAGAGATTTCTCCGGTACATTTCGGCGGAGACAAACCTATGAAATACTTCATCATTTTAGTGGGAAACTACTGTTATTTGCTTACACTGTATAATATTGAAATCGTTCAGACATGTTTGTCATCGCGTTGTATTGGCGACTAGATGTTATTGTAAATGTAGCCCGCTCGGGCGGCGGGCGACGGCCGGTTTGTATGAAAAGTTTCATTCGGAGGAATCACTCTTTTTATTTAATAGACTTTTGCTTTGAAAGAAAACGATGTCTCCACGTTCGGTCCCACGTGGCACCCGGAATGCCGTTCGGTAGTTTCGTGCCCATTTTAAAATGTCGTGATCAGGGAATCGCACGCCGACGGAGCCGCGAGCGGATGCTAAATACAAAATACGCTAACTACCTAGCTACGACTGGCAAGCTGAGCACGGCCACGAGCGTGCGGCGCGGCCGGGGCGGCGCGGCTGGCGACTGGCGACTAGCGGACTAGCTACAGTAGGGCACTACAGTACGGCAAGCGTGGAGCCGGCGAGCGGCGGGCGGTACCTAAGGCGGGCGCGAGCAGCTCGACGCGCACGCGCTGCGCGCGCGGGCCTGCGCCGCACGTGTACAGGCCGGCGTGGTGCGCGCGCGCCGCGGCCGCGCTCAGCCGCGCGCGCAGACCGGGCCCGTCGCCCGCCGGCCCCTCGGCCGCGCGCATGTCGGGCGGCACGGCGCGCCCGTCCAGACGCCAGTCGGCGCGCTGCTCCACGCGCAGCGCGCACTCCACCTCGAGCGGCGCGCCGGCCGCCACGCGCACGCGCCGCTCCGCCACGTCCCCGCCTGCACCACCCACCCCGTCACTGCGGCACACGAGCGCGCGTCTCCTCCCCCGAGACACTACGCCGCGCCGTGACCCCGTCTACCTCCCCGTGTTCTACATTATCTCCAGCTATACTTCTCCTGACAGTAGTGACACACGTCTATAAAACGATTCATTTATTTGAGTTCACAGCCTTCATGGACATCTAATATGGACGATTCGATCTTTGAAATATAATAGGACTGTTATTGTTTCTCATAGGATTAGCGATTCCCGCACCGATGTACCGACGGTAGTGAGTGACGCAACTAATATTGTGTTGGCTCGGTCGGGTGTCGATGTGGGGAAAGGTAAATCGTCATTTTGTTTTCTCAACTTGCATGCCGAGCGACTCTTTCCTTCAAGGAACAAATGATTCTAAGGGGACCACTGCATCAGGACGACAGAACGGAATGACTAAAACGATCAACTCGCAGTAGTGCCGACGACCTAACTCCTACAATAAGATAAGTAATATACATACGAGCGCCTAACCTACCTTGTGCCTAAACTGCACAAATGTACACACATATCGCTGTAACAAACAGGTAATATCCATTGCGTACCGTTTGAGATAACATAGACAAACCAATTAATATACTAAGATAACAGACAGCCACAACACACTCCGGAGCGCTAAGCCCAGGGCGAGGCCCCTCCGGCCCCCTCCGCAGTATAGAGCAGTGAACAAATGTCGCAGTAACTGATGTATTACTACAAATGTAATGAGTGGAGACAATCTGAACAAATACAACTGATAACAACACTATCTCAAGAACATCAACATACAATTCTGTCCTATCTCATTCCGCACTCTCATAAAATGTATTTGAAATTAGATAAATCTGTAACACATCAGGTTTTAGGCTTGAGGCTTTAAAAAAACCCCGGGTTGAGGTATGGCTAAGGGAGCAAAAAAAAATTTTTTTTAAGTTAAAATATAATTAGGACTTTCCTAATTTTGACCGATTTTGGTGTCATATTAACCCTCAATTTTTATTGTCGCAATGGATAGAGGACATATTAAAGAACAACTTTCCATTGCAACAACAAAAATTGAGGGTTAATATGACACCAAAATCGGTAATATGACACCAAAATCGAAATTCGAAATTTTCCAGAGTCCTAAAAATAAGAATAATATAACGGAATAAAAATATTATTTTTTATGCCTCATTAGCCGTACCTCGGCCGCAGTTTAAATAAATTCTCAGTGCATTCTTAACGACACCCTAGGTACCTAACCAATCAAATTAATAATCTGTGTGTCATTGCATCAGAGGACACAGTGGACACGCATTCCAATAAATTTCCTATGGAACCTTGCAAAGGGAGTGGGGAGGTAACAGAGCAGGCAAGTTAGCCGCAAATATTCACATACCTACAAGTAAAGACTTGAGATTTCAACAAACATGCAATGCAAAAGGTTCCTAGTTATTATAAAGTACGTTCGATTATGATGGATGACGCACACAAACATGGCAATGACGTCACCCTCCCTGCCGTTCCTAGACCCTACTCTCTGTGCCAGGCCGGCCGCCAGCACGGGCAGCATAACGCGCGGTCGGTCGTATCGTATTGACCTGTGTCGCATGCGCCAAGCTGCGTACAGCTGTGGCTGACGCACTCGCGACGTTTGTGTCTGAATGACCTAGGTATAGAACTGTAACGAATTTCTGGTGCCCATCACATTATTTTATTCTAACTAAAAAAATTGTTCTACTCTCCGAGGTGCGAACAAATTACTTACTTTGTGCATTTGCGTTAAATATACTGGCTAAAAATAGCAAAGCCAGTGACAGGCTCGCAGCTCGTTGCATGGTGGCTGCTGTCTCGCGGCGCCCTCGGGTCTCTGAGTATTATGAAGTTACTATCACCGCAGCCACAATCACGACCAGCTGAACTGCTCTACACTACACCACTTTCGCACGGTCAACAACGCAAAGAACAGAACAATGAAACGAATTAAATAAATTCTCAAAATGGCGCACTGTATTACCATTGGCCGAACTCGAAATAACCCGACATCGTTGTTGAAATTCCCCAATTTGGGTAATTTTAGAAAACTTGTTAGGCGGAAATTCAAACATTTCCCCGCATAATAATTTTAAAACAAAACGACAATTTAGATTGAGTTATTCCTAAGTTCTACTTATACAACAAAAAATATTTTGTAATTAATTAATTTCTAACATTAATTAGTAATGAAATAGAGAATATCTCATGTTGATACAAGAAATTGAAAAAATCTATTATTATATAAAGTCCATTTTTCATTAGCTGCAGATATCCGTCAATGTCAAAATGATGTGTATTAAGTATGTACCCAATGATAAGTGGTATATAAGTATACAACCAGTGGTGTCTCGAAATTCAGAATCTTGGTTCAGAATGACGCGTCTGGATACTTTTTACTTAGTGACATTTCGAATTCGAATTTAAAAAATATTATACCAAAAAGTGTTTATTGTTACTGGTGGGGTTGCCAGATCGAAGTGTAAATTCATTTAGCCTTTTCATAATGAATTTATTAAGAAAAATGTATAAGGCAATTTTTGTATACTATGTATATGTATATGATAATGTAGTAGACATTATCCTATTGCAGTATAAACATGTAAATAAAATTGCTGTAAATAATACCTACTCGAAATTATTGTGAGCAGTTTGAATATAAATACATCAGCAGTACAATTTAATTTTTTTGAATAGTTTTGCAAAAAAATTACATTGATATGTATTTGCACAGCAGCTAATGAAAAAAATGGCTTTAGGTACATAACATCTCATCTCTTTAATGTCCAATTAACTTCGGAGGTTGCTTGGAAGAGATCGCTTTAATCGATAAGGCCGATTTTGTACATATCGTGTTATTATTCCTGTAGTTTTTACTTTTCCTGATTTTGTGTACAATAAAGTGTTTCTATATATCTATCTATCTAACATCGATATTCATTTATTTATTATATTCTATATAAACGAAGCATTGAGGCCTCCTTACCGTGTCGCTACTAATTTTAACATTAGCACCAATTTTCCCGCCAGTTTTTATTATTTTTATCCGCAAAAAAAACCCGCACGAAATCGTTTCTCAAATAAAATCCGGAAGACCTCTAAATACCCCAAATTTGGGGAAAATCCCGCGGAACAACAACACTGTCTACGAACACATATGACAGCGGGGTAATTTCCGCACACTCGACATTTAAAAATAAAATGATATCTTTATATTACGCTCAGCTCACACATTATGTTGAGGTGTTTAAGATGAAACGAGAGAGGTTACCTCGAATTCAATATTTGCAAATTCACCCCTCCTTCTTATTTCTTTCTTACTCCTTCGTACTTCGATGGAGCGTGACAAAAGATTACAATGTGAAGTGAACCGCGTATTTGATTATCTTCTCTGTTGAGTGAAGTCGGTCGATCTATCGATCCATCCGTCCATTCATTCACATCACAGATTAGAGTATAGGGCGGGCATCTCGAGCAAAGCAAAGAGGAGAAGTGTCATCGAAACATAGTGAATAGTATCGCAATTCGCTAGCTATATTAGAAGCAACCGTGATTACCAGAACAGTAGTGAGTGAGTCGAGTTCGCGTGTGTAATATAACATGGTGGCTGGGCTTGTGCGTGGAGCGTGACGGCGATGGTGCTGGTGTGAACACGGCGGGCCATGGCGGCGGACGGCGCGGGAGGCGCGGGCGGCGCGGCGGCCGGCGAGGAGACGCTGGAGGCGCTGCTGCGTGAGGCCGAGGCACTCAAGCAGCGACTCGAGGAGGAGCGCCAGAAGCTCAACGACGTGGCGCGTGAGTACCGCCCGCGCTCGGGGCGGCTAGTTCGACAGTGCGGCATCACGTCGTGATGTCATGATCACTGTTTTATAATAGACTACGTCTATCCTTATTATGCAGTCATGAATAAAATACTGAAACTGGTAAAATCTACAATAGCTAAAAGTTAGCCAACGTTCATTTCCAACTTACAACTTGCATACCTCATAGTACCTATGAAACCCATGTTTGTCGTGAAAACATGACTAAAGCAGAACATTACCTCCACATTAGAGGTACACCGGATAGGGGTTTAGCCGGATATCCAGATACCGAATATTCGGCCGAATAGAAGGCGCTAAAGAGAAGGCCTAAATGTTAGTGTTTTTACATCATATTTTGATTATTTAATAACCATAAACAGTAAGTTTCATTAAGCTTATTTTAATACTGTCTGTTTACTAATAATTATCGCCTAATGTTGATTTTTAAAAGAGTCAGGGCTACATTGACAGTTTGGACGGTTATCATCATTGTGCCAGCAAAAGCTCAAAGTCAGTATTTATTTTTGAACCAGATATTTTTTCAAGTCATTAACCCCCAACTGATTGACTGTGTTATAAGTTTGACACGTTTGTCTATCTGTCTGTTTGAGTGTTTGTCTGTGGCATCATAACTTTACAACGGATGATCCAATTTGGACCCGGTTTTTTAATTTAATAGACAATTTTGTCGAGAGAGATCTTAGAAAGGTCTGATAAAAATTGGATCAGTGGTTTCCAAGATCTCGGAGTATCTTTAATGTCAGTTGGGATCTCTGACAGTACAAGCTAGATGGTTTGAGTTTGAGCTTAAATGATTTGGACCATAGAGCCCTACATTTAGAATCTCGAGGACCTCATGATGATCATGAAAAAGTAAGGGGATCTCCAGAATGGTAAGTTGGGTTTTTTTAAAATTTAGTGTTTTATAATCATTAATTAGGCGTCGTGTGTGTGTAGTGTCGTGCGTGGCGGAGCGACTGGAGCCGGTGAACTTCCCGAACCTGAAGTTGCGGCGCGTGCTCAAGGGGCACCAGTCGAAGGTGCTGTGCGCCGACTGGTCGCCCGACAAGAGGCACATCGTGTCCTCCTCGCAGGTGCGTGTCTCTCTCGCGTCACGATCACTAGACCGTACACTAGACACGACAGTACTGACCGCGGGCTCGTGTCGTGTGTCGCAGGATGGCAAGCTGATCGTGTGGGACGCGTTCACGGCCACCAAGGAGCTCACCATCGCCATGCCCAGCACGTGGGTCATGGCGTGCGCCTACGCGCCCACCGGCGGCCTGCTGGCGGCGGGGTGAGTGTAGCGCGCCCCAGTACCCCCCCTGGGTACTGTGGTGTGAGCGGGGCGGACTGAGACGAGACCGAGACGCTTGTGTCGCAGGGGCCTCGACAACAAGGTGACGGTGTTCCCGCTGGGCGGCGGCGCGGACGAGGAGCCGGCGGCGCGCAAGCGCACGGTGGCCACGCACACGTCGTACGTGTCGTGCTGCCTGTTCCCCAACACGGAGCGCCAGCTGCTGACGGGCAGCGGCGACGGCTCGTGCGCGCTCTGGGACATCGAGTCGGGCCAGCTGCTGCAGAGCTTCCAGGCGCACGCGGCCGACGTGCTGTGCGTGGACCTGGCGCCCAGCGACCTGGGCGACGCGTTCGTGTCGGGCGCGTGTGACCGCGCGCTGCTCGTGTGGGACATGCGCTCGGGGCAGGCCGTGCAGGCGTTCGACGCGCACGGCTCGGACGTCACCAGCGTGCGCTTCCACCCGTCGGGTGACTCGCTCGCCTCGGGCTGCGACGACGCGTGCTGCCGCTTGTTCGACCTGCGCGCCGACCGCGAAGTGGCGCGCTACGCCAAGGACAGTCTGCTGTTCGCCGTCAACTCGGTGGAGTGGTCGGCCAGCGGGCGGCTCCTGTTCGCCGGCTACTCCGACTACACGGCGTGCGCCTGGGACGCGCTGCGCGCCGCGCGTCTGTGCGTGCTGTGCGGGCACGAGCACCGCGTGGCGCGCGTGTGCCTCGCGCCCGACGGCACGGCGCTCGCCACCGCTTCGTGGGACGCCACGCTCAGGGTGAGTGTGAGTGTGTGTGTGTAGACACGAACACCGCGTGGCGCGCGTGAGCCTCGCGCCCGACGGCACGGCGCTCGCCACCGCCCGTGGGACGCCACGCTCAGGGTGAGTGAGGGTGTGCTGGCCATTGTACTGCGGCTGACGTCGCTCAACATCGTTCTCTTGTTGCAGATCTGGGCGTAGAGTGTCGCGCGGCGGAGCGCGGCGCTACTCGTGACATTCCTGACAGCGAGCGGGCGGCGCTGCACGCCGTGTGCGGGAGATCTGTATTCGTTGTTTAGTTCATTCCGACTCGTAGTTTAGTTTAGTCGTGGCGAGCGGCGCGGCGGCCATCTTCGAGTCCCACACGTTCCGAGACCACGATGTCCCATTCCAATGTGTCAGCCACCACGTAATAATGATATGTGCGTCAATATCGAGCAGTCGAACAGAACAGACTGACGGCCTCCCTCTCCGGTGTGCGACTGTGTCCGGAGCGCGACGCGGACGCTCGGGACGCTCGGGACGGGGACGTGTTAGACGTGAAAGGTTTACCTACCTACCTAAAAGATTTCTGTTAAACAAATAGCTATACCTACTTACATAATATTTATTGTATTTACCTTTAATTGGAGTATGAACGTGTGGTGACGACTAGGTTGAGTGACCACATTGTTCATCAATATACGATAAGTAAACGTTAATGTTAGTGAGTTGTTTCATTTTGACAGAACAGAAGTTTTGCTTCACCGGACACGCCCGGTAAAATGCGGGTTCGTCCTATAATGTACCAAGAAAATAGACACCTATACTCTTAATTAAAAGTAAAATAAAACTTTATTCATGCAGACAGTATCTTTGACATTTTCTCAGATTTCCCTGGCTCCCACACTAGGATACCCCGTGTCGTGGAGGCCGGTCTCTTCCGATATCTCTACATTATGTTATGATGAATGTATAATAAGTACCTAATAAAAGTATAGTTCGATAGTAAAGAAATCTTGCAAACTATACTAACGAGGTAACGAGTGCTCCATCGACGGCCCGAGGGGCGACACTGTCGGCGGCGGGCAGGAGGCGACGCGGCGATACTATCGATATTATTACATTAGATAAATAAACTTTTAGATATTATCGCTACTTTGAATGACGTACAATACCCCCTCATACAGACTGCTGAATGAGTGCTGACAGCAGGCACTCGCCTGCTGTGCCCCAGCATTGGGGACACAATACGACCCCAGCCGAGATCATGATGTTGATGATAGTAATGTGAAGGTACTGTTTTTTATTCTGTGACAATACCCCCATCGCCTATACATTAGGTACGTTTGATGTGGCGATCGAACTACCGATAGCAGATATCAAACTTACTATATAGTATTATCCAAAAACAGACAACACTGTCGATAGTATCGTTGCCTATCGATAACACCGATATCGTCTATTCCCAGTTGCCGCCACCTTCGATTGTGCCAAATGGGACCGCTTGTGGCAAATGGGAACTTTTTTCTTAGATTCATTCCACAGATTAGAGTATATTTCCAAGATTCATTCCAATTGCCACCACCGTTTGACATTCGTTTGATCGAATGTTCTACTACTTTAAACCGTTTCATAACCAGTTGAATTAATTCACGTTGACAACTGTCCATGTTCCATTCCATTCCTATGTTCACGAATAAATGATTGATTGATTGATTACCGCATTAACAACTGTAAATTTATCAAACTTATATTTGACATAAGCAACGGAACGTGTACAGCTGTCAACGTGAATAATTACAACTGGTTCTGGAACGCACTCCAAATGGTACAAAACTAGAAATTTACAAATTAACTTTGGTAATGGACGTTAAGAGATGTAAGACGTAATTCTTCCTGTAGGTATTTATGTGTGAAATAAATCATTATTCATTATCTTAAGAAATCTAATTTAAATATTTTCGGTTTTTATTTATTTAGAAAACATGACAGGCTGTTCGAGAACCCCTCTTTCAGGACGAAGAGTTAATTCTGGGCTGTATCAGACTCGACTCTTATAATACCTAGCATAATTAATTAATACATAGGTACTTTATAATAAATAAATAAAAATAATATAAGAGTATTTATTCATTCACACATTAGTAAAAAGGTACAATATTGTTATTTTATTCTAATTCTTAACCT
Source organism: Hofmannophila pseudospretella (assembly GCA_947369225.1). NCBI lineage: Eukaryota > Metazoa > Arthropoda > Insecta > Lepidoptera > Oecophoridae > Hofmannophila > Hofmannophila pseudospretella. The sequence continues at coordinate 13,973,453 of OX376327.1, read as the reverse complement.
ATAAACACTCAATATATATATATTGAGAGAGAGACCTCAGCGACACGCTGGTTTTCAGGTCTCGCCTAACATGCTAGATGGAGCGCTGGTTGCGGCACACAACACGATTATGTGGTCAAATCTCCATTATAATTTTATATTAAAATGAATGACAATATGTAGCTGGCTATAGCTTCCTTGTGATGATAACAATTGGGTTTCTATGTCTGAGAGTGTCTATACCATCCACTGAGGTCAGCTAACAGAGACTTTGCATACAGCAAATTTATTAGGTACATATACCTAGTAAATTATATATTATACTGTCTAGAGTACTTCAAAATGTCAAAGTAATTATTTAATCCTTCATCTATGTAAGGAAAGTTTATTTGTTCAAATATTGCCATCGGTTGCCGAGACACACCAATTTTATATTACTTATATATTTTATATGCTTATTTTGACGCTAGTCGGGACCGCCAACACGGACATTCCACATCAGAAACCGAAAAATCATTTATACATGTCATGCAGGGACGAACTCGGACACCCAGCGCCACCCTCCGACAGCCGAGCCACTAGGCTGTTTGTCGATAACTCTTGCCCATCACTAAAATGATTAGTGTTCCAATATGCCAGTGTTTTAAAAACGACGAATAAAAACTTCTGCCATTGCTTCAAAACGTTGTCGAGTGCATGATAGGTAATTAATAGGACGGTACATAGAAGAATTTATTTCGACATCTTATTCGAATTTCAGTGCAGTTTCTTTGAGAAGTTTACAAAACAGCCGCATTGCCCTTGTTGTAACGTGCGTGACCAGGTGCCGGCAATAAAATAACTCTTGTAACATAAATACATATCAATTTTTTTCAATATTGGAAAAAAAATCTCTCAGCACGGTACCTAACACAAACGTGGTGAATGCAGGTGTTTTATTTCACCCTGTAAAACCTTTGATATTATATAATATGTACACGGTAGGCGAGTAATCTACAGATAAATATATATGCATGAATATCGGTAAAATATCGCCTAAAACTTTCGTCACAATAACTTGGCAACACTGGTTCGTCGAGTACAAACATTATTATTTTACAATAATTATGCTTCAATTGTCATGTTAATGTAAAAAAATACAGATGAAAACTGATGTCGTATTTTGTATACTAGAAGAACCTGAATTGTTTTTGCAATTAAATACACTACAACTCGTCATTTTCGCGGAGCTGTGCGCTCGAACAGAGAGCCGCTGGACGGCGCTCGAGCGCCGCGCATGTAGTTTTATTACCGCCATATGCTAAGAAGTCGTGTCGTGTGGGTGAGGGGTAATGTATGGCGGCGTCGTCTCCTTACAGTACCTACTTGTTGACAGCAAAGAGGATATAGTCAATCTCGAGCAGGAGTTTACAGCCTCACCATTCGCCATTGCGAGGAGCTCGTAGCCTAGTTGCGAGCACGGTCCGAAAGTGATCGTTGGCGCGGTCGGCACCCGGATGGGTGACCGCTAGTGGCATATTTCATCTGAGCTCCTCCGTGCCTCGGAAAGCACGTTAAGCAGTCGGTCCCGATTGTTGTCGTTCGACAGCAGTCGTTAAGCCATGTCAGAGGCCTACGGGCGGCCCGAACAACTCTGACAAATAGGTTGGCCACTAACCATACGATAAGCAAGCATTTGCCATCGGAAATAGAATTCATCCACCTGATGGGCCAAAAAAAAATCGTTTATTTCTATTGTCAGTTGCCACCAGTTTGGCACCAAATTACGAAGCAACAATCCTTCTAAACCTCTCGAAAACGACCCCGGACCGATGTGTGTTCAACTGTGACCGGATGCGGCGCACAAACAATGGGTGGGATGGATCCCAATACAAAGAACAGTACTGTGATATGTAATAATTATAATAATACAATTTATTTATAATGCAATATCATACGTCCACATTCGCACATTCCATTCGTCTAATATACAAATCGCTTATTCATAGCCAGTTCACGAAAGGTTCTGTCTATTACGTGTGAAGATTTTACGAAGGAGCTTACGAGTGGCGAGCCGGCTCCGTGGCCCCGGCCCCGACGCTCCGCGGCCCCGGCGCTCCGCGGAGCCCCGGGGCGGCGCATCCCTGCGGCTCACTTGCACTCAAACGTGATTTCATTCTGTCCCGAGACGAGGACGTCGTCACGACGGACGGTGAGCCCGCGACCGTCACGGACAGCGCGCGGGGCGGGGCGGGGGTCACTGGTCGGCGGGGTGCAGCGCCAGCACGGAGGCGGCGCCGAAGGGCGGACGGTACGACACGCGCAGCTCGGAGAAGAGCGCGGCGGGCGGCGCCACGTCCGCCAGGTACACGCGGCCCAGCGCGGCCGGCAACGCGGGCGGCAGCAGGCCCGCCACCGCCGCGCGCGCCGCCAGCGCCCAGCCGCCCTCCGCCGGGTCCTCGCCCTCGGGCGGCTCCAGCGCCACGACCGCGCCCCGCGCGCCGCGCGCCCACGCCAGCGCCGCTTCGCGCTCCGGCCCGCCCGCCGCCGGCCCGCCGGCCGCCGGGTCGTGCAGCGCCACCACCACCACGTCCGCGCCGGGCAGCCTCTCGAGCGGCGCGGGCGCCACGCCGCTCAGCGCGAGCGCGGCCAGCTCGCGCCGCAGCGGCTCGCAGGCCGCCGCGTCGGCCGCGCCCGCCGCCACGTGCACGGCCACGCGCGCGCCGTGCGAGGCCAGCAGGCGCGCCGCCGTCAGCCCGGCCGCGCCCGCGTCGTGCGCGCCCGACAACACCACGGCGGCGGGCGCCTGGTGCGCGTTGCGCGGGTCGAGGCGCCGCCCGCCGCCCACGAGCCGCAGCGCCACGTCGGCGGTGGCGCGCGCCAGCAGAACGGCGCCGCTGTCGGCCAGCCCGCGCCGCCGCAGCCCCTGCCACAGCGCGGCGCGCAGACGCGGCCCCGCGGCCGGCACGCACACGCCGTCGTCCGTGACGTAGTCGAGCGGGCCGCGCAGCTCGTCGGGCAGGCGGATGGCGCGGCGCGCGGCGGCGGGCGCGGGAACGGCGCCCAGCACGCTCTCGTCGTGCCGGAACCTGGCCGCGCCCTCGGCCGCGCGCACCACGTCGGGCCGCGCGGCCGCCTCGGCGCTCATCTGTTCCCACAGGGCGCGCTTGTCGAACAGCGCCAGGTTGCCCTGCACACACACAACGCGCACCCGTCAATCGGTGCCCGTGCGGGGCGCCGGTAGCGGGCCGAGGGCCGCCGGTCGCGGAGAGTGGCGCACCTCGAAGTCGAAGTCGTGGTCGAGCGCGGGGTCGGCCGCGTCGCCGAAGCAAGCCTCGTTCCGGCGTCGCGCCTTCTCGTGCCCCGCGCCGGGCGCGCCGCGCGTGGAGCCCGCGTGGCCGTGGCCGCCTGCGACGGGGACGCGTGTAGTCGCGGTCGGGCCGGCACGCAGACCGCCCGCTCGACGCGTGTCACCCGCGTGGGGCGCGCGGCGGGCGGCGGGCGGCGCGCGCGCGCCCAAGATGTCGTCGGGATCGCTCCGCGCGGGCGCCGCGCCACTCGGCTGGTTTCCTGTCAAAGGCCAAAAACTTTATCCGACCGTGCCGTGTGTTCTGTCAGTCCGATCTGGCGACATAGATAAGTCAGTACCCTCACCTAGCGAGGCACGAGAGGACGTGCAAAACTACTACGGATTGTATGATATTTCACACACAACAGTGCATCACTACTATTGCCATTTTTATTGAATTGCACATTCTAACATTATTAGGTACTGTTACAAATTATGTTTTATTATCCTTGTAATAATTTTTTTAATTTAAAAATGTGCAAATCATGGAATATGTTTCTATGGTAGCATCGATTAACACTCAATTGGTTGAGATGACATACCCTTGTGGGTGAAACGTCATGCAATCCGTAGCTGTTTTGCCCGGTGAACAGTGAACCACCTTGTGCCATGGAACATGGCACTCAATTTGCCAACAGTAACAGGATGACACGGTTGTCATTTTAAGAAACTAGGTCAACTCTCATCTTAACTAATTACTACAGTCCGTGAGCAATAATAATAAATACATTCGGGTATTGGTAATCTGGTAAAATTACTGAAGCACTCTGAAGTTTTCCACCTGTGTCGATTGTATAGAGCATATGCATTGCTTACGGGTATATCCTGAAGGCTTGGAGACGAGTCAGGGTCATCTATATACTTAAACCAGCAAATGCAAACTATGAGGATGCTAAATCATTCAGACTGATAAGTTTGTCTTCATTCTTAGTGAAGGCCCTTGAGGAACTGGACGATAGATACATAAGGGATGGACCACTTAGGAGGTTCCCACTTCACAAACTACAATGTGCCTATCAACCGCGTAAGAGACCCATCATCATAGTTGCGTGTGGCGGCCAAGAACAAAGTTGACAACATTCCAAAAAGAACTTTTATAGATAGAATTTATCAACACAGAGTTGCGTAATATATTTTATTAAAGTAAATAAAATCGAGTAACTGCAAAGTCATCGTGTTTCAATGTTTTACACTTGTTACTGTCAGCGTCGCCAGAGCAACGTTCACTTATGACACTTCTCCTCACGAGGACCTTGGGTTACTCCAATCAACTTCAACAGCTTCGCTAGTTTTGGTAATGGCAGAGCTTTCGTAAGGAAGTCGGCTTCCATGTTTTCGGTATCTCTGTAATTTACAGTCAATTGCCAAAAAAAAGTCAGTGACCAAAAAAAAAATTTTGTCACCCGAGCTGGAGGGGTTGGCCTGCAGGCTCTCGCAGACGGTGGCGCGCGGCGGCCGCTTGCACTTGGGGCCCGCGCCCCCGCCTGCCCCGCCGCCCCCCACCGGCACGGTGCTGTGCGGCGTGGCGGCGGGCGCCGCGCGCGCCGAGATGATACGCAGCTCTCGGATGTCGGCCGCACTGCAACACAACACGCGGCACGTTACCTCACATCTCCTCTCCGCGACGGCGACGAGCAACCGGTGTGCCGAGCGACGCTTACTTGAGAGTCACCTGCGACTTGGGGTAAGGAAAGCCGTTCCGAAAGGCTTTCGTGAGCGTGAGCGTGGTGCCGTCCGCCTCGAGGATCGTGCCCTGATAGCAGCCCAGCGGCTCGCCGCAGTCCACTGACACGGCGTAACCTACCCACTTCGACATTTTTAATTTATCTCATCGACGTGAACAAAATTTTACTGAAATAACGAATTAAACAACTGTCATTGCACCGCGTGTCGACAGATTCACTTGCGATTCACCTCACCACTGACGTGAACACGGGTTTGTTTACCCATCACACAACAGGTACCTACTTGACTTGACCGAGCAACACACACACCCTTAGAAAGTGATTAGAGAAAAAAATATGTATTGAATTTCTTCCCATGTAATTCAATCACATGAAGTTTGCCAAACTAAAAGAATAATTTCAATTCTGTGAGAATCGTAAGTAATTTTCTTATCAGAATATCATTCCTGGCAGTATTTAGTATTTTCAACATCTGAAACATAAGTAAATTAACTGCATAAATTAATATATTTATTCACGCAAAATGAAAGTAGCTGGAATTAGGTATAACACTTATAGTACGTGTGACAACACCACAAGAAAACGTCTGTGGATTTCTTTCGCACCAATTTTGCCCTTTAACTTGTCTCATTTTCTCTCAAACCAGTGTTACTTCATAAAGTCATTGTGATTTTCTTGACCCTAACATTAAGTTGAGCCTATGCCCCTGTTTTCCTAACCACTTAATTCGTGGTTTGTACTTTTTTCGTATAATGTTCTGTTTTCGAGACAATTGACTCTTTATTTATTTACTTAACCCTGGGGTGTTTATATTGTACCTGTATTTATTAAGTCAGAAGGAGGCTCAATATTTCACAGCAAAATGAGCACCGATACCTAGCCATAGAACTTGTGAAATTTGTTGTAATAGAAGCCTAATTGCAAATTATAATAAAACAACTCAATAAATATCTTTGTTTTATCTATTACTAACCTTTTCATTTTAGATACAATTTGAACGCGTGACGCGTGACAGTGACAGATCGCCCCTACGAGCGAGAGCCATCTATGAGAACAAAAACGAACTCAAAAAAAAGAAAACCTCCCATTATCTTGTGCGTTCGCGGACGAGTACCTACCTAGGTATAAAAATTCTCGTGCTCCAGCAGCCTATTTGTGTTAACTGACAGGAGGACGATTCTTGCAGCGTTCGACATACAAAAGTCGAGTGCTACGAACGTCTTGTCACTCTCATACATGTTATGTGAGCGAATGAGATAGGATTAATGGCCAATTCGACATTCCATTACGAGAATCGCCGTCCAGGCTGCGTCAATTCGACGTTTGAACCCACTGACCTAACACTGACATAGGTATTAGACCTATGTCAGTGTTTGAACCACACTAATGGACTTCAAATGAAAAGAGTGTGTTCCGTTTTGGAACGTACTCGAAATTATTCACGTTGACAGTTGACCTTCATTTGCTTGCGTCAAATAAAAAATTTCAGCTGTTAACGCGGTAATGGAAAATTGACAGTTGTCAACGTGAATTATTTCAAGTGGTTATGGAACGCTCTAGAAATTGGTATTGCAAAAGCACAGGGTCGACCACAATTCACTCCTTATCACTCTATCGTCGGCCTTCTCTACACCAAGAAAAGCACAATACACCCAAAAGTCAGAATTTGAGCATTTGAAATGTATCATATTGCGCAGGCAAAAGGTTCAGATTTAATCGAAGGTTTTTGACAATTGGTATACTATAGCTTGTGGTCGACTGTACCCTTTGTCGGGTAATAATTACCCGTTTCGGAGCGCTCTCTTTTAAGCGGCTCATCTTCACCAGGCAAAGCGACTACAGATTGAAATGATGTTTCACGCACAAGGGTACTACGTCACTCGGGTTGCCTTTTTTACCGAAATGCACATTCTTACATTACTGTTACAAATTAAGTTTAGAAACACCCGCAATAAAAAAAATTATACAAAATTTCGATGTGCATTAGCATGAACATAATTAATTTAATTATTTATTAATTTAAAAATAATGGATTTTTTTATAATCTCTAGTCAATGTAGCCCTTAGCCTAATTTTTGAGCAATTTTATACAATAATGGCAACACCCAATTGGTTGATGACGTACTCTTGTGCGTGAAACGTCATGCAGACTCGTGCAATTCGTAGTCGTTTTGCCTCGTGAAGTCGTGAGTCGTGCCATGGTTTTGATGGTTTATAATTTTAGTTTTAGTTTAGTTAGTCTGTTATGAAATTTCGGAGTGAAAGCAGTGTGAGAGCAGTCCGTTTTGTAATCAAATGAAAATAAATAAACCGTATTTGACTCGTAAATAAACCAAGAAAATATTTATCGTAACATGGTAAGTTTTGAATTTATCACGAATATGTTATTGCTTCTCTATTTTTAATTTTCCCTCTCGAATTCATTGTTTGAATTTGTGTTTTATTCGGGCATGCAATTTATTCGTTAGCTCCTTTACTCGTGTAGACCAGATCTTAGAATTACAACTACAGTGTTCCTCAGAGTGCTCACAGATAGGTGTTGTACCTAGATACCTACAACAACTTTCCTATACTTTATTTATTTATTTCACACAACATATTTCACAAGTAATTAATTACAGACACACACAGGCAAGTATATCAAACGACTATGGTGTGCTGCAGCTGCAGCAGGCAGCAGCCCGGCCAGGCTCAGACCGGGCCCGTGCTGGGGATAGTTACACATAATTTAAGTGAAAAGTTTTTGAGAGTGTTTTTGAAAATATATTATTATTATAGTTATTTAATATAGGTATATTTCTATAGTATAACCATTATACAATAATATTGAGCAAACGGGTGTAATTATTACACCTTATAATAAATATTATAAATAGAGGACTCGCGTATCTACTTAGTTTGGTGTTATTATATTGCGACTTCCATGTGTACCCACTACGGACTAAGCTTACGGCCTGTTACAGGAGCTATGGTATGTGTCGGCTTGTGCAGGCTGTACAGGGTGTCTTATACCAGCTGATGAGTCAGAGTAGGTAACTAAACATGACCTCAGTTGTTGAGTTAGACATTTTTTCTAAATTGTGGACAATTCCTGTCTTATTAGGAAACCTTTTCGGATGCTACTACTTACCTATAGGTATTTTTCTTATAGTTTTAGAGGAATTCGGTTGAGTCTCTCGACTGGCGTTAAGAGTTAGGCACCTGCCTATACCTAAGTCCTAGCCAGGGTATGTCTCCGAGGAGTCATCTTCAATAAGACTGGACCGGACTTGTCAACCGATTACTTATATTTCCACATAGTATAACATACAGAACGGTGGTGGAGAAACGACTAGCCTAACACTGCGCAGCCGCGTGACATTAAAACTGATGATATAATAATTCACAATGTATAACACAGTCTGCACCGAGTTCGTACACTGTCTCTACATAGTGATTACCGGCACACGAGGCACTTCTAAGTCCTCAAGGTGAGCAGTGCATCGAAAACTCTCAAATAACTAGCGAGGTGAGATGAATACGGGGGACAGTGACCACATACCGTGTGTGCTCCTTTCGCTCGTCCGCTCTCCTTGTACGATGAAAAGCAAAATAGTATGTCATTGAGCTCATTTAACCGTTCAGTGAACGTTCTCGGTGAGGTCGAGGACGCTTATAATTATATTGACTGTTTGTCATCATCATACGTAACACAACAAGCGGTGATCCGATTTAAATGCAGATTATTCTATTTAAAAGAAGAGAGTTTCGTCGAGGGTGATCCCTACCTATATGTGTAAATGTTATTATGCAATGTAAGATGTAAACCCGTCGTGACCGACCGCGAGTAGGAGTCAACAGATGTGGCGCGTGTTGCAGGAGCGCGTGGCGGGGGGCGCGGAGTCGGTGAAGGAGAACGTGTCGCGGCGCGCGCCGCTGTCGGCGTGGTGGCTGGCGGCGGCGGTCGCGAGCGCGGCGCTGGCGCTGCTGGGCGTGGCGCACCTGGACGGGAGGCTGCCCGCGCCGCGCGCGCGCCCGCCCGCCGGCGCCGCGCCGCCCGCCGACTTCGTGGCCGACCTCGCGCGCGACCTGCTGCTCGACCTCACGGCGCTCGGGCCCCGGGTGAGTGTGGCGGGGTGGGGCGGGGCGGGGCGGGGAGCGCGTGAGCCGGCAGTGACTAGCGCCGTCCGCAGGTGGCGGGCAGCTACGAGAACGAGGTGCTGGCGCCGCGCGTGCTGACGGCGGCGCTGCGCGAGGCGGCGCGCGGCGCGTCGCCGCACAACCGCCTCGACCTCGACCTGCACGTCGCCGGCGGCGCCTTCGCGCTCACCTTCTTCGACGGTCAGTGCTCTCCGACGCTCCCTCCGCACCCCCCCGTGACGTAAAGCGACCTCGTCGTTTTCGTGTATCATATTATTTGACGCCCGACCCCGGTCCGTCGTGTGCAGGCATGAACAACGTGTACCGCGGCGTGCAGTCGGTGGTGGCGCGCGTGTCGGCGGCCGGCGCGGCGGGGCGCGGGGCGCGCGCCCGCCGCCCGCGCCGTACCGCGCTGCTGCTCAACTGCCACTTCGACACCGTGCCCGACAGCCCGGGTACGAGCACGAGCACGAGGACGGTACGGTCGGGCGCACGCGACCGCCGCGCCGGTCGCGTGCGCCCGACACGGGAGTCCCACTGTACCGCTATCTCATTTCATTATGCTACATTGGCCGCAAACGATGCGAAACATTTAATAAACGGGGTGACCGAGTCGTCGTCCGCGGCGCGGCCGAGAGAGCGAGCGGGCCGTCGCACAGTGGGAACCCTCCAAACAAGAGCATATCGAAAATGGTTATGGTGGAACTCGTAATTTTAAGGAACTGTCGATGGTTTTACCTAATAGAATAGACCAGCTTATCGGCAGAAAGGCTTTTCAATTTAGTTGAAATTACCTAAAATTATTTTCAAACATAACACTTCGATAATTTCATGTTTTCAAACTAATCTTGGAGTACTATAAAAAGACCATCCAACCATTAAAGTGATCGGATCCTTTGATTCGTCATACAACGTTTACATACATAACAAAAACGAAATTACTGTGCAACATGAGTGAATTTGTTTGCAGTAGACGTGACTTGTGTACTTTAATTATTAACGAGAAAACTACTTCTGAAATTGAACAGTATTTAATGGTCAATTTTAATTTATCGCCATCAGAAATTAGTACTGTAGTAAACAGTATTCAAAAAAGTTTGGCCACGCCATGTAAACAAATCTGTGCGTTTAGCACAGAGTAAGGGCTAGAGATGTGAACGAAAACTCTTTCCAATACGGACTCTACGTTACATGCTCGGATCAGATGTATGGAGAATTGGAGATGCTACTACACATTTCATACAATTTATCTTCTCAAAAGTGGTCAGCGTCAACACCTGAGAACAAAAGAAGTAAAGAAGAAAAGAAAAGGCTTGTGCAAAGACGTTTTCGTGAAGAACTTGGTTTGCTTATAGACAAACCAAGACAAGGTACTGGTAATAGCAATGACGTCAAGAAGATTCTTTCAAAACTATCAATGCTCTGCAGAGATAACGGGTGTTGACGAAGAATTAATAAGAAGACTATACATAACTCTTCAAACTATGTCATCAGGACTTCCGATTAATCCCGTAATATTCATGGCGCACAAATTATAGAATACTACGTAGTTTTGCCAATTGGTCTACTTTCTGAAGACGCCCAAGAAGCAAGGAATAAAGATTACAAGAGTTTTCGGTTGCATCATGCCAGAACGTGTTCCCGGTCAGCTACAAATGAAGACGTCTTCCACGCCTTGCTATGTACATCTGATCCATACATATCGAGCCTCTACAGACGACGTTTAATAATATAAGAATTATTTGACGAAGCTAAAGAACTTCTAGATATAACTGTTCTCGAGTAGAGAAAATAATTATTATAAGTCTTAAAAATATACAACGTGGTTCTTTTTATGTTTAAAAGTATAGTTTTAGTCATAAAAATATTATTTTAATAGTGTAATAATTATTCCTATTTTTTAATTAATTTTATGGCAATAAAAATGAAGATTTTCATGTTTGATATTTTTAAATTAAATAATTAGTTGTGTTATAACCATGAATATTTATTCAATTGATAGCCTATGTATTCTAGTATGTGTGTGTAAGATTTCAAAACAATATGTCAAGAAATAAAGAAGTTATAGATTTATGATATGGAAAGCACCGTTTGGGCCCACTGTGCGTCGGCGGAGGCGCCCCGGGCACCCCGGACGCCCCGCGGAGAGCTCGTGCGACCGCCGCTCGATGCTGTTATAGAGAGCGATGATTTCCTATTCGATAATTAGCCTCAAACAGATTGCGCCATATCGCCGCTATTTCGGCGTGAGTAGTAAATTAATGTACCGGTCGGAGGCGCGTGAGTCAGCCCCCCGGGTGCGCCGCCTGGGGGCCGGGGGCCGAGCGCGAGCTGGTGTAGGTGTGGGTCCCGTGCCGCCACCGGTGCTCCCAAATATTATTATTATTGATTAATGAGCTGGCACCATTAAGCTGATGCGCCCATATCTAAGCTGGTGTATTTTTCATTCGCTTGTAGCACTCGGTCATTGTTCATAGTTAATTAAGTCCACCACTACTTATGCACTGTTTACAAACCTATCTATTTTTGAAACCGTTGACTGAAGATGCATCCTCGACTCGTTGCGGCAGCTCGTTCCATATTCTCGGGACCCTGTCGTCGAGAGAGTCGCGGCCGACCGGTCTTCGGTTGCCAGTCATACGATACACACAATACGCTCAATACGGTCGATACATTCCTTTTTCCAATTTTATTTATCGCTAAAAAGATATCTCACACACATGATCGACGTTTATAAACAATTTCGACATAGAATAATTATAATGACGAGTCGAAAGCGAGCCGTGGCCATTTCGACCTCCTTCCACGGTTTTTTTTAAAAAAAAGCTTGCCCCACGCATTCGCCTGAAATTTCATTCGTAATTTCGAGACGACACGTGAGTGAACACCGCTCGACGGTTTTTATGCCTCCGTGTGAGGTAATAAAACGCTGTCGTAATTACGTATTTGTCGGGCTCGGATAATTCTTAACGAAATTAGCATTACATAAGTGAGTTATCCGAAAAGAATAAAATAAGTTTTGTAGGCAGTACACGTCCCTCGGTGGAGCCCCTCCTCTCCGCGTGGAGCGCCGCCCCTCCCCCTAGATACGTTCTATTGTATCGCATCTTTCAAAAGTAAACATCAAATTCAACACCGCTCGCCCGACTCCGAGTAACGCGTGCTCTAAATTGTCGATAATTGATTCAATGAATCGACCGCCAGTCCGCATAATTCACACGTTTCTCGGAGTGCGGCGGGCGCGGGGCGCGCAGCGGAGGGCGGGACACGCCCTGTACACACGTACACGGCCTCGGACTGATCGTGTTAACAGGTATTTAGGTCGAGTACCTGCGCGGTACCGGTACTGATACTGATATCCCGCGTGACATGGTAAGCGCGTAAAGCCTGCTCGCGCTGCGTGCGAACTAATCCGGACTGTGCGTGACAGACGACAGAGATTAGTGGGTGTGACGTGGGGGGGGGGGGGGGGGGGGGACTGTGGACCCTGCGACTGTGGAATAGAGTTGCCACGAATAGTGGTTTGGCCGAATACCGAATATTCGGCATCTGTCGACCGAAGCGCCGAATATTCTGCACAAAATACATGCTTGCCGAGGACGTAAACTCGTAATAGACAGGCCGCAACCTGTCTCATTGTCACAACAAATATCTGGTTGCTACTTTTCTTGACCCACGTTTCAAAAAAAGTTTCCTAGAATTGGTTCAAACTGATAGAGCAAGACAAAAAATTCTTCTAGAAGTTGTGATTGTACAACTTATTTTCAGAACTTCTAGATTTTTTTTAAATCTAGTAGTACCGATGACGATTCTTCTCCACTTTGTAAGAAAAGAAACTTGAATGAAAATGATGAGACTATTGAAATACACGACAGTTTCTGGAACTGCTTTCACGAAGTCGCTACAGATAATATGCGAAATAATAATGATGAGGATGTGGAGAAGAGTGCTGTGGCAAATGAGATGGATTTTTATTTGAAAACAATTCGCCTAGATCGGCCGGCAGATCCTTACAAGTGGTGGTCAGCAAACGAAAAACAATACCCAAGCCTCTCAAAATTTGCTAAAATTTACGTCTCCTGGGAGTAGTGTGCATAGTGAGAGGTAATTTTCTGAAGCAGGTATCATTTACGACGAAAAGCGCAATCGTTTGCTACCAACAAATGCTGAAAAGCTTGTTTTTATCCATCACAACCTACCATTGATCAATTTTACTTACTAAAGTATTGTAATTTGGTAATAGAATACATATAATCTTGAATAATATGTGGGTTTTTTTCATGATTTGGTATTCGGTATTCGGCCGAATAGTACGCACTATTCGGCCGAATAACGTAGGTACATACACTTAACGGCTAATATCTATCTCAAAATAAAACGAGACGGCCGACACCGGCTCGCGCGACCGTCAGCCCGCGGGTCAGCCCTCCCCGGAGGGCGATTTCGTATGAAAAGCGTAGACAATTTGCGAGTTCAGCTAGGGTTAGATGTTCGCACGTGGGCCTTTTGGATTTTCGTTGGTAATTTTCATACAAATTAAATATATTTATCTAAGCAGGTGCTCGATAGATGCGTCAAACATAAAAATGTTTTATTAATTACATTAACAAATAGGTACAGTACAGTTCAATTCAATTCAATTCAATTTATTTCGAGTAACAATATACATTGTGTGCGAATTAAAACTTAAGACTAATTAAAATTTTAATAATTATAAATGTCAAACTACTAAAACTATTGTCTAATAAAGTTAAGTAATAAATCATGTCAAAGTAAAAATTTAAACAATAATTAAAAGTCCTCTATCGAATAGCAACACTTTTCAACAAGTAGAGCTCCTAGTTTACGCTTTAAAATATTTACACTATTTATAGTTTTTAATTCAACTGGCAACCTATTGAACAGTCGGACTGCCTGATACCGCGGACAGCGAGTAGCGACCTTAAGTAACGGAGTGATTACGCTTCCCAAGTCTTTCCTCCTAGTATTCACTCGTAGTGCCGTTTGCTCGTCCGTTTCAAACAAGTGCCTACGCTTAATAATATCTGTAAGTAGAACCAAAATGTACAGGCTAGGGGCTGTTAGAATTTGGTATTTTTTGAAATAGCCCCTGCAAGACTCCCAGGGAGGTATTCGTGCAATAGTTCGTATGGCCCTCTTTTGTATGACAAATGACCTATTAATGTTATATTTATGACTATTACCCCAAAACTTGACACTGTAACGCAATCTAGACTCAAAAAGGGCATAGTATACTGTTATTAACTGATCGATCGTAAGTTCGTCTCTAAGGCTGCGTAGCGCGTAGCATGCGGAACTTATGGAACCCTCTATTGCACCTAATTCAGCTTTCCCAATTGAGTGCCGAATCTATGTAAACGCCCAAAAACTTTGCTACCTGAACAAGCTCAATTTTTTGATTGTACAAGCATAAATCAAGAGTATCATTACTTCTGGCAGTCGTCTTGAATAGTATCGCGTTAGTTTTTTAAGTGTTTAAACCCAAAGAGTTTATGGAAAACCAGTTTTGGAATGAAGTCAGTAAGGCTTTAACTTTATCATTTAAATCATCTATACTACTACTGGAGACGATTACATTCGTGTCATCCGCGAAAACAACCAGATTGTCCCCGGGTACGACTGTAGTGATGTAATTGATCATATCGTTCATATACAAGATGAAAAATATGGGTCCCAATATAGAGCCCTGTGGTACGCCTTTCGTAACCTGTATCAACTCAGATGACTCAATTCGTTCGACTCCATCATTGCTGAACTCTCTAACCTCCACATACTGTTTACGGTTCTGCAGGTACGATTTCATTAATTCCAAAGTCTGACCTCTGACACCATAATGTTCCATTTTGTGAATTAAAATTGTGTGACTAACGGTGTCAAAAGCTGAGCTCAAGTCTAGGAATAAGCCAGCGGTTTTCTGTTTAGCATTAAGGTTGCGAACCACATCCACAATCAAAGCATCTTGAGATTAACTCGAAAGATTTGCGCCTCGGCCCTTTTTGAAACGAATAGGAGATAATCCTTCAATGTTTACCACCGGAGGCGCCACTGGCACAAAACACACGTTCCTTTCCACCAAATCTTTTTTTACCCTTCTGACTCGCGCCACGATGTTTAGCAGATTTTTTAGATCTGCTATTTTAAAATGACCATTTTATTATATAGCTTTGAGAAATTAAATCCCTCGCGTCGATTTTGCCCCCCTCTGCCCTCCGCTTCCGCGGTCCCTAGCCGTGATCGTGTTTAATCGTCTATGATGGCCTTCAATCGGCGACAGTCGCATAGCCTTCGGTTTATCGTACACACTTAAAACCCGTGCCCGCACGACCGTCATGGCCCGTCGTCGTCGTATCGTAATCAGTGTGTTGGCGCGTGTGCGCAGGCGCGAGCGACGACGGCGCGGGGTGCGCCGTCGTGGTGGAGGTGGTGCGCGCGCTGGCCGCCTCCCCCCACCCGCTGAGGAGGGACGTGCTGGCGCTGCTCAACGGGGCCGAGGAGAACATCATGCAGGCCTCGCACGGCTTCGTCACAACACACCCGTGAGTGTGGGGCGCGTGCTGTGCGTGCTGTGCGCATGCTGTGCGCGGTGTGTGTCTGTAACTCGCGCTGCCCGCAGGTGGGCGCGCGGCGTGCGCGCGTTCGTGAACCTGGAGGCGTGCGGCGCGGGCGGGCGCGAGGTGCTGTTCCAGGCGGGCCCGCGCGACCCCTGGCTGGTGGAGGCGTACGCGCGCGCAGTGCCGCGCCCCTTCGCCTCCAGCCTGGCGCAGGAGCTGTTCCAGAGCGGCGTCGTGCCCGGCGACACCGACTTCCGCGTGTTCCGCGACTTCGGGAACCTGTCGGGTGCGTGTCGCGTGCCCCCCCCCCCCCCCCCCCCCCTCCCCTCGTCCCGGCGACACGCGTGATACGACGCCGAATGTACAGGGCTGGACCTGGCGTGGAGCAGCAACGGCTACGTGTACCACACGCGGCTCGACACGGCCGACCGCGTGCCGCTCGCCGCGCTGCAGCGCACCGGCGACAACGTACTGGCGCTCGTCAGGGGTGAGTGGAGCGGCGGCCGCGTGCGTCCGCGCGTCACGGGCGGCCGGCAATACAGCGCGCGTGTCCGCAGAGCTGCTGGAGCGCGAGGAGCTGGAGAGCGCGCCCGACCCCGAGGCGCGGCAGCCCGTGTTCTTCGACGTGCTGGGCGCCTGGGTGGTGTGCGCGCGCGCGCCTGCCGCCGCCGCCGTTGCCGCGATGGCGTTGTTGCTGCTGCCGCTGCGCGTGCACCTGAACGCGCGCGACGCGCGCCGCCGCCGTGAGTGTCACGCGAAGGGGGAGGGAGGGCCAGTGCCGGCCGAGGGCTGACGCTCCTGTGTCCGCAGTGTTCATGCGCGAGCGCGCGTGGTGGGCGTGCGTGGCGCGCGCGGCGGGCGCCTGGCTGGCAGCGCAGGGGGCGGGCGCGGCCGCGGCGGCGGCGGCGGGCGCGCTGCTGCATCTAATAGGCGCGCGGCTCACCTTCTTCTCGCACGTGTGGCTGCTGGCGCCGCTGCACGCGCTGCCGGCGCTGGGCGCGAGCTGGCTGGTGGCGCGCGCGCTGGCGCCGCGCGGGCCGTTAATGACGCGCGGCTGGTGGCGCGCTCGAGCTCTGGCGGACGCGGCGGCACTACTGTGGGGCGCAGCGCTGGCGGCGTGCGTGGCGCGACGGCTGCGCTCGGGCTTCCTGCCGCTGCTGTGGGCGCTGCCGCCGTCGCTGGCGGACGTGGCGGCGCACGTGTCGCGCGCGACGGACGCGGGGCGCGCGCGCTGCTGGCTGGCGGGCGCGGCGCTGCCCGCGCTGCAGACGACCTACCTGGCACTAGGGTCGCTGCACATGTTCGTGCCGCTCATGGGCCGCGCGGGCTCCCCGCCGCACGCGCTCGCGCCGCCGCCCGACGTGAGTGCGTGACGAGCGATCGATACTTCGGACACGCGCACGATCGTGTCCTCTACACGATCGTGCGTGCCCGTCGTCGCCCATCGTGGCCGGTCGTAAAGAAGCACCCGTCCTGAGACCGCGTCGCCCGCAGGTGGCGATGGCGCTGTTGGTGGCGGGCCTGACGCTGGCGGCCACCAGCTGGGTGCTGCCGTTCGTCGTGGTCACCAGGAACCCCAACAGACTGGTCAGTGGGTGGCTCAGTGAGCGAGTTCTAACTATAACGATGTACACTTGTGTACATCACTCGCCGCACTCATTGAATGTATAAGTACTTACTTACCGTGAGAAACATTTATCTATTACCAAGTTGTCTATGGGATGAATGCTGACCGTTATTGAATACCTTCTTTTTGTGAAAGCACTGTCTCCCAAGATACAGGTTCGCCTAGTTTGGGAGTCAGGGTATTGTTCGATTTACAAGCATTGTGATGTTTTCAATAAAGATTATTTAATTTAATTTATCTAATTTGCTTTATAAAGTCATTCATTTGTATGTGACAGGTAGGTACATTGCTTCTGAATATTTTCATTAATTTATTAAAATGTCGCTACAAAAGCGTAGGTTAGGTTAGGATTACCTAGGAAATTATGGACCAAAAAAATACCGCGATTCCTTATTATGTCCATGTAAGTTGATCGAGGCAATAAAAAATATTAGGTTAATACCGTATTTAGCTTCGGGTAGGGTGCGGTCACCGACCGACAACATAAGTACTTCTCGGCTAGCGGTACCTCGAAGGGAGGAAAGGGAACCCTGTCGCCCGCCTCCTCGGCAGAGAGAGAGTCCGGTGCCTGTAACAGATTTATTTATTTGGAGACATACTTGATAACGTAATAATATATATTTTTTTAATATTTTTATTTAAACTCGAACCACCTCCGCCCCGTGCCCCGCCCGCGCAGATCTACGGCGCGCTGTGCGCGTGCGCGGCGGTGGGCGTGCTGGCGGCCACGACCCCGCTGGGCGCGCCCTACTCGGCCGAGCGGCCGCAGCGCTTCATGGTGTTCCACACGCGTCGCACGCTGCACACGGGCGTGCCCGACGCGCCCGGCGAACCCGACGCGCTCAACGGGACGCACGTGGAGCACCTCTACTGGGTGCCCGAGCTCGACGCCAACACGCCGCACTCCGTCGACCAGTTCGGTACGCGCCCGCCGCGCTGCGATTGCGCTCTCTTTTAAACCCCCGACCACAGATTAGTAATCCGTGGATGGGTTCTTCGAACTAAAGTTGTAGGGAATCCTGAGACACTACAAGAGAATGTGGAGGTAGGTATTTTAAGATAGGCACGCTGAGGCGGAGGGCCGAACCTCGCGTCCCCGTCGCCTTCGGGAGCCGCAGGACTAATCTGTTGAACGTTCGAGCCGTGTCAGATGCAAATCGGATCAGTGGTTCTAAGATCTCGGGATGTTGACGTACGAGGGGATCTCTGGAACGGTAACAATTAGGTGGTTCGAGTTTGAGCTCAAATGTTTACAACCGTGGTGACCTTCCCACGTCTGGAACCTTCACGACCTGACGATGATCAGGAAAAAGTGAGGTGATCTGTTTATTGTACGTCGGGGGTTTCTCACATATTTAATTTAGAGTTATCGCTACTCGCGCGCGTCGTAGTCGAATTTCGTGCAAAATTAGACATTTTTTGTTTGTGGAGCGACGTGTGATGTGCGCAGTGCCGGAGATGCGCGGCGCGCGGGTCACGCGGCCGGCGGAGTGCGCGCGCTGGGTGTACTGCGGCGCGCCCTACTACCTGCCGGTGCGAGGGCTGGTGGCGCGCGGGCACTGGGCGCGCGCGCCCACCGCGCCGCGGGTCGAGCTGCGCGTGCGCGCGCGGGCCGACCCGCTCGGCGACACGCTGCAGCGCGTGCGGCTCAACATCACCGGTACCGCACGTGGCCCCCACACGTCGCCCCCTACTTTTTTTAAGCCCCCGCTCCTCTCCCCCCTGTTATTTTCGTGAGCGGGGATGGACAGTGGCACTCTGACGTGAACACGAGGCCCACCAGTGAAGGTCCCTGAGAGATGACTCTACGCCACCACGGGCCCCGGAGCCGATCGAAGAATAAATAAATAAATTTATTAAATTAAAGTTGCAGATACGGTTCGATCCAAACCTGTCTTAAAAGCTAACGATACATTTGCAACAATTTTAGTATTTATTTGCACAGGAGAGATTAGACGGTGCGGTGGCCCCGCACTAGAGCGGGGTCACCGCTGTATTACAGTTAACTTTAGGTACACGGTTAAAACAGTGGCTGCATGATTATTATAGATTCATTATACTAATTCTGATTACATTTACCTTATAAAAGATTTTTAAATTGATTATATTTATAAGCACTAAAACATATTACTTAATCAAGATTAAACTTACTAAGCTAGGGTCCCATGGCCTGTATTAACACAGATCAAATCGCGCTTCTGTTCAAACACTGACAATATGTCTCGTTTGACCCCGGCCTGGGGTCGTTTTATACGACTCATTCTGAGTGAGGGTTTCCTTTTGTAGCTGAATAAATTATCTATCCAACGGTATTAATAAGTTTTCCATAGCTTTTATAGTTTTGGCGCAAAATGCCCGAAAGTAAAATTTGCTTCATTCGACTCGGGTCTCCCTCCCTCCTGCTGGCCGCGGGCTGGGCCTTTGGCGTTAGTGTTACACAGTCCGCCCCCTGTGCGTGCAGGCCCGGCGCACGTGGTGGTGATCGTGGCGGTGACGAAGGGCGCGTACATCTCGTGGAGCAGCGAACTGGGCGCGGCGCCGCTGGAGGGCCCGGCGTGGGGCGCGCGCCGCACCTACTTCTTCGCGCTGCACGACGCGCGCCGCGCGCCCGCCGGCTGGCTGCTCGACCTGCACCTGCAGGTACACACGTACGCACGGTGAACAGGGCGCGGCGCCGCTGCAGGGCCAACATTTACTGCATGGCGACCGATAGTCACGCCCTTTGTGTTTCACATATTTTTTGTATAAGTTTGTATTATAATGTTTGTGTACAATAAAGAGTTAATATATAGAACGTGGACGTCGAGACGATTTTACAGACGCTATAATAAATGTCCGCAGCACTCGTTCGCGTCCCCGCCGGCGCAGTGGGCGCAGCTGTCGGTGGCGGGGCACGCGCTGTTCGGGGAGCTGTCCCGCGAGGCGAACCACGCCGCGCTACTGGACTCCTTCCCGCCGTGGGTGGCCGCCACCGGCTGGGGCGTCGACCTTCACCTGCTGCACGTGTGACCGCGTGCCGCATGTCGCCACGTGCCGCATGCCCCGAGTCCACTGTCCACGCATATCTCTAACTGTAGATAGGTTACTTAATTCTACGAGTCGTGCCGTTTAGTATATTAACTAGACAATGGGATCGATTCTGAGTGGCCGCCAAACCTAACTGCCACGCTCACCACACACAGGTAGGTACTAGATACATTGTGTAAGTGTGAGCGGGACGTTTCGTTTAGCGATCATCGCTAGAACACCTGGCCACGTGCACCCCCGGGGCGGGTACACGTGCGAAGAAGTTCTTGCCACCACGAAAGAGTTTATAAACTTTTTGATTAATTTCAATGTGGAAGAGAACAAGAAATACGTGAAAAAAAATTATTTTTTTGTGGTATTTCATGCACTAATTCTATTTCCAGACCTAAACTTTTGACAAAATCTTAAATTCTATCATTGTCAAATTGTCAATCAAGGTCAAGTGAAACACGTCTGAGATTTTATTAATTACAAAATGATTTTAGGTTAACGGGAAATAATATCGAATATATCGCCGAGCCTCACTTTGTATGGGAGCGAATCCATCTTTGGCAGGCACCCCAGAATCGATGCCATTGTTCTTTACGAATGGTTGAGATTTTACTGCATAATACATCACTAGCAATTAATTATAATTTAAATGCAGATGTACAAGGGCTTTACGCGTGATGCGATTTTTTATGACTATTATGTGTAAGGACTCGGCGCACGCCACACGAGACGGGACACGAACGCGACATTAACATTTTGAACTGTATCTAGACGTCCATAAAGTTCACTATTGATTTAGGCATAACATTTAGAAACGAGTGGACGCTGTCATGATTTTGCTGATAATCAAAAGTGAACTTCATCGTCGTTAGCATTAAGTTCAAATCGATCGTCGCGTCCGTGGCCCGTGCACGCCACGCCTCCGATGTGTCCTGTGATTTATCTGTATAGCTTAGACCAAATGGTGCTTTCGTTTGAACGAATGTGTATTCGACTGAACGTCAACGTCTCCCTTGTCATGAGGGGAGAGAGTTGGAGTAGTGTCCGCGTGCTGCGACCGCGTCCCGTAGATCGAGACTCCCCCCCTATTAGCGAATGGGAGTGCAGCTTATAAGAGGATGGGAAGGATTTGTCATGGTTTCAGATTAGTAGAGTCCCCGGAGTAGTACGGAGAGGAGGACCAAACTGTACACCGCATATTTGTAATCTGAGATCAAAGATGCGCGATCTTATTCAGATCTCTGTGCAGAATTCGATAGTTTCCAAGTATCAAATATGAAAAGCATTTCTTAAAAATTAAGAAATAGACAAATTGATGGTCAAATGTGAAAATAGAATTAAAATTTGTTGAATAATAAAATAGCTACCCACATATAAAGAACTGTTTTGTTAAAAAGGGACAGAACATCTATCCAGAACTAACTTTAACCATCAATCAATAGTTCAGATATCGAAAAACGAATTTTAGTCCTTCTACAGGTGTCCAAGTCTTAAGTTGAGTGATGAAATTAAAAAAAATAGTCAAATATCTATGATGAGTTTCTAAGTTGTTTCTGCCACACGTACTACTGCTGGCACTATTCTCTCGGCGGCATCGGCGTACGGCCCGAGCTCTCGAGGCCGGAGACGTGGTGGTGTTGTCACGTGACCATCGGGCGTCTCCCGGCTGCAAACTGTTCCCATCCTCTTCACCGCGCTACACGGCCGCGTGTCCGCGACGGCCACCACTCGCCGCCACGTTGACTGACGTGTCGGTCTACACTATAAGTACTTAGGTACGTAGGTATACATAAATGTTATAAAGTTCCTAAGTTCGTGTTATGTACTCCTATGTAGGTAGATTGTGTTGTAATATTTGTTGACAAATGATAATATTCCCTTCTCCACCCGAGTGGTGTAAAATTCAACGGATTTTATTTATTATTATATTAACGATACATTCCTGAATTCCTCACAAAATATTGTTATCAATTGAACGGTTTTTGTAGTTTATGTGTGTTTTATGTTTTATTGTTGACTTTAGATTTAAGTACAAGTTGCCGTGTTTCCGTTTTATTTATTTATTTCATGATGTAACGAATGACAAACATACTCGTAAGTTACTACGATGTTAAACGAGGTCTGGCCGCGAGTTGCTCGCGTGCCGCGCCGCGCGCCCGCTGTCCCGCGGCGGCGCCGCTCGGTATAGACTCGTGGGGTTGTATGGTATTTATACTTAGTTTAGTATCTATTTATAAGGCAAATAATATCAGTGAAATATATAAAAAGCAATTGCTTTAGCGCTGAGGAAATGTACACTCGGAAAGAATATTTCTATTAATAATTAAATAAATTATCGCGAACTAATCTTAAAGATCACAGTACACGATGGACCATGTGCCCCTACAGGCCGCCATGGAGCCCTCGTGTTCACACAATGGTCGATCCCTCATCTACTGCATGGCGATCGGTGGAAGATGGACTTCGACACGACTTTTTATATTTTTTTTGTTTTTAAATATCGTGTTCACAACGGCGCGCCCTGGACGAGGCCCGTGTCCAGCACTGGACTGGAGTGGGCTGATGATGATGATGAAAACGGTGTAAAAGATCTTGATTAATTACTAAAACAAACCTAATGCAACACGCGTCACCGTGAACTTTACGAATGATGGGATGGGCCATTGTGTGACCAAGGAAGCCACGACGCGGAATTATTCCTTTGTAGTGTGCCGCGGCGACCGGTGGCCATCAAGCGCCACTACCACTAGCTCCCGTACACGATGGCGTTGGAACGTAGCGGGCCATCATGGCCCATTGTGTACCGACCGGGGCCTCAACGGTGGCTTTGATACCGGAGAGGTCGCCACATCTAAAACAACCTAAAGTAAACCGTCACGCTCACTCGTAGAGACTATTTTTTTCTTTCATCCATGATTTGTACAACGTTTCGTTTAGCGATCATCGCTCTCGGCGGCCACCCCGGAATCAAATCCAGTGTACGGTGTGAACATGATCTTTGTTTCACGCTACTCTACATTGCACGTTGATAATAAATAATATCAGGTAGGTAATAAGTGCATAGTTATTCATTCGTTGTTGTTATTATTAAGTTACAAAAACCAAAAGTGTTCATGTTTGTTCTACGTCGTGTCGGTGGCTGAGCCGGCGGTGGCGCCCCGTATCGAGCGCTAGGTGTCAATACAAGGCCCTAAAAAGCGCTAGATCTAGCTCCAAAAGCCTTTAAAAAATAACCCCGGCAGATGGTATCTGCCGTCAGACATGGAATCAATGTGCATCGATGACGGGCCCTGGTGGTCGAGACACTCGTCACCGGCGTCGGAGTCGACGGATTCATGATCGGACACCATGATGCGACGCTTAGAAGTCATTCCATGCGGCCCAACAACCGGGGATAGCGAACGCTTCAAATTTTGACTCGGTCCACCATCTTTTGATCGGCCGCCATTTTGTGCAGACTCGTCCGATTTTGACGCAGACGTCCGCAGACGACGCTGTCATTCGATATTTCGAGCGACCTGACAGGTTGATCGGTTGCCAAATTACTGGTACGCTCAAAGTTGACAATTTCGTTACGGGGTGCTCCGCCCGAGTATCACCAGTACGAGGCGTGTGTGTAAGACATGACATGGTTCCATGTCAAAAGGGCGTACTGTGATTGCCGCCGCGCTGACCAGGCGAGCCTGAGACTGTGGGCCCCGAGGCCCCGACACACGACTCCCACCGGGGTGTTCCCACTTGCCACCAGCCTGCCGAGCTGATCTGTGCTGTGCATCATATGTTCATTCATAACATAAGAACAAGCTGGTTGCTGTGATCATAGTAGTCAATGCTTTTTGTTACACGGTCAATTAAATTTTATTACACACAATTACTGCTCAGAGTTCTTCCTTAATTAGGTACCTTCCTACCTACTTATCTTTTATTCCAAATACCTATAGTGTTAACTAAAATACCTATATTAATAACTTGCGGGCATTAATTCAGCCTACAGGGTGACTCCATACATATATACCTACCAATATTGATAATGTTCACTTCATTCTTCACAAGCAAACGAGCAATTGAGAGGGTGCTACTAGTCCTAGTTCTGTGCAATCAACTTTTTGGAAAACCATAAGGTAAAAAATTTTTTCTCAAAGATACTCTGAAATATGCTCAATAGTTAATTCAAATTTTGCTAGGGAAGGACGTGAGTAGTTGTAATGTAATGTAATAACGGGCTGATTTCCGCAACTCGACGTCTTAAGCACCTATTTTGCGTGGACGTGAGTAGTTTCTAGGATTTAGTTAGACGCAAATAGCCAAATAATTAATTTATTTGAAAAAAATGACAGTACACAGTACCTACATTACATTAGAAAGAATAAAAATGGGCCTCAGTGGGAATGGCCCTGAGCGTGGATCCAACCACAGTACATTGTGGAAGTATGCACTCTCAATTTATAGAAGATTATTAGTTTCCATCACATAAAAATTAAGTATTATAATAGTCCATGAAAAAGTCATCCCATGATGTCAGATAACATACCTAATGGTCTATTATAATCAGTTCATCAATACTCCAGTCTTCATAGGAATGGTCAGGCAGGTATCTTCTGATGATGATTGGTATCTTGCGCTGTTTCAGCTCCTTCATAGCGATCTGCAGGGGGTCAGTCTCTCCCTCCAGCTCCACCATCACGGGTGCACACATTGCGATCTGCAATGCCCTAGTGCCTGGAACAATGACACACAGAACATTTTTGTAAATCATAAAGTTAATAAGTTATTTGTTTATTTATTTACATATTTCATAACAACACTAACAGTCATGATTCATAACAATAATAACCAAGATTTTGGAAAGTGCCCTCACCTGACAACTGACAAAGCAAAAACATATTTTCGGAACATTTAATTTCTTTGGTTAAATACAGTACATGTGAATGTAATAACAAGATTAGCTTCAACAGTCACCCTGGAATCGACGCATTTTGAGATAAAAGTAAATCAGACTTCCACTAAAAATACCACAATGATCAACGCTAGTTAACCATGGGTCTGGTTTACAGTTATGATGGTGGGTCATGGGACCAATAACACAATGCAACAGCTCACCCAGCACCCTGGCCCGTTCGTATTTGGTCATGTACCGCGTGGTGATCCTCTTACTGCGCTCGACGCCGCCGCCCGCCTGGCCCGGCGCGAGGGCCTGCACGTTGTATCCATCCTCCTCAGGCTCCTCTGTCTCCTCGATGTTGTCGTCTTCCTCGGCAATGTCCTCGTAATCTGCACCCGCATCCTCGGCCTCGTACTCTTCGTCAGCCATGGTTTTGGATGAGTTAACTGGCACTCGATATTTATTGACGAATAAAGTCAAAATAGGTACTAAAACTACCTGGGTATATAATTCACGAAGAAAAACTAGCTACCTACATACCTAACACAACAGGAGGTTGTTTATTTTTTAAGGCAAAGGGAACTGAGCCCATACAGCCATGTCTGATGTAAACAACTCTTTCAAGTCTTCATTAAAAATCTGGTGTGACACATTTTAATGCTATCTGGGAGAATCTTCCACGCTTCTGCACCATCCGAATCAAAGAAGAAGGCTTCCCGGACAGCTTTTCAAAATCCAGCCAAGTACGGATCGGGCTGCAGCGTCTTATTTGACTTTACTTCACTGTCCCACACATTATTCACATCTTGAACACATTGCCACTGTTTACTGAAGTTTGCTAGACAAAAGGTATATATTTTCTTTAAGAGTGCGTTCTAAAACCAGTTGAAATTTGATAGAATTAGTAGCTTGCATTGGAAATAAAAAATAACATTGTGTGAAAGCTTGGCGTGGTTTTATTTAGGAAGATTTTCAGTTGACAAGTTTATATAACAAGTTGTTGCCAAGCTACAGAACAGAGCATAGACGTTAAACTTACGGCCTACAACCTACTTTAACTAAATTATCCACGTTGACAATTGTATACGTTTCATTGCTTGTATTAATTATGAGTTTGATAATTTTAGCTGTTGACACCGTAATGGAAGACGGACAGTTGTCAACGTGAAATATTTCAACTGGTTAACGCTGTCTTAAGCAAAGCAAGTAAATAAACTGACGTTTCTAGTTTTTTTTTGGATGTTTAGGGATCCGTAAATAAACAACACGATAAAAACCGGTATCTGGAAGAACACTACGAAGTATGTCAAAATTGATTTTATTAGATTTTATTATTATTTTAGGTACGGTGCCTAAATTTTGGCACTTTTTGACATTACATCCCTCATTGTTTCACGTTGACACGAATGCCTGGTTACAAACACATTTTTTACTCGACAAAGCTAACGTGGTTTTTGAACGTTTTTCCTTAATAACGTGGGAAGACGGGAATTTCAACATGATTTTTGGGTATTTTCGAGATTACTCAACGGCAACACTGAATGTCATTGACATATTTTCTCGTCATCGTCGTCACGTCAGTCAGCTATATGGCTGTATGGTCTTTGACCCTTGCCTGTTCTTTTAGAACGAATTGGAAAACTCTCGTCACGTCAGTCAGCTGTCAATTTACCTACGAGAGTTGAGTTGCATGACGATAAATTGATTTTTATACTCGTTAAATCACAGCAAGCATGTCAGTGTAGTGCAGTTCCGAGTGCGCGAGGAGAGCGCGCGCCGCCATGGGCTACGACATCGGCTGGATCATCCCGCGGCTGCGAGCACCGGGCGCGCTCTGGTCGTGCGCCTCCACCATCACCGTGGCCGTCGTGGGGCTCTTCAGCAAGATCATCATCGGTACGTGCCCCCCTCCGCCCCCCCTCGCCCTCGCCCGCCTAGCCCCGCCCCGCGTGCCTCTCGTGCCCTCGATACATTCAGCATTTCTGAACAACTTTCTTGTGTTCTGGTTGGCTGCTGATGATGTAATTACTTACGTAGTTTGTTTTATGCCCTATATTGCGTTGAATCAATTGTATAAATTTACTTAAATATTTTATTTACACTTTATTTACAACTTAAAATTATTTATACACAAACAATTACAGAAGCAAGAGCAATAGAAAAGAAATGTAGAAATAATTAATTTATTAATGTACACAAAAAATAATTAAATGTAATTAATAAAATGTCTTAGATTAGGCCCGTGTGGTAGGGTACTGGCTGCGGTGCCCTGCTGGATCGCTATACTGATCCTTCGGGCGAGATAGCCGCCAGCCCTTGGGTCCCTCGTTGCATCAAACAAACGCTTGGATAGCTCTCGGAAGTGTATAAATTACATTCGAACCAACTGTCACATGTACTTCAATTTTTTAAAGATTTATTGTTTCAATACTTTCAAAATTGTCAGCTCTCTGTGCGAGAGGCACTTCACTGTGTCAGCCACAGCGCAACAGAGCAGCTCAAATCAAACACACCTAAAACAAACCTTGGTAATGACAGTAGGTAGTGATTGGATGCATTATACAGAGTTTATACGAGCTGCCTAAAATGACAGGTGGTCATGAATATGAAGTGTAATGGACACTTAAATGTGTCAAACCACCGTCATGATGATATGGATCCTTCTTTTTCTTCTGCATTTTCCTTGTGTCTATGTCACAGCCACAATATAATTTGCTGCATTACAAAGCGCCTAGCCTCTTTACAATACACTGTTCTGTAAAACGGCTAACTGACATTCAGGCAGATTGTAATATGGCTTAACAAAAGTATGCCGCATTGTAATAGTGCCAAGATGATTTGGCAACAAAAATCTAGTTGCATGTGCATTCTGTGTTCCAACAAAAGTTAATAGTTTAATGAGTGGAAAATGCCCATGTGGGATTTTTTAATAAATGTATATACGATTTTTTAAATTCCCTAAACAATCATTTGTTTTACAAAATGACACTGTTTTGTAAAGAGGCTAGGTGTTTTGTAATGCATCCAATTATACAGTTTCACTGCGACATTTATACTAGAAGAGCCGAAATATGTAAATAAAAAATGTTGTTTGTCTGAATGCAGCAGGCACACAGACACAGCAGGTGGTCAGTCATTATATTATGTTTCAAAACCTACAATATTATGTTATTTTTACTACAACAAAAACTCTACTATGTGAAGAAAACGGGGCTAATATCGCTGTTTTAGAGTCAACACCATCATCATCATCATCGTTTTTAAATTGCACTTGTTGTCCTGTGCTAATACTTGTGTGAAGAGTTTAAAATACATGTAAATAATAATGTTAACAGCGTGCTTATCCTATCTTATGATAGGGGGTCAGGAATAATCCCAGCGGCAGTTCGACCCTTGAGGATCTTTTGTGCCTACCCCATTATACACACTGGTCACCTCAGACAGGTTTCCTCACGATGTTTTCCTTCACCGTCAGAGCAGTCGGAGAATGTACGTAAGTGTTTGAAAAATTCGAAAAACTCATTGGTACATGGCACTGCACGTTGTCGAACCCGGACCACCCGCATGGGAGTCTGGTGTCCTAGCCACTCTGCCACCGACACTAGAAAAGACTAGAAAAAGTGTTTATTTTAGTTTGGGCTATCGTATTATAAATATTATATTTTCTTCTGTAATGTCGTGATTTTTTGTTGTAAATATTTTGTTTCCAACTGCCGAGTCAAACTGAGAAGCAAAGAAAGACAATGAAAAGGTACTTCAATAATTTTGTGCTTTGCATGTGGTTGATAAACAGTAAATTTTATGCACATATCACTTTATGGAAACACAATGTAAAAATTATCACTTGATTATTTTAAGATAACACGGCTAATCTACATGATATACATATTATTTCATTTCTTGAAGTAACAGAATACAAGTAGTTAGTTGAGTACCTACCCACAACACGTCGGAGTACTCCGGTGCCCGTCGGAGCACGCCGGTGCCCGTCGGAGTACTCCGGTGCCCGTCTCACGAGCGCGCGTGTTGCAGAGCTGCTGAACAAGACGACGGTGTACAACGGGGAGGCGCTGCGGCGCGCGGTGTCGGCGCGCGGCGTCGGCGTGCCGCTGCTCACCGTCTCCAACCACCACTCGTGCTTCGACGACCCCGGCCTCTGGGGTCAGTGACACCCTCCCCGCGCGCTGTCGCCCGCTCAGCCGATTATGACAGGATCGTTTTGTTTATCTAATACTAAATCGATTCGGTGCGTTTATTTGTAAGAATACGGCTCCGCTCGTACGTCGGTTGCAGCAGTAAACCGAAAACTAATAAATGTTTTATACGAGCCAAATGACGGTAGTAATAAATAACGCATAACAGCTCCTAAGACATAGCGAGAGAAAGAACTAGGGCTATAACTCGTCTATTCCCGTTCACCACCGCTGGTGAACGGGAATAGACGAGTACAGGCTCTGTGCTGTATCCTGAGCTCGCGCAGTAAACAAGCGGATATTACGGCGGGTCACGACGACGTGAGGGTAATCGTAACGCTAATTAGTTCATCAGTATGCGCCACTGTTACCGGACCTGAATGATAACACAGGAGAGGCTTGCCGCAGGATGTGACTAGTTATCTACTGAGGATTGAAGCACCTACTTACTGAAGATCCGCCAGCCACGAACATTACGTTTACAGCATTTACAACTGACAAATGTTAAATTGTCTATAGAGTAGCGTAGTTGTTACCTAGAGCTTATGCGGTAAGAATCAAGAAAAACCGGCCAAGTGCGAGTCGGGCCTCGCCATATCTGTAGCGTACTGTTTCCGAGTATAAGAACTATTTTATTGAGCAAAAGCAAAAACTTGCATTTTTCTTACTCACAGTTGTCAAACTCACTATTATTAGTTATTACAGATGTATCAAGTTTAAGTATTTATCGTTAAAATAGAGGACATGATCAATATTCTAGTTAACTTTCAAGTTCCTAGATAATACCGTTCATGAGGGAGATTTGGTAACAAAATTGGTCTGAAATTGACAACTTTGACGGGCGCTTACGTCGTCGTTAATTCTCCTCAACAAAACTCGTATTTTACTTGATGAGCTCTAAACGACAATACCTCACACGATGCGGTATAAAAATATTTTTTTATGGACTCCCTTGTATGGGAGTCCCTCTAAAACAATTGTGACATTTTAAAGTCGATATTCTAATTTGGGCCCAGGTAATAAATACGAGTATTATATGAAATTTTAAAGTCGGCATCATATTCCGTTTAAGCGTTACACCCGCTTGACAGAAGGACGGAGACGAAGCGACAGCAAAGGCGATCCGTTTTCCCCTTCGGGATACGGATCACAAAAAACGATTTTTTTAAATTGCGAATTGTAAAAAAATATATGTTCATAATAAAGAATTTTGTGCGCAGGCGTGCTGGACGCGCGCACACTGCTGCGCGGCGCGCGCATGCGCTGGTCACTGGCGGCGCACGACATCTGCTTCACGCGCGCTCTGCACTCGTGCTTCTTCGCGCTCGGCAAGTGCGTACCCGTCGTGCGCGGCGCCGGCGTCTACCAGGTACTAGTGCTACTCTCACGGACACACAAACGTGTACCAGGTCCTAGTGCTACTCTCACGGACACACAAACGTGTACCAGGTCCTAGTGCTACTGTCACGGACACACACGTGTACCAGGTCCTAGTGCTACTCTCACGGACACACACGTGTACCAGGTCCTAGTGCTACTCTCACGGACACACAAACGTGTACCAGGTACTAGTGCTACTGTCACGGACATACACACGTGTACCAGGTCCTAGTGCTACTCTCACGGACACACACACGTGTACCAGGTCCTAGTGCTACTCTCACACACTCACCCACACGTCTAACATGATGTAAAATAATGTTATAAATAAAGAGATATTATCGTGTCCATGTTGCAGCCCGCGATGGACTTCTGCGTAGAGCGGCTGTCGCGCGGCGAGTGGGTGCACATCTTCCCCGAGGGCCGCGTCAACGTGGACAAGGAGCACATCCGGTTCAAATGGGGCGTGGGCCGGCTGATAGCGGACAGCGCGGCCTCCCGCCCGCCGCTCGTGCTGCCCGTGTGGCACGAGGGCATGGACCGCGTGCTGCCCAACAAGGAGCCCTACCTGCTCAGCTTCCGCAAGCGCGTGTTCCTGCACGTCGGCGAGCCCATACAGATACACCACCTCGTGGACAGGTCAGTGCCGTGGCGTGCCGCGCTCGGAGCGGATTGTGGCACGTGGATGATTTTTTGAAACTTTATAGTCTTTATAATATAGCGGCCGACATGGGATCCGCTCTATTTTAGTTTCATCACGCAGGTGTCGTGTGGTACCTAACGTAGTGTAACGTTGTCGCAGGCTGCGCGCACAGAACGCGTCCGAGGAGGAGACGCGGCGCGTCGTCACGGAGCGCATCCAGGACGAGCTGCTGCGCCTGCGCGAGCGCACGCACGCGCTCATACGGCGGGCGGCGGGCGCGCGCGCCGACGGGCTACTGGACGGGCGGACGGACCTGCTCGTGAAGCCCGGCCGCGTGGAGGGGGACGGCGGGCCGGAGGACGCGCCACTGGCCAACGGGAAGCACGAGCACGAGCGCGTCGACAAGGAGTTATAGGCGCGGGCGCCGCGCGGGTACGGCTCACGGGGACACGCGGCTCGAGTGGCCCGTATACTGGCCGGCTTGCATTCGGTCAAGTGTTCGGCGAAGTGGGGGAGGACACGAGTGCAAGTCGCAAGGACAGTGGCGAGTGTCGGGCGAGTGACTGTTTACACTACAGCCGGTCAAACATAATTTAGATCCACCGGAAAGGCAGCTCGCGAGCCTCGCCTCGCAACCACTGTTCTCACAGTACTCACCTACTTCGCTAAAGACTTGACCAAGTGTAAACCGGCCTTGCGAGTGGAGAGCTCGCCGTCGTCGACGACATTGCCGTGAAGCCCCGCGTCGACAGTCTCCCGGCTTATGGCACTCTTACCACGCTACGCCGCATACAGTCTGACCGAATGAGAAAGTCAACCGATTCAGTCCGGTGAAGAAACAGAAGCCCGTCTTAATCGTACGCAGCATAGTGTAACAAATGAGGCTTTAACGTCGCGGCAAACATCCCGCGCGTCTCCACTCGCGCCGTCCCTGCGCCCTTCTACTCCGGTACAATAGGGTATTTGACAATCGAAGAGTCGGTGCATTTCATAAACATTAATCTATGGACGTGAATTGAGTCCAATGCGGAAATAAAATTGAAACTCGTTGAAAAATGAAATGACTATAGGCAATTAGATATCAAAAGGTAGAACGAAGCGACAGTAGTCATTTGTGACGTCACTCTTCGCATACGAGCTACGTATTAGGGACTGTTTTGCTTAGAAAGGATCGGAGCACCGCACCACACCTAATTTTAACCATTAATATCTCCGGTGTCAGTTGAGATATCGGAAAACGAATTTCAGATCTATCTTCAAAATGTCAAATTAAGTCAATAATAATAATATGTATATGTTAATATGTCCATGTAAGTTGATTGATGCAATAACAAAAACTGGTCAAATACCCTATTATCAGATACCGCCTACCGGCTACCGCCTACCGGCTGCCGCCTACCGGCTGCCGCCTACCGGCTACCGCCTACCGACTCCGTGCAGTCCTAGCTGTAAGATACCTCGTCAGTGAAGTGTAAATGTTGTGTACATGTGTAACTTTGTGTATAATGTATAATGAAATGATACCGTTGTATAGCGATCATATCAATTTTGTAAAATGGAATTCTACCAATTTTTCATACGGATATGTTTCTAAATAGAGATTTTATACGAGTTTACATTGACGTCCGTCATAATGACGTCGTAATGAGTGCCGAGCCCACTCGGCTGTCGTTGTCCGCTACACCGGTACTCACGAGTGCCGTGCCGTGCCGTGTCGTGACGTGACGTGAGCTTTGTATGTGCGTGTGTGTTTGTGAATCTAAGTGCGTTGCGTGTGTATTTCTGTTTATTTCCACGTTAAATCGAATCACTTCAACGCATCTTTGCTATGCACTCCCAACATAAGAGCATTATTTTGAAATACTCGTATGTGACGTCTTTTTGTTCAGTTGTTACATACTGTGTACGTGTGTGTGTGTGTGTGTGTGTAATACTCGCCATGTAGCACAATACCGTGCCGGCACCGTCCGGCACGGCCGGTACCACTACTTCCAAACGTAATTTTATACGGAGTTTTTGATATTTTTTACTGGATTTTAACCCAAATATTGTACATAGTTGTACAGTGCCCGCGCCCTCGGGCTCAGGGTCACTTTCTCCATTTACATAGATTACATTGTAAAGCCTTTGTTCCGTACCGGAACAGATTTATTTATTACAAATAATATTTTTTTATTATTTCTACCGTAGACAACACAATTTGAACTCGTATTTTTCTAAATTCAATTTTTTTCCCTCAAACCTGATGACAATCCGAACCGGTCACTCCAGACCGGCATCGTCGTGAGGGTACCTGTGGATTTGCAAATACATTTTTTCGCATTTTGACATTTGATCCTCACTTCGTTTCTAACTAGTGCGGTGTCCAGTCATCAGGTGTTCCCTAGAGTCTCCTTAACGACCTTCAATATGTGGATTCCTGTTGTTTTAAGGAAACATAAAAAAAGATATATTTTTTAATATTAGGTATATAAGATTTTATTTATTATGCATTTCTCATGCTAGGTATGATTTAAATTAATTTGAAAAAGGGTGAAAAATGCTGCGAGCAGGTTTGAATCCTGCTCGCAGCATTTTTTTCACCCTTTTTCAAATTTATGTTTGTATAAGATTGTTAATCGTTCACGTTATTCCATTGCTTCGTGCGAGAAGTCGGCCGGGGCTCGGATGTAAGAGTAACATAGCAAAATGGAAAAAAATATTATAGGTACTATTCTTCGGACTTATACCTGGTGGTATATAATAAACTTTATTGCAAGTCGATTTTGGCTAGTAGGTAAGTCACAAATAATCTTGGTGGTAAGCTGTTTTGGTATTATAATAATTATTTTATATAAGTAAAACGATTTGCAATAAATACCATATCACCCGATGTCTGCGGCCAGCGCCGGGCCCAGGACACCGAAGGCCGCT
This sequence comes from Hofmannophila pseudospretella, assembly GCA_947369225.1. Lineage (NCBI taxonomy): Eukaryota > Metazoa > Arthropoda > Insecta > Lepidoptera > Oecophoridae > Hofmannophila > Hofmannophila pseudospretella. The sequence continues at coordinate 13,939,114 of OX376327.1, read as the reverse complement.
CACAGAGCAACTATCAGTATACTATACTATACCCCACGCATTGTAAACATTTGTGGATCGACATTCAAAGTGTATTTTTTCAAAAGCAATAAACTGTGCGATGTACCGATGACGTGGTGTGTGACGTGGTGTGGGTACGAGTAGGTGGTGAAGTAATGATTTGCGGAATCAAAGTATGATTTTAGTATTGTTTCAAGATGGTTTATAGTTAGTGGTGTTCAGTAGTATTACTATATTAGTTACTTTAAGTATTCCGTGTGGAGCGCGGCCGCGCTTCTACGTGGTGGCGCCTCTGCGTGGTAGCGCCTCTGCGTGGTGGCGCCTCTGCGTGGTGGCGCCTCTGTGTGGTGGCGCCTCTGCGTGGTGGCGCCTCTGCGTGGTGGCGCCTCTGCGTGGTGGCGCCTCTGCGTGGTGGCGCCTCTGCGTGGTGGCGCCTCTGCGTGGTGGCGCCTCTGCGTGGTGGCGCCTCTACGTGGTGGGCCGCGTCCTCGACCGAGTCTTCCGAGTGTCTCCTCAGTCGGTTAATTAGTTAATTTTGTACATTTATAAATAATTCGTATCGTATTGTAATCATTACTGTAACGGTGCCTTGTCCCGCGCACGCTCCGCCATGTTCTACGCACTATTACTTATTCTGTTCTACTTTTAACGTCCAATAAATACAACTAACATATCATTAAGAGTCAGTTCAGACCGAACGGAAAAATGCTCGCGCACTTTTTTGATGTCACGGAATAATAAACTGTAATAGCATCGCCTTTAATTACAAAATTCGACTCAGACATCAGGCGTCAAACGCGTTTGACGCCTGCGTCATCGATGTCGGCGATGTCCGCATCGGATTTTGTACTTAAAGGCGATGCTATTACAGTTTATTATTCGGTGACATCAAAAAAGTGCGCGAGCATTTTTCCGTTTGTCTGAACTGACCCTTACTGATATATTAGTCGTATTAATTTGGTTCCACTTCTATTGTATCTCTCTGATCATGTTTACAGTTTAAACTTTTGATAGCATTTAGCTGGAGATGCGACATTCCTTCATAAATGTAGTGCGACGTGGACAAGGTCACGTCGCTCTCAGTATAATGTAATGTAATGAATGACTCACTCATTACAATGAGCCACGCACTGAGCCCGCAGCGATGTCTCAGTTGTACTTGTGAGGTGTGCAAGTGGGGCAAGGCAGTCGGGGGGGCGCTTGTACCGGGCACCGGGCGCACGGGCAGGCGGGCGCATAGCCGGCGGGCGCACGGTGCACGGTGCAAGCGAGGCTCCTCTCGTGTGTATAGATAGACGAGTCGCAATCATGTTGTATTGTATATTATATAATGCGCCGCTGTCGCGTGTCGCGTCAGTGGCGGGTCCATCCCTATGGGGCGCGGGGCTCGGTTCGCCCTTTACCATTTTTAGTAAGTACTATTTTCTGATTTAAGTAATCGATGCCCTCTTAATATGTTTCTGGATCCGCCCCTGTGTTGCGATGCTGTATCGCGTATGTATTATGTTGTATATTGTAATGTGAGTGACACGAGCGGCAGCGAGTGCACACTCGGCGGGACAGTGGGACAGAAATGTCACAAGCGATTAGTTCTACAATGTGTTCTATCGAAATTGACATAATTTGTAATTTATACAGTTACCACGATGACCGGGAACACGGAGCCGGCGGACTATTGTGGCTATAATGGCTTGTAGGAGTCCAGATATAACTTTGTTGTTCTTTTTGTCTGAACTAATTAATGGATACATCGTGGAAGTGTTTTTTGAGGATCTTTGTCTTTTTTATTTGGGAAATAAATTGATGGACCTTCGCCGTCGCAGTTTTATTAACATCGTGACGTCACGGACTCGACTCGGGATTCCCGAACGTGATACATATATTCGGTTCGGGAATCCCGACCCGCGTTCTTATACCTAATAGTTTCCTTATCGCATCTCGTTAGGTATAACTGTGTCGGCCGACGACGAGTGACCTATACGATGGGAGCTGGATTAATAGACGAGGTGCTTTCAATAAATTAACAAAAAAAGTGTTTCAATACGTTCAAGGTCTATAATGTGTCGAATACAATGACACCTAAGAAAATAATGTCCGTCTCCACAGTAGGTACACACCTGGTCAGGTACCCACAATGAACACAGTAGTTATCTCGGCCGCCCCGTCTCCTCGCGACCGCGCAGTGACGCCCTCCCATCTTTCTACAAACGCTGCTACAGAGACTGGCGAAGCTGGAGCGTTGTTCTCGACTCCGACCGGGACCTCCTCACGCCGTAGCCCTCCCGGCCGCAGTCTGTTTAATGTCAAATCCGTCGCGTGACGCCCGCGGCTACGGCAACCCGGCGCGGGCGGCGGCGGCGCCCGCCTCTCCGTCTCTCAGCAGTACGAACTCGTAGTACTGCGCCGTGTGGCACGGGCCCGCGCCGCACGGCCGGCGCAGTCTGAACGTGTCGGTGTCGGTCCTCTCGCCGCCGGGCGTCCGTGTCGACAGGTGGAGGGCACGGAGCCCCGCGGCTTCGGAGGGGGAGGGGTCGGTGGCAGGCGGAGAGGCCTCGCGGGTCTGCCGGTCCGGGGCTTGCACCTTCAGGGGCAGACCGTGGCCGTAGCTCAGTATCAGCGTGATGACCAGGAGATGCATCGTGGTGTCGCGAGGTGCGGCGGGCGGAGACTGTGGCGCGGCGCGCGCGGCCCACGTTTATACGGCGCGGGCGGCGCCGCGTAAAACCCCAGCACCGGTAATGTTTCCCCGATGACGGTTTTATCTAATGGCGGCGGAAATATCGGTAACTCGATAGCATCGGCCTCACGAGATATTGTTTTCCTAGAAATGATGGAGCGTGAGGTCGCGCTGGAGAAATCGTCAAAAATTCAAACCCTTGTGTGACTTATTTAGCTATAAAGTGTTACGTAGGCACTGAGTAATAATAACTAATAACGTAATAACCTGTTATTATGAGATCGAATGGTTATCTTTTCTTAAATATGATAAATGAAACCTGTCATTAAAAGTATTAAAATTCAACGAGTGTTACCGGCCACATCCGGCACTGAGAGGTGGGTCGAACATGACCGGGAGCCGGTCGCTCCTGGCTCTCCATCAGACCCTGGATATTTGTTTGTGACATGTCACAGTACTGTTTTTTGTATAGGTACAATTCTAAATGCCACATGAATAAGCCTACGTTCCAAAACCAGTTGAAATTATTCACGTTGACAGCTACACATGATCCATTGCTCGTGTCGAATAGAACTTTGATAGATTTTCAGGTGATAACGCGATAATGGAACAATGCCAGTTGCCAACGTGAATTATTTCACCTGGTTATGGAACGGTCTCTAAATGAATAAATAAAATTCAGGAAACCATTTTTAGATTTCCCAACTTAACGAAATGATCAAGTCGAAGTTACTACACACTGTGTACTCCCTGTACAAAATTAATAATACCTACTTATAGGTAGCGTTTTATGGAGATCATACCTATATATAGACTCCGTCAGTGGATTGACAAAATACCCGCGTCGGTACTTCCCATGATCAGGGTCTTGTCTTCCGAGAAACAGGTCGTGTTACGGCGCGGCGTGTCCTCACGCGTTATGTTACAACGTGGACCTGAGCGCGCGCGTGTTCAATGAGGCGGCAGTCGTGCGGGCTGCGTGACGAACGTGCACATGTGAGACGACGCGCCTTAGGCCCGGACTACACGACGACGGTTCGGTTCAGGTACCGGCCGTGTACCCGTCAGCATTCAAACTCGTGCGTTGCGCTCGACCGTTCTGTTCGGGAACCGAGCAGGCCGGTTCTGAGTGGAACCGTCGTCGTGTAGTCCGGGCCTTAGGTACACCGTCGCGTCGTCACGTAGATGCTCCCCTGTAGCGGCCCGGCCCTGGCTGATGACCCTCATTATGTCAGGTCTCGTGTAAGTTACATGGCATAGGTATGCGCGGACGCGATATGCTGCGTGGTGTGTTTATACCGTCCGGTGAGGCCGGGAGCGCGGCGGCGCGGCCGGGAGGCCCCACCGAGCTGACGATAGGCCTGCCTGCCCGCCCGCACCCCGCACACGCTCAGCTAAAACGGACTCCGTCAAACATTTAAGTTTTATATCAGCGCAGTTTGATCGCCAATTCTAATGGTAAGAGAAACTGGCGGGAGTACGTGTCCCACGGAGACGCTCCCGGGCTTGCCTCGAGCCCCGGATTTAGAAGTCTCACGTAGTTAGGTCGGAGCGGGGACGGAGTCGGATGTTGATGTTGATGATGAGATGTTGAATATATTGAGGTACAATTATTCTTGTTACTAAAGTTCGTCCTATAGTCGGTGAGCGACGTGTTGTCGTGTCAGTCGGGTTCTAAGTGGTCGGTAATCGGCTAAGTTTTTATCGCAAGTCGCTATTACTTACGTATGTTGTAAAGGAAAATCCAACAATTTATGTAATTATAATATCGTGCATGATAATCTTGTTGGTGAGTAGTACCTGCCTACTTCCACTTGTCACTTTTTATGCGACTGACACCAATGTCATTTACTTGCTTTGAAACCACACCTAGCCGTCACACACAACGTATAATTATAACATATACCTAGGTCTACACCGCTGACCTGTATTATCTATTCTATAGACATAGATATTACAGGTCAGTGGTCTACATTTATTGAAATTATACATAAACTTGCACTCATAGATTACGTATTCTCAACAAGGTTTAATAGATAGATATTTGTTGAGAATTATAATAGCCAGCAATGAATATTAAAGTATAGTACGCAATGTATGTTAAACTGTATTACTCTATGGAGCTCTAACGCAATGTCTGTCCGTGTGCCCTGTAGCCTTTTGTTGAAATAAATTATTTTTATCTTCAAATCGAAGTTTCAATAGGTTATGGGCCCAGGCACGGAAGTATATTTTTGTCAAGAAGGTGTTTTTGTGAAAATTTGCATTCGAAAGGTGTAAATAAACCGACAAGAAGAAAGAAAATACGGGCGGGCGAGACGCCATCTTGGAGACGCCGAACTCAAGGGAATGCATTCCTGTGTTGTTGGAAAAAAATTTAAGAGTTCGAGTGGATAGTGAGAGAAAAAAGACAAGATGGATCACAGCGGTATAGTGAGGCTGAATGGAGCTGAAGATTGGGCTGTATGGAAGTTCCAAGTGGAGGTTATAGCGAAAAGTCGAGGTTATGATTACTTGCTGGCGGCGCCGAAAGCGACGTTCAAAGAAGTCCCATCTCTGGTTCCATCGAAAGTGGATGAGGTGAAGGCTGGCGCAGTCGAGGAGGTGAAAGTGAAATATGCGAGTGTTGAGAAAGATGACGCAAAAATGCAAGAGTTGTTCGTCACCAGAATCGGCCCTGGACCGATGACGCATATTTTATCGTGTAAGACGGCCTACGATATGTGGTGCAGGTTAAAGTCAGTGTATGAAAAAGAATCGAATGTAAGTGCTCATCTTCTGCAGCAAAAGTTTTTTAATTTACAGTTTGGAAATTCTATCTCAATGTTCATGTCCCAGTTGGAGGAAATAAGAAGTAAATTAAGCAGACTTGGTGAAGAAGTACCTGATAGCATGGCCATAACAAAAGTGATAATGTCCTTACCCCCTTGTTATGCTCACTTTAGCTCAGCTTGGGAATCTGTAGCCAAGGAACAACAAACACTGGAGTGCCTAATGTCAAGATTACTGATAGAAGAGGAAAGACTGCAGGCGTCCGAGCAGGCGCAGGCTTTGAGAACAACCACAGGTAGCAGCCGACAACTGGAAAATGTTGTATGTTTCAACTGCAACAAGAAGGGACATTATGCCAAGGAGTGTGGTGACAGGAACGGGAAAGGAAGAGAGCGCTACTACTGTCACAAAATAGGCCATAAAGCGGCAGATTGCTGGCATAAGAAGAAGAAAAAGAATGAGCATGGCAAAAAGGAAGAAGGACGAGATTCTAAGAAGACTGGACAGGCTCAAATGCATAACGCATTCATGGTTTCATCGGACGGAAAGAAGGAAGACTGCTGGTTTCTAGACTCAGGAGCGAGCGAGCATATGTGTTGGGACAAACGTCTGTTTAGTGAAATCAGTGACAAGTGTTCACGTCAAGAGTTAGAAATAATGCAGGAAAGTAGTGAAGAAAATATACTGCATGACAGCAGAAGAAAGTCAGGTCAAGAGTTAGAAATAATGCAGGAAAGTAGTGAAGAAAATATACTGCATGACAGCAGAAGAAAGTCAGGTCAAGAGTTAGAAATAATGCAGGAAAGTAGTGAAGAAAATATACTGCATGACAGCAGAAGAAATTCAGGTCAAGAGTTAGAAATAATGCAGGAAAGTAGTGAAGAAAATATACTGCATGACAGCAGAAGAAAGTCAGGTCAAGAGTTAGAAATAATGCAGGAAAGTAGTGAAGAAAATATACTGCATGACAGCAGCATAGCTGAGGAGGAAACAAGTTTTCAGAGTGCTGAGGAAGTAAATGAACCTGATGGACAGTATAGTCTGAGAGATAGAAACAAGCTAAAGATGCCTAGCCATTTGGATGATTACTACGTGGCGATGCTGGTGGAAGGAGATGACAAAGACCCAGGTACATATAAAGAGGCATTGTCTAGTAAAGAGAGTCGAATGTGGAAGGAGGCGATTGAAAGAGAAATATCAGCATTGTTGGAGAATGATACATGGGAGAGTGTGGAGGCTGTTTCCCCAGGTGCAGATGTCATCGACAGTAAGTGGGTGTTCAGAAAGAAAAGAGATGATAAAGGTAATGTTACTTATAAAGCACGACTAGTAGCTCGTGGATTTCAACAGAAAGGTGTAGATTTAATGGAAATCTATAGTCCGGTAGCGAAGCTTTCATCAGTACGATTGTTCTTGTCAATCTGTAATAAGTTAAAAATACAAGTCTTACAGTTAGATGTTTGTAGTGCTTTTCTGTATGGACAGGTGGACAGTGAAGTGTATATAAAGTCACCTGAAGGCTTGGAGAGTAATGGGGAAGTGTTAAAATTAAAAAGATCTCTGTATGGTTTAAAAAGTAGTCCTAAAAACTGGAATAAAAAATTTAATGATGTAATGATGTCACTGGGTTTTGTGAGATCTGAGAATGAGTATTGTCTTTATGTAAAGTGTACGGACAAATGTTACATATATTTGCTATTGTATGTAGACGATTTGTTGTTAGCAGGTTCAGACTGTGAAGAAGTTGAGAATGTGAAAACCAGTTTAAGTAACCACTTTAAAATGAAGAGCTTAGGTCCTGTGAGTAATTTCCTAGGGATGAATATTCATCAAGATTTGAACAAAAGTACAATTACTCTAAATCAAAGTGCTTACTTAAACAGTATCCTATCAAAGTATAACATGCAAAATTGTAAGCCTGTAGCAACCCCAATGGATGTTAATTTTGATCATAGTATACTTAAGCGAGATTGTAGTGAAAATCCACAAATAGAGGCTTAATGTAGAAGTTTAATTGGTGGGCTTATGTATGCAATGTTATGTACCCGACCAGACTTAAGCATTTGTGTGAGTATATTAAGCCGCTATCAGTCATGTGCAAGTAAAGACTTATGGGTAGCCCTAAAGAGGGTGCTTAGGTATGTGCGAGGGACAATAAATATGAGTTTAGTATTTAGAGTGGATAATGACAATATTATAGTTGGATATGTGGATTCGGACTGGGCTGGAGATAAGGTGGACCGTAAATCGACAGCTGGCTATATTTTCAAGGTGCTCGGTGGCACTATTTCATGGATGTCAAGAAAACAAGCCACAGTCGCTTTATCCTCTACCGAGGCCGAATATGTTGCTATTAGCCTAGCAGTTAGTGAAGCGTGTTGGCTTCAAGCTATAATTTATGATTTCATGTTGTATAAGGACAGGGTAAATGTAAAGATATATGAGGATAATCAGGGGGCAATTAAGGTGTGTAAAAGTCCTTATTACCACACAAAGTTGAAACACCTAGACATAAAAATTCATTTTGTAAGAAATAAGATTAAAGAAAATTGTATTGAAATAGAATATTTGTGCAGTAAAGAGCAAGTTAGTGATATGCTTACAAAGCCTATTGGAAAAGTGTTATTTGAATATTTTAGAAGTAAAATTGGTTTGGAATAGATAAGGATAGATAAATATAGAAAGTGTTGTACCTACTTAGTTTATCATATGTTTTTAGAAAGAGGGTTTTTGTTAAAAAGGTAAAATGTTAATAGAAAATATTCATTGAGGGGGGGTGTTGAGAATTATAATAGCCAGCAATGAATATTAAAGTATAGTACGCAATGTATGTTAAACTGTATTACTCTATGGAGCTCTACCGCAATGTCTGTCCGTGTGCCCTGTAGCCTTTTGTTGAAATAAATTATTTTTATCTTCAAATCGAAGTTTCAATAATATTAAACAAATTTATTGAAGAATGTGACATCGTAGTCATATATTCTGTACTTTTGGGAATGATATACGATATTATGATGACAACAATTCGAGTCCGAGATCAGAGCAGCGGGCGCAAGGCGGTCGGAGCTCAAGCTTTCTGCGTCAGTCAGTCCCTCCAGGAGTCGTGGGGACGTCGGGCGGCGACACCCCGCGTCCCGCTCGCTCCAGCGCCGCGCGTGCATCGCCGTCCCTCTTCCACGCGAGCCCGCTCCAGCGGCAGCACCCTCAGCGAAGCTTCCCTCTCCTCCGACCCGTCCGCTCCATTCGGCAGCAGGTGCTCTCGCCTGTGAGCCGCGACGTGTTCGGTCGTTGTTGTTTCCGCTATAGTTTGCTGGAAGTAGCGCGCGCGAGGGTAGTACAGCTGCGAAAGCACGGCCTGCTCCAGCTGCGCGTGCACCGGCAACACTGCTCCAGCCAGTGCTGCCAGCAGCAGCACTGTGCGCAATGCCACAGTCTCAGACATTCAGCAGCGTGTCGTGTCCCCCGCCCCCGCCGCCTGTCTGCGGAGCACTATGTCAGTGAGAAGGGGCGCGGTCGACGGCTCCTTATAAAAGGCGCCCGGGACTGTCCCTGTGGGAAAACTGGCGTCTTATGATTTATCTGTCATTCATTATGACATAAAATAGCTGTAAGTAGGCATTATTCATTACGTAGGTATGCACAACACAAAATACATAACTATTATCGAATCGAGATTATTATCGAACACGAAATCCGTCACAAAAGGCAAGTCTTGATCTTTACCTAAGATTGTGATAATAATATTATGTATACCTACCTACCTATTGATTGTAATTGCAATACCTAACTATATTAGTTTTACAAAACAATGTAAGTATTCCAGAAACGGGTGGTAGTGTGTCCCTTAGATTTTCTGCTCGACTTGGGTCTATATAAATTATGATCTCTATCCCAATGGTTAATAGCGAGAGAAAACTTTAAAACGAGTCATGCTATACCTACTGTTTGTACCAGCATGTTTAATGATGATGACTAATGATGACCCAGATTTTTATTGAACTTATTATCACAAAGAAATATTCATTGCAAAGAATGTGTAGTAGCGACATCTCTGCGTGCGCGGCCGTACGTGACACGAAGGAAACATTTTCAACTATTCCAGTTACAATGTCACCGTTTGTTGATAGTATGTTTGTCAGTGGTACAACGCCAGGCCGCGAGGTGGCGCTCACGTCTACATTTCAGTTTGTTTTTCTCAAATGACAGCCTTTTGTCACGTTTTGAAGTTGTATGTGGCAACTATTATTACAACGATGACGTCATAGAAGTAAGTAGTGCTTTGGTAGCTCCGAGCAATATGGCGCTAAAATTCGACGATTCAGACATCGACTCCGTGGCGCAACGGTAGCGCGTCTGACTCCAGATCAGAAGGTTGCGTGTTCAAATCACGTCGGGGTCAAATTGTCTGTCTTTTTTGTAAGATGATTTGTTAATTTTTGCCAAAGACTGGCAGCAACAAGTCAATTTTTTATCTTTTTAAAAAAAAGTAAATACGTAGATATTCTTTATTTTTACCCGACTGCGTACAGCAAAGGCACGGTTATATTTTTCGTGCGTTTTCATAACATTTTCTTTTATTTGCAAGTTTGCCCTCGTTCATTTGGAGAAAACAAAAATGAATACTTTCTTACTATTCAACCATTCTCATACGAGCTGTAACAAAAATTGGAGATGCCGGGGATCGAACCCGGGGCCTTTCACATGCAAAGCGAACGCTCTACCACTGAGCTACATCCCCGCTCCGGCAACGTGTCGAAAATCGTGACTCGTCGATAGCGCGACCGCGTCTGGTTTGTTGTTAGATCAGTATGAAACAAGCATCGTCACCGCGAGTGATCGTGACGACAGAGGAACGTAATTAACACGTCGTACGCAGTAGAGGCGACCTCGTGTTAGTTTGTCATACGCACACTAGGTAAGGTAACTTATTTGATTTTCTTAGAAAAGGTCGCAGGAAAATGTTCCAACCATTTTTCTAGTTTCTTTCTCAGAAAAGATTCATTCTGAGAAGTCAGTCATGAAGTGCGTCTAAACCATTTCTTTCTTTACCTACTCATAAATCTGAGGTCACCAATCTGACCTCGGGTGTTAATTGCGTCAAATTATGGAGATGCCGAAATAAAATACACAAGTATGAATACTTAATAATTTATTTGTTGAATCGTATACGACACTTGTCCTGCTTACCTGTGCTATAATATTGTCAGAGCCGTCAGTGAAGCCATGGTCGTTTTTTATCATAAACTTATGAATAATGTTCGCAGGGGTCTGTCGATGGTATTTCTTTTTTTCTTACGTTAAGGTATAAGCTACCTACCTACATCTTCATAACATTCGTACATAAGTATTTCACACAATAAGTAATACGTGAAATATTAGTTGGCATCAGTGGTTTATATTAATTTACAGATTTCCTTAATATTTTTGCTGGTTTTTTTTCGTAATTTTCACATAGGCAAATTAGAAAAAAGTATCTAAGGCACCTTCACCCATAAGTACATACCCAGTTGTATTGATACCTATAAACAATTAGAACATCGGATTGAGGATTTAAATTAATTTCCAATATTTTGTTGATGATTTTCTAGTATAACTTAACTACCTACTCTTATATACTGATATCTACATTTTCCACACAGTATTCCTCGTCCCGATGTATCTGCATGGTGCGGTGTGTGAGACCATCGTTCACCTGGCCTCAGCCTCCATGATGAACTCTGCCATGAGCATCTCCATGGTGGGCGCGATGCCGCGCTCCTGACAGGTCCTCTTGAAGCACTCGGCCACGCGCAGGATGCGCCAGCAGTGGTCGGGCTCCGCGTCGTGTTGCCCCTCACACGCGTGTATGATCGACACCATCTGAGACGCCAGCACCTCGCCTGCACACACACCACACTACGGTCAAACCAACCACACATCTCAAAATGGGTCGAGCGAACAAAACGAAATTTTAAAATAGACCGCGGGTGTAGCTCACCTCACCTGCAAACCATCGTTCATGAAACGATGGTGGATGCCAGGAAATAAAGAAGCGATTGAAGAATTTTTGCATTGGATAGGTTAGGACACACATTGCGGAGGACTAAGGTCCCTAATGTGGCACTGGAATCATGTGGATGACCCGAGGGAGATTTGGAAGCGTAGAACGCTTCCAAATCTCCCTCGGGTCATCCACATGTTGTTGATGTGAGCGTAGATGTCAATAATGACCAAGGCGCAAGACAGACAGAGAGTCAAGCGTGGAGAAATCTTTTACTAGAGCTGTGTTATTCGGCGGAGTACTGGAAAGAGGAGTGAGGGAGAGGCAGCTGGGAAGTGGTCTCCATGTCTAGTCTGTACAGACAGGTCGAGGAGGTGGTGTGGTGATAGCCAAGGACGCCACCAAAACAGTCAAATTTATAATACTTAATAACCAAAAACAGTCAAAGTTAAGATACACAGAGCGCAGGACACAGCCAAAGCAGAAGTTAAGGCATGAGCACCAGTTACTGTTAGGACAGGAGCCGATCGCTCAATTCTGCGTTTGTTGTCAATCTCAATTAATTCTTCGTCATCCATCTTGCCTTGCGTTCACTTAGATGTCACTCTGCGTACTAGCAGTAGAAATAGTCACTTGTGACTCGCTACATATCATGTTTTTCTTCCATAAGAAAGAGCGATATGGAGTAATTCACCTTTTTTATAAGACACATTATTAGAGGCCAGATGTGGTTACAGCGGGAGCAGTGGTTGGTTACCGTTTGGGAAGGACTTGATGAACTCGTGCGTGTTCTGGTGGTGCATGCGATGATCGTCTGTGAGCAGGTCGAAGTGGCGGCTCATGCAGCGCAGCGCGCAGCCCAGCTCGCGCTCCTCGAAGCTGAAGTCCTCGCGCCAGAAGTGAAAGAACTCCTCCATCTTCTCCTCCGTCAGCTGGCTCTGGACACACAGACAACAGACAAGCGTATAGGTCAAACCTGGCACAGTAGGGGTAAATGAGACCGGACATAACACGGAGCCCGCGAGTGCACACAGGCCTGACTTCTAACAATGCTACCTGAGACTGAACTCGTTCACGCCAGGGCGACACTCAGACAACATCACCCTTGTCTCACGTATTACTGGCCCTCTCTTGGTAGCATCAACGCTACCGTCCGAGCTCACTGCGGTCACCGAGCTCGCTGGTCCGTAGTGTGTGACCAGGCATATTTTGGCCACAAATCCCTCACATCCTATTTTAACACATCCTGTTTTAACTGACTATTTGGTGAGAAGTGGAAATGTTTCTTCCTACTTCTAGCACCCTTTTTATATATGTCTTTAGTTAGTTCGGGTCTGGGTCGAATGATGCGTAGAATCATCTCCGGACCTTGTCTTCACGTCAGAGTACCATGTCGAATGTCGATCATGGGCTTACAGGTATCAGTGAAAAAGAAGTGGAGACGGGTTGATCCCGTTTAAAAATAAAATAAACCATCCCTTCAGGGTCTATCTGATTAGTGACTAGTTATACTTAACTATATCAATAACTTGCCACTAGAGGTAGGAAACTGTCTGAACGAACATCCTATTGCAAAAAACCGTCACCGCAGAGGGCACCTAACGGGCCGCGCTTACCTCCTCGCGGCAGTGCTGCAGCGCCTCCCCGAAGCCGAGTGTGACGTCCTTCATGACCTCGACGGAGGCGCGCAGCCGCGCCGGCGCGCAGCACAGCACCAACAGCAACAGTGGAAGGCGCGCGCGCCGCTCATGTATCGACATGGTGCTAGAGTCTGGGGCGGCGGGGCGACACGCGGGTATATAGTGCGTGGTGATGAGCGGGCGGGGCACGGGCCAGGACAGGACCGCCGCTAGGGTTCCGTCGGGGGCGTGGGAGCGTTTGGACAGTACGAATACACTGTTTACATTGAATTAGGTTTTTGTACGACCTGGTTTCAAAAACGAGGGAATAATCCTACTCTAGTCCACTGCTGGAAATATGCCTCTCCCAATGCATGCCATTGAGCCCGCTTTTCTCATCCAGTCGCTGCCAGGTACTGAAATATCAAGTACGAACTAAAACAGATGGACGTTAGGAGGAAGAGAATATTGGGGGAAGTCTGCCCCCTATAGACTGTCCCTGCGCCGGCGCTGGTCGCCGTGCCGTTAATGTGAGGTGTTGTCGTAGCGCAGACTGCATCAGGGGCGGCTCTGGCTGCGCGAAGGTTGACACATTCCTTGTGTGTTTTTATAACAGCACATACTTAGCGAAATTACACATATCAGTGTAAGAGGCGGGCGGGTATTAGCGACTGTACACATTTTGCATACAATGTAATGTACTAAGGCAGAACGTAGATCACCTGGATGTGGCTCGATTTCAACTGAGAAAATGGTCAAAAAATGCGGCTTAAACAACTCTGATAATAGGTTAACTAACAATATAATATTTTAATTTTGACAACAAGATCAAGAAGTATTACGAAATATTTTTAATTTTAAAACGTCTTGTTATGTCGTATTTTACCAAAATGTTACCGATTACCTGATACCACCAACACACGGACAAGTGTCGCACACGAGAGCCCCGTTCACACAAAACAGAGAGAAAGATTTGTAGAGTGATATTGGAATAAGCGACAAGTCGCTGCTAGTAACAATGTGTAGATTTTAGTTCGCAATCAGCGGCCGTGTTTGATGGAAAAGTGCATATAATTATGTGTTTAGCCGAGTTCCTGGAAAAATAGTTGCATACCTGACAATTACACATGAGAACACACAATCACATAACCAATGATGTTTACTTGTGGACGGCCACCCGGCGCCGTGGAGCGCCGTATCTTGTCTCATCATCATCATCAGCTATACTCGTCCGCTTATTCCTCACCATCACCGAGACGACGACCCTGAACAACGGAATCGAGGTGAGTGGTTATAAAACATTATCTGCGATCGTAAAAATAAAAAAAATCATTATTTATTATTTGTACTAAACATTCTTTTACATGTTTAAAGTTACCTTTGGACCCCACATTAGACTGTCCTCCCCCATTAGACCTGTCTCGTGGGGACAAATTACTTTCTAAATATAACCAGGATCTATATGTAATACGGGTTACTATTACCAAATACATTTTGTCCAAAATGCATACTGTCCTTCTTTCCTTCCTTTTTTTAAGGTCGGTTCTACAAGTCCTAAGCTCCTGGGCCATCCACCCTGGACCGTCGATTTATTTGACTGGGACTTTCTTTTACGGTCTGTGTCCACATAAAGCTAATACAGTAGCGCTCTTGTTGGTGACAGAGGCTTCTAGGATGCCACCGTTGACTGGTACTGACACGCGTCCATCCTAGTGTCCCGGCGAACACCGCCTGTTGCTCCGCGGGATGGTTTGAATTCCCCCTATATAGGTTGCCTCGAAAAAATAATTTATGAGTTTTATTTTTATTTACGACTAAATCCGCGGTTGACCTTAATCTTGACTACTACACTACCAGAGTGACGATGAGGCCGAAGATGGAGCACAGGGCTAAGTTAGTACTGGCTCTTCTATAAACACTGCTGAAACACATTAACGTATTTGACGACAGACTTTACATACTTTTCAAAACTCTCATACAAATTTCGTCTTCAATGTAAGATTCGGACTACACGACGACGGTTCCAGGGACGGTTCGCTTCAGGTGCCGGCACCGGCCGTGTAGTCGAGTCATTCAAACTCATGCGTTGCGCTCAAGCCCCGCCCACTGGAACCGCGGTACGTGTAGTCGACAGCGCATTTTTGTATGAGATTATATGAATCCCGGTTCCATGAAACCGCCCGATACTGGTCGTAGGAACCGTCGTCGTGTAGTCCGAGCCTAAGTCTTCAGAAATCTGTAATCTGAACATTAATCTGTCGGTATGTGCAGCCGGCGCGGTAATGTCCGTAATCGTCGGAGGGGTTGGGAGGGGGAGGGGGGATCCGATGCTCTTTTGGCTCGATTTGTAAGTCGAACGAACAGACTGACCGGCACAGAGCTGACCTGTATTTTTTATTTTACATAATTATAGAGCAGAGGCGCGGCGGCCGCGTCTCCGTGAGGGTCAGGTTTAACGTCCTTTTTGCGATTTCTTTCAAGTGTTCTGGTCACATTCAAACCAGTCGAAACTAATTAAATAAGGTAATTTAAGTAGGTATTTTCATGACCGTGCCAATAGTTGGAATACGTGGGTAATGTTCACCACACTTCAACGATGTTTAGCGTGCTGCTCTTGTTTCATTGTGAAAGGTTCTTGAAATAAGTAAGTACCTACTTACTTACCGAGTGTGTGTGTATGTGTGCAGTGACTGAATGCTTCACGATATTTATATTCAAGTTTAGAAATAAAGTCTATGACTATGTGATTTCTAATGGTTTGGATTGGTATTTTGAGAACGGAAGCGGCGAAAATGCTATAATTTATGATAAGTAGATACTTACTTTGTGAGCGGGCAATGAGAGCGGCGAAGGCGGAAGGCTGACTAATGTAAATAATTCTACAAAATGAGCGGAGTTATGATAACCGTCCACACTTCCGGCGCCGGCGCACGCGGACTGAGGGTACATACCTACACTTCATCGACGTTACCAAGAAGAAGCAAACTGATGTAAGAGTAAGTACAAAGTTTATGATATGTTTCAATTAGTTTATCTCTTCGTTGCAACAGTACTCGCTTGCCAGCCTGCCAGCCAGCCTGCCAGCCTGCCAGCCTGCCAGCCAGGTTAGCGCGGGGTTACTTGCCTTTAGTGTTAGCAATGCGTATAGTTCAAGCAATTTATATAGTTCATCACATTAACGACGAAGGAAAGCGTCTTGCTTGTATGCTCTAAGAAAAACTTACAGATTGGAAGGCATTAAGTGTACTTATTCATAATCCACCAGCCACAGTCATTATGGCGGTGGCGTGGTCTGCGACGGCTCAAGCTCTCAGTGTGACGCATTTTACGAGTACTACCAACTACTTACTCGTACTATTGATTGTTGCTGTGATGTACACTGTCGGCGCTACAACTAACAGACAATTGTAGAGCCTACAGTGTATATCACACTCACACCACAACATCATCATACGCTCGTTATGGAAACCGAACGCGAGGTCATCACGGCGCAGTCCAGAAGTGCAGTATAATATAATTGCGCAGACGCAGCCCGGGCGCACGCGGGCGGCGCAGGGTGTCCGCGAGCGCTGTGGTGCCTGCGTTGACGCTGCGTGGGCGGCGCGGCGCGACCACTCGGCACGATGCCGTAATGTATGCATTAATAAAATTATAATGTTCTGCCGGTCATTAATCAAATGCTTAATCAAAATATAATATTGGGCATAACCATTACTCTACGTTTAAAAAAACATCAGCATAGTATCCGTGGAACTGGAACTGGAACCGGGTCGTTTTTTAGCGAACATAGCAAACAGATAGCACATTAAACAGATCTCGCGCGTTGAACTCTTACTTGCGAGGTTTGATGCGCGCGCGCAGAGGATTCAACGCGGTTGCTACATTATTTCTATCATAACGACGCAATGTCCTAAGCTGGTACTAATACTATTTACCCTCATTTACTCTAATAGTCTAGTATTCGATTTACATACAACTAATTTTGTTAAATCAATCCGCAGTTTAATACAATTTATGTATGAAACATATTTTTTTAAATTAATATAAATTCGATAACACGGACGCTTAATTTCCCGCAAGTACTAATTTTAAATCGTGCCTTCAAAATGTCAAAGATCCCAATCCCATAATATTACCGCGTGCCGGTATAAAATTATGCGCACACGCTAAATAATCTCAGATCTCAAGCATTCCCCTGGCAACCTCGCGCAAATTAAAATGACATTTAATTGCAGGCGGCCGCTAATTAATGCTACGGTTTTTATTTTTAGCGCATTTGCGGCAACACAGCAACACGACCACCGAGCACTACCGCCAGTAAAGACACGAGAACAACCTGAAGTATGCGGGAGAGATAACACTCACGGATTTAATCTCATTACCGGAATGTACCGACACTTGGCTGCACCCCGGTGAGCTCCCGGGTCGGGAGAGGACTTGGTCTATACGCACGTAGAGCAGATCACATCAAGTGTTGGTAGAGCTAGATTTTTTATTTATTTAGAGAACCGACAGCTATATTAAAACAAATTAACCATATTATGACTGGACTTACTTACTTAGTTAATTATTCTAACATTATTAGAAAAAATAAATGTGAATGCCGCAGTAAACATACGTTAATAATGTCATGTATACGTAACGGTAACGAGCAGCACGGAAGCTCGCTAATGTGAGTGACTTAGGATTTAATGTTTCTAATTTCCGCAGTTTCAAATCAATATGTAATTAATTTCCTGTTCAATTCGGGTCAACATAAAAGGCTGAAGCGGCACCGAATCCATCTAAAGCCCCGCGGCCGTCAGACAACCTTCACCTTATCTAACACAAGCAGCACAGCACCGCTCGTATTATAAATGTACCCACACGACAGGGCTCGACTGGTGTCCCCGTGTCTTAATTACAATGTATGTTCCTCGAGACTTCATTTCAGCAAAGTATGCAATTGGATCGTGAAGTCACAGGTAGCTCACAATATTCAGGTGGAGCCGCGTCTTAGCTCAGGGACGTAGCTCGGCGGCGCGGCGTCCGACGTTACGGAGATGAGTTACTGGAGCACACGGGACGGGACATTGGTGTGGAAGCTGCAGTTTGTCCGTGCGACAGGGCCGTGACACTCGCATTCACACTGCGATAACTAAGAGGTAAAGACAAAATGAAAGACATTAGATTTTAACTAAAGGGTCGTGAGTTTAGAAGCTCACTTACTACCTACCAACCATAGTTACCTTCTGCCCACTGTACCACTTACATCCACTTCTGCAATGAATGAAAGTTAGTTAGGTAGGTCTCTACCTAACTAACTTTCATTCATTGCAAGAAATAACAGATTCAGATTTCTTTGCCTACTTTTGACTGACAGATTTATATCCGCCTATCATATATCTTAGATATAGGGTATAGCCTTCGCGCTGGGTGGTCCCCCCCCCCCCCCCCCCCCCCTCTGTCCCGCGGCACTCGCTACCGTTTTATGGCAACACTGGGCAATTAAACGATCTCGTAAACTTAATTATAATGACTATCCGTGCTTAGGGGACTACCTGTATGGATATTAATTAGTTTACTACCACGGTGCGTGCCTTAAATAAAATATGAAGTTGCCTCATGGCCATCATCGGTCCAGGCCGAGACCGAGTCTGCACTAGGAGCCGACTGACACTACATACTCTTAAGATATACGATGTTGCAGCGTTCACGCGGCATCGAAACATTTAATGGATTATGGGTGTTAAAAAACCAGAAAAGATAAAATAAAATGTAATTAAGAGTAAGAGTTTCCTGTGCGCGGAATATTTGGCGCAGCGTGAGGGTATTCGGGAGTCGGTGTTGCCCTCTCAGTCAGTGATTCAAGTTATAGTATTTATTTGTACAAGTTCGTTTGAGACCGATTTTTATATTGATTCACTGATACATACTGTATCGGAGATCGATTTAGACGCAGACCTGGAACTGGAGGTCGTGCTGGTTGAACGATTCACTGGAAGACATAGAAAGAGCAGCCGAGTATGTTTATGAGTCGAGGAGAGTTCGAGTGGCCTTAATGATTTCAATACAAGATGGCACGAGAGAGAAAAAGCCAAAAAGATGTCCGATATTATGCCCAACTGCTATTTTATTAGGCTTTGCGCTGTTTATTTCGGTATGTGGCAACACCGGGTCCCGCGCAGTATTCATACGGCACGGTAATTATCCGGCTCATTAGCCGCCATTATCGTTTGATGTGGCCGCGCGTCGTGTGTGTCCTCGCCGGCCCTACCCCGGCCCAGGCCCGGCCCCGGCCCGGTCGCGCCGACACTTGTTATAACCGCCGTATGTTGCTGATAAAGGACGGCCTGTTACTGATAAGTGATAAGCAGAGTGCGGCGCGGACAGAGCGAACGCTCTCTGATGCAAGGACACGTCGGTTCGTTGCACGAGTAGCTGCCGGGTACCGCCGGGGTCGGCGTGAGGTCTAGTAAGGATGGTGTCGTCATTTTTGCTGCACGGCGTGCAATTTGAAAAGTTAACTGGGTAATTTTTATTTATTTTCAATAGGATTTTAAGTACCACAGAGTACGAGTACCTACAT
Organism: Hofmannophila pseudospretella; assembly: GCA_947369225.1. NCBI lineage: Eukaryota > Metazoa > Arthropoda > Insecta > Lepidoptera > Oecophoridae > Hofmannophila > Hofmannophila pseudospretella. Next base: position 13,919,498 of record OX376327.1, on the reverse strand, counting down.
TTAAATTATTTGTAACACAGGAAAGATGTTGGATGTTGTTCAGTTGAATATATCTGGATACTTTTATTTGGAATCAATTTGGACTCCTTAAACAAATTGAGTTCAGATTTGTCAGTACCAAACGTCTCGCTAACATCCATAAAGGAACGAACGCCCATCCCATCGGGGAGGGAGACTATTTTTACTTCCCTAAGCTAACACCTCTACCGACTGAATAGCGTGAGGGCCATTAATGTGCAATGGCCTTCCCCACAGCAGACAAGCGCGGGAGCGTCGAGCTCTATAGAACATACGACTATGAAACATACCCGACAATATTACTGCACTCGATTAAACGAGCGTCCATTAAACTGGTCGATAGGGAATATCATTAAATTCTAACTGGGATTGCCATTCACGGTGTGACGTGTAGATGCGAGGCACCATCCCTCACCGCGGCTCCATCTCCGTAACAGGAAAATAGAGTCCATGGTATTATTCAGTTTCTAAAGGCAGCTGCCACCCGCTCAATAAAGGTGATCGCTTTTGAAGCTAGCGAGCTTATAGGCTGTATAGCGATACAACCTGCCTCGTTGGACACGGTGGAGTGGACTGGCCGGCCGACAGATATTAAATGAAATGATGTGTTTTGTGTGTGACATATAGAATAATCAGTATTTGTGTAATTCAGAGAGAAAAAAAAGTATATTTATGACGAGATGAGATACCAACGCATGACCCCCTATTGACTCCGGATTTCAGCATCGTCCTCCAGTCCTGTAGGATAGAGTCGCGGGTGTGTTTGTCTACACATCGCTCTGCCGTGTCAGGCCAATCTCTGTTATTTTAAGTTACACGAGTTACGTCTAGCCAGTGCGAATCGTGTTTTTTCACCCCTTTACACATTATACTAAACCCCCTTTTTTAAAATTTTGCTTCATTGTTGAGGAACTTCAATTGTCAAAGTCATGTAACTCCGACATTGGCCAGCGCAATCACACCTTACTCGTGCAACTTAAGTTGCCATAGATGTGCGTTGCGGTGGCGAGATGCCGCGGACGCGGGCTATAACAGTTAACATTAGTTACAATAGATACGCATGACCACTTCGTTGGTAAATAGATCGCCGCTCTTAAATATATTCCCGCGCACTTTCAAGTAGGGATGTTACGGAGGTGGTTTTACCGGAACCGGAGTCGAAACCGAGGGTTTTTAATTTGATTTATCGGAGTCGGAACCGGATTCGGAACCGAAGTCGGAGGTAGAAGAGATTTGTTCGGAAGAAGTTCAAATTTTAAACCGTTTTTTAATTTTTATAGCTGAACTGGCTAGAATTCCTTTATGTAGTCCTACACTATTTAATAAAATATCGATATTTGAATATGTTTGCTCACACACAAGAAAGAAATGCCAGCAGATGAATCAATTAGGCAAACTAGTAATTCTAAAGAGAAACAGAAAAAAAAACCAGTCGGTCAAAGAGTCAGGAAGGAATACAAATACGTGAATCTAAAGAAAAACAGGAAAAGAAAAAGGTCAAGTCAATTAGCAAAGACGAAATACAAGCAAATGAATCACGCAAGCAATCTGATTAATCTAAAGGACAAGAAAAAAAAGAAAAAAGTCACACAGCGAAGTCAAAATAAAAGCTGATGAATCAAACAAGCAATCTAATCAATCTAAAGGGCAACAGAAAAAGAGAAAGAGTCAGTCAAACAGCGAAGACAAAATAAAAGCTGATGAATCAAACAAGCAATCAAATCAATCTAAAAGGCAACAGAAAAAGAGAAAGAGTCAGTCAAACAGCGAAGACAAAATAAAAGCTGATGAATCAAACAAGCAATCTAATCAATCTAAAGGGCAACAGAAAAAGAGAAAGAGTCAGTCAAACAGCGAAGACAAAATAAAAGCTGATGAATCAAACAAGCAATCTAATCAATCTAAAGGGCAACAGAAAAAGAGAAAGAGTCAGTCAAACAGCGAGGACAAAATAAAAGCTGATGAATCAAACAAGCAATCTAATCAATCTAAAGGGCAACAGAAAAAGAGAAAGAGTCAGTCAAACAGCGAGGACAAAATAAAAGCTGATGAATCAAACAAGCAATCAAATCAATCTAAAAGGCAACAGAAAAAGAGAAAGAGTCAGTCAAACAGCGAAGACAAAATAAAAACTGATGAATCAAACAAGCAATCAAATCAATCTAAAAGGCAACAGAAAAAGAGAAAGAGTCAGTCAAACAGCGAGGACAAAATAAAAGCTGATGAATCAAACAAGCAATCTAATCAATCTAAAGGGCAACAGAAAAAGAGAAAGAGTCAGTCAAACAGCGAGGACAAAATAAAAGCTGATGAATCAAACAAGCAATCTAATCAATCTAAAGGGCAACAGAAAAAGAGAAAGAGTCAGTCAAACAGCGAGGACAAAATAAAAGCTGATGAATCAAACAAGCAATCTAATCAATCTAAAGGGCAACAGAAAAAGAGAAAGTGTCAGTCAAACAGCGAGGACAAAATAAAAGCTGATGAATAAACAAGCAATCTAATCTATCTAAAGGGCAACAGAAAAAGAGAAAGAGTCAGTCAAACAGCGAAGACAAAATAAAAGCTGATGAATCAAACAAGCAATCAAATCAATCTAAAGGGCAACAGAAAAAGAGAAAGAGTCAGTCAAACAGCGAGTACAAAATAAAAGCTGATGAATCAAACAAGCAATCTAATCTATCTAAAGGGCAACAGAAAAAGAGAAAGAGTCAGTCAAACAGCGAGTACAAAATAAAAGCTGATGAATCAAACAAGCAATCAAATCAATCTAAAAGGCAACAGAAAAAGAGAAAGAGTCAGTCAAACAGCGAGTACAAAATAAAAGCTGATGAATCAAACAAGCAATCTAATCTATCTAAAGGGCAACAGAAAAAGAGAAAGTGTCAGTCAAACAGCGAGGACAAAATAAAAGCTGATGGATAAACAAGCAATCTAATCTATCTAAAGGGCAACAGAAAAAGAGAAAGAGTCAGTCAAACAGCGAAGACAAAATAAAAGCTGATGAATCAAACAAGCAATCAAATCAATCTAAAAGGCAACAGAAAAAGAGAAAGAGTCAGTCAAACAGCGAAGACAAAATAAAAGCTGATGAATCAAACAAGCAATCTAATCAATCTAAAGGGCAACAGAAAAAGAGAAAGTGTCAGTCAAACAGCGAAGACAAAATAAAAGCTGATGAATCAAACAAGCAATCTAATCAATCTAAAGGGCAACAGAAAAAGAGAAAGAGTCAGTCAAACAGCGAGGACAAAATAAAAGCTGATGAATCAAACAAGCAATCTAATCAATCTAAAGAGCAACAGAAAAAGAGAAAGAGTCAGTCAAACAGCGAGGACAAAATAAAAGCTGATGAATCAAACAAGCAATCTAATCAATCTAAAAGGCAACAGAAAAAGAGAAAGAGTCAGTCAAACAGCGAAGACAAAATAAAAGCTGATGAATCAAACAAGCAATCTAATCAATCTAAAGGGCAACAGAAAAAGAGAAAGAGTCAGTCAAACAGCGAGGACAAAATAAAAGCTGATGAATCAAGGAAGCAATCTGATCAATCTAAAGGGCAACAGAAAAAGAGAAAGTGTCAGTCAAACAGCGAGGACAAAATAAAAGCTGACGAATCAAAGAAGCAATCAAATAAGTTTGCCTCTCAAAAATAATAGAACGTGTTGTACAGCATCAGCTCATGAATTTCGTGGAAAAATATAACATTCTCCCGCATATTCAGTCAGGATTTCGTGCCGGTCACAGCACTATGCACTGCACTATGTCATGTTACTGACGATATAGTGGCAGCATCTGATGAATTTTTTTTTAAAAGACTGTCAAAATTATTTATAATTTACGGTTACGATTTTAGAATATATATATTTTTTAAATTGTAATCTCCTAATATCATTTAATATTGTGAATTCTATTTAGTCTTAGTTACGTTCGAATTTTTTTATTATGTTTCTACTAAGTATGTAGTTAGTATCTTTTAGTTCCAACAGTCAAAATATAATGATAATTACATTTGTATTCAAAATTATTGCTACCTACCTAATTTTAATTGTTATATTGTTTAGCCCCTTGCTCATAAAGAGAATTAGAGTTAAAATTACTTCAAACACGGGTTTTTATTTTACTAATATTGTTAATAAACCTAATTCTACCCACGAGTCCAGGTGTATGGTAACTTGATATCGTTATAGGCTCTGAATTTGTTTATACCACTACACTACAGTACCTTACCTATTGACAAATTAAAATTACCTTAAAAACAAATATTAAATTATCCCTGTCACACCAATCTCATTCATCTAGCACCTACATGAGATGGACCGCATACTTACCGCGTCCTGTCTGATAGCGGCAAACTGTTGTAAGTTAAGTTACAACATGCGGCGTGGCCACATTTGTATGAAACAGTGGTTATGCCCAACTACTTTTATTCGAATAAAACGCAAAATATTATTTATTTCTGCGGATTTTTAAAGACCCTTTATGCCTGAATATTTTTATAACCTTTTTTCATACAAAGATATACTATAAAAGTTATAATTAACTCTATAGGCTAATTTGTCTATCCACAACTTCAAACTCAATTATCTCAAAACGCATTTTTTTAAGTTGCACGAGATTGGCCTGACACGGCAGCGCTGTCGCAAGCGCACGTGGCCCCGCCCCGGCCCCGTAGAGCGTAGTTTACGAGTGACCGCCATTAATTGGCTTTAAATCTGCCACTGACGGGCTTCTGCGGCCCTTCGGGTGTCGCCAGTGTGCCCACAGCGGCGGCGCGCCTTCCCGAGTGTTGCCACGGTTTGGAGTTGTTTTGAACTAACAATATTTCGGCACAGTTGCATGAGCAATGGTCGGTCGTTTCCTGTAACTGTGGCGAATCAACCCCAAACCGCGGTAGGAGTCCCGTGTCTAACTATAGTATTGTATTGACAATAACCACGAAAGCTTAAAATGTTATATTGGTACGTATTCGGTCAGTACTGAGTGTTCACGGGTCCGGTTCTTTTCCGGTTCGGTTCGCTTTTATAAAACGATTGTATGAGGCAGCATCGTATCGCACAATTGTGTGTCTATTAATACTTTCACGTTGCGAGTTACGACAGACAGGTTTCTAGTATTTTATGAATCTTTACCTGTGATTTATTATAATTATTTTCGTAATAACCTGATCAGGTTCAGTCCCAACTCGGCTCATTCCCGACTCGGCACATGAATTTGTATGAACGAGAAATGTCCATCTAGACAACCCTATTCTAAACTATTGCCAGAACACAATAGTCAGTAAATTAAAAAATTAAAAAAAAAACACTTATGAAAATCCTTAGTCAAAAAATCTGCCCCGTGTCGACCCTGGCGCAAAGGTCTCCACGACGCTCGCGGCATTGCCACGCTGAATCGCCACGGCCAACCTCTGCACCAAGAACGACCCGGAGCGGGGGTCACAACCTCTCTCTCTCAGGCGACGGCCGACCTCCCTGACAAAATACTTTGGCTCCTTTGTCAGTAAATCGACATCTGTTATGTCAATATTGACTATATGGTAATGATTTAAAACTGTCGACTGTATAGGTACCTAGTCGTAGTTGCTTATTTATACGAGTATGAGGGGCGGAGGGCATTAAAATTGATGATAGAAATGTATGAAAAAATATTTTACTATTTAATCTCCCTCTAATTCAATATACTTCTTAATTTTGTCAACTCATAAATGGCTTTTTATCAATAACTTTAAGGTACCGTTTCAAATTGAAAATTATTGCAGAACTTTTAGCAAATCTGATTGAGTCCATTCTTGGCTCTACCGGTGTACTGGAGTGCAGTGGTACCCGGAACCACCGGTGGGAGGAGCAGATGGATGTCAATATGTAAGTACGTGCTTTCAATATTACAAGGGAATGAATATTCCGGTATGCGTGCCGTGTCGTAATGTAGAGCTGTCTATTACAGTATTGTACTGCGAGGGTGCATCACTGAACAAGCCCTGGAAGGCGATTCTCGCACACTCGACTTAATCTCGATAGAGACATTTGTCGCAAAAAATGTCGGATGTCGATTGATACAGCTTTTTGTTACTCTCGTAATGTCGAGTTCGACATATGTCTACTGCTAGCAATAGACATGTAAAGAGTGGTCGCTGGGACACGTCATCGCTATGTCGAGCGCTAAGTCTATCGAAATGGATTAAAAAATGAGTGAACGCATTTTTTTTAAAAATTGTGGTCGTTTATTTGAACGTGGTTTACATTTTATTGCAGTAATGTTGTGCTAACTTCGGTAATATTTTTAAATCCAATCGCATCCTTACATTATATATGTCAGCGCAAACAGCAAGTGACGTCATAGTGCACGTGCAATGTCCACCTGCGCTTGCGACGAAGCAAACACGCAGCAACAGCCGATACCACGTCATGCCGCCCCCCACTACCTGGCCTCTATAAAAGCGGGCGCCCGATTCAAGGCGGCATCATTCACTTGTGACTCGTGGACGAGGCAGTCGGACTTGATATTTTATTCGAGAATATTGCATTTCCGAATAATTAACCTTAACTGGTTTCTATCAGGGGACTCTCGTGTGGCCGATTACTATTGAATGTCTAACCAGTGACTAGTGGTTGCTATTGAGATGGTTAACCCGTGACTAGTTAGTGTCGAGTAACTAGGCAGTAACTAATTCGCTGTTAAATAACTCTAAAATAAGTCGATTGAGTCAATATAGTTATTAAATTATATTTCGCTGGTTTTTTAAAAGCAATAATAGAACCACAGGGTGAGGACAACCCGGAGAATGATAGCTGGCCATCTATGTCCTTACCCCCTGATCTGACATATAAATGTTTTTGAAATATTTTTTATATTTAATTGTAGATATAGACTTTGTTTATAATCTTGCGATTTTATTTTTGGATTTAATGTATAGGATTATGCAATCCAGCTCAGTTTCTAAAAAAGTAAAAACCGTGTAATTCGACCAATATACAATCAAAATATAGTTGATATCACATAAATAAAATATTTATCCACTATATTACATCCAGATACAAAAGAAATATTTCAAGATCATGCATATTTATTTGGATTTAAAATGTCCTCGACCAAGACTATGATGTAATTTTAAATGCTTGTACGAATTACGATTAAATTAAGATGAGTACTTGCATATGTAGGTAGGTACTTGAATTTAGTTAAAATAGGTATTCATTATCATTAATTTAAATAAAATGACGTTTTAAATGTTGTTGAAGTTATGCGTCCCAATACACGCACACATTACAACAATTAAAACTAAAAAAAATGTAAATTAGTACCGTTTCTGTTGTTCTTGATTATAATTCCAACATAATCTATTAAACGGAACGTTTTTCTATGAAGTCTAATGCCATCCGTCAACATTTATGTCGATAGAGATTGAGATTATAATTTTCAGGTAACACTCGACTTTTCAGTAGACATTTTACTTTCGTCTTATGTCGAAGATAGAGATTTGTCGAACTCTGCGAGAATTGGCTTCCTGGTTTGTCGGACGGACACACACTGACAGACACACGGACAAACGACGCCGCAGCGGCAAGAAATGGCAGATGGATGACATTTCTTCATACTCGTATGTGTAACACAATGAGCCCACCGGGGGTCCCGCAGGGATCACGACTGTCGGGGGTTGATGGATACCTTCCTCGATTAATTAGTCAAGACGGAGTCGTAAAGTAAGTGGCATCGGCATTTTAGATTCAAAACTCGCAACACTCCTCAATTGTGACGGGAGGGTCGTGCGTGCGGCGTTTCGGAGTATCGCTTTATGTGAAAAAGTTAGACATCTTTTATTTTCTCTCTATCGAGTACTCATATGGGCCGTCGAAGTAGCATGTACGGCATGGAGATGTGGCAGCGGCGTGCGAGGGGGAAGGGTAATGACCGAGTTAATTGTGGCAAGTTCTGGGAAGCTCGCCGCGGGAATGTAAGCTTTTCAGATATTTGCCTTTCGCGGACCGCCGCCCTTGTACGTACCGGTACAGTGGGCGAGTACTTTACTTGCGGAGACTTATCGCACTTCGAATTCCACTCGTTTGAAGTAGGTAATTAATGTAGAGGATATAGACGAAGAACTAGTTTCGACAATGCATCGGTTTAATGTCCAGGGCACGAGACTGCCGGGTCTGTAGTCCCTTTGAGCTTCACCACTCCAAGATTAGTTCGATTTTTATTAGAAATTAAGTGATATAGTATTAGGTAATGAATTGTTTTTAATAAAAAACATTGATGTTTTTACACATTACCTCTTTATTCTTCATGAAGCACTTCAACTGTATCGAAATGCAATGGTCCAAAGGTGGATTCGACCCGGCGACGTGTGCGCCGCTGCGACCTGACTACGCTAACGCGATATTAACTCAATAAACATAGGAGTAGTTTATTGATCGTGCCCCGGCGCCGTCAGCGAGATATTGATTGGAATCGATTAATGTAATCGAGTTATTAGTTATATATTATATTTAGGGAATGAAAATTATCGTCATAATTTGTGTATATTTGAAATGGGCAAAGGAAATAAGTAGGTAATATTTCACCGGTTTAAACGTGTTATTGAGAAATACTTGCGGCAGAAGCACACACCGCAGTAACGAGGAGTTGTAAATAATGTTTCAAGACATTTTAATCATTATTAAGTTAATAGTAGGTACCTACTTTAACCAATACTTTTTATGATCTTCATGTTATGGGATAATTAAATTTCATCAAAGCAAATCAAATGCGGTTCTGCCGTACCGGTCGGACCGTAGCGCATGCTGAGCATGTGCCCTTTTAATGTTGCATTGTTTTTATTTTATTTTTTCCAATATTGTTTTAAGTTTAATAATGTGTGCAATGTTAAATAAATGTTTTTTATTGTAAGCAAGTACCTTAAAGTACATTTTTACAACGTCATGTTTTTACAACGTCATGTTTTTACAACGTCATGTTTCACTCTACCACCGCTTCGTAAGGTGCTGTAGCTGAAAGGAAAGAAGCGGCGCAAGAAACTTTCAGCAGCACATCTTTTGAAATAAATATATCTTACAATAATTATGAATTTTTATTCTATTACGTAGTTTTTACTGATTTATCTATAGTACCTACGAGTGACCGTTCGTGGAACAAACCTCCATATAAAAGACATCAACGCGCTCACCCGTCATAAGTTACCAATTAATAAAACTATTAATCTAATATTATAGTTTTATTAATATGAGCTCGTACCCTAGTTGCGAGCACGGTCCGAAGATGATCGTGCAGGTTAAGCGACGTTGGCGCGGTCGGTACCTGGATGGGTGACCGCTAGTGGCATATTTCATCTGAGCTCCTCCGAGCCTCGGGGTGCACGTTAAGCAGTCGGTCCCGGTTGTTGTCGCTCGACAGCAGTCGTTAAGCCATGTCAGAGGGCGGCCCGAACAACTCTGACAAATAGGTTGGCCACTAACCATAAGATAAGCAAGCAAGCAAGCATCTAATATTATATTATATATAATATATATTAGTAGCAGAACATTAAGTAATACTTTGCAGAATCCAGTTCTGTGACTTTTGTGTTTCAAGTTCAAGTTCTAGACTTGCAGACAAACCTTGAACTGGTGACCTTGGTTTTCTTTTCATATCGGCGGCAACAAATCGCATCACGCAGTAAGTCACCCGCGAGCGACAATAGCCATTGTGTGACGTCACCGGCCAATGGGCGGGGCGCTGCGGCCACGCCCCGCGCCGGACGGCCAATAGCAGCGCGGGGTTCCGCACCGAGTGACGTCACGCGTTTTTGTACCACACTTTTTAACCCCCGATCGGGCGTGTTATAAGTTTGACACGTTTTTTCTGTGTGTTTGTCTGTGGCATCATAACTTGACAACGGATGATAAGATTTGGACCCAGTTTTTAAAATTTAATAGTGAATTCTGATAGAAGTCTGATAAAAATTGGACTAGTGGATTCCAAGATCTTGGAGTAGGTATCTTTGATGTGAGACGGGATCTCTGGAACGGTAATAGCTAGATGGTTCGAATTTGAGCTCAAATGTTCAGGTTCATGGTGCGATTCCGACATCTGAACCCTCGAGGATCTTGAGACCGAGTTCAGGGCGCACAAAACAAAATATTTGTTATTGATTACTTGCCAAGCTTACAAAAAGAATTTTTTTATTGAAAGTTGATCAATTTATGAGATAAAGAGTCGCTCTGCTGGTGCGGGTCAGTGAGGTTGTCTGGAAGAGATCGCGATAAGACCGCCTATATTGTATTCCATTATTACATACGCAATGTCTTATTATTCAGTTTTGTGCGATAGAAGTATATTCTATTCTAATTATTAATTTTGTAACACTCTGTTTGCTACCTATGAAAGCACACGAGTAAAATTGTGGTTTTATTAATACAAAACATCTCTAAACTCTACATGTGGGTACCCGTATCTCACATCCTCTCGACATTAATCGAAGCGGTTTTATTGAAAAGATTTTAGATGTGGATATCGAATAGTTCCCCCACGTGCTCGTGTTCGGGTCGGGAACGGAACCGATGACGGATGGCGAGTGGCTCGGCCGGCGGCGGGAGACATTACGCTGGGACTTCACGGGTCCGGTTCTAGCCACGGTTTCACAAAGCGCTGCTTTTCGAAAGGTTATGTGCGACTCTACGTAGCATAATAATTGCGGCACTTCGATCCTTGGGAACCTAAAATATATATAGGTAGGTATGTAGGTAGGCTGTAGGTAGGCTGATATATATATATCAGAGGTCAGCTCAGCCGTTTGAAAATCACAAAATTAAGATGACTTTTCGATTATGTTTGTTAAAGGCATCAATGTAACAAACACAGGCGGTTTGGTGTGACCTCGCAGACGGTGCCCCTCTGTTCCCTGGTTGTCCCCGATCATATCTGATTACATCCTCATTCATCATCTGTCATCTCCAACTTTTTATATCACAAACATTTTTCCATAAGGCCGCGGACGTAACCGAACACCGTCCTCAGTATAGTGTAACAACAGAGAACGTCAGGCGTACGGGAAAAAAATGAACTAATCGGTGCAGTATGAAATGGTGGGACAAAATAAAACGTTCCGAAGACGGTGGCGCCACCGGTGAAGTTGAGAGATACCTGGGACCTGCGCACACGTCGTCGCGGTGCGTCAGCGCAGGGCAACGACATAATACAACATAGCGGCGAGGGAGGGGGGGGGGGGGGATGTCACGTTACGTGCAGTGGTGCGGTGCTCTCGTGGAGAAGGTGGCTCTGGGTTTGTGGGAGTTTGTTGTGTGCACGGTCATGAGGACACGGAGAGACTGATGTGAGTGGAGATCACTAAGACAAGGCATTGCGCACACTAGCGCCGACAATCGGAAAAAAATATCATATCAATTAAATAAGGCATTTAAAAAAAAGTGTCTGGTATTAAGGTTCCACGAATGAAGAAGATTTTTTTTTAGTTTTGTATTCTCATATTGAAACAATAAGAAACAAAAAGCGAAACTTTCAAACGTCCAATTGTCAAATTGAAAGGTTTTTTGTCGATTGGCGGCGCTAGTATCTTTCAGGTAGCGTCTTAAGATAAGCAAGTAATAAAATTACTTTGCTGCTTTCCTTATATACAGGGTGTAACATTAAGAACGGTCAGTATGGGAAAGTCTGAAACTATAAGACATACGAACATCTGTTCTTAGGAACCATGTCATCAATTTTAGTAACAAGAAAAACTGTATTCATACATTTAAAAAAAAAACTGTACTCAGCCTGGGAATCGAACCCGGTTGTTTTGAAAAAAAAATCCAACACTATTTCTATTTGGATATCGACTGTGTAGGTGTTAAGGAATAAATGTTAGTATGAAACGTGATGTTTAAAATTAATAAAACGCATTGTTTCCATATCTTTTAATTTATTTTAGACTAGACTATTAATTACTATCTTTTAATTTATTTTAGACTAGACTATTTCTTGTGGGGTTACGTTAAGGACGAAGTGTACAAAACAAGCTACGACACAATTGAAGACCTAAAAGCAGCCATAGAGACAATTTTAAAGCAAATTCACCACCTGAAGATACAAAATTCAATAGTAAGATCGTTACCTAAACGAGTTGAATGTTGTATTTTACAAAATGGTAGTCATTTCGAACACCTACTAAAATAAATTAAAAGATATGGAAACAATGCGTTTTATTAATTTTAAACATCACGTTTCATACTAACATTTATTCCTTAACACCTACACAGTCGATATCTAAACAGAAATAGTGTTGGATTTTTTTTCAAAACAACCGGGTTCGATTCCCAGGCTGAGTACAGGTTTTTAAAAAAATGTATGAATACAGTTTTTCTTGTTACCAAAATTGATGACATGGTTCCTAAGAACAGATCTTCGTATGTCTTATAGTTTCAGACTTTCCCATACTGACCGTTCTTAATGTTACACCCTGTATATACACATATTGAACAACTGGTGAACGTCTACCTTAATGCTTGCTTGCTTATGTTCAGGGCGCCCGTAGGCTTTTCACATTGCTCTTTATTTTACTATATTTACTATGTATTAAGTAATAGTAACCATTTTCATATCCTCACACTACACTGTCGCTAATATCTTTAATGTCCAATTAACTTCAGAGGTTGCCTGGAAGAGATCGCTTTAAGCGATAAGACCCCCTTTGTACATATCGTATTATTCCTGTAGTTTTTACTTTTCCTGATTTTGTGTACAATAAAGTGTTTCTATCTATATATGGGAACCGCCCGCGCCCAACGTCGCTTAACCTGCTCGATCACTTGCGGACCGTGCCCGCACTTAGGCTACGAGCTCCTCGTAATCAATATAGCTTAATAGTTTCCTCAGCTGGAAACTGAACAGTGCCCTGTCATGTACTAGACTCGGCCAGGAAACACCTGAATAGAGCAGCTTTAGGTTCTGGAAAAAGTACGAAGAAATTTTTGGTCACAGCCATGGCTGAAGTCTTCAGTATTTAATTTATGTATATGAATTAAGAGCCATTTTTTTGCCATTTGCCATTTGAAAATAAACAATATTTGCATTTATGACAGTCAGTATCTGTTAACAACAGATTTACCCCAGCCAGCGGTGAAGCTCTTACTTCAACCACTTACATGGTCCGGTTTATAACAGGCAGGTGAGTACTTTCTATTATAGCAGTAATATTGGAAGCGAGAGTAACTAAATAAGCTCTACAAAATCACGTGGCCTCTACTCGGGTGCTATCCGCCAAAAAACGGTGTAACTAGTCCGATAACTTGTACAAAAAGCTGTTATCGTAATATATTATGTAGATAAGTAGCCGCCAGTCGGTCGCCGGTCGCCGGTCGTCGGTGGTCGGTCGTCGGTCGCGGGGCGGGCAGGGGCAGGCGGTCGGACGTCAAAAGATTGTCAGTAACCACTGACAAACCAAGTGGAGTGCTCGGGCGGGCTGTATCACTCGTCATCGTCGGCCACGTGTCGTGTACGATTTCACACTAGGGACTTACAAATGATACACACTTATACTTAAACATTGATTTTATTTTGCTTGGAACTCGTCCCCTTATACTATTGGCCAGCAGCGTAAACGACGACGCGTTTTAAAACGGTACAGCGCCGTCTATTGGCCGGTCGGGTAAACTGAACTAACTTAGACTGTCGCGACTTAGTCTTTCATTCTATTATTATTTACTGAATGGCCTCTGCACTGTATAGACTATAACAATTATTGTTTTTAATAGCACTGACCTCTTTCACGACAATCGTTATTCACATATTGACTGTTATTGTTTGAACCATCCAGGATAGTCCACTATCAAATCTTCAAAAATCCAGACAAATTAATTATGGGATGATTACCTCTCGATGTCACAAGGCTCGTGCATGACGTACTCTGTGCGCCGCATGACCGAGCCGGCCGGCGCGGGAGTTGCGGGAAATGCGGGGTGCGGGAGTGTGGGAGCGCAATAATTTTACTTTTATCTCGCGTTTTGCCGCAAAAAGCTCCGCGCGAGCAGGTCGTGCGGGGCGCGGGCGGCGGCGGCCGGTGTGGCCGCTCTAGCGGGTTACCCCGTACACTGGGAGACTTCTCGGACAGTCGGGGGCTTCGAGGTAACAGGGAAGTTTATTTTATATCAAAAGCGGCTTTGTTAATCATCTGGTTAGATACTTTAGTTAGTATGGACAGTCGCCATTATTTAAATTAAGTGTAAACTGTAAGAACGAACACTTACTAAAATGACTACTACTTAATAAATATTTGAACAGGAATTCTGTCTCGTTTCAGATGACCTAGACCTTATAATGACACGTCTGTTACACCATTACTCAAATTAAAATGTTCAACACTTCGTACGACAAGTCGAGCTAGGTCGCGGTCGTGCTTTCAATTCAAAGTTCAACGCGCGGCAAAAACTTCCCGACGCGGCAACCCGGCGCGGCGGGCAGTGCTCGCGCGCCGCCCGCATTGGCTCCACGTCGCGCATGCGCCGCCCGGACCGCGCACCGCCCGTTTGAAAACAGAACCGCCAAATTCCACGCTCAAATTCAAATCCCGCGCATGTGTGACCAGTGACCACTGACTGACCGCTGGTGTATCGAGTGCAGTGAAGTGCGGTGCCGTTCGTATCGAGTGACGTACGGTTGCGAAACATTGCAGCTTCATTTAAATGAGGGCTGCAGGGTGCAGCGGATGAAGAGATAAATCTAGTGCGTTGACCGGGAGCCCCGGGTTCGATACCCGCAGCGCATTTGTGTCTTTGCGAACGGTAACTACCTTTTATACTAACTAGATTACGCTGATAATACCGGCTTTCATTAGTTACGTCAGTATATAGTACCTTTAGCTGTCGGGCTGAAGTACTGGTGGCGGTAATCGGAGTTGCTCAAAGTTTAAATAATTCCAAGTGTTGGTGGTATATTTGACTATATTTGACAGTTACAGAAAAATGAGATATTTGGTGTCATAGCCCCGGTATACTCGGGAGAGCAGGGAGTCTACCGGACCGTGAACTACTACTAATGTGTCCCCTTATTCAGGGTCTGCCCTAGAGGCTTCGTGTAGATCTGTAGAGTATCAGAGCAGCAGTACCCGAAGTCCCGGGCGGTGGGAGCCGGGGACACGGTACGGGGTCGGACTACTTTCTCCGAGCTTCGCTCCCTTTGGCGAAAACCTCACGAACACAAGCTTGCAATCAACTCTGATACAAAGTTACGTTAAATTGAATGAATCATCTGATTGCAGTGAACTTTCGAGCTTTCAGAGAATAAAAATCATGATGCAAAAGTGCACATTTAATGTTGGGTTGCACCTTCATATTCAGTAGCGTTGTACATGACGCTATGTATTCGTACATATATATGGTAATCTGTCGTGGCTATGGCTATATGAATTTCGAAAAGCGGTCTACATTGCTCAAAGTTCATGTTTAATACAACGTTCTTTTCCTGTCAGTCGTTTTTGCGCATTTATTTACGTAATATATTGAAGAAGCTAAAATTGATCTATCAACACATCGATTACATCAATTCTACCTATAAGAAACAAATTAACCTCCGAATTACGCCGAGTAATTTGAAGAATTGCCAATCTTTTTGCGATTTTCGTCGAGTTGAAATAAAATTACTCAAGATCTATCAGTAGGTATATAAAGTAATTGCAATAACCTTCACTTCATAGATTTTTTGTAATGTGGCGAGCTGTTATGGCACCGAGCGAGGTGTCGCTCCCGTGCGGCGGCGGGCGAGGCGCTCGTCGTGATACGAGTCGAATGTCTGAATTATTACCGCATTTACGAGTAGTTTGCCCGACACGATTGGTTACCAGCGCGCAAGTTACCTATATCTAGTCTAGGAGACAGTGCACGTCAGTTGATGTTAGTTGATTGTGTGATGGATGGCAATAAAGTTATCTATAGGTATCACTATCTTTATATGTCGCCGCCAAAATGTTTAATCTGCTGCATTGATTAATGCTTGAGGCAATTTGGGGCCACCATTGTATCGATTTGTGCGTATTAACAGTAGCAGAAACGCTGTCCGAGTCGAGCTGACCGACGGGGCCGAAAGCTATAATAGATTTAGCAATCACTTATCTCAGTAGAAGTAATGTAAAGCGAGGTGATCACGCGCGATTCGTCTCGGGTCCATTCGGCTCCACTCCGAGATGGCGTGTGTGATGGCTTTTATCATACAATTTGAGAGCGTTACCTTTCGTTCCACCGGCCTAGGGCTGCACGAGTGCTGTTCGCCATTCAATTAACATACCACAGTTTATACTCAAATTCGTTAGTACTTCAAAAGATGAATGATTTGTTGTGTCCCGGATGTCGATGTTTATCCTTTAGGATTCTGTTATTTCCTTTACATTTTTTCTTCAACTTGTTCCGTCCTTCTTTCACTCCCGATTCTCAAATACATTTAGGCTTGATTCCAAATAATTAATTGAAGAGTTTATCGCATACGTTGACTGAGATGTTCCTAAAACCAAACATATTAATGCTAACGGATAGAATTCCAAATTATGTCAATTTCAATAAAAGAAACATATAACTAATTGCATGTGACATTACTTTCTGTTTGATTACTTTCCGCCGAGTGTAGCCGAGCTGGTCCTCTCCGCCCGCCGCACCGCAACTAATGATCCATAGATCCTCGACATTCTCATCGCAGCACAAAGCTGCCCACAACTAAGTAATTAAACGAAGCGCGACCAAATTTAATGGAAACCCGTCGCTCTGTAATTAAGTATGTCAGATGAGCGTCGCGCGATGTGACGTCACGTCACAGATAATCTCGTAGTAAAGCTGCGCGTACGCATCAGCAAGTAACGCTTGACGTCTTTGTATTACAGCTTTGAGTTGAGGTGAGGGTCAGTGTCACGAGTGTTTAATTAAGAATTCGACCGGACCCGAGTTGGGACTAAAACGAGAAAGAAGTCCAGTAAACATGAGCTCTCATCTCATCTCTCCGTTGGCTCCCTATTAAGGCAGGTTTCGGAATATCGATTACTTGTGATTTTCTAGGACAGGAATGTTTTAGTGTTATATATAGTCCTCCTCGTCGAAACCGACGACGGCGAACCCCTTCAGTTCCTAGCATGCGCTCGAATGTGGCTGGCGAATCAGAACTTGCTCTTGAAGACCCGGTCACAGCGATCGCAGTAGAGTTGTCCGGCACTGTTGTATGTGTAGTGGTAGGAAGGCTTTGGGCGGGTTTTCCTTAGTGTCATACGGGTGCATAGGATACCTAGTATATCTTTACTGTAAGCTAGGCGTGTCATGTGATGCAGCATCACTGATCCTGTGATCTCATCTAATAGGTATATTATTGTCGCTGGGATAAACTACCCTGGGAGTGTTTTAGCGATAGATTACATCTCAGTATTAAAAGTTTGCCTACTACAGGGATATCTCGTCCAGTACCGTTCCGCGGATCAGAACCTCGGACACAAGCACGTGCTCTAATGCGAGACTCGTAACTTAAGCGGCACTTCAACTCCGTAATTTAAGTCTATAAAGCGCTTTCTCATTTGTTTTAAGTCCTCGCCCGCGGCTCTCCCTCATCACTGATCGGTGTCCGCCGTCGAGTGGTGCTGCAGATTACAGGGCAGTCCTCACCCGGCCCGTGTGGTCGCCTCACTATCATCTCGCCTATCACCCGCTCATTTTGTATCGTTTCCTCACACCTCGTCACCTTGTAGGCTCTCTTTAGTGACTCTTCAGAATATTGTCTATTAAACGAATGACTGTTCTTGCTAGTACATATTATAATTTATTGCAAAGTTTGAACGTTTGAATACGTATTGGAAAAATAGCAGTTGTTTGATTTTGGCGCCAATCGGATCTGGCTCGGATAATTTTTATTAATTGAAATCGGTATATGCTCGGCTTTATATAATACACACCTCTCTATCGCACATTTTTAAATCACGTATGTTTATTTCACTCACTTAACTTTGGGGCAATTGGCCAAATCGGAGCGGCCAAAAGGCCAGAAGCCGCACCACCAACTACAGTATGAAAAAGAATGGAAAACTTTTGACGCTTCCTAAAACCAAACTCGCGACCGGTGCGCAACTTATAAAAACTAATATAATGGTCATTTTACGGTGAATTGGACTGTGAAACACCAAGTGAACTCCACCCAAGATCGTTCCCAGCTCCTGGCATCTGAGTGAGTCTAGGGCTTTTTATATTTTATCTATTTTACAATCATCATGGCAGACGCAGGCTTGAACCAACAAAGGAGCTGATTGTAGAAGACTGGGCCAGCTATTGCGACGCTACCCAATCACCAGCAGTAAAACTTAACATATGGTCCTTCGATTTCGGATATTCAAACGGATTCAGTGCCCCTTTGTTGGTTTTAAGTCGTAACAGACACATTGAAATTTCGTTTGCCGTTCGTAACTACCTTGGCGGTTTATAGGTATTTACGACGACAAAGTCGGTAAAACATTGTATACTACACATACACTCGGTTAAACATTGTATACTACACATACAACTCGGTTAAACTTATAAAAATATCCCCATATTGTATGTATAAAACATTCATTTACCACAAATTTTGTACCTACACCCAGAAATGGCGGTCGTTTTCTATCGCGGAGCCATCTAGCGGATCTGGTTGGCGACAAGTTAGGTTTTGAAAATCGGTTATTTGGTAATATTTTTATATTGACAATTTATGGGAGACTGCTTGGTTTATTTACTTGGTTTGTAAAATGGTTTCACAGTATCAGTTTTGGGACAGTGGATGTAATTTCATCACTATAGTAAGGAGACTGATAGCTCAGCGGTTAAGAGTTCAGTCTGCCATTCAGAAAACACGGGTTCTATTCTCGGTTAATCGGATAAATTCTTGTTTTTAATTTTTATGCTCGGTTACTTGTTTATTTGTAAAATTGGTTTAATATTATTAATTATTGTGTAAAATTGTGCCCGGGGAGAATTATAATTTTCAGATTTTTATGGTTTTTGGACTAGGGTTTTAGAATAGGTAAATAATTGTTGCAAATATGCCTCCTAAACCATCCTCAAAAATCTTGGTCATATTTACTATGTTGCATTAACTTTCAGAATCTTGATAATGATTTAAAGAAACTGTTTGAGCAAAACTTTGTGGACCAAGAGTTTACAACTTTTGATGATTTGATAAAGTTCTTAGAGTGTGAAGTTCGGATATTAGAAACAAGTGCAGGTCCAGAGCCCCAGAACCAGGGAAAATCGACACCCGAGTGAGTCTAGGGCTTACTATATTTTATCTATTTTACACCCATCATCACAGACACAGGCTTGAACCAACAAAGGAGCTGATTGTAGAAGACTGGGCCAGCTCTTGCCCTTATAATGTTCTATATAAACTAATTTCTGGCAATAGGGAGCGTGTTCAGCTTATGCAGCGCTGTGGACTCCGACACATCCCTTTGTCACTTGGAAGACACAATAATAATATTATGAATACATGCAAAATGTCATTTCAAAGAGTGACAATTATACAAACAAACAAAAATTAATAGTTATAATAAATTTATAAGTATAAAATTGAATAATTTAAAAAAAAATATTAATGTATTAAGTGGTTGCACATTCTATTCTACAATTAGCATATTACATGAAGACCCTGGGGATCAACCCTATAGATTTCTGTTTCAATAAAACCTTTATACGAAAATGGTTTTTTTTAAACAAAATTGGATACCCCACCACGCAGAGGCGGCAGGTCTTGCGACGCTGCCCAGTCACCAGCGGTAAAACGTAACAGCCGTCTTCAAAAGGATTCTGCATTTTAGTGTCTGTAGTGAAGAGAGCGGAGAGAATTACTTAATTCGTTACTGCAAATTGCTCCACCGATTGCTCTAACTTAACGAGTTCAAATTATCGGCTGTTCTCGTGAGTCCTCGTGCTGCACGGTACAATGCCCTGTGCTCATTTTACATCGAGTAAGCTTTGTGCAACGTGTTGTTTATCTGAGTCCCGAGTGAGGGCCGACGGTGTAGAGCCTGTCCTACCGAAAGTAGCAGAATCCCTCTCGCGACATCATTATTCATATTTTTAATCACATGGAGCACTTCGATTGGAAGACGGCTCCCGATGATGATGATGTCGTACTCGCTAATTATTGATTTCTTAGAGTCATGTGGTTTCATTTCAGTTATCGGGATATAATTGATGCTATGGGTGTATCAAAGACAATATACCTACCTCTTTTGACGTTTCTACTCAAGGGTTTCCTTCCAGATACATTCAGTCATGTTAAACCTTGAGGTTAACCAGTAAACATATAAGTACCCCGAAGGTTCAACAAATGAGTATTTTTTTAATTTTAATATTTCAATAGGTCGTGAATAAAATATGAATATATTTCGGGCAGTGACGGGCGTGTAGAGTATATATAGTGGTCGGCGCGGGCGGTGGGACAACACGCGGGTGCTGCTCCCGCGCGGGTTCGCGGAATGGACTCGGTTTAGTTCAGTTCCGCCCGGTTCGCCGCGGCTCGTAAACCAAGCTTTATAGGCGCCGATCAGTTTGGCATCCAGGCCGCCGCTTCCGCCTGCAACATGCTACTGCAGCGTGTGTCTCTGAGATCAAATAAATATCCTTACCGGTACCATAGGAGTGTATTTACAGTCCACGTGTTTTGTCACGTGTGTCAGTGTTCGATTCGCCGGGAAAGTGTTTGTGACATCTCATAGGACGTGGTAACCCGCTGAATGTAGACTCGACGGCTATCCAAATCGGAAAAATTAAGATCGCAGAATGCAGCTTCCCACCCGACATCTAAATCCAGAAGGAACTACGAAAGAAGAAAGAAGTCCTCGTCCCTGTCCCATCCTCGTCGCCAATGATAAATATGGGGCGGAGAGAATTAAATACCGTGTCAATGGAACAACGTTTATTATAAAACAGACTTACCCTCAATACGATGTGTTATTTACTACCTACATATACAACAGTCCACAGCCCGTGGCTCCCACCTAGGTAACTCTAGGTAGCTAATTAATGAATGTCTCAGTTAACTGCGACGGTATCGAGCTCACACAGGACACAGCTAATTCAGTACATTCCGTCGTCCCGGCCATTGTCTGACTAGTTCTAACCGAGAGAGGACGGAACTGCGTACTGAGCCCCTCGAGAGCCGCGACTACAAACAAACTCCTTTCCTTTTCACACGAGTGTAGACATGTCCACTGCACTTGACTGTGGAGTGTTCGAGTCGAGTCGAGTCCTCGCCTCGCGCGGAGGATAAAGGTGCAAGGTCGTCGCACGCGCACCGCCGCAGGTGCGCCCGCGCAGCCGGGCGGGAAAAGGGGGGGAGGGTGAAGGAGGGAGGGGGGGGGGGAGGTGTGCTCTGTTTACATTACAAGCCGACACGCACCGTTAATGCAACGGCAAACGCGCGGACTATAAATATTTGTGATGCAAACATGTGAGACCTTCCTTTCTACTCTCAAATACTTGCTCCACTTTGAATTTTTTCGAAAGATATCTTGCTTAGCATGAAATTATTTACCTGTTTAATAAAACGATACATTACAATAAAATTATACATATTTTTAACATAAATTCTTCGTACAAAATTGTATAATATAAAACATATTTGAACTGTACAAATTATTTTCTTTTTCTATCTTTCTATCTGACTTGGGACCAGCCCTGCCTGCTATTGTCATACGAGTACCACTCATTCACATACCTCAGACTCACATACCGAGTGAGATCGTTCTAGTTACGTTTGAAGATGAAAGTGTCCACTCATCTGAATTAACTGTCCTTAATGTATGGGGTAACAGCGCCGCACACATGGTGCCTATGTCGTATTGGTCTTTGAACTATCTTTGGCACATCTATAATACTTGCTGAATGTTTTCCTAACTAGGTACGTTAACTGGTGTCTTTGGAGTCCCCTTTCTCAGGCAGTGTTGATTCAGCTTCTTGTGTCCCGTTCTTCTGGACTACGGTACGTGTATTTTCCAACAGCGGCACGGCGGAAATTTCCATCGCCTGGTCGGAAGTCGTATTTTCGGCCTCACGCCGGCGGCCGATGTTCTCGGCCTCGGCCACGGTGTCGGGAAGCTCGGTGTTGGCCGTCTCGGGCATGAACAGCGTCAGGCCGGCCGACACCAGCGACGACAGCCCGAATAGTAGCGTCGGCAGGCCCGCCCACCACGAGCGCTGCGCGGAACATGGTGCTGTTAATGGGCTTATCATATTATACTTGGCTGAATTCAGTCTGATTCTTTCGTTCAGTACGGTTAGTTTGCGATTGAACTATTGCATATAAACAGACGACTAGCTATTAGATGACTGAATTCAGTTAAATGTAATAAAGCCTTTAGAAATAGACGTGCTGAGGAAGACTTGTGAGGAATGTTAGAAACGACTGATATTTACTAGTAAATGCTCAAACAACGGACAAATGGTCGGACAAACATGCTTCGGACAACGGTGTGTCTGACAAAAATTAGACAATAAGAATTGTGGACATTAGAGATTCCTCTTGGAAAACTAGAAGTCAGAGCCATGCCATTCCACCAGTCGGCTAGTCACAAGAGATAAAGTTACCAGCAGCGGCGTCTGCGGCGCCAGCAGCGCGCCTAGGCGGCCGACGGCGGCGCACGCGGCGTGCACGGAGTTGCGCGTGTAGGTGGGGAACAGCTCCGATGTGTACATGTACACGATGTTGTACGAGAAGGTCGCCAGCGTCTCGAACGACATCAGCAGCGCCAGGCCCAGCCACGCGTACCCTGCGGAAAGCGCAGACAAACATGGTCAGGTTAGGAGGTGACTTTGTGCACTTTGTCAGCCTGGGGTGGTACCACAAAGCAAAGCAGCAATTGTTGGCATTGCTGTGTTTCGGTTTGAAGGGTAAGAACGTCAGCGTGATTACCAGCACATAAGGCACCAAGTTTGCTAACCTTGAGGATCCAAAACGATTTAATAGCATTATAGTGAGGTGAGAGGTGTAAATGGGCGTCGGTAACCACTTACCAAAAGATGGCCCGTTGCTCGCCTGCTCTCTATAATAAAAAATGGGGTCCTCGTGCGACCATGTGGTGCAGGTTAGTGGTAAGTAGCAGTGTCAGGTCACACATAATGGGATTCTAACTGTGATATACACGGAAACTAAACCCAGGAAACAGTAAGCGAACATAGTTCGAAGTTCACTCGTTTCGGACTAGTTAATGGAACATGTTCTGGTAAAATCTTTGATGTACGTTTCAGTTTCATTAAACATGAGTTACTCAATTAAAGGTCAACTACATAAGTAAATATGTGTGCTAATATTACTGGCAATACAATATCATTGAAGATCCTCAAAAACAGTAACTCCCTCACCTTTAGGCACGAAGGGCTGAGACACGCAGAAGACGCCGCCGACCAGGAAGGAGACGAACAGCGGCAGCTTCCTCTTGTACTTGGAGAGCGCGAGCCAGTAGAACACGTTGGAGGGGATGTCGCACAGCATCAGCAGCGCGAAGTTGACGTACTTGTTGCCGTCGATGAACACCGAGCCGATCATCATGCCGTAGTTGATTAGCGTGATCGTGAACCACCACACCAGGCACACCAGGAACCTTCACAATACAATACAATACCTTTATTGATCGGATAACATAGATCCATTGAGTTAGTATAACTAAAGACTATGTTAGTATCGGAAAAAATATGAGTTTGTACACTTCGAGCAGATGCTGATCAAAGATAATTTCATTGGATCACCACTTGAACGAAGTGTTTAAAGATAGGGGAATCATATATGTCCTCGGTCACACTCGGGATGCTGTATCACCTTTGCATCATTATCTTGGATTTGAAAGTCTTTAGGAGAAGCTTCTTGTCGTCGCCGACGTCCGCCTGGTCCTCGCCGATGTAGTCCAGTTTGTTGAGGACGGCCTTGTCGAGCTCGACGCCGTTGCGGACGGCGATCTTCTGTATGAGCTCGATGGCGCGCTCGCGCTTGCCCTTGCTGAAGAGCCAGCGGATGCTCTCATCCAGGAACAGGGAGTAGGTGAGCACCAGAAGCGTCGGCGCGTAGATAGCGCGCAGGAAGTGGCGCCAGTAAGGCAGCGACCACGCGATAAACGGCATCACGATGAGCCCGCACGTGTAGCAGTTCAGCAAGATCATTTGGAACAGGACTACGCGCTTCTTCTCCACTATTTCGACACCTGCGGGCAAAACTGTCACTATGTCATAACTTAACTTTACGCTATGTCCCTTGCGGGGTAGGCAGAGAGGAGCGCTACGGATCTCTGTCTTGGCATGCTTCACTTGTTTCCTCTACAGTCATGTGTTACTCGCATGCTCGCCGTTAGGGTCGTCTTTATATTGAAATGAGCACTCTGTCAATCTGATATTTAATGGTCAGTCTAGGACGACCCCGAAGCGAAAGTGGAAGGATTGAGTCCTTCCACTTTCGCTTTCGCTTCGTATGTCACAAACAAAACTCACCAAATAGCGAAATGAGGTTTACAATTCCACATAATATCTATTCCAATCTAGACTACACTAGTTGTAAAGCAATGAACTGACTCAGCATGAACATGGGCGAGAGCGCGTCCCCGACGGCGGCCTCGAGCGCCTCCAGCGCGATGTACAGCCAGAAGGAGCCGGAGAAGCTCTTGGCGAGCCCCAGCACGGCGCCCATCGTGCCCGCGAACACCGCCGCCGTCTTGCGCCCGAACCTGTGGCATCACATCACCCTATGATCATGTGATGTCGTGGTCGACACACGGAATACGTGTCGTTTGGAAACCCTACTGGTAACTGATTCTGTGAGCCACATCCTTTTGGACAAGCCCCGCCTTCAGTATTCAGGATCAGTAGTTCTAAGATCTTGGAGTATCTCTGGATAATGGAGTATTACGGGATCTCTGAAATGGTAACAGTTAGATGGTTCGAGTTTGAGCTCAAATGTTGACGACCATCATGATGACCTTCCCACATCTGGAACCTTGACGACGATGATGATGACCAGGAAAAAGTAAGGGGATCTCCACAATGGTACGTCGTCGGGGGTCAGTTAAATTTTTAATTTAGTGTTTCTTTATAACGGGACAAACCCGCCTCCACTCCTCTCCCACTGCTACTCCTGTGAACCAGGATCGACAGTGGTACTCTGACGTGAAAATAACGCCTACTGGTGACGGTCGGTGAGTTCCCGAGAGATGATTCTACGCTACCTCGGGCCCCAGACTAGTCAAAGAAACATTATAAAGGGAGAGATGAACAGTAGTGACTGTGACCTGTCTGAGAGCTGCCCCTGCACGAGCACGCCGAGCATGTTCCCGAGGCAGTGCGCCGTGCCCGCCATCGTCTGCTTCCACTCCTCGCACGCCAGACCGAACTGCAACAACCGGCGTGCAGATACACATGAAGAAAAACTAATAAACAGTATTGCAAACCCGTGTATGTTGGCAACAACAATATTAGATTGTCGTCTTTTAGATCGTAAACATTTTGTATGGAAAGGTTTTTTTTGCTGTATGATGGTGGTAAATGTGGTGTTATTACTCGAGACTTTAAGTTTTTTCCTGCTCGAAATGCAGGCTGTTCAGCAGTTAACAAAAAAAATTAAATTATAAAGATACTGTGGCCATGACTTGGTATTAGTACTATTTATGTACTTATAAAACATTCAGTCACCAGAATTTCAGTTAGAAATTCATGTGTCTAAATTAGAAATGTACAGAATTCTAGTATTCTCGGTGAATTTATCTTAACAACAAATCCATTTGGTACACTAAAGATGCGTGTACTGAATTTGCAATGCCAACTTTTAACTTTAAGCTTCGTTACATACAAGTAAGTATATGTCGTTTATGTAATACAACTTACATGCACATAACATTGATGTTTCGCAGTCTGGTTTAGCGAGCTTCGGAGCCTTGAACCTGTTCGCAAACTTCACTTCATCGAAGATCCTAGCCTCGTGCCGCCCGCGCCGGGTAATGCATTCTAAATTCTAATGCACTAACCCTAGGTATTACGTGTACCGTGCAGTATGAGCACACCGACTACGAGTGTCATTTACACGAGGACGCCGGCGCGGCGCGACCGCTCGACCGGTCTTCAGGCATTGTTGCGTGCGATAGTTCCGACACAGTGGACGACGCGGGAGCTATTTGATGGCTCTCTGTGTGTGATGGACATCAGCTCGGATCTATTGAACATTGCATGAACCTGTCCGGTCTGACCGTAGCATCGATGGCCAACCTTGTGAGTTATTGAAGACGACGAAACTTTTAAATAGAATTTACATATGTGTAGTGAATTGTTAGTGTGCGATGTATAAGTTGCAGCTTGAACCCCCGCCCGATCGAGAGCCCTCCCTCCCTCCGTGTTGTTTATAATTTTGACACGTTTGTTTGTTTGTCTGTATGTCTGTTTGTGGCATCATAACTTAACAACGGATGATCAGATTTGGACCCGGTTTTATTTTATTTAATAGAAAATTTTATCGATAGTGTTATTAGCTAGGTCTGATAAAAATTGGATCAGTGGTTTCCAAGATCTTGGAGTATCTTTGATGTCAGATGGGATCGCTGGAACGGTAACAGTTCGGTGATTCGAGTTTGGGCTCAAATGTTTATGATTATGGTGACCTTCCCACATCTGAAACCTTGAGGATCTGATAAAGACCAGGAGAAAGTAAGGGGATCTCCATAATGGTACGTCGGGGGTTTCTTAAATTTATAATTTAGAGGTATTCTGTGTAGAACTTTGCGATCCGAGCCGTATACGTTAATCGATAGTGAGATTCGAGCCTGATGGTGCGCGGGCGCAGCAAAAAACATGCAAATCGCACTCCATAGGCATTGTGCGCCGGCGCGAACAAATTGCGAGCGCGGCAAATAGTGTAATGGTTCTCGAAGTGGGTTCCATTACTTCAGTACCAGTATTAGTAGAAAGAATCGAAACTTTTTGAATAATGTGCGACAACATTTTTCATGAGCAGCATTGCAATTAATTTACCTTCAAGCAAAACTAGGCCAGGACGGAAAGAGGCGAACGATAATAGATAACATATCTGCCCTAAGCCTTCTATAAGACATGCAAATAATGAATAAACACAACATACATTTGAAGAAAGTTTTGTCATTAGCAAACATTACATTGTTAAACATCTACAGCAAACTGAAGACAATAAATAGTATCCTTATCATCACAGTCGTGAGTTGCAACTCTTGCGTGTCGACGACAGCGGCAGCGACTTGACGGCGGACGACCGTGACATCGGAATATCAATCTGCTGTAGATTAAGGTTTCTTTCGCACGTTAGTCTTCTCTATTTTTAAGCCCCGACCGATCGAGGGAGGGCGTGTTGTACGAGTAAGTTGCACGTTTGTCGGTTTGTCAGTTGTGTTTGACTGTGGCATCATAACTTAACAATGGATGATCCGATTTGGACCCGGTTTTATAAAATATAATTGAGGATTTTGTCGAGAGTGTTCTTAGCTCGGTCCAAGATCTTGGGGTATCTTTGATGTCAGATGGGATCTCTGGAACGGTAATAGCTAGATGGTTCGAATTTGAGCTCAAGTGTTCAGGTTCATGGTGCGTTTCCGACATCTGAAACCTTGAGGATCTGATGATGACCAGGAAAAAGTAAGGGGATCTCCACAAAGGTACGTCGCGGTTTCTAAAAAAAATTAGAGTTATTATCTACGGATCTGAGGCTTGGACTCTAAAAGCCGCTGACAGACAAAGAATAGACGCATTCGAAATGTGGTGCTGGCGACGTTTGTTGAGAATCCTTTGGACTGCGCGACGCACTGATGCCTCAATTTTGAACGGCTAATAAAAATACTCTTCAACATCGGTCTGCAAAGAGTATTTCAGTATTTCGGTCACAGTACGCAATTGTGAAAAAAGAGGGGGGGAAACCAGATATCTGATCGCCGTGAGATTCACTGCACGGAAGACCGGTGCGTTTGGAAGAAGACTGCAGTTGAAGTTTGTCGGGGTCACGATCCTCAACACTGAGGAACCGACCGAGGAGGATGAAGTAAGGGTTGTGTTACCTCGGCGACGAAGCTGTTGGGCGCCTCATAGACCCACTCGCTGCACTGGATGGAGGAGGAGTTGTCGAAGTGACAGCCTGCGACCACTTGATAGTGCCGGCATTGCTTGACGTCGGCGCCGGAGTCGACCGCCTCGTACGACTGGTCCAGCCAGGGCACAGAGAACTCTGCGCTCGAGCCGGTGTCGCACTGAGGAATCTTGCATCTGGGGAACAGGTAGTAGGGGTACAGTGTGTCAGTATCCCTAGTACTGTGCATCGCCATTCAACACCATATACCTATATATCCCCATGAGGTTGCTCGAAGATTTACGGACGTTCATTTATAGTTCTGTGTGGATGAGCGTCGGTGGCTTAGGATCCCGACTCCCATGCGGGAGGTCCGGGTTCGAAACCATACAATGTCATGTACCAATGAGTTTTTCTTAAGGTGACTATTTATCGACTGCTCTAATGGTGAAAGAAAAATCGTGAGGAAACCTGCACATTAAGATAACCAGTGTATGAAATGGGGAAGGTAACGGCGAACCATCTCATTAAAATAATCTGCTAAGAAAGTCGTTCTATGTGGTGCTTCTCATCGATCAGGAATACGACTAAAAGTTGGTTAGTGGATTTCAAATACACGAGATACTCGGACACCTCCAATT
This sequence comes from Hofmannophila pseudospretella, assembly GCA_947369225.1. Taxonomy (NCBI): domain Eukaryota; kingdom Metazoa; phylum Arthropoda; class Insecta; order Lepidoptera; family Oecophoridae; genus Hofmannophila; species Hofmannophila pseudospretella. Next base: position 13,890,813 of record OX376327.1, on the reverse strand, counting down.
TGCGGGGTTATTAGCGTTCTCAAATGAATTGAACCAAGTCGAGCGCCCCTCGATCTCTCTGATCAACGTAGTGATACTCAATTCAAAGTTAAAACATCAACTACACAGCTCGCAAATTCAAGCGGCAACATCAGTCGCACGTGAGACCTGCGCTCGCCGCTCACCTGTAGCTGACCTCCTCGACGGCGAAGATGTAGTTGACGTTGTACATGGAGTTGGTGGCGTACATGAGAGCCAGCATGCACATGGTGAGCGTCTGGTGCCGCCCGAACGAGCCCAGCCTGCCCAGAACCTCGTCCAGGTGCACCTTCTCTCCTTCCACCGGATGCGTACCGTCGCTCGGGTCCGCCATCCCGCTCTGTCCCACTAGGTCACGGACGTGAACGAGGAAGCGCGGAGATGCTGCGGTCCCACGCTCGGCGATTTCCGTCTCCCGGTCACCTTCGTCGGTCGTACCATGTATTTTTATCGCTGCTTTGGGTAATAAGATTGCGTTTTAGGATTGCTCTGTTTCGGCTGCGCCGTAGACTCCTCGTAAAATGCAGGTTTTCTAAAACGATGTTGACAGTCGCTTCGAATGCCGTTTGCAATAATTCGTAAATAGGTACATCAGCAACTCGATGCCTCGAGAAATGGCGATAACCCAACAATTTTATTGTCTGGAAAAGGAAAAAAAAAACATGTTCAACAATATAGTTTTAAAAAGACACCATTTTATTATGTCCCCGAGTCAGTGAACCTCGACACTACCTATAAATACTTACCAAGTGTGCAAACACTAATAGCCGAGCAGAAAGTATCACCTGAACGATTTTATAATAAATTAACAAAACGGAGCGACGACGTGGTGGTCGCCGCGCGGGGACACGCTCCACTGCACTAACCTGAGCACCTGAGACACTCGTATCGCTCGTGTTACGTTTTTAAGGCAGTTTGAGCGCGTCGTCAAACTAGTTATAATTAAATAAGACTGAAGCACGTCACTCTCGGGCTGCGGAAGGCTTGCCGCGCAAACACCGGCACCGCTGATAACTCGGAGTAAGTGTACTCTCATGTACCCATCTATCTACAGTTTAATTCGCCCAGTACGCTGTTGATTCTGTGAGAGCTCTCGTCACTCAGAAAAGGCAAGGTGGTGTGCTCATGGTACAGTAGTCGGTTAACAAATAGTAATCTTCTTAAAATGTTTACGACACATTCATTGTTGTCTCTTGAGTCGCTTTTTTCATTTTAGCAATAGCATCTTGCGAATCGGATGTCTTTGTTACATGTGTGATGTAACAGTCATGAAATATTATATTATTATGTTGCTTGGAAACTAGTGGTCCGTATCATCGTAGCATAATTGTAAATTCCCCATGTATATCCGAGGACAAGGATGTGGGGGGTACAATTACCCTAACGTTTAATGTTACCTTATTTTTAATATATTTTTAATACATATTGTACTTCTGTTTATTGTCCCAAGAGTAATAAATAAAATTAAAATAAATAAAATAGGTATTTAAGATGCAATGACTCAATAACCGACTTCATTAAGGCCCACTATCTATCCCAATGACTCCTTCTTCCTTCCTTACTTTTCCACAACTTTGGTTTCTAGTTATATTTTAATATTATGTATGTATGTATATATGTATGTGTGTGTGTATATGTAGATATTTTATATATAAGTATATATAAATATATTTATTTGTATGGGTATATTATATACATATTATTGTAAACGGTGCACAACCTACCTTTTTCCATCAGAATTACTCCACCAGAAGGTTGTCTGGAAGAGATCGCTTTTAGCGATAAGACCGCCTATATTGTATTAATAGTTTTGTACGCATTGTATCACACTAATTTTGTGCAATAAAGAGTATTCATTCATTCATTCATTCATTCATTTCTGAAGTCATCTCACCACGGGATAGAGATGTATCAAGCTACCGTGTCACCAGTTTTGAGACAGGTTGGGACAGTTTGAAACCGTTTGAGACTGTTTGAGATAGATTGAGACGGTTTGAGACAGATTGGGACAGTTTGAGACAGTTTATGACGCGCATACATATATCATATTTTGTGTCGACCGCTTCGTTCCGCGTGGACTTGAAAGAGCGCGTCACAGCCGCGTTTATACAATAAACCGCGTTTTTTGTTCAAACCGCAACAAGTTATTAAATCTTCTTGTAATTTGTGCAACTCTCTGTCGGACTTTTGTAGGTTGGATGCGAGCGGTTCGTGGGGGGGGGGGGGGGGGGGGGGGGGGGAGGCCGGCGGGCTACGCAACACGGTAGCGGATTCGAGTCCCAGACCTGGCAGTATTAATTTTCAGAAAAGTTGACGTGGTTGTTAGTTGCATTTGTTATGAATATTAGGTACGAGTATACCGCCTTTTACTTACCAATGAAATAGTGGAGTATTATTCGAAGAAATAGCTTTATTCTATTAGGGAACCACATCACTTCATTAATGTACCAATAAGGAAGTTAACATTTACAGCACTGATTGTTGTTTATGTCCATCGACCGCACGGTAAGGGTACTGCAGGATTTAAATTAAATATCGTAAACATTTAAATAATTTCCACTGCAGTTGCAACACCGGTCATGACTCCTGCGGCCGGAGCTCGTGAGGAGTGAGGGCTCTCGGAGTGGGGAAAGGTTCTTAACGAGGCGGGTCGAGCTGAAACTAATTGATTTACATACATTAAATACTTTATGCAGCAGAACACAATTGTTATGACTGACTACATTACGTACGTCGACGATTCTAAAAGGTACAGAAATATGGTGTTTGTAACTATATTGAGACTTTTGAAAATTATTTTAAAATAAGTAGTTATTGATGTGTTTTCATCAGCAAAGTCATTGGCATCGGTCAGAGAGTTTGTAAGACACGAACTTCCATTGTGAGGGTTCCGGAGTCGAACTCAGACCTACTATACTATAGGTAGATGTTTCACTGCCTGTAATCGGTAAAGGTAAAAGAAACTCGGGAGGAAACGTCCATGCTGAGAAAAAAGTTTCGAAAACATAAATATTAGATTCGGTTCGGTGGACGACCGTGGCGTGGACGGAAGGTATCGTCGATAATGACGTCACTTCAATTTTTCTCATGTCGGCAACCAGCCGGGGTCTGTCGCCACTTCAGGGCACGCAGCGCGGGCGAGCAGAGAGAACTGGGTGGAATAGCTCTATACGGGACTGATGGCCGACCCGGGTGTCCCGCGGGCGTCCCTCCACACGGTCGTAGTCACGGGGAAGAAGCGTCGAGGACACGCACTCTACATGCGGGTGGAGCTGCATGTAGTGAGTAATGAGGCGAGTGTACGAAGCGCATGCGCGGTAATCGAACAGCCGATGACTTTTTGATTGCTCTCTCGGCTACATACTCTGTTAGGTGATCGATTTTTTAAAATTATAATTACGAGGGAAGTGTAATGTATGGGGTATTACTTTATTATTATAGTATTAGTTTGTAGGTATTTAATAAGTTTCATGTCAGTCTTCAATTAGACGTGCATCCAGTAGCCAGGCCTTTTATTGTGCACCCGTTCCCGGTTCCCAGGTCCTTCCTAAAGGAAGATAATTCTCAGGTAGCAGACGAGCAGACTGCCACCTCGGTATATAAGCGCTCAACGTCGCCCACAGAGATCTTACCTCACTATATTATTAAGGTTTTCGATGTGCTGCTAACTGAGGAATTAGAGGGAGAGTCTCATGTGCCGGTAATTACGCCGGCTCTCTTACCCTTGGAACCGAAACACGGCAACGTAAGCATTGCTGCTTAGCGGCAGAATAGGTCAAAGGGTACCTCTCCAGACTGACTGCACAAAGTCATATCAAATTGGCTAGTTGGCTAGTGCTGGTGCCAGGAGTTGATAGTTGTAAATAGATACCTACTTGTATCATACCATAATGTCTTCTTTATTTAATTTTTCTTATCTAGTTTTTGGTTTTTATGTGTTTAATTTAAATTGTTATATTACTTATTGTTTCTATTTTTAGTATGGGCTGGCCACGGAGCAGAACGATTGTTTCTGCTCCGTGGTTCTGGCTAAATAAACGTATTATAACGTATCTCTTCGAACAGCAACAATAAGCCATCGTTAGACTTATTCGATCCTAGGCCATTAGTTTTTAAAAGACGGGTTGAGGATGTCCTCAAGTGAGCTATACACGCACCTACTTTATAATTTTTATTTTTCAATAGGTATTATTGTTATTTTTTATCATTACATTCACTAGTATTTTTCCTTTCCCAACTCAATGTTGTACAACAACCAATTTTCCACTTCCTAATCATGCCGTGTTTATACGTTAAGGGTTAGAACGTAGCTCATAACTTTATATTGATTTTTCTGTGATTTCTCTTGTGTTTACCTAATAAATAAATAAAATTAAACGTATCTGTATTAATTACAATTTCCATTGGTTCCACTGTTTCATAACCTTGAGAGCGACTCACATCCGGTATGCAGATACTCGCACACTTACGATTCCTGAGTGACGCCCGCGCCGGCATGCCGCACCACACTATCTCGCTCGATTCAACGATACGAGTTACTCTACAAAGTGTCTTCTGTTGTTTATAAATAAGCATTATCCAGAGTTGCTAGCGTTGTTTATTATTTGTGATCAGAATTAAATACGGACAAGACTTTCAAAAGGTTTCGACCGAGCCAGCAGTCGTCAATGGACTTACATATGTAATGTCTATAATCCTGATGATACCTAATATTAGCCATTTTACTATCACCACTATACACCTATGCATAAAGTGTATGTCGCTTTCGGTACATAATTAAATTTTGTAATTTATTTTTGTGTTGATTTTGTTTGATTATTTTATGGACTCAATTGTTCCTGAGGCGGTGACAGCAGAGCTATACTGTTTGCATTTCATACATCTGATACCGGGTGGCTTCTGTTGTTTTGTATTGTATTTGTATAGTTTTTGTTGTTTTTTTTGTTTTCTTATTTCTTCATCATCATCAGGCTATTAATGTCCCCACTGCTGGGGCACAGGCCTACCCTTACACACGTGGGTGCGGGCCGTGATCCACCGAGCGGGCCCAGTGCTGTGCGGTGGATTTCACGCAATTTCGGAAACTTTTTAATTTCCTCAGACATGCACGTTTCCTCGCGACGTTTTCCTTCACCGTTCGAGCAGTCGTCTTATTTACGTAATGATAATTTAATTAAACATGTAAAATCTCGCGTAAAACAGTAGATAAGCTAAATCAAATCAAAATGTTTTATATTGTTAGAACCTCATATCGTACATTTTTACAACGTCATGTTTTACTCTACCACCGCTTCGTAAGGTGCTGTATCTTACAACGATTATGAATACAATCATATACACAATATGTTGTAAGTATGACGTAGGTAGGTAATAATGTTAGCCCGAGGGGGAGGGGGGAGTTTGCGCATGCCATGCGAGCTTGCGCGTGCGCTTTGCATACTGATTCACTTGTACAATACATGTTCCTTCATACATGACTCTTCTCTGAACAATGTTATCATTTTACACCATCTGAAGCTGATTAGATAACTTAGACTATTAGAAGCGATAGAGAAGTTATGAAAAGCAATAAATATCTGTCTATAAAGTAGATTTGCAATTTTAGAAAATATGTAGTTACTAACATGTGTATGTAGTCACATCTGTCGCAGAACCGACAACCGCTGGGGTAGACGAGTTCTGGAGTGGAGACCGCGTTTGGGCAAACGTAGTGTGGGACGCCCCCTGCACGATCTGCGCAAGGTGGTTGGCAGCGACTTGATGAGAAGAGCCGAAAAACGGGCTCAATGGCGCGCCCTGGGAGAGGCCTATGTCCAGCAGTGGACCAGAGTGGGCTGCTGCTGATGATTATATAGTTATTAATGCTTACTTAGCGTATCGTGAGGAAACCTGCATGTCTGAGGAAATTAAAAGTTTCCGAAGGCGTGTGTGAATCCACCGCACAGCACTGGGTCCGCTCGGTGGATCACGGCCCGTACCCCCTCGTGCAAGGGGAGGCCTGTGCCCCAACAGTGGGGACGTTAATAGTCTGATGATGAGGAATGCTTACTTATTTACTCGAAGTATCATGTAACGGTATACCTAGATTAACTGGGTAAGAACGATATGCAGATAAAGCCTGTGGTTTGTCGTACTGATGATGATGACGATGTAAAACCGTGGTGAGTGCAGCTGTAGGTCCGTGACCGCGAAGGAACTGGATCCACCTGACGGTCCACGAGCGACGTGTCACGTCACCAGAGTGACACGTCGGTGACAAGTGACAGGTGAGAGGACCGGGGCGTGCGCCCGCGCGTGTTAGTGTTGACGATGTGGACGGAGGAATGGAAGAGTAGACGTGTACGTGAAACCACTTGCCGACTGGTCACGGCACTTGAACACTTGCACGTGAACTTATGTACCCAATTATACAATACAATACACTAAACAATACAATAAACCGGTCTTGGGGTCCTGCGGCGCACCAACTGCAACAGGACATTGGGAGACGGCTGGTGGAAGCGTCCCATGACCGGAGGGCTGGCGGCTACTTTGCCCAACGCCTAAGCCTCGCTATTCAGCGGGGCAACGCCGCCAGCCTTCTGGGCACTCTGCCTGTTGGTAGGAGCCTGGGAGAAATCTTTTATTTGTAAATATTACTCAGATTAGGTTAAATTAATTATATTTTTATTATACGTGTAATTTATTGAATAAAATAAGAATTCTATACAATACAAATATTCTTTATTGTCACGGGACAAAAATACAGGACAGAAGAAAAGATGCAAAATACAAATACAATTGGCGGCCTTATAGCTTTAAGCTATTTCTTCCAGACAACCTTTGGGTGATGGAGTTTTTGTAAAAGACGATGTAAGCGTGTGCTTTTATGAGTTTAATAGAGGTGTAAAGTGTAATCAAGATTAGCAGCGTATCAGTAACATACTCAATTCTTCAAAAAATTAGTGTCATCACGAGTGGTAACCTGGTCATGTCCCAGTCCAGTAGTGAGGTTAGTCATAAACAACTCATAAATGACTTGCGGTTCAGTTCGGCAAACAGTATGGGGCCTCGCACGGCGGTGCGAGATCACGCGCCGGCGTGCGAGGCCGCGAGGTCAGCTGTCCTCAGTGGAAGGTTCGGTGAAGAGCTTAGAGTCCAGTTTTAATTGCAGTTTTAACCTTTAGTAGTACACCTTTACATTAGTCGGTCAACAAAGCTATGTAAACACTGTGTTATGGCCGTTTACATTTGGTCAAGTACAGTGGCGAGTGCAAGTTGCAAAGACGATGGCGAGTGGCGAGTGCCTGGCCAGTGAATGTTTACACTACAGCCATGCAGTCAAACGATATTTAGATCCACCGGCAAGACAGATTGCGAGCCAAGTTGACTCGCCCCTGTCCACCGGTTTACACCACTAACTCACAGTTCGCTAAACACTTGACCAAGTGTAAACCGGGCCCGAGGACAGTGTGAGTCGGTGTCGAGTCGGCCGCCCCGGACGGCGGCCCGCGTGAAGCCGCGGCGCCGGCGCCGACCGGAACGTCGCCATTAGCCGCGCTCTTCTGAATTGAAAGATTTGTGATGATCTCACCGCGTAATAGTGATAATCATAGACTTTTACCAAATATTTGACCCACAAATAGATTTTTTTTAACTCGTACCGAAGTATTCCGAAGATGTGTTGTGATATGAAAGTAAAGTACGTTAATGAAGGCGTGCTCTATGGTGCTGTTCTTGTCGTATTCTGTACGATACGACAAGAACAGCACCATAGAGCACAGAAGGTCATAGAGTGTTACCATCACGAGCACTGCACATCACTGACTCGGCCTCGCTCGCTCGCTGCCGATCGAGTCGCCTCGCCGAAGGTGTGGAGGCCCCACACATCACGAATGTGTCGATGACTGGGTGACGTTAGGCGGAAACAGTCGCGCGTCTGTCGTGTCGCGCGTTAAAGCTAGTCGCAGCGACACGCGCCGCGACTGGAACTGGCCCAGCGTAGCCGGTCACCGGCGTGCGACTGCGGTGTTACTAGTGCCCCCAGCTCGGCAGGATGTCGTGTGGGTTGCGCCTTATTTAGGGCCACTTCAGACTGCGTGGCGTGGGGTACATGTGGGTGTGGAGTGGACATTATCACTGATGTGTAGTGTCCACGGAGTGATCAGTCACGAGGAGGCTCAGAATCTGCTCTTACAATGGCAAGTCACCTTCACAATTTCGCACCACTTTTATAGGAGGGGATGTTAGAAGGATCTTAGAACTATATACATTAAAACCCAGTCATCGGACAGACTTCTATAGTTTAACCCGTTTCTCTTATGTTTCGTCTCAATAGGTGACTTTTCCAATCTAAAAGTGGTGAAACAAAGATTGCTATCAATTCCGAGTGAACACTCTGTGTAATACAATTAATCCGTAGATCGGTCACAGTCACCGCCGATATGCATCCCCTTCGTTGTTCGCTTCCCTGACTGTATAATACTGTATAACTGACCACTTTTCAACCTTACTGCCTGTGAATAGACTACAAAAGTGTTCATTTACTGTAGGACGACGGTACCGGTACAGTTCCGGCGCGGCGCTCGCTCACTGGCGTGTCGTCTGCGCTGTGAACTCATTAAAACTCAGCCAGATCAACACTCAGCCGGTGGCGGGGCCGCGTTTCTGCTGAGTAACGTCCCCTCGCTGACTTGTCATTGTGTATCCGAAAAAGATAATGGCATCTGGAATATCCTCGTACTTTGCCAAAACGATAGGATTTTGAGATAATTTCAATACTTAAATACCTCTTTCAATTTCAACAAAACACGAGTACCTACTACCTATACGCAGTCGACGCCCACCTGTATCTATATTTAAGACATCTGTGTTTTCGTCCATAAGCATAAGAATCTTATCCAGCTTATGCTGGATACTTATGTATGAAGTTAGTTCAAGTAACCTACGCTCTCAATATCGTCAAAAATGATATATACCTGCAGTAACTGAACATTAGTATCCAAAAACTCGTTCATAATGTGCGTCACTATGTACTACAAGCTTCCGGGTGAATTTAAAACAATTAATAAATTTCATAATCTTAAATTAACTCTGAAACCATGGCTTGTGGAAAGACGTTTTTATAGCGTCAAGGGATTATTGGACGATACACGATAATTCTGTGATTGCTGATTGTAAGTATATTTTTATTTTTGTTGGATTATTATTAATATTATTCACACAACATTAATTAGCGAACATTTTGTAAATTTAATATTATTGACATTGTAGAAATTTTAATGACATTCCCTTTTACTTTTCCGTTTTCTTCTCCAAAATCCGTATAAACATTATTAACTTGTGAATTCGGTGTATATGCCTGTGAAGGTAAAGTTCAGTGTGACATGTTTATGCAACTATATCTGCAATATTTGTAATTCTTACCTAAACTTTTACACAATACATCTTATCTTATCTTATACATAAAATACACCGTGTCCAAAATATTGAATATCAAATAATCAATGCAGAAACATAACACCACTACGAGTATACCAGGGTGTCACAAATAAATCAAATTGCTGTGAGAATTAATACTGCACTGTACACCTCGCGGGTGGTCGTCGGTACGTCCTACATCTCACATCGAAACATCATCTCTCACCTCATCTCTCAGTTCTGATCGGTGATAAAACAAAACACTCCAAAACGTTTTTAAACAAAACACTCGAGGCTACATAATCAACTAGACAAACAACCGCGTCGTCTAGAATCACGTCGATGTCTATTGCCGCCCTAGTGCGAGTTCCTCTCGTGACGTTCCGCTAGAGCAAGCGATGACAATCGAATCACTGTTTCGGTCAGACCGCTATCCGTGCGGGCCGGCTGTCCGCCCACGCCGGTCACCCGTCACGTCACTCCGCGGTCCTCGCTGCGCTGGCGCCGCGCGCCCCGCGCCCGGAGCTGTCTGTGACACTCTCTTCTGAGTTGTGTTCCTCGTTGCCGAGGGTCGTGATCATTCTAAGGAATTAATCACATAGAACGACACTCGTGGCAGATTTAATAGTGTGCTTTGCCATTGTCTTCCCCATTTCACACACCGGTTATCTCAGTGTGCAGGTTTCTTCACGATATTTCCCTTCGCCGTCAGAGCGGTCAGTTAATGTACGTGAGTCTTTCGAAAATACCGAAAAACTCATTGGTACAGCTAAAAAAAAACTTCTGTTTTGTATTCGCAATCTTACTGAAATAGATGTTTTTTTTTAAATTGTATGATGTTGTCAAATCAATTACTACAGTGAGAAATGTCGCTTTAAAAAAATAATATTTCTAAATCCATAACACTTAAATATAAAAACAAAAATGTCTAATAATAACAAAACATACAGCCAATTACAGATTTCCTATTTTTAAAGTAATACTAATAGGGTCAAATAAGTTTATTTATTACAATGAGAGAAAGTTACATGTCAATTATATATTTTTTAAAGCTAAAACTTTGTCACTACGAGTGAAGCTTAGTCAAAAAGGCCGCCTTTTAGCGCGCCTCGCCCGAATGTTCCCTTTATTCAATTGTGTTAATAACACAAAAAAATTAGACAACAAGAAGAAAATACCTAAATGTAAAGTGCAATAAGTAATCAAGAACCACATTGTACAATTACTATGCTGTGTAGTTCGTAGAGTGGTACTGATCTCGTGTCGTCTCTTACGATGATGGATGGAGCGCCCGTCTTCGCCAGTCGTCTTCCTCTCGGCCACTTCTTATTCAATTACCCGCCTACGAGCGGCACATTATGTAGGTATAATTACATACTCAAACTTTTTTCTTTGTTGCAGGTACTTACAGCCATTAAAGCTCATTCCTCGCCTCGCTCTCTCCAAAGACTACATCGCAGCACATATTTCACCTGTCGGTTCTGTTTTATCAAGAATGAAACGAGGAGCCTGAGAGAGCTTTTTGAAGAAAGCAAATTGTAAAAGTGCGACTTAATAGTAGCTGTCGATATACTAGTGAAGTTATCAATGTTGAAGCGAGGGTGACAAAGCATCAGCTAATGAATGTCTTTTCATTACGAAGTCACTATCCTATAGATGGATGGTGAATGGGACGCTCACCTGGGAAACATCTGTATAAAGGCAAGCGCACACAAGCGCAGAGGCGTCTTGACGCGGTCAAAGCGCCCCGCCGCGGCCGCGCGTCACGCGTCACGCGTCATCAACACCTCATTGTGGTAGTAACGGGTCGCGCGAGGTTAGCTCTCGAGTCGCGGTGCTTTTTATTCTTGTACGTTTTGGGGTTCCGTGACCGATTCGAATAGACACGAGGTCGAGCTCGAATACGTTCGCTGGCCGTTATCCAATTTCAATAGCTGCATGGAAATATTCTACTAAATAAAACGGAGTCCATATGGTTTAATGCTCGTATTGTTAGAGAAAATCCATCATTTTTTGGATGTGGAACTCTACAAGCTCACTTTTTGTGATCATAATTATAGTAGGCAGGTACTTGACGATTTTTTACTTAACATTAATAGTTTTTTACTTAACGTCAATTTGATCCGATGAGATTACAATTCCTCTCGTCGGGCATCACCGGGCACGCAATCGTATGTTCTATGTCCACTGTACACGAGCTATTTTCACTTACAGTGTGGAGATAGAGGCTCTCGTTTGAAGCTTTTCCTTAACGCGTAGGTAGGTTTAATGAGCGTCCAATTAATTGGTATTTTGACGGCCGTCGCGTCGCCGCGTTGTGTCCGCGCCGTTACTTAACTATATGTCTGACTTCGGAACAACAAACTCGCCGGATCTTTTGTTAAATATAAACAATGTAGTCTTGGAGAGAGTTTGAGGATTGTTTATCAAAAACGACAATCAGTATGAGTACCTAGAGGAGGTAATCTTTTATTTTAGCGATATCGGAAGACGGGATAAACTTTCTCATAGGAAAGATTTCAAATCTAAATTGACCTTAAAAGTGTTTACAACCAAACCGTTCAGTAAATGAAAGTAAAGTGACAAATGCGAGTGAAAGTGAAGTTAACAACAAAGTTTTATAAGACCAATAAAAAGTGTCTTCAAAACAGTGCGCGGAAGCTGTGGTCGAAGCTCCAAATCTGTTCGGAGCAAGTGTCGAGTGGCGCCGCGATGGAGCGCAACAGGCGCCCGGCGACGTCGACGCCGGCCCGGCCGCCGAGGCGGGCGCGGAGTGCGTCGGCGCCGGCGCAGGCATGAGACGCAGCAGGTCCCACGCGTGGCTGCCGCTGCGGCGCGCGCGCGTCGAGCGCGGCGAGGCCGGCCCGCGCGCGCACTCGCCGCCACACTGCGACAGGTATGTTAGACGTTACTAAGTCATGTTCATGGGTATTGCTTCAGTAGACTTCAGTTTCAGTAGATCCCACAACGTGGGACACACGTTGTGAGATCGCGCGAAGATCGCTCCAACAAGTACCTGGCCTTAAGATATTGCAGACACGCAGTGAAGCTCCAGGGACGCAGTGAAGATCATCATGAGCGAACTCCATTGCAGGGTGCAATGGTAGAATTTAGCTAAAGATTCTCATCGTGTCGAAATATTTTACAGTGAAGTCATCAATCCACCCCGTAATGATGTTTAGTAGTAAGAACTTTACGATGAACCCATAATTTTCATACACGAATCATAGATTCCATTTGGAGAAGTAGAATCGCGCTTTCCCTTCGGTTGCCTCAGTGTCCCACAACGCGGTACAATGTGAGTCCAAGCCCACGATATCATCGCGGTGTCTACGCTGGCGTTAATATAAGTAGTGGTGTCTCACCTCGCCGCAGTAAATCACTCGAGTGGACCCACTCGGTGTGATTTCGGAGCTTCACTAGGTGTACAACCTGTAGTTACAGACACGATTGTATGATAACGATGCATGCCGGTAAAAATTAACTGTAAGTTTACTGGCGCCGTAACGTGAACAGGTAGATCCGTGTCTCGACTGAGAAGTGAGAACTGACCAATTCGACAGTTCGTAGCGGTATCTAGTGCTAACTATATATCTGAGTTGAGATTGTAGACTAATAACGATTTTAGGATCGTTATAAAGTCCAAAGGCACCGTCATCGTCATGTAGTCGTACCGCCACATCTGACGGTTTCTGTGTACGCGGCACGGTGCGGTATCGCCCGAGATGCGATGCGATCGTAAACTTGTAAAGTTCAAGATACGAGTTAGTTTTTTATTAATTTATTGCGTAACAATTCCCCGAGGTTGTAAATCAACACCTCGTGTACCGGGCTGGACCTTTCACCTCGTTATAATGCCTTGTTTTCTTGACTGCGATCAAAATAAAAGAGTACATTTATCCAATTAATGATTTGATTTTTGGTAACGCCAGAATGCGGTAGAAACTAACGTTCATGTTCAATCGGAGAAGATGAATAAATCTGTTGTTCGAAAAATCTCCTACGTGACTAAATGTATTATGACTATTCATAAAGGACACCGTACGATATGTATGAAAAAAGCTTGCGGTTAAATTCGCTGCAAAAAAATGTGGTGTAAGACGATTAATTCACCAAAAAACCTGTAGAAAAAATACCTCGTTTTTGCATGGAGAAAATCTAGAATCTACCAATTCAAACCAAAAATATATAAGTCCTAGAACTCGCAAAAATATGTAAGTTGTTCATTGGACCAATTAAAAAGACGCAGTACTTTATAAGATTCAATTTCAAAAAAAATTAATTCTTTTAGACGTAGGTAGACCAGATAAGTACAATAGTTTTAACGGAAGTTGAATACTCGGGAGTTCAGAACGCTTCATGCGATTCACGTCACGATTATTATTTTTGTCAATCTCGTATGGAAATCGACACGTAACCCGGGTTGGAGGTACGCGGTGAGGAGCGGTTGCGTTTTAACAGAACCTCGTGGAGGTTAGGTTCTCGTAAGTAAGGTGTGTGTAGTTTCATCTGGCATCTCCATATCCACCGGAGATGCCAGATGAAACTACACACACCTTACTTACGAGAACCTAACCTCCACGAGGTTCTGTTAAAACGCAACCGCTCCTCACCGCGTACCTCCAACCCGGGTTACGTGTCGATTTCCATACGATACAATGCGCGGTGATATAACAGACACAGATAACAATTCTCGTATATTGTAATGTATATAATAATAGTGGACCTGACGCCAGCGCTGGGAACCGCGGCCGTGGGAAGAATGTACTGCGTGTGGAAGGTCGCGGGGTTATGCCGTGGACGGTTTTGGGCAACAGTTTATGAATGGGCTCAAGTTTTTTGAGTAACGTGTTTTGTGTTTCGACGAAGTGAAGAGCGACGGTGGTGTTGAGTTGATTGATTGTTGGTGGTCTCCGCATATCGTGCTGTTATCTCTAGTTTATGAATTATAAGGGCTACTTATTTGAAAGAACTGAGATTTTTTTTGGACCGAACTGAGAATTATACCAATCGCGAACGCGTGCTTTTCCATCATCGTCTCGTGAAATCTACGTTGCATTAATTTTTAGAACTACTCGTTATTAAAAGTTCAGTGTTTCTTCTGAACTGTGTTCGGGTGAAGTCAACAACACACTGTTAATGTTTATTATGAGCCATTAACCGTTCTATTAGTTGTATTGTGCAAGCGGCGACATCATTGAACCCCCCGAGGCGGCGGCGGTCAAAAGTCGCCATCAATAGTGATACCACCGTGTCGGTATTATAGTTTGTACATATTATTAAGACTATCGCTAGTGTAATATCATTGTCAACATTAATCGCGTTTCTATTTCTAAGTAAGGTAAGAATATATTATTTTCCGTGAGTTTGTATTTATAGTGAAGTTATAATAATGTCCAAAATATGTACATAGATCCTCGTACTTACCCATAAATCCCGTACTCTTGCTTGCAGGTGGAGTCGATATATTTTGCTCGTATATCTATCGACATCGATAAATTCACCTCTCCCGCACCGGACGGCACAGGCAGCGCCGGCGCAGTAATGAACCGTATAAATCGCGATTACCATTCGCGGCTTTGTAATCGTTATGTTATTTATCATTGCGGGCTTTGTACTCGTAGCGTCGTGTTGTTCCGGACTCGGGCGGTCGCTGTACGCCGCCTCACTGTTTACTGCTCTCTTATGCTTATTACGCTGTGGTCAGTCGTAATCGCGGTTTATGAGGGCAATTAGACTGTGCTCACACACATTATGTTCACACTGTATAAAGACTTCGTAGAGCAGAGAGAGTCGAGTATAATCACAAATGTTTCGCTTCGTCTACTGTTCTAACTTAATTACTTTATGCTCTATTATATATTGTTGGTAGAGTTCATTCTCAATTTTCCCATAGCTTCTCTTCCAATGTCCATTACCTATTAATATTATTGAATTGACTGAAGATCGTGCTCAATGGCGCGCCCCGGGAGAGGCCCGTGTCCAGCAGTGGACTAGAGTGGGCTGCTGATGATTGAATTGACCGTCTTCTTCTTACATTCAGCTTTTGTCAATCATCGCTGATGTTTCCATCTGTAGCTACAGCAGATGGTATATTCAGCATCTAAAGTTTTTCGTGACAGTTCAATTTTGTAACGGTAAGTACTTACTCGTACCTAAGTATTTTCATAAACTTAGAAGATATTTCGATGATGCAGTAGAGTACATAACTTCCCTCTCTTTATAATTCGTTCAGCGTTGGGATCTGAATAAAGAGGGATTTTGCAGTAAATCCTGTAATATATAAAGTGCTCGTATAATGTTAGGCGTTCACGAGATTTACGCGAGTGCGCGCGCGCCTCACACGCGCTGGTACCGTGGTCGCGGTCGCAGTGACGTACACATATGAAGTTATGGTTAGTCTTGAAGCGACATCTGTTCAGTTCCGGAATCGTATCTTGTTTTATAAGAATAGGAGATCTTGGTCTCATTCTGTGTCTAGCAGTAGGTGGGACAGACAGGCACACGAGGACGACGATGAGGAAAAAACTTGAATTTCAGTGTCTTTTTTAATTTTTTACTGGAACTGGCACGTGTGAGTCAGACGGTAAAGCACCACGCGATATCCGATATTAAAGAATAAAACTGTCAAAACCCATTCATTTTGAATAATGTCGCCCCGGCAATGGGTTTCAGTTGCCTTAGAAAAAGGAATCTCAGCTCTATCACATAAACACGAAGAAACATATTGGAACAAACGATGGAGAACCATGAGGGTAGTTTTATGAAGAGCGCGGGTTAGTGTATGAAATGTGGCACCCGGGGAAGTTTTTATCCCGGACGACTTCGTGCCGTTCGCTTCGGAACGAGCACTCGATTTATTGCCGCGAACAGGCTCCTAGCTTCATAAGCACTCATGGAAACGCTATTCAGTTTTATGTTCAAAGAAGCTGCATCGTTTTGAAAGAATTCGGAAGAGATTTGTACTTTACTATTATCTCACATCAACAGCTACAAGGTGTTATTATATTCAATACTGGTTCTATTGCTACTCAAAAAGCTACTGCGCGGGAGCAGGCTCGCACTTGGCCAGTTTTCTTTGTCCCTTCTACGTTACTAGAATGTTTCTCTCATCGCGAACTGTCCGTAGTATACTTACATTTATAAATCTCTTAAAATCCTTGCCCAGTCTGTAGTGGACCAACCACCGACATTACTAGTGGCACCCGACATCGATGCGGTCAGAATCAATTTCCTCGGCTCACTGGAAAACGAGCACTTCGCTCTGAATAGATGTCTGGTGCCATACAACTCTTGGTGCTGCGGTTCGGGATTCAATTTATGTGCAGTGTTTATGGTAACTGTAGGTAAAGAAACTTTGTCTTCGTCGGATGGTAACTCAAGTGCAATGAACTTAGAGAAGGTATACAACCTTTAGTTCGTTTCTGTTTGTAAACGATCGGCCCAATAATGCAGTGAGAACTTAAGATTTAACCTTTATTCCCGAAAATCCGGTATTTAACTAGAAAGAGAAAATCCAACCTAAGATCGAGTATAACAACTATAGTATCGAGGAACTTCTAAACAAACTGGAGCGACTTCAAAATCTATGTATCCGTTTCGTGTTTGGCTTACGCAAATTTGACCATGTTTCTCAATTTCGATCACAACTGAAATGGCTCCCAATTCGACGTAGGCGTGATAGTCACGTACTTTCCTATCTGTTCAATATATTGAACAATACCGTTTATCCTTCATATCTCCGTGAGCGTTTCGAGTATATGGTCCCCAGAGGTAAGCCCTGCCGGTCTGTCACTTCTCTTCTCCTCAAAATGCCTACCCACGTCTCCAGTCGCTACGATGGCTCGTTCACTGTCCATGCAGTAAGGTTGTGGAATTCACTCCCACATGCTATACGTGCGAGTCCGTCCTTGGAAGTGTTCAAGAGTAGAGTAAAGGAGCATTATCTATCCTTATGAATTCTATACTTTATTTATTATTTTATGTATTGGTATATATGTATGTATATTATGTAGCAAGTGGGTATATGTATTGTATGTAACTATATATACTGTGTATTAGTATTATTATGTATTATATTTAGTATATTTTATGTATTTTATGTATATATATCTATATATATGTTTATTCACATGTACACATACTTTGCCTGCTCGAATCTATCACCTTTCTCTATCCCGATGGTTAGCAGGGAGAAAACTCGAAACGAGTTATGCTACACCATTTATACATATTTCATTTTTTCGTTTATTAATTATTTTGTTTGTATTTTGTCTATGTGTGTAATAAAGATTATAATTAATTAATTATAACAGTTAATCAATGATTGGAGAAATCCCACGTCTTGTGAGACATCTCCCGCGTTTCCGCGTGACGTATGTGGCCATATCTCGGTGTGCCCGCACCCTCCCTACAAGGCTAACCGCAATTCCTGGTTCTGCGTACTTTTAGAACCAGTGCACTTCTAGAATAGTGATGCACACACTTCGGAGTTTGGTCTCAGTTGGGCAGCTACGGTCGTGGTCTCCACTTGTACGAGTAACTTGCCTGTAATGTTCTTGTACCGCCAAATGTTTACTAAAGTATACAAGCTGCATATTTTTTTACAAAAGTATACAAATAAAGGAAATGTAACGGATATCTTCCCTCTATGCCTTTTGACTTTTGATGAGGAGAATGAAATACCACAAGTTCCCATTCTTTTGGCACACCAGCACTTTCGTTAGGAATTCTGAACAGAACTGTTCAATGATCAAACACCAGTCACCTTCGGTCTTCATTGTACTCTGCTAACAAATGGGCTAGTTAAATCAGATCCCTCAGAGCCCCCTCCCTGATGAGCAGGTGTTCTCACAGACAGCGTCGTGACAAGTCTGTCTATAAGTCCAGCTGGGTGCTGGGTGCAGCGCGGCCGCTCTGATCTGAGGCCCCCTAATATGGTAAACGTCACTCGCAAGCCGCAGCTCGCAGGTCCCACGACGGGCGGCGGCGGCGGCGTCTCGGTCAAGTAACTACGAGTATATACGGGCTGAGGACTTCAGGGTCACATTTATAATAATTTTTACAACTCCTGACGACTAATTGAAATTGCCGATTAATTTTTGACGATATGGGGAGTCAGAAGATTTTTAACTTCGGAAGGTTGCTTGGTAAAAGTGGTTCAATGTTCGATACAGAGCTGCCTTGCAAGAGATCGACACACGTATTTTGATACACACGGAGTAAAAAAATAATTATTTACTTACCAACATGATACAAAGTTTTTCTACATTACAACGTAACTGGGAATGCGCTTGAAGACGCAGTCGCAGACGATAAAGCTGGGGATATTTATGTTATAGGTAAACTTATTTCCATTGAAAAGCTCATTTCTTGGTGCCAATTAAAGGATCACCCCGACGACGTCACATTAAGCCTCAAAAGGTAAAGCAGCCAATTTATCAGCCTCATCAGCCTGTACCACCGCATCAGCCCATTTGGCTGATCTGTTATCGCGCTGGCTCGGCCTGTGTGCCCGCGCGCTCGCAATTAGGTGGTAATGTGGTCGTCGGAATCAGGTTCGATCCCGGCGCGCTTTACACACAATCAGCTTTTAGTTACTTAGTTGTAATGTAAAAGGACTGCTTTTTATTCCCTGGCCGTAAACTGGATAAATAAACCTTAAATTAAGGACTAACTTACCTGTTGTTTTAAAGATACTGGACCTACCCTACTAATGTACCTCTGGTACCTACTTGTAGAATCGTCTTGTAGAGTCGTCGTTTTTTTTTGCAATACAGTTTTTTTCAAAGGTTCGTTCGAAGTTCAAACATTGTTTTCAGGCAATCGTTGACGTAGATAATTTATAGTCAAACAATATCCCCAAATATAACCGAGCTAGTTGAATCACAACGAAGAGGGTCCCAGTTCATAAAGCGGAGTATAAAACATAAAGAGAATACGCTCTCACTTCCCGCACTGGCAGCCTGTCCGTAACTCATTGTAGACCGGGAGCCGGCGGGCGGGAACCGGCTCGGCTGATGGAGTGACGGACCGCGCCATTGTTGCAGTCTGTTTATTATGCGCCCGTTATAAGGTTGGTTTGGTGCCTAGCTTCTAACACGAATATTAAAATTACAATTTATTGTGTTCCGTGGAAGCTGCATTTGCAAACCTAATTTATATTCTACACTTAATATGGTTATATCAACCACCAATCAAAAGTCTATTTCTAGCTTCATATGGCTATCGGCCGAGCGAGGAACGGTCAGGATTATCTAAACATGAGTTGCTCATGTATACCTTTAGATAGTCCTGACCTAATACATTTGAGATTTTTTTCAAACACTACTGAGGGCTCATCCCGTAGGATATTTTTGGGAATTACGAATCGAAAATTTCTCTGCAAAAACGAGGTCTGAGACATGCTGGGTATTCAAGGCTTGCCTTTCTTGTCGCTTTACGGAAACCATCACAAAACCATTTACCTACCACACATTGCCGGTCATCTCCGGAAGTTTTTGAGAGGTATTGCCATAATTCCGCAGCTCTCTCATTAATCTGACACCTGGGAACAATAGATTTATTCGAAATTTTCCGATTGCCTCCGGAGTTGTGCGGTATTTTTGCCGAGCTCGTACGGAAACCATCACGATACCGTTCGCCAGACATCTCCGCCGGTCTTCGGTGGTCAGTCGGCATTTTGAGATGCATCGTCCTTGCTTCCTTGTTTCGCACTTTCATGAGTCGATTTTAAGTGGTTACAAAACAAACAAAAACGAGAACTTCCCTAACTTTTGGAGTTATTTACAACTGCATTCACAGATTTTGATAAAATAAAATTACTAATTGTTATGCACAATTATTTATTGTATTGTTGTGCACAATTATTTATTGTATTGTTGTGCACAATTATTTATTGTATTGTTGTGCACAATTATTTATTGTATTGTTGTGCACAATTATTTATTGTATTGTTGTGCACAATTATTTATTGTATTGTTGTGCACAATTATTTATTGTATTGTTGTGCACAATTATTTATTGTATTGTTGTGCACAATTATTTATTGTATTGTTGTGCACAATTATTTATTGTATTGTTGTGCACAATTATTTATTGTATTGTTATGCACAATTATTTATTGTATTGTTGTGCACAATTATTTATTGTATTGTTGTGCACAATTATTTATTGTATTGTATATGGAGCTTTGATTTCGAGACGCGTTGGCAACATTTTCTTTTCGTGACCGTCAAACTGAATTCAACGTGGAGTTGTCAGTAACAGTAACCTAGTGACTGGTCCCGGTGCTGGCCTCACCGTCACAGAGAGGCACTAGTCCGTGGGGCCATAACTTGGAGATTCCGTCACAGGCGCGCCATCTGACACCCTCGCGGCGCCGGACCTTCAAACATGAGGCCAACACTCTGTGTCACCATAACCCGCTAGGTGCACGACTGCAGCGACACCTAGCGTTCGAAACTTTGTTGGCTCTGACGTTTCCGTCATAATATTGTTATAAAAAATAATAAAGTTGAAAATTATATGTAAATTATATTTAATTTCACTGTATTGCACTAATTTGTGTTGACAAAGACTTGTGAAACCGTTTCCGTTCAGTAAAAGTAACTAAAATTTATATAAAAACTGTGATTTTATAAAAAAAATCTATAGGTTCGGTGGGATTCCTTTTTAAAATCGTTGCAGAAACGATGCGCTACTCTCACAGCTTTACTTTTCTCCGCTTGTTTTATGACTCCACCTTGCAAGAATATGTCAGATTCTCGCCCCGGGGCGCTAGACGGGGCGGATTTAGGTGCAACGAGGGGGCCGCGTATGGAGGGCATGTTTTATGGTGCACAGATTGTTGGCTGGGTGCGGGGTGCGGGCGCACCGCGTGCTCAGCTACACAAGTTCCGTAACTTAGGATTGTGCCGCGTACGACAACTGTCGTGGGCGGGCAAAAGTTCACGAGATATTTGAAAGGAAAATGTACCCTTAGCTATAAGAGTCAGTTGTATGTCAGTCTGGTAAAACTCCCTTAAAAATTTTGAAAAATTTACAACTTTCCAGAGCTACTTAGATTGTAGAAATAGTAATGAAGTATTAATGGAGTATTAATCCGTTTTATTTAATGAAGTGTGAAATTTCAGGATGCTTCGTGCAACTGATGGTTGAAGAGTGAGTGTTTTCGAGTTATATAATTTTTTCTAAATCATCATTTCAAATCTAATTACTAGTGATCATTGTCACTAAAGACCATGATCGTTCTGACTCGTTGGCCGCCCGGTCCCGGCACATCTCAGCAGTGAGCTGGTAGAACTATCATCACATTTTTCGCACTGTCATTGAAGATAATCAAAGTTACGAAACCCGCTCGTAATCTTCACACATTTGAAGACTTGCCCTCTTCTATGGCGGCTCTCTGCAGCCCCTCTTAGGGATCAGTGGCGGCGCGATAAACGAGTTTTCTTTTAAACAGGGATTACGAGCGGCCCGGGGGTTCCGCACCACTCGCTGCAGCAAAAAATTTTAAATGGACATCTTTCCCGGTTTATATCAGGGGAAAGTTTTTAAATGTTTTATTCAAACGATTCGGGAGTGAGCGGCTAAGTTTTTTAAATGGCTTCTGTTTTTCACAGACCGCAGAGCTATTAATAATGTTCTACAATGAATGGTATCTAAATGAAGAAAGTTTAGTATTAATATAAGTGCCTACTACGATATGTATGTAGGTTGTTTGATAGTATCTAATTAGATTTTTTAAATCTAGATTATCTATACAAGAGTCACTTTTATCACCTACCATACCATACACTTATGGAATGGAGTTTGGTACCACCGGCATGGAATTTATGAATGTTTGTTGCCAATGCTACCAACATAAGAGAGAGATGAATGTGCTTCCAAAATATGAGTATTCTAGTGTTGTTTGCGTAAATAACTCGGAACAGCTGTCAAGTGCTGTCTCAAACCACTTGACTTGCTGACTTGTTGTCTCTATCTTGTACGTAGATAACCCCAAATTATCCTCAAAGGCCGTCGCTCGCTACAATCTCCGCGATCTGCGTGACGTAGTCACTAGATGACGTCAGCGGCGCACGTACAGTGGGGTGTACTATTTGGGCGGCGCATGCATCGACTCCGTGGCGCAACGGTAGCGCGTCTGACTCCAGATCAGAAGGTTGCGTGTTCAAATCACGTCGGGGTCAAGCACTCTTTTGGTATCGTTTTTTTAGTTTCGTAAATCGACGAATTTGTCTTTATGCTCAATAACAAGTATTTTCATTCATAATTTTAAAGTAACGATTACCTGATTATCTATATTTTATAATTCCTTCAAAATCTCACGTACTTACTCGTACAGTCACATCATCTAAAATTTAGAGTGAATAGTTATATAGTCTACACCGCACTATTACACGATATGATCAGGTAATTTGTATGCAGATTACGTGACTACCGCTCAAAATTCCCATTTTGTATTTGAACTCAGTGAGTCAAGGTTTGGATTACTCAGTGCTAGCGATTACCGTGACTAAGGTTTCTTGGGACTTTCCTTTGGTCATTTTATTTCATTCAAAGATAAATCTAGCCTTTTATGGACTCTGAAATATTTCCAATCCCTATCGTCGGGGCCATCGTCACTTACCATCAGGAAAGACTAAGTACGAAAGATAGTTAACATCTCAATTGTACAAAACTCTGTGCTAGTAAGATGTCGGTTACTTATACGAGTGCGCAGGAGTGTCTAGTACACGCAAACAAGTCCGCTCTCGTGTGGTACCCGTCCCGTCCAGCGGCGGGCGGCCTTGGGTTGTTACTACACGCGAAATCATTAATAATACTTACTTTCGCAGTGTTTCTACAACATAACATTCGTGCCAGATTATGGATGTTTCACGATACGCTATCTATTATGTTTGCGAGTGCAAAAGTTGTAAGCTTTACCCTTTACCTAAACAATGACACGGTCCCTTGTTGATGTCAAGTGACTGTAATGCGAGATCTTACCCACTGCTGTTATTATTCACAAACCCACAGATAAACTTATTAAAAATCTATTCATTTTTTCATAGAATCCTTAGTTACTGCCGACATCAGAGGTCTTGTTTCTTTTAAGGATGGAAGACTATGGACCGACTGAAGTTTTTGCGATTTCTGACTTTTCTACTCTACTCCAACCTCTGTTGGTCTCATAGAGTCTTTTCATTCTTACAAGAAACAGGATCGATTGACACCATAAAAAGTAAACGTGAAAAATGCAATTTTTCTACCTGACTATACAATTTTTCAAAATCTGTGTATGCAGTTGTAAATAACTTCAAAAGTTAGGGTAGGTCTCTTAAGAACGTTTTCCTGTAGCTACAACGGTTCAGGTAGCTGCCTTCACTGCCCTGTCTCAAATTTCCACCCTTTATGCGATATGATCGCTGCGGACTCGTGGTCCAACTGCATGTACAACCAGTAGGACCACGAGTAATTCGTTTATGACTCGTGGTCCAACTGTATTCACTCTTGACTGATATGAAGCACTATGGTATGTAACGTTACAGACTGTACAATTATAAATTACAATATTTGGAGATCCACACCAAAAGGTTACATTTGCATTTTAGGTAAAAAAATTGCCGTTAGATCAGTAGTACCATTGATGGTACAAGTGACACAACTTTGTATCTTTAGTACCATTAAAGAAAAGTCAAGATATCCCCCATGTTACTAGTGATACAACTTTGTATCTCTAGTACCATTAAAGAAAACCTGAGTATGAAAATCTGTCGCTTGGAATATTAGAAAAATTGGCTCTCTAATACTAGAAACAACGTATCGACGGATCCAAACAAGCCCGTTGAGTAACGTGCCTACGTGTACCTAGGTCCTAGGTACCGAGATTAGCTACAGACAGGAACACCTTCAGACTACAGGGTTGCAGAGGTCAGGCAGCACCGCGTCAGTCGGCATCACCGTCAGATACGAGCAATTATCGCGTTATGCGCGGTGCCCGAGTCTATGTGCCTGTGCGCAATTACAATGAATAAAATTTTATTTCATTTCATTCGAGCTGCGGCTCACAATAAAGTTCTGTTCAAATTGGTTCAAAGATGGATTCTACTCTATTGAATACGAGTATCTAACGGTAACTCCAACGTAACGCTACCATAATTGAGACCGAATGAAGACACTTTTTTAAAAGATTCCCTCGAAGTTCTCCCGCTTCCTGACCTCGTTACAAACGGGTATCTCTAAAACATAAGTAAGATTCTGTTTTAGTTGAAATATTATCGTGCATCTTGCAAGTTGCGTCTGCATTGTCATTGCAATCCGTAGCTTGACACCGAAAAGAGTGGTTATTTGGTACAGTGCTCGTGGAAAATCTCAGGTGCCGAGGACCACCATTAGGGTATTGCAGAGCCAAGCCAAGACACGAACACGAACAATGCCACTCCGAGAGATGAGTAAGAGCCAACTGTACGTTTGCCTCACGTTACCATAATGCTGATATTCAAGCAAGGCAATGTTTGTTTCCGAGAAAATCGTGCGCTTAAAAAAGCTGTATAGACATTGGAGCACAAGTCTTGATAACAAAGTTTTTGGAATTTAAAAAAAACTACCAATTTCATTTTATTATCATGGACTCTTTACACCGACCAATCTGTCTGTAAACTCCTCCGTCCGCGGTGGACCGGCATGCGGCAGCGCGCCACCGGCGGCGGTAACTACCCCATTACCAGTCGCAGTCGCAGTCATTGTGCAGTCGGAGCGTGAAATATCTAAATTGAATTGAATCCGGACTGTGGGAACCGAGCCGCTGGCCGCCGGACCGTCGCACCTGCCCTAATACTTTCTGCTGCCAGTGATTGCTTTGTCCGTTCTATTTGTTTCTATCTGCAAGTCACCGCTCGAGTATTTGTTCGCCACCGCGGATGGTATTACCTCTCGATTCACTGATGAAACATTTTCTCCCTTAATTATTTAGACGGTGAGAACTGAGAATGCTCGTAGTAGTGTTAGATGTTACGGGCCGTCGCAAGGTTCACAGATATTACAACGGTAGTGGAATACGTCTGACACATCGTGACCGACTGCCCTTAATTTACGTGTCCATCAATCATTACATTAATAATCAATCTCGTGTTCTCAAATGCAGACATTAATGACAGTATACCGGGTTGTTTACATTACAGTAGACACTGAAAAGCCGCTTAGCAAAATACTGATGAGAAAGAGAAAGAGGTCGAAACAGACACTTGAATTGTATAGTAGTGTCGTTATTGGTACTGTCATGTCAGCCAATAGATCTGCGGTCGCGGTCTGCGGTGACAGATGGAATCGCTGCTGTGGGAATGGGAATGGAACCGAATTACTGATGTGGAATCGGAATTTTAATAAAATTGTATCTTCTATCATTTTTCTTCCTTTCTCTCTGAACATGAACAGTCATTATCTTTACAGGTTGCATTCACCGATTCTTACGCGCTTGATCATAGAATAGAGCTAGTATTTTGGTTTGAATACATGTAGTGCCAGAGTGATGTCGGTGTTGATGGCTCGAATGACGGGACGACATTAGGAAGTTATGTTTTATTTGTTGCTCGAGAACTTTAAATTTAGGTGAGTTTACCTAATCGTAAGTGTGTGTGTACACGTCTCAAGAGATTGCGTTCTGTTATTTCTATTATTTCAAAGTGCATATTTTCTCATTACTGGTCGTTTCTCTCCATTACCATACCATCTGTATATTCACGAGTTCTCACGTACACTTTCCATACAAGGGCTTCCAATAGGTCTGCAATTATAACATTCATTACCATCTTAACATTTACCTTCGTCGTCAACCGTTTCACTGTTTCTTTAACGTCCATTTTCATTCAAATCATTTGCTAAGTGTTGGTGCGGGTTAATGCGACTTACAATTGACAGCGCCACTAATCGCCGGTGTGTTGCGCAGGCGCAGGCGCAGCGACCCAACTGGTCCAAAGGATCCCGAGTGGAGTCCATTATGAGGACCCGATTAAAGAAGACTGCGCGACTAACATATCAATTAAAGCACGTCGTTAAAAGTGCAATTAGTGTTTAAATAAATAAACACGTGTCTTTGTATCTTCATTTCTTTATTGTACTTACATATTAATTTGTGATCAAGATTTATTAATCACAATTTTTATCGATCCATTGTTATCGTTATGAAGCTATTAATCATATCAAGTCGATCGATAAGCGTAATGATTATTATTTATAATAATGATAGATATAATAATGATAGTGTTTAAATAGATGATAATGTTTCACGTTAGGATATAAATTCTGTAATACATAGCAGAGATTTTCGGTGTCTTATTATCTTTGTTGACGACTTTTGGTAGAGCAGTTCTAGAAGACCGATTGAACACTGGCATTTATTGGGCTATTACACTCGTCCCTACCAGCTGTCCCTACTGGGGGGAAAGAGTGGATATTTTTTCCACCCCTGGGTCACCTGGGAGGGATGAGTGGAATTTCTTTTCCAACCAAGTACAGTTGGAGTGAAATTTAATAGAAAAGAATTTCATTGAAATTGTTGGTAACTTGCAAATTAAGGGAGTGGGCGTATGCACGGTGGAAGGGAAGGGAAGTGAGAGTGAGAGTAAGTGGGGTAAGTGTGGGTTTCGGTGGTCCATATTCAGAACTCATTTTGGGGCGTTCCTTTTCATTTCTTTTGGTTTTTAATTAGTAAATATTATATGATCACCGCATATTTGGATGAAGTTCAACTATTAATTGCTTACCCGTTGCCATAAGCCACACGCACTGGCACCACACAACAGTACTCTCTCCGAAGTGCCGTTGCCGCGGACAAGTTAATCATACACGAACAGTCCGTTGAGCGAACACAGTAATGAGCTTTTCGACAACTCGACTGAGCTTACATTACGAGCTTACGAGCTGGCGGCGCTGTACCTTTCCTTATTTGCTTGCTAATTGATCATTAATTTCGACGTTAATTTTGAAATGGTGTCGGTTTCTCTATGAATTTCAGTGTAAGGTGACTCTTCAGCGAACACTGTTGCAGTAGGAAATTGTTTCTGTTTTTAGTTATCTATTGTGTTGAGACTTCCTGGGAACATTAATCGTCCTTCTTATTATCAACTTATCACATGACGAAGCTGATTAATCTTCTTCCATCTTGTGCGTGTGCCCTCGCAAACGTCCTTCTATGAAAACCTGCCTTCTCTTGAATTGTGAGCAATTGGTTCTCTCATCGTTCTTCCACTATAACTAAACCTGACCCCCGCCATTTCACCTCCTCAATCCGAATTACATTTTCCAATAATCAACTTTCAACTTCGTTGTATAAAACAAATGGTTTGTTTAGATCTGTTAGTACGGTGAGACGCGACTACCACATTCTACCAGTGTCGGTGGGCCCTGTACCCGCACTCCATCCACTTCAGGCCGCTCCCTGCCTGTTGCCTGTTCGGGTAATGAGCAAAAAATGACCGGCGTATAGAGTTGTCCGACGACCGACCGCGATGTGCAATGTACCACTGACTGGATGACGCATCCGATACTGCGCTTTGCGATTATGTTAACGATTTAAGTAGACAGAAGTTGATCAATAGAAGCATATTTTACAGAAATGTTAAAGTGTGTTCTAATTTATACTTTTTCTACACCCATTTCGTAATTTGTATGTTTCTTTATGATAAGAAACCACAACCAATAACATAAAGAGGCTCACTCGTCATGGTCGTGTGAAAATAGTGTTTTAATGAAATATTAAATAACATTTTTCGATTGGCTTACCCATGTAAATTTTTATTTTTTTGTGGCACTGTATACTACAAGAACTCTTTCATATTAAGTGCACTACATTTCACTGGCCAACTACCTGGTACTAAAGCCATTTTAAAAAAACCGACACCCGAGCCTGTGCGATGTCGATTATATTTCAAAATGTCTATGGTTTCCATAGTTACCAATAACATGGCAAGCAGTAAAACTGCATCATTTTAATTTGTTTCACTGAATGAGTGATAATGATAATAATTAATAATCGACGAAAATTGTAAAAAATAATATTGACGATAGTTTAATACCATCCGAAATAACTATGGAGACGAGAAATCTGACGGACCTCGCACTGTTCTGTCCTGTGACTGGCTGTCATGGCATCTGGTGAACGCTACGTAATGGTTTGAATTTTCTGTTATTCAGTTCACGGTCGTAGAAAAAGTATTGTACGCAACGCACGTAATGGCGATTTTAATACTCGAACCGAACGATCTTTTATGAAACGAAGCGTAGCTGAGTTCTCATGTTAAAATCGCTATCACTACGTTGCCGTTACATAAACTACTATTGTTTAACCGGTGATCAATTGATTTAATAATGAAGCATTATTATGCAAAGAATTGACGCTTGTTTGTTGTTGTTGTTACAATTAGATATGCTGCATGACAGTTCCATTTCCATGTCAGTTTATATCTGCGGTTTCAGACTCACGAGTAGGTACGCGGTACGAGTAATGTGTTCGTTCTTTTCGTTCTCACAAATTACAATACACGTTGTTGGAGTGAGACAGAGCACGAACACGCTTAGTTTTATTAGTTTATTACAGAAAGTGGTCACGGATTGCGTTTTCACGCGTCGTATTACCGAGTTTTTGTGAGTGTCTGTGTCGTGCTCACTCGAGTGAGGCAGCGAATTGATATTCATAAAGATATCAATTTATTATTTAGTAGTTTTGACTTGATCCAATTTTGTATGGATATACAGGGTGTACTGGTGAGATGAGTCAGTATAGGGAACACTGAACCTATAAGAGATAGAGAAATATTATATGTTCTAAGGAACCATGTCGTCGATTTTAGAGTTAAGAAAAAAACTCATACACGACTCGGGAATCGGTCCACAAACCCGGTCATTTACCGAAAAAAAATTATGTGTCAGCGCAAACAACAAGTGACGTCATAGTGCACGTGCAATGCCCACCTGCGCTTGCGACGAAGCAAACACACAGCAACAGCCGATACCACGTCATGCCGCCCCCCACTACTTGGCCTCTATAAAAGCGGGCGCCCGACCCGAGGTGGCATCATTTGCTTGTGACTCGTCGACGAGGCAGTCGGACTTGATATTTTATTCTTGAATATTGCATTTCCGAATAATTAACCGTAACTGGTTGCTATCAGGGGACTCTCGTGTGGCCGCTTACTATTGAATGTCTAACCAGTGACTAGTGGTTGCTATTGAGACGGTTAACCCGTGACTAGTTAGTGTCGAGTAACTTGGCAGGAACTAATTTGCTGTTAAATAACTCTAAAATAAATTGATTGAGTCAATATAGACAATAAATTATATTTCGCTGGTTTTAAAAAAAACAAAAATAGAACCACAGGGTGAGGACAACCCGGAGAATGAAAGCTGGCCATCAATGCCCTTACCCCCTGATCTGACATATGTTATTTTATTACGAATACTGATAGCGTAGATTGTAAGGAATAAATGTTATTCAAAAGTAGAGTTACGTTTAGTTGCAGTCTTATTTTACTTGTCACATAATCAGAATTTGTTTTCATTTCCACGTCAAGTAAACAAAAAACCAAGCTTGTTATTAATTACAGTAGCAATAAAACTGTCATATTTTTTCCCACGTCTGTAGCTTTTGTTTTTCCACACACGACTCACCCGGCAAGTGGTACCCGGCGACAACCTGTCGCACTCGCGATGGCAATGCTGGTATCTCGTACATTATGTGTCCACATATATGTGTATGATGCACCTAGTATGTGCCAGTGATGTATGTATGTGTGGCCGCTATCGGTAGCATCTAGCATTCTTTCCAGCCGCCGCGGCGTCGCTCGCCGTCGCGAAGCTTTTTGCATCATGACACTAAGTGGTGATAAATCTTCGTTTTTCCTGCATCTTTACAAATTGCAAGAAGTAAGTATGCCGTTTGCCTATGGCTCGCTCACGTCGGAAGTGTCTTGTCGAATCCCTCATCATTGTAAATATGAGTATAAATCAATTACTCGTGCACATCAAATCGATCACTGGCCGGGCCCTCCTCATTAGGGCGCGGCTCCGTTCCAAGAACTCGCAAAAAGCTAGTTAGCCGCCAATTTGGCGGAAATTCATAAGACTGTTATTATGGTTTTTGTCTGTTCGTCTGTCCGTCGGCTAATGATGGTAAATGAAGGGTTGGGCTGTGGGCGCTGCTTCGGGGCGATATGGGGGTAAGGCATAATCTGGGGTTTGCAGGTTTGAAACAACCTAGCTGGTTTTCAACTCGTCATTCAATGGATTCAATTCCATTCTCGGACAAAATGATTGTTTTTCCACAGTCATCACTAGTTAGTCATCACATCACACTTATCTCACAATGACTAATGATGACATCAAAATATTGTGATGAAGAGGCACTCAATACAAACTAAGTATAGTTAAGGCAAGAGTTAGAACATCCCGTCGTGGCCCGCGGCTGTAAAAACGTCAAATTCTTGTGTTGTATTCACGGAGCTACAAACTTTCGGGACGCACGTCTGCCCTCCCACAAGAAAGAACCTCAATCCACAAAAAGAGCTCGCTGCTTAGCAGCATTTAAACTGTATTTGATTTCGACAAACTAAGACTGGAGACTGAGATGTGTGGACTGGAAATCGCGTTTATGTTTTCTTTCAGAAGGAAGGACAGTGGTGCTGGCTGTTGCTATATTCGAGAGAATTGTAACGAATTTTCGCAAGTTGAAACGAACTGGCCAGAACTGATTGATAACTGTCGGGGACGAGGTCTCTTCAGTGAAGATTTGGTTTAGACAACATAGTGTGTCCTCCTTGTTCGATGGATCAAGGATCTGAGTAAGGTGGCTCATAAAAATGAAAAATGAAAAAAAAAAAACATTGTAGCGATTAGGAAACTGAATCGGATCCGACCCTAAAACCTTCCGTTTAAAAGTGGGTTGCTTGATGTGACGATAAATAGAAGTGGCAGGCGTCAAGTTCAGTGTACCAATGTCCATACTGATTCAACAGGACTAGCAATGAAAGGGTGCAGTAGTGGTACAGATAATTGACATGATGATAAACAAGGGTTTGCGTTGGGCAGTTCTTTTAAAAGGACCCATCCTCAAAGATTTGAGTGTATCGCTCAGCTCCCCGCTCAGCTCTACTCAGCCCTCGCTTTTTTGGGTAATTGCATGTTAATGAATGCGGCGGGTTCCGTCGAAACCCGTCGCGTTATCTGGGGCTTCGTCCTCCGGGCTCCCAACCAACCCTAATGCGATGCAAGGCTTCGCGGACGATAAAAACAAACCGGTCCTGCGCCGCGAATGGCCGCGATTAGAATGCCATCCCGTTACTTGTATTCCCTCTCGCTCTATTCCCATTACTCCTGCGAAGTTCTGAGGGATGTGCGCAAGTCTATGAGTAGAAGTGAAACGTAAACTTCGACCATCTGT
The DNA here is from genome assembly GCA_947369225.1 of Hofmannophila pseudospretella. NCBI lineage: Eukaryota > Metazoa > Arthropoda > Insecta > Lepidoptera > Oecophoridae > Hofmannophila > Hofmannophila pseudospretella. The sequence continues at coordinate 13,858,976 of OX376327.1, read as the reverse complement.
TGACAAATCGATATGAAACTCGATTTCGAAATCCTCATAGCTTGAAAGAAAATCGATTACCTGAGTCAAAGAGTGTCGTGATTCGTGCGAATGACGATAAACGGTATCGCTGTTGACCGATTTACTAAGTACACTGGCCCACACATCAAGTTACTGAGCAGTTTAACATGATGAATATACGGCGTAGATTGCAATGGTTTGGTGCTGTACAGTCGGCCTCTAGTATACCATCTGTCAAATTTCTACAATCTGAAATGAACTTTTCCCCGTCTAATGGTGTTGCAGCCGGACAGACGCACTCTCACACGATATAATTATGCCGTATTGAGTATTGAGATGCGCCGCAGCCCTGCATAAGGCTCCAAGTTCCAGTGTCCAAGTTACTGGGCAGAAATACCAAGATCCGGATCTACAATACTGTCATCAGACCGATCTTGATGTGTGGATGCGAGACTTGGACACTAACCTTAAAGGAAGAAAACAGACTCTTGGTGACCGAGAGGAGGATATTGGAGAAAGGACCAGTGAAGAAGGAGGACGGAGTTTAAGAAAGAATAGGGAGATAGAAGAGATGGTGCACGAGCCGAACATTATTGGAGAAACGAAAGCAGTTCGACTCCGATGGCTCGGACACGTCACTAGGATGGGGGAGGATCGGGCAGTTAAACGAGCGTATGTGGGACGCCCTGACGGACGACGTCCGGTCGGACGTCCCGTGGCCCGATGAAGTGGAGAAGGATCTGCGTGAGCTCCAGGCGCCTGATTGACTCGAGACGGCGCAGGAGAGGGAGCGATGACGCTCTTTAGTATCGGAGACCGAGATCCACTTCGGGTCGCTGCGCCAGCCGAGTAAGTAAGTAAGTATTGAGAACTGAACTGACTCAAGACATAGGGGGAAGTAGTGAATCTACATTGGTGTTAGTAGACTCTATATTGTAGATTGTAGACGATGGTAGGGTTTTTTTAAAAATTCTTTTTGATAAATGCAGTGGTTTCGTAGCCGTCTTGATAACTTTATAATTAAGGAAGGTATTATTTGGACTATTCAAATTTTGTGGCCGTAAAAGAATTCTTACGTTACTAACTGCGGTATAGACTCTCCATATAGCTAACGATCATTACTCTTTTTAAAGTCTGTCGGAAAATACCTCCGCTTTGGCGTTGAGTGTTCCGACAGTATTCAGAACTCGTCTCATCGTTGCTTAAGGCCAGGTGAAAACGCCCGCGCGGCTCCAGTGTCGCCGGCGTCTCGGTAAGAAAAGTACCGTGACGCCGGCGACAGTGGAGCCGCGCGCTCATTACTCGCGATCCGTATCTCAGGCGGTTTTGTTATGTTATGTCGTCGGATTATTTAAATATTTGTGTATAATTACCCCTGTCCCCTCCCCGCGTTCCCCCCTCGCATACCCGTCGCTAGGAAGCTCTCGCTCCCATGACGTGCCTCATAACATAACATGTCATAAGAAGTCTCCGCCATCCGACGCTTTATTGTAATTGCGGTCGAGCACCTGAGGAATTTACAGCCCTTCGTAAAGTGCCCTGCTGAGAGTTGATGGCTGCCGGACGGAAGCGGTTGTCATAGATATTTCTATAATCGTGGGAGTGGGAGTGACCTGGCCTTGCATCCGTGAAGGGATTAGGATGAGGTTCAGAATGTGACATCTTGGATCACATCACCACCCCTCCTAGAAAGGGCCCAAAGCAAAGTGCTAGGAGGCACCAGTGCGTTCCTCTGGAGATCCCGGAGCCCTCTGACATGCACGATGTCGGCCATCGAGGTAGTTTTAGTGGATAAAAATTCCACATAACCCGGACTCCTCGGGGAGACCTAGGAGATCTAATCTTTGGAAGATTTTCCCTCGTTACAAAAAACGTCCCCTATCTAGGTATGGCTTCCTCAGACATCCAGGTTATTTGAAGATGTTTTCCGTCACATTCGTAAAATTTTGGCTCTATCTGGGCATCGGTGGTGTAGCGGCTAGGACGCCGTACCACCATGCGGGAGGTCCGGGTTCGATACCATATACCTATGGGTTTTTCGGATTTTTACGAAGACTTACGTACTCATATACTGACTGCTTTAGCGGTGAAGGAAAACATCGCGAGGTATCCTGTATGTATGAGGAATAAAGTTTTCTAAAGTTATGTGAAATCCACCAATAAGCACTGGTCCCGCACGAAACCCTGCCCAGACCCACATCTATATTCCAGCCGGTATCCTCGGAGCCATCGCATTATACGCTATAACTCGCAGTAATTCGAGCAATCAATTCCGTTCGCCTTTATCGCGGATTAATGAGTGGATCCCGCCGCATGCGCCGGAGTGCGCGCCGGTCGCCGCCGTCCGCCGCGGAGGCTGCAGCGCCGAGTGTTATTTTCCAGTCGGATTTCATTAAGATAGCTGCGTGTACGTGCCACAGTATTAGGACACTTACATCGATCGGTCCGTACCAAAACTGATTTATACAATGCTATTGCATTCAGGACTGTTTGACGTTTTCAACAATAACGGGTATCTCAGAAATTTCAAGCTATTATATCTGTCCCGTACGTTTTGTAGGAAAAAATATCGCGAACCATGAAGGGTCGAACGCGTGCCCGTACTATCTTTTCTTTCATTCTAGTCGCGAACATAGTTGAGTGTCTTCTATTTGAAGCTCACATTCGTCATGTGTGAAAATGAATCAATGCCAATTGTCATCGTTCAAAGTAATCCATGGGTTTTTACCGGCTTTAATTCTCATGAGGCTCGCTAATTTTGAAAAGTTGAACCACGTATGATGCTAAATTGAATAACTGTTAGTTTTGCAGACTGTGTCCCCCCGGCGCGGGCGCGGCGGCGCGGGCGCAGCCGGCTCCGCCCACTCCATTACCCGCGCGTGACTTCAGCGTGTGTTTTGGACGTTACTGCTTCATACTCGGCCGCGGCGGGGTAGTGATTAAATTATAATTACTTTGCGGAGATTTCTTGAATTTACGATGTTATTATCTTAAAGGAATCACCATAGCCTCGGCCAGAGGGGGCGCGGACAGTCTTTAAATGACTAGGTGATGTTGATCATATCTCCTTATACTCGACAGACACGTGAAAGTCTCTGTAGCGGATGTCTAGCGACGAATTATCGCTTTACTTCACGTTAAGTAAACCGTGTGCCTGTATGTTTCAAATTTACTACTAACTTCTAGATCTATCGACTATTTTGAATGAAAATTTACCGATAGAATTACTTTTATTTATACCTAACGTTTATCAGCTCGAGGAACGATTTTGTTAGACTAGACTTTCAAAGAGTTCTACTGTCGTGGGGCCACTTCTTAAGGTTACAAATTAAAAAAATGTTTAAAAAAAAAGCTTGTCCGTTCCAAATTCGAGGACAATAATAATCGGGGGCGGACGCGCTACATCTATAATCTTCATACTCAGTTTTCATCTCCTTACACTTTCTCCCGCTTCGGTGGTATTTAGGGGCTCATGACTCGTAAACAAGCAAAGCAATAGGTATTTATCGCATTGATTTCGAAAATGGAACATTAAGAAAAGTTTCCGCATCAGGACCTCTTGGGACATAAAGTTGCACACGGCACGTGTTGCGCTCGTAACGTGTAGACTGGCTGGAAGTGTGAAGTTAGTGGCACTTGCAGCTTATGAGCACCCGGCTTTATGGAGGGTTTGATGGCTCTTGCACGCGGCGGCCGCGGGGGATTGATTTTATATTGACACGGGGCGCTGGCGGTGGCGGGTACACTTACTGCTGATACTTTGAATACGACGGTCACCGGAGCCGTTTATCCTGCGCTGTGAACCTGCTCGGTTTACTGTCGGACTGATGGAAAACATCGTTTAAAACTAATACAGAGAGCTTTCAAATTCTCGGAAACTTGATATAGGAGTAAGAAAGCGAATTCAATCGGTATTCGCGGAATTATCGTGCGTGGAAAGGGCGCCATCATACTCTTTATTAAAAACCGTTTGGGACAATATTGACCGCTTCGTCACGTCATTAATTGGTACATCTGATTGATCTATAAATACCTATATCTATAGTACCTACAAAAGTTCAATACCTAAATATTTACGTGGCAGACAAAGGAAACATTTTATAACTTGCTACATTATAAATAATAGCTGCTGTAAAGAGGCATTGTCATACTATTTGCTAAAATAAATTAAAATCTTACAATATGTTAGCTGCTGTGTATGGGCATTGTCAAAAATCTTACAATATGTTAGCTGCTGTGTATGGCCATTGTCAAAAATCTTACAATATGTTAGCTGCTGTATATGGGCATTGTCAAAAACATATTTTATTCAATTTATTTATTTACACTTTAATGCATAAAAAAAGGTGTACATGAGGCGAGCTTAATGCCTTGCGGCATTTTCAAATCAAATAGTTTATTTGTTGAAAGTATGTGCATACATACAGAGTTCTTAAATTATAATATAGTATCACTACTTTCTACCACATGGTGTATCATACAAATACTCGATAGAACCTTATAAATAGAACCATTCTACCAGCTAACCATGGGGTTATGCAGAAATGTTTAGGTAGGCGTATATAAAATGCACATATCCTTTAACGGTCATTATGATCTACCTATATATACTACTGAGAACCCTTAGTAGATACTTCTAATGGCCCTGAACACTTAAATATGACCAATAATTGTGATTAAGACCATCCGAAAATAGAAAAGACGATGTAAATTTGCGTAACCTTTTTAATAAACATTAATACACCTAGAGTTTTTTAAATTTCCTTGCCATTTATGTTACGGCTGGTCTCCGTTCATTCTCTGCCTCGTTTAATTTAATTTATGATCTAACTTCAACAATTCGAGGGGCATAGAGTGAAGCTTCACGTACACTCTTAATATTGCACTGGGCACGCAAATTGTGACACCTGTCGGAATGCGAGCCCGCCCCGCGCTCACTCGCCGCGTGTAGCACAGAGAGGGGTAACTCCGGAACTTTCTCGGACCCTTATCCCGGATCCGTGTCCGTTGAACCTGTATATGTCCGGCTGGGACAGAGCATACCGCATGGCTTATAGATCCGTTTTCCTCCATTCCAACCCATTTTCCTCAATACCACTTACTTTACTTTATTGCAGGGTATGAGGCAAGGAAACACCCGTATCGCACAAAAGCCGGTTTATTACTGAAGTTGGGTATAATATACATAGGTGTGTACACATATACACCATTTATACTTTATTTGCACACACATAAATTACAAGAGAAACAACAACAAGAAATTTGACGTACACAGGTAGAGCTTATCTCTAAAATAGAGATTTCTTCCAGCTAGACCTTTAACATAGAGATATTTAGTACGATAAGTAGACATACATACGTGTACAAATTATGTAAAACGAGAGGAAAAAAATATGAAGATACTAATACATTCTCAATTCTTAACACAAGAACAAAATTGTACATAAGCTAAACAAAATTACGACTCCGAAATGATCCATGTCCGGATCGCGCTCTAACCTGGATCGATCAATACCATGGCGGATATGGATCCGCGAAACCGTTTCCACCCGGAGTCACCAATCTTTAATGTAGTACCGCGAGTGGGGTCGACACGCGGGCCAATACCGAGGACGTCCCCGCGTGGTCACGGGAGATATTAAACCGGCTACAGTACGAGTACACTGTGAGCATTGTTTGTTTATAACCTAACCTAATTGATGGATTTGTACAGGATTTCTAGGGAAGAACCGGGAACAGCGAGTCTAAGCTTCGGTAGTCTGTTTCGCACTCATTTATTATTACACACACCTACCTTCAACCACGGGTATACGCAGATACCCTCATCTAAATACCTAACACTAATCATAGTTAGTGGAGAACCTATTGTTGTTCAGGTCGCCTGTAGGCCTCTGACATGGCTGTCGAACGACAACAACCGGGACCGACTATTTAACGCGCGCTACGAAGCACGGAGGGGCTCAGAGGAAATGGTTCTGACCTCGCTCAACAAATCTGTTGGACTGAGACGTTAACACAACACCTCGCCTAGCGGAAGATCGGTTCCGGATCCGGACCCCTCGGCGCCATCAGCCGGTACCGTGGACGCTGTAACTGGCACTGATTCTTTTCAATTGACATGTTTTCATAGCGCTATTATAAACATATCTGTTTAATATGAAATGTAATCAGTATTGTGACTATTGTGAGTGAGGAATGAAATTAAGGGCTTCCAAATGTGACGTGATGATCCAATACTACTTCACATCTATTTATCGTTGTATTTATTTATTTATTCACACTTTATTGTACAACATTAGACTCAATAAAAACAATTAAAATGAGACATTGTACAAAGGGTGAACTTATATATGTGCTCGCGGCCGGGCTCCCGTGCTGACATACCTCCGCGTGTGGCACACCACTACTGAATATAAACTAGTCTCGCTGGCACGAGACGGGACGAGACGGCTGCGAGTCCTGCGAGCGGGGTCGGTGTGGTGACGGTGAGTGTGCAACACTCCTTAGGCTGTCTATAAATATGTACAGTCGGCCACAGGTCAACCAACACAAAACGTCAAAATTTGTGAATCATACATGAATCATATGACGCGGACATACGGTTGAGGTTTAATCGATGTTTGACAGATGGTATACTTTAGCTAGTGGTCGACTGTACCTTCTCCACACTCAAATAACACCAACACGGTACTGTCACAACCAGTTTTTAAGGTGGGTTCACTGACAAGTCACTAGTTTTAGAATTTTTCGAATTTGACTATTTTTGACAAAGTTATACAATTTTACAGCTGAGCGGTGTTTTTTTTTCGCAATCAACTCCTGGAGGCGACTGATGTCAATATCCAGAACTGTGATCACCATCGGTAGAACGGCGCCGAGTGATACTGTCATTAGATATTCCGAGCGACCTGATAGATCTGATCGGTTGACAATTTCGTTACGGGGTGCTCCGCCCGAGTATCACCAGTACGAGGCGAGTGTGTGAGACATGACATGATTCCATGTCAAAAATGTGTTGATTAAATTAAAGATGAGCGCACGGAAAGTTAATTGCTGGGCATTACGGAGGGAGCTGTAAATAACAGACGATCAGCGGTCGTCCACCGTCCACCATCCGCCGTCCGCCGCTCGCGGCCGGGCCGGGCCGGGCCCGCGGTTGCGGTCGGGCTGCTCCGTCTTGAGGAATGGACATTAGTAGTCATGTGATGCTCAATCGCGGTCTCCACTCGTCATTTTGTCTATTGAAAATTGTTTCTATATATTCTGTAATATATAGGTATAGTACAGTTGTGTGCCGAACTCTTTTCACATTATTATTTTTCGCGAACTTAACAGCTTTATACTTACTTACTTGAACTACACATATATCATAAACATATACAGCCAATTATGAAGTTCAATTTAAAAAAAAAACGAATATAGAAATAAAAAGGTAGAAGTAAAAAGACATAACAGTATGCAAATTAAACGAATTCCAGTGGAATTGTCTGTCGCGTTGCTTGTCTGTGAGGTTTGATTAAAAACGCAGAATGTCGAAGTATGAAGTGCATTTTTCTGCGAACACTTGGTCGCAGGTATTTCTGCTCTACGTGGAATCTGACTTTCGTTAACTAAATCTTTCTACCCGCAATTCATATCGTTTCCGTTCTGACCCGATACGATGGTGAAATATGATAGGGTAAAAGATTATGGGTGAATAACACTTCGAGAACATAAACCAGAATTTATTTTAAACTCTGAAATAATACGAGTTATAATATAGATAATTACTCATACGACAAGCACACACCACCTGCCCCAGTCACATATTTCTCCTAGAAATGCAATCCCGGGCGGGATGTTATGTTACGCGTAGTGTACGGCGAGCCTTCTCTCGCTAGCGGCCGCGGCGTGCGTACGCGCATGTATCTCGGCGTGACATCGTGAGAAATCACCCGTGTGACACGCCGTCTGTAACCCGTGCGATACCATCTCACTACGTGCCTCTTACGTCATTTTTAGGAATCCGTGCTCGAGGGGTGACGCGGAACAGTCTCTCTGTAACTTGCAAAGCACTCGCTGGGTGTTTATTAAATACCTAATAATTTAATTCAAATATTCTTCCTCCTCTTTCTCGCCCAACACATCTACTGTATCGCAACTCAGCGGGGCAATGCGGCAAGCATTATGGGGACTTTTAGGAGGGACACGGTAAGAGGGGGTTATTTGATGAGCTGTCGATTTTGATGGCATTAAATAGACTGTATTATTACAATTGTATTATTTTAAAATAATTTGAATTGTAAAGTATAATTTTATATATGGATTTGAATGTCACAATAAATAAAATACCGATTCAAATATTTATTTTATACGATTAGTCATGACAGTGGTAACAACCATGGCACTCGTACAATTCACCATACAGTTCGCACGGCGTTAGATAATACCGTGGGAAGTGGAAACGTAAATAGAAGATACGAGTATAGGTAACGAATTTCCCCTTTCAATGACAGGAACAACTCGAAATAGGAAGCGACAAAGCTGTTCAAAATACGTATGTAGTTTGTAAGCTTTATTGTAGGTGCACTACATTCAAAGGTACGGAGCCACGAGGGTGCGCTCACCCCGCTCGCACTTGGCCGGTTGTTTTATTACCGAGGAACGAGCGAGCGTTTTGTCCAGCGATTACAGATGTGTGAGCACGCGGAGCAGGAATCGTGACCGTCTCCTCGGGATATGAGTATAATCTGTTAATGTAATCACAGTAATTACCACCGGAAAAAAAACCTCTGAGCTTATTCATGGAAAGAGCTCTAAGCTTGGCTATAGTCTTCAGCGAATAAAACTGTGTAAAGATAGTAATGTATAGTGGCATTAAATCATACTTAACTTCTGTCATTAAAATCACAATAGCAATGTATGCTACTCGAAAATGGTTTTGTTCCTTTGTTTGTAACCTCTTTGAAAAGAAAAATATAATCCAGTAGAGATCAAGAGGTCTAGTAGAGACTACATGCGCCGGTTCGTTCGGTTCGCTGCAGCCAATCACGAGGCGCTGACTTCAAGTGGGGGGAGGACGAAACGCTTGTGAATGGCTGCAGCGAACCGAACCATCGCTAGAACCGGCGCATGTAGTCCAAGCCTTAGCTTACCTATTATTAAAAGAAAACTATGTTTTAACACCTGACCCAGTGTGTACCTGCCGTGTCACATCGTGTTGTACCCCGGCCGTCATATCGCGTGACTCCAATAACTAGTGCGTCCTCCCTCCCGGAGTTCCCTCACGTCCACACGGTCACGCGCCGCGCCTCACGTCTGCGCGGGGCCTTATTTCAAGTTTCCACTCGCACATCTCGGTCCAGATCTTACGGGAGTGAGCTTTGTTTTTGTCTTTCATGTTTTTCGCTTATCATACTGAAATCGGACTATAGTTGAATTATTACAAAATCTTTAAGTTACCCATTGCCGCCATTTTGAAATTAGTAAGTTTTTGCAAGCGTGTTAGTAGTGCCCGTCTAGACCTACCGTATTATCGGGTTATTCACCAACTGGTCCCGTGGATCTGGTCACACGCGGGCGAGATGGTTAAACAGAAATAAGTACATGTCTGTGGAAATAAGAGAAAATTTTTTTCGTCAACCGGTCTCTACACGGGCTACAGGCTAGAGTCTACATATTAAAGTGACATTATTTTCTAAAGGGCAAAGGGACTTATTTTATCCCTTTCTTCCCTTATCACGCCAATTGAGAATTCCGCTATCGATATACGTCGTCCTCGCTAGTATTTCCCTCATCCAAGGCCGGGTACTTTTTCTCAACTCGCCATAACTCTGAGAGCTGAGTAACGAGCTATCGTGTCAAGTTATCACCTCTCACGGGATGGTATACGACTGTACATTGGCTGTGAGATGTTGTGAGGTGAGCTAATCATACCGATATCGTGGTAAGTCGACAGTTTGTCACGTTCTACAACATGTCGATCGGAACACCATAATAACACGTTGAGATATAATAGAAATCAACTGAGGTAAGAAGAAAACAACTGTGAAAGATTTTTGTTTGTTCTCAGGCACAAATTCTGACGTTGCGATTATACTAAGAACTAATAACTTTTGTCAAACAAACGTCAAACACCGTTTGATAATCATCAAACACCGTTTGATGATCCATAGGTTTCTACATAGAAGACGTTGTAATGTAATAAGTAAAGAAATAGCGAAAAATAAGGTTAAGAAATACACGGGAACTGAAATGAACTTTTTATATTATTATAGGTACCTACTATTTACTTCTATCGGAGAGAAAACCTTCAATTGATCTCAATCTTACCAAAGTATGTGATGATGACGTCAAAAGAGTTCACATGTTTAGACAGTGTCTTCTAACTACTGATGCTGGAATGCATTCATCATCATCATCATCACCCCATGTTGTCCCACTGCAAAGCCTCTTCTCTTTTGTGCCACCCTTTCCGGTCCTGTGCTAGTCGCATCCAAGTCTTCGATGCGACTTTAGTGATGTCATCCGCCCATTTAGCCACTGGGCGGCCCACTCCTCTTTCCCCTGATCTTTGTCACCACTCAGTGAGGGCTCTGGTCCTGCGGTCATCACCGCGTCTAACCAAGTAAGGTCGCAACCGGTTTTCTTTACCACCGAAGAATGTCCCTGCCCCCATCCCATGCGTGTAGATACAACGAGCTGTACAATAAAATGAGACGATAATGGATACAGACATTAATGATCCTCGTGAAATAGTGCCGAGGATAATCAAATCAGCCGTTAATGTCCGGACGACTCCGCCGTACATCAGAGCGGCGGCGGCCGCCGTGTTGCGCAACTTTTAATTAAAATGTTTAAAACATGTCCCGCGTGTCTATGGAGTTGAAATAATTTGGGAGTGATAAGTAATAGTAAATTACGGGTAACTGAGAACGTCGTTAAATATATTAACATCACTTACACCGAGAGCGGTGTAAAGATTCGGTTGTCAGCGCCATGGGATTTGTGGCCAGGACACCCGTGTCATCCCATGCCCGCTCGCCGCTATAGGGTCTTTGTGTTAGTACTGAACAGTATTGCATCAAAATGTGCCACATTATGCCTTTTATATTACCTACATACCTACAGGAACAGAACTAACATCAGAGTTAGCTCGACAAACGACGCATTTTCTACCCTGATCAGTGATCAGATCACACACATTTTTAAGCGTTTATTTCTTTTTTTAGGCTACCCTTCATAAATTTTATGATATAAAAGGTAAATCTTTGAAAGTAATGTCCTCTTATCTATCTAACATAATTCAAAGAGTTGACATAAACGGAACTCGATCTGAGAGAAGGTATACCAAAATAGGAGTTCCTCAAGGTTCAATTTTGGGACCATTCCTGTTTTTAATTTATAAAGTAAACAACTTTTTGGGTGTAACAATTGACTCTAAACTGCAATGGGATCCTCACCTTGAACCCCTCAGTGGAAGGTTAAGTTCTGCGGCATGTGCTATACCCAAGATAAGGCAGCTTACGAATGTAGAGACGGCAAACATGGTACACTTTAGCTTTTTTCATAAGCCTTATGTCTTACGGTGTGCTTGTTTGGTGTGCTGCTGCAAGTATGCATGATATTTTTACTCTTCAGAAAAGAGCGCATTGATCTAGGACCTCGAGATCTTATTATGAGACACAGTGGCGTTGATTCCGGAGTGGCCGCCTAACCTAAATTACTAAGGCCTGTCTTGCACCCACTCTTAATTAATTCTCGTCATATTATTATGGGAAACCGCACAGTTGGTGGGCTTTATTGAAACTCACCTCCCCGCTTCCCGCGCCGCCTGTGGCCCAACATCGGCCTGTTACCATTTATCAGCACCGGGCGGGGTAATGAATCGCCAGCGAGGCCCATGGAGCAGGTAACGAGGCCCATCAACAATATCTCAGGACCATTAGGCCGGTGGAGACGTCTATATTCCGGCGCACTCACCTACGATAACGTGACCGAAGAAAAATGGCTAAGTAGAAATTCTTGGAAGTTAATTATCTCTACCGATTCTGTCTCAAAGAAAGAAAATATCACGCATATAGTACAAGAAGATGTTCATAATTGAGTAATTAATTGTTTAAAAGAGATTTTAGGTTATATATTTCATTGAAAGCGAATCGGTCTTCATAATTGCGATTAATCTTCAAATAGGTACTTTTGTGGCTCCTCTAAATTATTGTAATGGCTTCCTGTGTGCTGTGTAGCCGGTCAGGGGCTCGTAAATATGATAGCATAGCTGCTAACGATCCCGCGTCACGAGATACTGGACGTTACTAATGTTGAGGAGTGAGGCCCTTGCACCCTGAACAATTATATAACAGTTCATTTAAAAGTTTTTATCGTCCTTTGAGACTCTTCACCCGGGCTTTAAGCTCTCCCGGAAAATGTCTGGAAATGCTACGAGTTTATTACCACAATTCTGTTTCTATGGTCGTCGAGTTGAAAACTTAGGTACCTATGGTACAAAAAATTAAGTCAGGATTAAAATTTGTATTAGTAAGTGTGAAAGTTTTCCTTATAACTACATATAATTGAGCTGTCCATCGTGAAAAAACTAAAAAACTTTCGCCAAATTTGTGAAATGATTCTAGTATGAAACCTTGAAACGTTATAATATTTTTTACCAAACTTTTCTGTTCTATTATGTTCAGTAAGTATAATTCATAGGAATGCCAGTTAATGGTCTGCCTACCGGAGTGTGTCGGAGCCAATTAATGGCCCATTAGACTAATAGACCCTCCGAGATTGTGCAGACGAGACGAGCCACGTGAACTTGCACCCCGACCTGCCGACGTACGGCCCGCGTGAAGACCAATATGTACTGGTGTTTGGTCCTGTTCCGGACTCTTGATTTTGGAATATTAATTAATACAGGATTTTGTTTTCAGGATTCTGACAATTCCTCGGCTTCCCAATATTTAGTATCTGACTTCTTGTCCTATTGTTGTGTAGTTTCACTCTGTGATTCTTCGGTGGGCCATGAGAATTCGCCAGAGACTAGACCAGTTGAAATTTCCGTCATAACTCCTAGGAGTGTTAAAATGTGTCTACACCAAACATTTTGATGCTGAAAAACTAAAAACTGTTTTAAATCGCTTAATGTTTAGGCTGATGACCTGTGTTGCCAATGCCTTGTGAAATAAAATAAAAAATCTTTTCCTATTGTAGAATGTAGATTAATAGTTGAATTACCCCTGAGATTATTACTGAAGATAACTTTTCCTCAGTCCTAACCTAATTGCTTTGGCTTTGCCTGGCGAAGTGTATACAGAGGCCACTTGGTCTCGATATTGGTTTCCAATAACACGTGTAACATCACTAGCTCCGTTCGCTATGGCTACGCTATAACATAACCGTAATCGCTTATCATGTCTGCCCTTACACCGGGATACCGATATACTATAAAACTAATTAGGCGCTTAATTGATCCGTGGGAAATATCGGTAATAAAATAACTCGTTTTCTTGTTCTCGCCAACGAGGTGCATAGTGATGTAGCCGCTACGGACTGTAGATAGATAGAAACACTTTATTGTATACAAAATCAGGAAAAGTAAAAACTATAGGAATAATAACACGATATGTACAAAGGCGGCCTTATCGCTTAAAGCGATCTCTTCCAGGCAACCTCTGAAGTTAATGGGACATTAAAGAGATTAGTGACAGACACTGGGCACTTGTTTCTACTTCTGACTGATTGATGACTGAAGGAAGATGTCCTCATCAGACCACGAATGTCGTTTTCCCGGACCTCTGTCATCTATTTTAGGCTTACAGTGATACTGCAGTTCAAGGTAGAAATGTTTAGTCTTATTTTGAATTATAGATTTCTTACTCTACGATACATAGGGGATCATATCATAATATGATAAGACCTTGTTTTCTTACCCTGAAAGTAATTATAAAACTGTGCTAAAACTACTTATTATTTTCGTAACAGTGGAGATAATATTGAACACATCATCAACCGAAGTTCATTAAAAAGTAAATAAATTTTAGTAGTTTTTACGTAACTGTAGGTATTGAAGGCCGAAAATGGACGCTCGCCACCTCGTTTTATCGTTAATAAAATATTTTACGGGCCATTAATTTGTTAATTTATAAATTTCGGTTATTTTCTGATAATTACATTAGCCATCAAAAGGTTCTGCTTAATTTTATGAGATTGTTATTATACAGCCTGCGGTCACACATGGAAAGTTGTACGATACGCAATACTACTGAAAAAGCACAGAAACAATGATAGAAAAAAAATTACGTTATATTTAAATTAAGTAAATATAGTGTAGAAACGCACTATGAGAGGACATGGATGACGTAATGTCAGTTGTATGAAAGGGAAAAGGGAAGATCTTCTACCAGGCGGGGTGTTGTGTCTGGGGACCAGATGTCCTGGTCCAACTGTAGATGTTTGGAACTCGTATATATACGAAGTCCAAGGAAAATTTCGATAGCGCGTTCTACGCCGATGTGAGTAGGTACTGCATCGTAGTGGCGCGCGTCGTGCGTCGCCACAATAGGAAGAGATAGGGACGCCACTCTTAGTGAATACGTCGCCATGCTCGCCATCGAATTCCTATTTGTTATGGTTAATACTTGCGGTTGTGGTACTTGGTGAAACTTGTAGTACATGATTAGACTTAAATAATATACTGATTCACGGGTTTTTACTGTATTTTATTAATTACACCTGGTTTCGTTTACACAATACCTGAAGATGTGTAAACGAAACCGGTCGTAATTAATAAAATACAGTAAAAACCCATGTAACAGTATATTATTTGAATCTAATCGTGTCTTATTTGTTACATTACATGGAAGGTTGCCTGGAAGATAACGCTTAAAGCGATAAGACCGCCTTCTTCACATTGTATTGTACCTGTTTTTATGTTGTATGTTTTGTTTTTGTCCCGGGTGTGCAAAGTATAAAGTATATTTGTATTGTATTGTACATGAATATGCTCCCGGTAAATCAATACCCGCCTTTAGTTTTACTACATCACTAATGTTTAAAAACATCATGAAAATTCATTACCCGAGGTGGAAATGTCCTGAACCTTGTTCACCTTGATAATTTCAGCTGGTGAGTTAGTATTCAAGGCGTCAGTTTTCAGCCAATAAGAGTGGCGCTGTACCCGGAGAGACACATTGAAAACCGATACGTGACTTGTAACTTGTGTCGTTGGAGGAATTTCCTGGCTGCCTTCAGCACGCCGCCGCACTGTGACGGGGGATCTTGATACTGTAGCGTAACTGGAAACATTCCATTTTCAACTTTAACTTTAAGAATAAGATAAGTTTATTTGTGCGGTAAGATTACAATGGAGTAGGAACTTAAGCATATGTTACATTAAACTAAATAAAATTAGTGAGCAACCAGTTATCCTACTATAAGCGCTGACCTCCGAACTAGGAAGTTCCTGTATCTCGGAGGACAGATATCTTCTTTGACCATTTGCAGTTTTGGGACTTTCACAGCTTTATAATATGAAACTATTTAATGTTTAAGGAATTGCAACATTGCTACACGTATCTTACAAACTATTATCGATGAAACTGTTTGACTTCAGGTTTCCATATTTTTGTTCCCTTTGCGACCTCTGCCACTGTAGTACAAGGCAATACAAGTGATCTACCTCTCGTCCAGTTAAAGTTGTATTCATCTGGTCGTCATGGCAACCGTGGGACACGAGTCCGGAATTAGAAAACGTGTTCACCGAGTTTAAATGCGTTGAAGCCACATTTGAAGCGATCTTTAAGCTTTCCACCAATTTTTCAATATGACTTGTTAGTTACTTATTTTCGATTTATACCGGAATGGACCTAAAAAATTCGTCCGAATTCACAGTAAGTACATATGTAGACAATTTGAAGTGTCAAATTTGCGGGAGGTGGGGCTATAGAGTGCTATAGCTCCACCTCCCGGCCGCCGCCGCATGCTCGCCCTCTGTCGTCCCGCCCCGCGTTACCTTTAGTCAATGTAGCCCTGAGCCATAAAAAGTTGGTGGAAACAATGGTGGAAAGCTTCAAGATCGTTTCAACGCGTTTAAAGTCAGTGAGCACGTTTTCAAATTCCGAACTTCGAATTCAGAACTCGTGTCCCACGGTTGCCATGACGACCAGATGAAGCCATCGATAAATACTTCGACAACACACACTTGCACTTCTTTACAATTCTATTGTTTACCTCATACGGTTGCTTTTGAATTACCTTGTGGTTTGTATAAGTTTGTAACATTGGTGTAAGACAAGTTTCCTTGGCTGACTGAAACTACTTTATTATCTAACGCGTAAGTCTCATTTTACACTGATTCGTCACTGTTTTAAATGTGCATGCTGTGATTACAATGACAACTTTCTTTTGCCGGCCATCTCATCTCTATCACCTAACACATAAGGTTTACTTTTATCTGTGCTGTGATAAGGTGAAGTTCCCGCAGTACGTTGGAACAAAAGTTGTTAATTGAATAATAGTACCGGAGTCTTTACCATAGACATTGAGTTCAAACATATTCTTGATATGGAAATTGATAACCGAACAACTCATAAATAACGTTCAGATTACAATAACTACACTAATAAACAATAGACCTCGTATTGGCCCAATGATGGAATTTGAAAAAGTGGTCATAACATCTCTTATAATGAATTGTTTTAAGAATCATTTGTAAGAATAATAGATATACTCGTATGTAGTATGTATGTATTTGTAGGTATTACGATCTAATTGACATTTGTATTTTATAATTTATCAGACTGTTATATATATATATATATATATAAGATTAAGATACAGATTAATTTATTTGTCCAGAATGTTAGTACATAATTACAAGATGATATTTTCTTAACAAAGAGCCGATACATTCTACTCAACAATGAGCATGCAAAATATATATATATATATATATATATATATATATATATATATATATATATTTTGCATGCTCATTGTTGAGTAGAATGTATCGGCTCTTTGTTAAGAAAATATCATCTTGTAATTATGTACTAACATTCTGGACAAATAAATTAATCTGTATCTTAATCTTATTCTCAGGAAAAGATTTGCCCTTAGTGTGCTCCAAAATGGGAGACTCAATATTACGTATTTTAAGTTAGCTGTTATAATATCTGATACCATGAAAAGCTTACTGCTCTTTGTTAACTTAGCGAGGGCTGACTCTAATAATACTTCAACTTCCCATTCCTTCCCTTAGACTGACATGGTCACACAAAACTTAGGCTGACATGGTCACACAAAACTTAGGCTGACATGGTCACACAAAACTTAGGCTGACATGGTCACACAAAACTTAGGCTGACATGGTCACACAAAACTTAGGCTGACATGGTCACACAAAACTTAGGCTGACATGGTCACACAAAACTTAGGCTGACATGGTCACACAAAATGCTCCGAGCGAGTGGACTTTTTAAAAGAATTTAAAGTAATGTCTTATCGAGCAATCCTATTATTCTTTCAATGAATTTTTAGACGTTATTAAGTGTAACAATGAATAATTTAATTGACATAATAATATTATAATTGACATTGATAAATAATGTATTATTTTCCTGTGTATTATGTTCCTCCGGGAGTTTGTGTGTTTGTGTTTGTCTAAGTGTATACCTTGGTGTATGATGCATATTGTATGAGTGTATAGTACCTGCTTTTTGACGTGTAATGAAATAAAATAAATAAAATATAAAAATGTCTTTATTGTCAGGTTATGGTAAATAATATATATAATAATGTCACATTATGAGACACTGTGTGCAGCTGGCAATCGGATGGATCTCTGTGCTGGTTGGCTCCTGTACAGTGCCTAATCTACTCATACTTACCTCAAAATACTATTATACAGGGTGGACCAAAAGTCCGTTTTTGTAATCATTACAATATACGGAACAGAAATCAAGCACCAACAATTCAAACGATTAAAAAATGGGTACAGAAGTTCGAAACAACAGGTTCAACTTTAAGTCAACCACGATCCGGCCGACCTAGGACATCGCGCGATCCAGTAAACATAGAGCGTGTACGAGCGTCTGTTCGAGAACAACCTGGTCTCTCTACTCGAAAGCGGTCTAGTGCTTTAGATGTGCCCAGAACATCTCTAAATCGCATTCTACACAAAGATTTACATTTACATCCTTACAAAATTCAAATTGTACAGGCTTTAAAGCCAAATGACCCTGCTCAGAGACTGCAGTTTGCTAACGAAGTGCTTGAGAGGTTTACGAGCTTCAATAACATCTTTTTCTCAGACGAGGCACACTTCCACCTAAATGGACATGTCAATCGACAAAATTGCAGATACTGGAGTGACACTAACCCGGACTTGAAGCACCAAAAACCTTTACACTCGCCCAAGGTTTATGAAGATCAGAGAAACCGCGCCGTCACCGTTAATACAGAGCGATACATTGTGATGCTACAGAATTTTTTTGCTCCAGCATTACAGGACTTCTCAGGCTTTAATCGAAGCTCTTGGTTCCAACAAGATGGGGCAACATGTCACACCTCCAATGACTCTATAGCAGCACTTCGTGAAATTTTTGGCCAAAAAGTCATATCCAAAAGAGGTGACATTCACTGGCCACCCCGCAGCCCGGATTTAACTCCAATGGACTTTTACCTTTGGGGATATCTCAAAAGTAAAGTTTACATCAGCAACCCAGTGTCTATTGAGGAATTAAAAGAAAATATACGCGAGGAAATGCAGAACATTTCACCAACCACTTGTCGGGCGGTCATGCAAAATTTCCGTTCCCGGTTACAGGTGTGCCAGGATGAACAAGGGTCACATTTGAATGATGTTATTTTTAAAAAGTGAAATCCTAATTTGTCAACTTTATTATTAAATAAACAGTTTTTCACTAAAGTAGCATTTGTATTTTTTATAACCATTTTAAATGTTAACGGACTTTTGGTCCACCCTGTATCTACTAACATAATTTTTAAGTTAAAATTGTTACTAACATTTTTGGACTTTTTTGTCTGTTAAATAAATGAATTTAATTTAATAATAAATAATAATAATATAATAAATATAAATATAACTAATATAATAATAAATAATATAAATAATAAACCCAAACCCTTACACACCAGCCTGAAAACACTTCAAATACACCCTCTTACTTTCATTCTTCTTCAGAAAGCTGCCATTCTAAACACTTGCAGGATTGTTCCAATATTCCTGTCCATGGATACATAAACGTCTCACATTAACTCATTATCAACACTGTCACACACCATCAACTCACTTTATCTCTTCTAATTACCTCTACTTCTAATACGTATTTCACTCATACTGTCGTTTGGCCAAAAGCTCGCGACAGTATGGTAAACGCATCCCAATAATGGGAGAAAAACAGTAGTATAAACAATAATAATAAATAAAAATAAAATAATATAATGTCTTTATTGTCAGGTAATGAACATTATTTATAAAATATGTCACATTGTTGTTAAGAATGAATGAATTATAATTTATTTACACATACCTACATAACACGATATTACATTTCACTACTTAAAAGTAACTCTAAGAGACTGATTAAAAACATGTCTTATTAAAATTGTAAAAAAATACCAATAAAATTAAATCCATTACCGATTCCGGTTCAATTTATTATGTAGTTCGATACATAACACGAGTTATTTAGATAAAGGGTGCTATTACATGGTGTTTATATGGTGTAGCGTCCACATGGCGCGGCAGCTCCCGGAGTGGCTTGTTTATGGCACTCGATTAGTTCGCGGAGTGTTTATGGTCGCTAATGAACACACTTTGCATATTCAATCATACTTAAACTTATCTTATTTATTTTGGGACTTCGGAAAAACGATCAGATAAGAGACTTTAGACTAAGTTTCTTGTAATGAGAAGATCTGGAGACAACGCTGGGAAATTAACGTTAAACATTCCAGAGAAACAGACCGTCCCGTGTCACTCGAAAGCTACCTTACTGGTGGTCCAATGTCCACAAAGATATGAAAGCATGTCATTTGAACGAGTCGACAAACCAGATAAGACCCATTTGAAGATCTGGAGCAATCAGCCGAAGATACTCGACCCAGGGTAGATTGGGGAAGGAAAGATTTTATTTATTTATTATCACGTGTAAAAAGTAAAGTATATACAATACCTTACATATTTATACGATAACGTAAAATTATTACTTAACTTTGACACATTTCAAGGTGTAAATTATGTAAATAACTTTAGAAGGTGTCTTTTTAACGTGTTGAAGTTAACAACAAAATCATGTGTATTGTATAACTTTAGGTTACGCACTTGCGCGCACTCTACCGTTTCAAATATTTCCTCCCATTAAAAACCAAGCTCATGCTGGTTCAAACGCTGGTTCTACCCATATAAATATATAAATATATGTGTATTTTATATGTATTAGTGTCTGTGTATATGTAAGTATTCGTATTTATGTACTTAAAATTGTTATGTAGTAGCATACGTGTAGGTATATTTTTATATATTATACGAGTAGGTATTTTATAGTATAGTAAATCATAATAATTAGTAATCTCTTCTATTTAATTTATATGCACCTGCCTTGCATTATCTGTATGACCCAGTGGTAAGCTGGTAGAAAATGCCCCATGGCATTAAGCTCGCCTCGTGTACTATTTTTGTGCATTAAAGTGTGAAATAAATAAATAAATTAGTTAGTTATGCATTTGTTTTATAAGTTTGCTTAGAAAAGAATTTTATAATAACAAAAAACAAAGGAAGGAAAGAAGAAGAGGCAAAGCAATCAGGCAAAGGTAACCCAAAGTACCAGAATCCCGAACACGAGCCTGAAGGAGAAGTCCATGAAACATTTAAAGTTATCCATTACGCTTTCACACGAATATAAATAAATAATTATATACCTGTAGCGCAAGCTAATTTAAAATTGAATTAATGGCCGCCAATTACAACTAGCGAATCACAGCTATCTGGCTCAAAACGTTCTTGGAGCAAGTCTCTAATTATGCTCGCTTACAGGGGATTAAAGGTTTATGTGTGTCAGATAATTGTTACCTTTATGGTACTTATATAGTCTAATGATAATGATATAGTAAAATGTTGTCCAGATTTTCATGTCAATTTCGACAGTGGCCAAGGCGTGCGAGACACGCGTAATGAAATGATTGGAATGTAACATAACTCGTTATATTACTACTACAATTACTTCTGATCAATTTTAAAAAAAACATCTGGCTTTTCAATTCAATTCAATATTTTTATCTCAGACAGAGTCCACACAAATAAAGTATATTATATTACTTAAAGCTATGTTAGTAAAAAGGCCATGGTATCGACCCCGAAGCACTGGACGACTACTTCGTATTGACATGCAGGCACTCGTATATCCAGTGCCTCAGGATCGGGGAGTCAGTCAGAGTTTTACGATCGATTTGGTAGTGAAATATAAAACGGAAAAACTGGACAGATCACGAAGAAAAATAACGTTTATCAATCCGAACTCAGTCGTCACCAGTCTCTCTAGTGGTAACAGAAGACAGGTTTGTCGTATGCTCAGAGCGGTTGGATCTGATATGAGTTTGCTATGAAGATTTGTAATTAATGTCAAAGGCCATGCGATAAATCGATCAGAGGTGGGCCATTAGTCGCGCGCTCTATCATTACTATTCATTACCTTAAAGTTGTAATAGCGTTTAATTTGCTTCTCCTGACTTATGTGTGAACTGATCGTTCGGACGGTGACCGCGTGGGCGGGCGCGTGCGCGGGACAGACCTCTGGGCAGAATGTGATTTATGTACGAAGTTTGAAATATGTAAATAAGAGACTACTACAAATTTAATTTATAAGTAATAACCTTAAAATATAATATAAACATATTACATGTGTCAAAATCCTTAATCTAATAAACCGCCCCGAGTGGCACCCGGCGGGAAGGTGCCCATCACGCTGGCAGCGTCTCCACGCTGAATAGCCAGCGAGATGCGCTGCACCAGGTGCGACTCGGCGCGGGGGTCACCTGAGCGCTCTCTCAGTCGTCGGCCCAAACCTCGGACAAATACCTTGGCCTCCGTGCACCATACGCCAGTGGTCTCCACAGCGAGTGGAACGAAAATATAGGCCGTTTCGAGCCCCGCGTAATATGTAAATTGATTAAGTAGTTCAGTTTTTAGGCAGAAATTGCTAGAAATCTACGTGGTTGCTGCAAAAAATTTGATGTTTGGGTATGAGAAGAAAAACAATTATCTTACTTGGTAAGACCGGGATGTTAGAAAGAGCCTTAAGAAGGACTTTGTCCAGCAGTGGGCCGACCATAGCTACGAAAAAAAAATTGCTTAGTAAAATAAATAAACGAACAAAGGTGCATACACTGACAGATTCATTACCAAAACTGAGATATGGAGAATGCAGGGCAATGGCAAACCACCTCGTTAGATTCCTTCAAAAACACTTAAAGCATGATTTAAGTGCACTGAAAGAAAACTTATTTGATTTACCAAATAAAGTAACTTTTATTCATTTGAACAAATTAATTGATAGATACGACTAAGATCTTGGTTCATCACGTCAGGTTTTGTACGTCAGGGAGGCGGTCGGTTTGAGCATTATGGCGTAAAAGTCATCAGTGTGCGCCAGTGTAACGCTTTTTGGATTTAGATCAAAATGGTCACCGAGCACTGTCCCTCCAGAACGGCTTCTCATTTGAAAAATTAATTGATAGATACGACTAAGATCTTGGTTCATCGTCTTTATCATCAGCCTATTAATGTCCCCACTGTCGGGGCACGGGCACCAGATCTTGGTTGAAGTGAACAAGCTGGCTTTATATGCTCGTATTGAAACACGTTCTAGTTTGAAGTAAACAAGCTTTTCTTTCATGTTCATGATAAGTGATACCATTAGGATATACCTACGTCACGAAGATATCTTATTTTCATCGCATTGCTGTCCTAAATCCTAATACACTTACCGCACCAACTGATCAATACTAGCTACGGGTGCCCTCTCTAAGTCAGTAACGACAGTTCTGAGCCGCGACATGCAAAAGGCGGTGCTCGTACCGAGACACAAGAGGAGGTAGCACCAAGTGAGACAGTGCCAGGGAGACAGGAGGGACCGACCCGTTAACTAAGACACATTCGTCTGGAAACCTTAACCTTACTGCGACACTTGCCTTGGCTAAGTCGTCCACTTGGATGGTCTCGGACGATGGTACTTAGTAAAAAGACGATACGACTTACTCAAAGGAAAAGTCGCGGGGAGGATCTTTGATATTTGCCCATTTACAGCAGCTATAAGTTATAATTGTTATTATTAATTTTTTTTCTTTCTAATTCTGATGTTATAAGATGTAATGACCTATTCTTCGTTTAACAGTGCTAGCTACGCCAAGCAAAAATTTCAATTTAACGCTTTTGTGTTATCCGTTTCATATTATGTTGACGTAACCGCAGTGCTCTAAATGTTCCAAATTATTAAAAATGAATGCTCCGCGTGCTCCTGCGGGGCCGTGCAAACAATGAGCCACCTAACGGAGGACTGCGAAATATGGGCCATACCAGGAGGA
Organism: Hofmannophila pseudospretella; assembly: GCA_947369225.1. Taxonomy (NCBI): domain Eukaryota; kingdom Metazoa; phylum Arthropoda; class Insecta; order Lepidoptera; family Oecophoridae; genus Hofmannophila; species Hofmannophila pseudospretella. Next base: position 13,835,396 of record OX376327.1, on the reverse strand, counting down.
ATCGACAGATTACACTTGCTGGACGACCTAGCCATAGCATGGCTGAAGAATAGTTTGCCTTTGTAAAATAATAATGTGATTGTGTGATGCTGACGACCGAACGATAAATAAATAAATAAATTAAAAGTGAAAAAATATACAAATGTTTATTTATAAGTTCTTGTAGCCTCTCTCTGGATTAGAGCAAACGACGGGAACAGAATCATCTCGTTGAGAGATAGCTAGAGGACTGCAAAAAACGGAATAGTGATGAATAAACAGCGTACAACGGTTCCACGACAAACTTTTTTCCGAAAGCACGCTAATTCGATAAACTTCTTTAACCACGACAGGTGATGGATATTTTACTTCAATTTAATAGTTTGAGACATTTGTTGTTGCCAAAAACTTTTATAAAATAGAATCATTAAAAACCACACCTCATAAAATACAGGATAGAAGGTTCACTTCCTAGACTCGAATTGAAACTACATTATCTTTAACGAGTAACAATGGATTAGCAGCAAATATATCACTTACCGATTCCACAGTAGCTACAAAAGAGTTAGAGCATAAAGGAACCGGTACCTAGGTGAGTAGGTGTCAGTGAGGACTGCAAGCCGACGCGACGCGGGTAGGAAGCAATAAGTTAGGCGTGTTTATTGAAACCGTCGACAGCCGCGCCCGCGGACGTGATGTATGGCTGCTGTCGACACTCGGGGAAACCAGGCACTGTGGGGAGTTACTCGGGCTGTCCTCGGCTGGTCCGCAGGCGAGTGTTGCACTGTCCCAGATGGTAGAAGCGGTAGGTAGTGTAACAATACAATACAAAAACGTTTATTGTCAGACAAATAAGTCCATACATAAAATATTAGTAAATTCTTATAGCTATGTTAGTAATGTGTATTATTATATTATTTTTATTTTCTTTTTACTGAGGCATCGAGTGCCGGTAAGCGTACCGAGACCCGATGTCTCAGTATGGAGCTGTCCAGCTTGTCGCCGTGGTGCTCAGGAGGCTGCTAGTGATGCAGCGCGCCCTGCACGTCAGGGAGGCGGTCGGTTTGAGCATTATGGCGTAAAAGTCATCAGTGTGCGCCAGTGTAACGCTTTTTCGATATAGATCAAAATGGTCACCGAGCACTGTCCCCCCAGAACGGCTTCTCAGTGCCGATTACTCAAATGCCTTTGGAAAGAAATCGTCAGAAAACAGGTTCCCTCGCGACGTTTGCGTTTATAGTTAGTGAAGTAACCGAAAAACTCGTTGTTTCTGGTGATTTGAGTGTCACATAAATGCTGTGAAAGTTTCCTGTATAATGCAGTGTTAAATAAATGTGTTTTCTTTCTTTCTGTGTTGTATTTGCGCCGGGTTTGTCTATTGTTTGATCAGGATTTCACGAAACGGCCAATTTATAAATGTGCCTGCAGCAGTACGCTGTTGTCCCGTCAGTGTCACCCCGGGATGGATGGATGGACCGCTTTAAACAGGGAAAGTTAATGTCGAACGGACTGCCGACGGAGCAGCCGGCGAGGGTTCCGGGTTCGACGCGCCGCGCGCCTCCGAGACTAATGTGATATTGTCTGGGTGTGCGGTCAAGTTTTCAGTGTTTGCATTGTTACTGGTGGAAACGATAATGTTTCTTTTAATAAGGTGGTAATGGTTCAGTGATTGTTGGTCGCTCGTTCGACGGTCGATTCTCGATTATATAAACAATAAAAGTTAAAATAAACTAATATACCTACTGTCTTAGATACCGCAGAAATGACTTCACAGTTATTTTTCTTTATCTTTGACCTTAATCACCAAGAGTTTGGTGTAATCTGATTACATAGCTCTACGGAATTAAGACGAAATTAAATTAGACGTGCGATCAGGTGTCTCGCGAATACCCCCCTATATCTTTAACCCGGGCCCCTTTCCCGAAACAGCTTTTGCCTCACCCCCCGAAACCGTCTGACGTGAAAACAAAAAGAAAATGGCGTCGCAGATGACGAGCGCACGTGACTGTGTTGCTAACGACAATACCCCATCTCAATATTGCAGGAGTTTAGATAAAGACCTCCGGTTATACCCGGTTATGGCCGGATTAAGATCCGATCGGAACGGTTTAAAGTTCGGGATAAATCGGAAGGGGGGAGAGGGGGAGGCAGGCTGCGGTATCGAGGGCATGAGTGGAATAAGAATATCTGTGTTATAAGACATCAGAGAATACTGCTCTGATTGCTTAGCAAAAACGTAATGTCAGTTTAAAAGTGACTGTTTGTGTGACCAGAGGCCCAATTCGTCTAAATTACAACGTTTGTAGTTCTATTTCTGTCCAATTTTAGTTTTCGTTCCAATTCCGTTTGGACACCAAATCGCATTCTTCTGACGCATAGCTCTACCACTGCCACCTTTCGATTTACTATCGATCGGGCAAAAGTACCTCGGGAGGAACTTATGTTCGATCGTTATATTTGACAGTTGAAGCGTTTTGTTACCGTTCAACTGCGATTCAGTATAAACTAAACGTTTTATTAGAATACACAAATACGTTACTGTTCGATCGATGGGAACTTAACTGAAATTGGATCGTCAGTGGATAGTAGCATACGAAACACTAACTCGTTATGACTAACGATGCAGTTTAGATTCTATTTAGTTACGTTGTATTTAGTGGAATCAATCTCCAGGCAGGGCCTAAAACTATAGATACATTCAAAAGTGAAATCACGTCTATAGATAAAGTTATAATTGAACAAGTAACCATATAAAATAGAAACTGGATAATTACATATTTATCTGCTATACTTCCATGGACCAAGCCAAAATCAATAACAACTGAACGTGAAGAAACAATTTAAACCAAACACAACAGAAATACGACTAAAATCTAAAACAAAACTGAACCAGTTACAAAGCCTCGCACCCAAATCCGCCACTTGGAGCCACTTTATATCTCCATCCCGACCGCTGCAGGCCGTTGCGGGAAAAATAGCACTTTTATTGTCTTCCGCGGGTTTCAGTTTGGGTTTTTCAAATCTGGATTCAAATCACGCCTGAAGCGGTCGCGGGGAGGGGCTCGTCTGCTTTGTCAATTCTATCTAGTTTCGCTCTGATTTTTTAGGGATTGTTACTTTTATAGTGTTTCGTATTCATGGTTTTAATACGACTGTTTTTTACGAGAGAGACAATGCCTGTGTTGCAATTGCTATGCTACTTATTTGTAATTTTCTGGAAATCTCCTTTGCATACTTTAAACATTAAAGTGGAATAGAAGACAAACAACTTCTAAACAGATCTTATCTTATCTTTGGATGGGGGCCGGGAATCCCAGCGACACTTCGACCCATGGGGATCTTTTGTGTTCCACCCCTTGTACCTATCCCTTGACCACATCACCGAATATGTCGTGCATGAGCAAGACTATGCGTCTTAGTGGGAGGGATTTGAATTCCCTTGGGTCCGGATAGGCAGAGCCTAGCAGACCCATCCTTTTTGCCGCGAAAGCGTCACATTCACATAGGAGATGTGAAACGGTCTCCAGTTGTTCACCACAGGCTCTGCAAGATGTGCTGTCAGTCAGCTTCATCTTGTGAACTTTCTAAACAGATAATAAGAAGGGTTTTTGTTGCAGTACGATGGAACCATCAATTCTGTCGAAAAATGATATTATTAATTTTAATTTAATTAAGTATCTATACCCATAATATACGTGTAATTAAATTAAATGCGAGATATTAAAAAGTCCAATAACTGCTGAGGGCACGATCTTCGTAAAGACAGACCGCAGTACCCCATGGTTACAGAGACATGAACATTTACAGCTGATCCCCAACAAGCTGTCATTTACGGCTGTAAACCCGCCATAACACTTGCAACAGGATCGTAACCATAAAATCATCATCATCCGATATAACATGCATTTTATTGATCAATTAAAACGCTATCAATCATTATACTGTTTATTGGCTAACAGTCTCATGATTTTAATAACAAACACATAAAAAAATATTTGTACGAATCTGTATGAAGGAAGAGAGCATAATTATCACCAGAAAGTACTTTATTATTGTATCCTTACCTATCTATTTTTGGATAATTGGGATTAAATGATAAACTGAATTCTGAGCGAAACTGAAAAATAGACATCATCTACATATGACTGGATTCAATTCACAATTCAATTTAGTTTCTATAGTTTATAAGATTTTTAATTTTAATACAAAACAGAATGTATCAATTGTAATTGTAGTTTTAAATTACACATAAAATATAAACCGATATACAATTTTAATTTCAATTTTGACGGAGGTTTATTACTGAGATGTGATTAGCACTGACTGAAGATGATTACAGTGATAAAAAAGCGTTTACTAGAACCAGAACTTGTTGATCTCTGAGATTGAACGGATTTCTCCACTGGGGTTCATAAAAACAACCAAGTGAAGGGGGAGGGAAGTTCTTTAGTATCCAGTCGTACAGCAATATGATTGCGGCACTGCACAAATATTTAAATTGAATTATTAATTGTCCGACCGCGGCAGACACACGGAGTACGGTAAACTCGCGAGCCGATGGGAAGGAAGGCAGATACAGAAGCGGACATTCACTTTAATTTATTTTTCTTATTTGAACTGAATTATGACTTCCTATTGAAAATAAATATGCATCATAAAAATATATTGAACAGTATTTTATGGATGCCGTGTAATATGCTATGCAAAACTGTTCCAGCTACACGGCTGTTGATAAAATCCTATTATATGTACTTATGTATAATTCCTTTGATATTTTTAGACAATTATGTTTTTTTATTATTATTTACTACTAAACCCGCATTTGACCTCGATCTCGCCTGATGGTAAGCGACGATGAGGTCGACGATGGAGCATGCGGGTCCAGTAAATGCCTATTCACTCTGGCCTTGAAGATCACAAGGTTGTAGGTTTCGGGAAATACAGACGCCGGCAGGCTGTTCCATTCCTTAGCCGTTCGCATAATGAACGAAGAAGCAAATCGCTTCTACGAGCAGATGGGATATCAACAACATAAGGATGGAACCCCTCCCCGCGCCTGGTAGTCCGAAGGCGGAATGGAGATGCTGGAATCAGGTCGTGCAATTCCGATGCGCACTCTCCGAAATGTATCCTATAAAATACCGATAGACAGGCAACCTTGCGCCGATGTTTCAGACTTTGCAGTCTAGCTTCCATCAGCGATTCGTCACCTATAAGGCGCTTAGCGCGTTTCTCCACTGCGTCAAGAGCAGCCAGTTGGTACTTAGCTGAGCCGTCCCACAGGTGGCAGCAGTACTCCATGCACGACCGGACTTGGGCTTGGGTTGGTTTTCCGAGTTATATGTGTTTATAGGTCTAGTCAAAGTTTTCCAAGTTTTTTTGTTCTCTTTGTTTTTGGTAGAATTTCATAAGTTTAGTCGTTGAATGTAATTACGAGATCAGAATTCAAATTGTCATGTTAAACTAGGTATCAGAAACCCGAGTGTTAGATCGGCGAGAGTTTCAGTCCGGCCGGCCGCGAGTCCCGTCGGTATCCGTCGAGACATGGCGATGTAGGTCGGACCGGTCCCTTCGGAGACGCTAATTGACGTTCGACAGATACAACACAATGGCACCATAACGACATACCGACCGATGTACCAACGGACGAATACCGACTCGAGAATGATGCCATTAAATTCAATTTGCAATAAACCGCAAAGCTATGCAGAATTCACTGAAGCATTCGACCGAGTGCACCATAAAAGAAAGCTACGCAAACCTCAAATAAAAAGCTACGGGACATTGATCTGTTGTAGAGTTGAAATAAAACTCATTTTATTGAGTGATCGCTCGGTCCTTGTCACGTTTTATATCATTTAAAAACTGGAATGTTTTGGGGTCGTGCAAAGGTTTATACTGGGACCCATTAGTGATGTATTTTATATCTCAATTTCCTGGGTATAGAGTTCGGTTTAAGATGTCGTCGACATGGCCCCTGCGATGTTTCGCGGCGCGCAGAGATCGTTTGCGAGCCGGTGTGCCCGGTGCGGGTCGTGTCGCGGGGAACCTGTCTTTGCCTGAGGAGTGCACTTCAAGTCTGCTTCGTAAAATTCATGTCTGGAACGGATGCCTCTTTTGATGGCTCACATTTATTTCAATTTAATTTTGTGGGAAAATAACTCTTTGCCAGAAGACAATAAAGTAATGTTAATAACTGTTACTGTATAGAATATCGTTATACAATTAGTATTCCACATAGTCAGACATGATGATTTAATTAAATCCATAATAGAAGGGAAAATTAAAGTAAAACGACAGATAGGTCGTCCCAGGATTGGAGATATGGAGCAGTTAAAGGATTGGAGCGGCAGTTCGTGTACCAGAAGTTTGAGGAGACTGCTGCAGCGACAGTGGCCTGCCCCTTAATAGAAGAAAAAGAAGAATTAGTATTCATTAGAGTAAATTAATTTCCAGTCAAATTCAATCATCACCAGCCTATTAATGTCCCCACTGTTGGGGCACAGGCCTCCCCTTGCACAAGGGGGTACGGGCCATGATCCACCGAGCGGGCCCAGTGCTGATTGGTGGATTTCACACGCCTTCGAAAACTTTTAATTTCCTCAGACATGCTGGTTTCCTCACAATGTTTTCCTTCACCGTTAGAGCAGTCGGTAAATGTACGTAAGTCTTCGAAGAAATCGGAAAAACTCATTGGTAAATGGCACTGCACGGTTTCAAACCCGGACCTCCCACACGGGAGTCAAATCAATGTCGCATAATATTTTTTACTTCCTTATTTTGATGATTTCCTATCTTTACGAGCAGGTAAGGCATTTTTATCAACGAATCAAGATGACGATCACAATAAGTAACGTTATGCCCTGGCCAGGAAAATAAAAACCTGGCAAGGGGGCGCCATTGGTACTTTTACAGTCTGTGTTATGGGATTTTAATTTAATTCCACAAATACCAAACCCTTGGCGAGGGTTTTTATTTCTCTGGTCAGAGTATACATAATTTTCCCTATGTAGTGATGTATTTATGTCCTTAATGTCCGACGAATATTAAGTGACCAAAAAGTGCCTTCTTACTGAAACGCATGACACTTCCATCCAAGTAGGTAATAACATGCATATAACCATATAATTTGGGATCATTCAACGACTCGCCAGACGAGCGCCCTCAATTAGAGGCGACAAATCGCTTGTCACTCCGCTCGTTACGCAAACAGCCCTCCATTACGCGTATTTACTCGCCGTGTTGACGCAGCCCGCCCTGTGGTTAACTGAGCCACAGGAGACGCGGAGCGAATGATTGATGAGTGGTGGACGACCGCCGGTAGGTGTTGGCTCTTACAGTCAGTGTTTGTGATCATCTTTACAAACGGAATGTTTATGTTTCAACACTATGTGTATGATAATGATAATATTTGTTTATGTCTGTTGTCCTCTTTGTAGAAAGATTTGTCAAACTGCTCTCTTTGACAATTTATAGAACCTTTCTAACATTGTGTTCATATTATATTATATCGTTCTTCTTATAAATTACCATCGATGTTTTGCGGAGATACAAATGTTAACACATTGTTTATACTTTGTGTAGGTACTCGTAAGTACAAACAAGGTGTAACAAACCCCTCCTCCCATAAGCCGAAATGGAAGTGTTCATTATCCTATTCTATTCTTATACTAATCTATATCCTATACTAATCAATTTTTGTTCTACGACTTATTCATTCTCACAAATCGAAATTGTTTTACCTGATTCATGTGTATGAAAAGGCCTATTTTTGCGAGAATCCTACATTCGTAGAACAGAACTCGGTTCAGTTATGAATATGGATACTAAACACCCCCCTCCTCCTTTCGGCATTATATATGGTTTTGTTAAACGTAGTGAATCCTTGAAAACCTATTAACCCAGAACAAGCGAGTACCCATAGCACCTCATCGTTAGAGTTTAGGGCGGAATTAAGCCAAGTACGATGTATGGCAACATTTAAGCCGCGGTCGGAATTAATTTCCCGAAGCTGGCAACACCGCGGCCCGCTGACCGAACGTGTCCCGCGCGACCACTTTATTCCATTACAATTCACCGCACACGGCCCACTGTATTCAAATATCCATACGTACCACTCTCTTTATCCATATGTCGTAGACACAGCGTAATGGCGCGTTTCACGAAGTGTGTAGGCATTACACAAATTGCAATCGCAAATCGCAAGGCATTTAATAAAATATGGTTCAGAGCCACGTAGTGCAATTCAATACCGTTACGCTATGTGCCAACTAGAAATCTGCATTTCACGAAGTGGCTAATTTTTTTAGACAGATAGTGTAAAACTCGACTATTACAGATCTGTCTAACTTTATTAACGCCTCGTGAAATAATTACGCACTGGCTGAAATGCGCTATTACGCTATGTGGCTACGACACATACACTCTTTTGCCGTCTCCATACAAAAACCACCCTCACGGGACAGGTTGTACTACTTTCGTATCTTTGTGTCAAGCAACTTTTCAAAATTCTGAAAATTAATGTTCGGTTTCCCATGGAAATGGATCAGTTGATGGATGCAATTCAATAATGTATGAGGCCGTTTGGTGAAAGTGATTCAATTATCAACACCGGGTCGCAGTGCAAGAGTTATATCAATTGGCACCATCATTTTAATTGGTTGTGATTTAACACGAATATCGCTGGTTGAAAATGAAGTAACAATAAAATGTCTGGACGCCTCGTGTTGCGGTTGTGTCGTTTGATGACCGCGTGGTCAGTGTAGAGGCGTATCTAGATGGTCCGCGAAGTGTTTTTTTAATCCGTAATGGCCGGCCGGGGCCGCCGGCCCGCTGATAACGCGCCCTATGAGTTATTGGCGCTCGTGGAAATATTTGGGACGAAGCGCGGCTAGTGTGGACGGGGCTTTGCTCTGTGCGGTTAAAGTATAAGGCTATACGATACAACTTAATTTTTTTTTATTGTATGAGGAGAGCAGACGAGCTAAACTTTGTAAATGTAATGAGATGGACACATATCGAGGCCTAAACTTGGTATTTTGACGAGAAAACTTCAAATTGGAAATGGAGTTATTAGTTTCATTCGTTTACATAAAATCTAGGAGTAAATCCGGAGGAAACAACTGGTCAGATAGGAAATTATTTCCCACCAATACCCAAAGGTTATAGGGAAATAATTTCCCACTAAAACGGATAAAGAGCAATAATTAACCAGCATAAAAAAATTATTCTATTTTTTTTTACTTTTATGCAACCCTTCATTCGGAAGTCAACTCGATTTTTTTATCAATAAACGAAACTTCAGGTCCTGAGACCTCATTAAGGGTAAACTTTCTCTCGTGGTCTCTCTCCTCGCCAGCCCGCCACAAACGGCAGTCCAGTAGCCAGCAGTAAGCAGTCAGGTGCAGTAATTAATAGTCCCGGAACACGGAACGGAACCCGCGCCGCCCGCCGCGAGCTTAATGTTACCCGGCCGAGGGGATCGGGTGCTTTGCATTTTGTAAGTACCAGTAACTTGGTTTCATAGGAAATTTGTTTTATCGTGCAGGTTACGGTGAAGAACAGTTCGGGGAACGGTTACCTTTTCGTATCCTTTTATAGTTTATTTATTACTGACCCACTCCGCTGGCTCAGCGTTCCTGGACTGGATCTTGATTACAATTGAGTCATCTCCTGACAATATATCGCATTGCGATGACAAGCAAGTTTAATATTCGCTGAGGTTGCTGCGACACGATTCGGTGTTCCTCGACACGGGCTAGCCTAGTGAGGTCCTCCCACTCTCTAACAGCTTGCTACGCTGCTACTTCAAACACATTAAAAAAAAAACTGGATAACAACAGAATCACTTACTGTTACGATTAGCTTTTTAATTTGCAATACCAAAACGATACTCGTACAATAAACAAAATCTAATCAGTCTCTATGGTGTTTCAAATCCCGTGAAATTCCACAAATTTCATGTACAATATTATTCAGTCTTCAGTTACAATATTTCAACAGACGCATACATACCATGTAGTTATATCATCTCATAAATAAGGAATACCGGGAATACAACTTAAAAGAAGAATAATACATAGCTTATATTGCTTTATGCGTACAGATCAATCTCACATCTCAGCTCTTAGCGATAAGTCCGCCTAAATTGTACTTCACTATTTCCTTATCTATCTTTTGTTTGTTTTCTATTTGTGCAATGAAGTGTATTTTACTCACATGACGCCATGAACTTTGAAATTAAAACGAGAAACATAGTGATATAACGGTTCAATCCCCGGCACCGTCAAGTATTCTCCCTGTACGCACCTCATAATAATTATAATCGTCGTTTATACGATAGCTCATAATGGCTCCCTTGTTTCCTTTACGGCTATAAAATTACGTTTCATGGCCTCGTAGCTCCACAGGCTTCGTGCTGTCTGAAGGTTCAGTGCAGGTGACCACGGTATGACCACTTCGATATAGTCACGTTGATGTCTTCAACACACTGTTGCTTTCTTCGTCCGTGCAGTCACCGAGGGGCCAGCTGAAAATCAGCGCTGTGGCTTGCCTCAGCATTATGCTGAGCTGGTGTACCCTTTTTGGCACTGTACCACACCGGATGTTTTGTGCTGTATGTATTAATTTGTAATATGTATGTAATAATTTCATTTGTAATCAGTAAGTGACTAGTGTTATTTGCCTCGATTATCATGTATATGGCTTTAGCAAACCTTTCACTATCCCTAAGAGTACTGCTAATTCCTTCTAATTTATTATCTTATTGTGTTTGTTCGTTTTGCAAACAATTTGAGTAAGCCAAATTGTTAATGAGAATTTTATTTTATGTACAGTTATTCTGGGATTTACACCGACATTGAAGCTTCCTTCTATTTTAAGCTAATTTAAGTTTAGAGCGTCGGTTGCGTCGGGGCTAGGACGTCGGACTCCCACGCGGGAGGTCCGAGTTCGAAACCATGCAATGTCATGTACCAATAAGTTTTCGGTTTTTTACGTACATTTACCGACTGCTCTAACGGTGAAGAGAAACATCGTGAAGAAATCTGCACACAGATAACCAGTGTATGAAATGGGGAAGGCAATGGGAAACCACCCCATTAAATCTGCCACGAGAGTCGTTCTACGTGATTAATTCCTTAGAATGATCACGACTCTCAGCAATGAGGAATACGACTTAGAAGAAAGAAGATTAGAGTGAGATTTATAGATTCTAGATATTTTTTTAGACATAGAAAAGGTATGTTTTAATTACAGTAAGTTTTAATTAAGGCTGACGTTTCAAGCAACTGACGGAGACTGTTAGCTCGAAGCAGCCCTACTGTGCACTGTACCTGATGCACTTGTCAGAGCGAGCGCACAATATAGTAACAGTGGTAATAGTAAGTAAGTAATTAGCCCCGGGGGAGCATTAGGGCTGTCGGTGACATACCAACACGATATTTATACCGTGTTCACGTGTCGTCTATCGCCGACGACCGACCGCACGCGACCGGGCTGTCAAGGAGTAACTTGGCGTCAGTGTTACCAGGATAACGAAGGACCGCAATATACTTATCAGTGCCAGATCAGGCCTAGGAAGAAAAAAAAGTTTTCTAGTCATATTTGACATTATTTTACTATTTATGATTCCCTAATGTGTTTCAACATTCCATTCCTTGGGCAGATTGGGTACTCAGTTCTTCTCCACCCCCTAAATAATTGCCCTTTTTGGACCTGACTCTTGTGTAATTATGTCAATATAAGTGATTTCCTCATCCATTTCCTACTTATCTATTCTATTCTTACCATTTGAACTCATCTATTGACAAAAGCTTTACAACTTCTCCAGAAACGTATTGTTTTTCAATTGATTGGACTGAAACTGATGCCCATTTAATTATCACAGAGTAGATACTAGAATAAATCGCGAGTAGATACTAGAATAAATCGCTTTAGACAGAATGTTTTAACTAAATTGCCGCAGGGAAAGCTTTCCAATCCCGCTCGGAGTCTCATCGATGTCTGATTAAGCTATTATCAGTTCGGCGCCTGCACCTGGGAGGTTGTCGTCCCCATCGCCACCCCAAAACGTTTTGAATAAGAAAGCCATCAACACGACATTGTAAGTGCCAGCTACGTAGAATCAGGAAAACGAATCTGCGCGTGAACTGAACCATGTTCATGATATTGTCAGTGGCGCAGTGGGTGAGATTCCAAGTCAAGACATGTGCCATTATAAGTAATGACTCACAAACTACGAGGATAAAGGCCAAGACTTGTCGCTTTATCTTTTTCGACACATTACGAATCAAGTTTCCACAAATTATAGCTTTCTGTACTTATGACCCGGTGCTATGTCCCAAAAGTGAGGCAGCAACAACCCTGACGGTTATGACGACCCTGAAACGACAAACGGTTAACAATAACGAATAGCTAACTTGGTTAGTGTCACTACAGTTTACCACTTCTCAACACAGTTGCAAGTTGAAATATTTACAACGAGAGCCTCTGATTGGAAAGATCTCACAGGAGGATTGTCCTGGAGGGTTGTTCTCCGTCGATACCAAGTTTTAGCACATAATAGCTCGTACACTGTAGGCAATCTTACAGTTTAGCATATGAATGGCGGCTTCGGCACGCATTGTGAGCCTTATCGCGAGTGCGGGTCCTATGCGGGATCCTGTTGAAATACTGGCATCTGAACGTTACAGGGCAATTGTTATAGAGTCTGGTGTTGAAGCTTTTTGGTTGGAATCGACAAGTGTTGCCGATTGGTTAACAGAAACTAGGGAATATCTTGTCATCATGGTCAGGTTATACGTGGCATACAATCACACTTTATAGGACTAATACAGTAGATAAAGACAGTCGCACGACCAAATCAAAAACAGGGTTTAGTGTCAATGCCGACGTCCTCGGTAACCCGGAATACAGATTCCAGAACTATCATGCTTGTAGACAATAATTCCAAAGTTCAACACAGAGGTGGATTTCATTGATCACTTACCGCTTTAGGTACTGATACCTATGCACTTTATTAATGGAAGTTTTGTTTGTTGCAGGTAAGCTCCAGCTGCAATGAGCGTCAGTTAGCACGCAGTAGATATCTCGCGGGGAACTAATCAGCATAAAGTAAGCGATCTGCCGAGCGGCTACAGACGATGCCGGTCTGCATGCAAATCGGAAACTATGGCTCGCTTGAACGGGCCCTTATTTATCGGCGCCACTAACAATACATTAGGGAATTTGAAGCGGGCGCGACCGCTGCGGTTGTTAGAGAAGCAAGTCTTGATGCTCTAAGCTGCGACGGTTACACGGAGAGGAGTGAATTCGTGGTAAAGAAATGTAGCTGATTAAGGCTGATTTACCCATAGTTTTGGATTATTCAGTATTAAGTATGCAGTATAAAGGCATTGGATCTGAGTGAGACCCTAAATGTTCCAGGATTTAGCACCTACCTAGAGGAGGACTTTCTCTACTACTTTGTAAATCTCAGAAGTCCATACATGAATAGAACTACTTAAGCTGACATTCTCTATTTGGTTTCTTTCTCCTACCTCGTTTGGTCGCACCCAGGGGCAGATCCAGAATAAAAATTGGAGGGACCATCTGTGTTACTGCGAGATCAGATAATTGTACAAAAACAATTTAATTTATTTTAATTTATTAATTAGTCAAAAATACAACATAACAGAAAATATTCCAATGCGTTACATTTGTCAAATGGAAATATACAATGGCCAAGGGTGAGTCGAGTATCGCGTCCCTTCACTATTTTACAGGCATTAGGGAGGCCATGGTCCCCCTAGCCCTTCCGCTGGGTCCGCCACCATCGCACCCCAGATCACTCCCTGATGTTGCTCAGCACACTTCTTCCAGCGTCTGTAGCTAGATGTACCCGGGCACGGTTGTAAAAGCCGCTCGTGTGTTTCCTCGAGACGCAGGCCGCGGCCCCACTGCGATAATCCGTCGGCTGAGAGCGACCCGCCAGATTTGTGCCTTCCTGCGGCCGCTACAATGTACGCTGTACCGGCTCAGATTGACTGAGTTACAGAGGCTGGATGGGACACATATATTCTAGGCTCGCGAGATTGGATGCGGAAAGACGATACTAGAACTCGATTGACGCGCGCTGGGGAGAGATCTAGGTCCAGCTGTTGACTGGGATAGCTGCTGAGGAGGACATCAAGATGACGCCCAAAAATGATTAAGAGATGATTATTGGCGAGATCGAAGGTCTGCGCATATTTGGCACTGTAGGCTTGTCTGGGAGACCTCGTTGGGCACATATAGGCCGTTGTATCCTACATAACAATTGAAAGCATCAATGTCTACATCGAGACTCCATAAAAACGTCCAGCCGTATCTAGTAAATCCCTTTTATAAGATATTGTAATTCGAACTAGAGCTGGTACAGGCGGTTCGAAAAGTGTGCACTTAAAACGTAATGGCGCTCTAAACCCGGCGCCCGGCGCAGTTTATTAGCACCCTGTCTCTAGGTATATACCTAGTCGAAAAGGTTCAGAACTTGCTTCACCGCTGCATGTCAGTTAGAATTAGCTTATACTTAGCTTTATAGCTTACTAGCCAGAACATTTTATGTAGAGGCCATTAGTTTTATTGGTGCTTGGTGAAACTTACGCTCTAGTTCCGCTATTACTTTATTTCGTGAAAGAAAAACTACTCGCAGTTTACAAAGTGTATGAACCATGTGGCTCACCTTATAGAACCTCTGTGTTGGCAATCAAAATGTTAAGTATCTTATAGTACATTTTTACAACGTCATTCTTTTTTACTCTACCACCGCTTCGTAAGGTGCTGTAGCTGAAAGGAAAGAAGCGGCGCAAGAAACAATCAGCAGCACATGTTTTGAAATAAATATATCTTACAATAATTATGAATACAATCATATACACAATGTGCAGAGCTGGAGCTGAATTTAGGACCAAGTCTCTTTATCATTTAAGTAGTCATTTATTTTATAATAACCCTTTTTACATAAGGTCCGTCTTATACGAGTCTTACATTTTTTCATTTTGTCATATTAATTACAGTACATATCTTACAGGTATCTTATTATAAATCGTACACAGTGACCCATAAACGATGTGTTCACTTTACTAAGTCTAAACCGTGGGACTGCAAGTGTGTTTTTGTTTCTGGTATTGAGATTATGTATATCACAGTTTTTCGGAAACAACTGTAAGTTTTTGCGTACATACATAACATTTTAATAGGCATCTTTTATAACGAGCACTGAAGACTTTCTATAGACTTTGTATAATCTTTTTACAACGATGGGCTGCATCTTAGATATTACTATATACATAGTTATATCGTATATTATGTATCTTATGATTTTTCCATCACCTGAAGGTTGCCTGGAAGATATCGCTTAAAGCGATAAGCCCGCCTTCTGCAAATTGTATTGTACCTCTCTTTATGTTGTATGTTTTGTTTTGTCCCGGGTGTGCAATACAGTATATTTGTATTTGCACAATTGGTTGCATACGATCGATCACTCATCCATCAATGCCCGTAACACATCCAACCATCTACATTATCTGCTAAACGCGAAATTCTTCATTTCTTATTAGGTGTTTCTTGTCACAAACAGGACTTGTAACGTTCTAGTTATTGTAATGCGGCGGCAACATACTCACTAATTAAAAGGAATCCTGTACTAACAGGGTGATGGGTTGCTCGCTTCTCGATTGGAATTCATTCTCTCTCATCTCACTGGAATACCAACTATAAGATGCCATATTGTTTTGTGCTATTGATTTAATAGTAAATTCTATCGTAAGTGCAACTCGTATGGTACAACCCGACATGGTACAAGAAAGGACATGGTGTATAAGTATGTCTAGATCAGATTACAGTGTGTAACAAAGAAACCTGTACTGACCACTTGCACGGAGATAAATAGTCGCGAAGTAACTTAACAAAAAATGATATTGGAAGACTTTTCCAATATCATTTCTTGTTTAGTTACTTCGCAAGAAATGATATTTCGGACTCCGCAATCGTGTGTGAAAATACCTGGAACCCGCGAATAATTTTCACACACGATTGCGGATTTACTGAATTTGAATGGTTCGAGCTTAGTTGCGGGTGCGGTCCGCTGTCGGTCGCGGTCAGAACTAGAATGTTTGGCCGCAAGTGACACATATTCATTTGAAACCCTCCGTGCCTCGGAGAGCACGTTAAGCTATCGGTCCAGGTTGCTGTCGTTCGACAGCAGTCGTTAGGCCATGTCAGAGAACTAAGGGCGGCCTGAACAACTCTGTCACATTAAGTTTATTGAGAAAGTTGCATAATAAGACTTCACTTGATCAAGTAATGAGGAACTTTACTGTGATGTCTACATCGAAAAAATAAATCTTTGAATCAATATTATAAATGGTGACGAAGTAAAGTAAATACAGTTCTTGAGTTTTCAATAAGTTAATTAGTTTAGGTAATACATATATTCTAACAAAACTATGACCACTTCAAAATGTTCTTCGACCAACCGACCAGCCCACTCTACTCTTCAAGTTTCATCTCCTCTGCCATTCTAGAACCAGTCTCGACCTTCGACGCTATCATCGTACCTGCCTCCTGCAGGCGCGTCACGCCGCTTCGCCCGCTTTCTTTACCATTCATTACGTCAAGTGTCATTACATTACAGAGAACCAGTGTTCATGTCACGCAGGTGTGTATTAGTGAGTGTGAGACAAGGTGCGAGGTGAGACAAGAATGCTATAATGCTATAACCGCTGCGATTATATCTGCGCCCATCTTCGGATCATAACCGTTACATAATCATAGACCTCACTCGATAGAGTGGGAACTGGTCTAGTTCTGAGTGGCTACGACAAACATTCGCTAAAATTATCAGAAGTTACACTTATTAAAAAATAAATTGTAATTTGTGACTATTATTGCTTGGTGTTCAGTAGGGGGCGGTATTTATCCCATGGATAACTACCAAGTTGTCTATGGGATGAATGCTGACCGTTATTGAATACCTTCTTTTTGTGAAAGCACCGTCTCCCAAGATACAGGTTCGCCTAGTTTGGGAGTCAGGGTATTGTTCGATTTACGTTTTGTGATGTTTTCAATAAAAATTATTTTATTTATTTATTTATTAATAATAAGAACAATAATAAACTTAGATAAAGTGTACATTGTGCCACTGGTGCTCTCCAGCACAGGCGTAATACCCAAACACTTACATCACAGTTTGCAACTAATAGATCTCCCCTAAAATACATATATCACAATGCAGAAAGCCGCAATCCTGAACGCTTGTCGTATCGTACGAAAAAAATTACAGGATGAACCATCAGGTGTAATACCATTAGGAAGTGAAGCCCACTTGGTCCTGGACCCGTGTGCTTCGCTCTCAACCCCAGGAATGGGAGAAAACCTAACAGGTTAGATAGAAATCAATAAAAATAACAATTTTCCCCTAAAATTGGAAAGTGCTAAAATTATTTTATACATACAAATGGGGTTACGAGTACTTATTTTGATTTTACAGTGAGTAATATTAATAGTGGCGTTATATTTTTCAAACATCAGATTCATGGAACGACTGATAACCTTAAATTACCAAAAATAATATGATAAAGTTAAACTTTTCGAAGCACGAATATTAAGTTGGTGCCAAAAAATATATCTCACTATTTTAAGTTTTAACCATTCACCGCTAGCTTCACAAGCGGAATAATGATGTGACGACATACTGCAGTAGTAACTTTTTCACCTCTAAATCAACTCAAGAATATTAAGCCAATCTGTCAATTCAATAATTTCTTACGTACTCCAGCTATTATAGACCCGTTTAAATGTCTGCGCATGCACATCTGATGTCACCGTAATGGAGACCTCACGTCGTACCGGGCTCCTAGCGGGCCGTAAGCTGCAATGTGGCATTAATGTGGTGCGAGCTGACGTCACGTCTGCGTATATATGGCAGTGCTGATGGGACTAGGTTTTGTGGCCAGCGACCTAATGCGGATTTGTATAGTGTGATGTCGAAGTCAAAGTTAAAAAAAATTTTCTTTAAGTAAAAACTACCATTCAAAGACGGACCTATACCAAATACCTTCGGCTTGCTTCATGGACTTCGGTAATCCGTTGGCCTGTTTTTAGATCCTTATTATCATCGTCTTTGAAAAAAATAATCTATGGGGTCAGCGGCGCGGGTTTTCTTTACTCTGTCCACAAGTTTTAATTTTTTAAATTATAAATTCATATATTATATGATTCAAGAGCGTCGGTGGCCTAGTGGCTAGGGCGCCGGACTCCCATCTGGGAGGTCCGGGTTCGTGTCCATGCAATGTCATATACCAATGAGTTTTTCGATTTTTTCAAAGACTTACGTACATTTACCGACTGCTGGACCGAGGAAACCTGCATGTCTGAGTTAATAAAAAGTTTTCGATGGCGTGTGAAATCCAGCGCACAGCACTGGGCCCGCTCGGTGGATCATGGCCCGTACCCCCTTGTGCAAGGGGAGGCCCCAACAGTGGGGACATTAATAGGCTGATGATGATGATATGATTCATATCAATAAGCTCAAAGTGCTTATTATGGTCTTTAATAGACCGCCATCTAATAAACAAACCCACAAACAAAAACTACACCATTAATAAGTCATGAACACATGAACAAACTGTCATATTGACGGATAGACTCATCTCAGAGGTAGACTTGTCTCGCTAAGCGATCTCCCCTAGGCGGCTAGAGATGTTTACGGCGAGCTGCTGCGGACCTGAGATGCATAATGCATGTCGTTCTTGTGCCCATGGCCTCCGTCGGCGCTGGCACTGGTCACTTACAGCTCGTACCACCATAATTATACTGATGGGTGTCATGTTGCGAAATATGACTTTAAATTGATCATACATAACTTGTTTAGGATTAAATCAGTTTACCTTAATACGAGGTATTATAAAATACTTGTATTGAATAATATAACTAATCACTTCATGGACTTGCTATTTTGGGATGAAGTTTTACAACTTTTACAATAATTAAGTGATAAAAAATACTTAGATTTTAGTCTTTTATTTATTTACTTTATTTTATTTTATTAGGGCCTCATTACAAGTGTGTTTGTGAAGGTGTGTAGGGGGGTGTGTTTGTGTGTGCTGTGTGTATTTCAACCTTAGCCTAAACGCTCGGAAAGAACTCTTCGACCTCTCTGAATATATTGCCCTTGAGTCATAAGAAATATTTATTTAGACTCCCCTCCCCCCCTAAATCGTCTTACGTAATAAATGTACAGCCCCTTAGCGTTTAAAGCCCGGCTCCGCCTGTTGTTGCTACTTTGACGCTTCTTTTTCTCTTTTATAATTGATTTTTAAAGGGGTACCACGACCCGTTTTACACGAACGTTT
The DNA here is from genome assembly GCA_947369225.1 of Hofmannophila pseudospretella. Taxonomy (NCBI): domain Eukaryota; kingdom Metazoa; phylum Arthropoda; class Insecta; order Lepidoptera; family Oecophoridae; genus Hofmannophila; species Hofmannophila pseudospretella. Next base: position 13,816,044 of record OX376327.1, on the reverse strand, counting down.
CTGCCACGCACCTGTAAAATGTGGAACTCTCTCCCACCTGACGTTTTCCCGCAGCGCTACGACATGGGATGCTTCAAAAAGAACGTTAAAAAAGTCATCTCCCTCCACGGCCGGCAACACACGTGCAATACCCCTGATATTGCACGTGTCTCTAGGCGACGGTGACTACTTACCATCAGGTGGCCCGTCTGCCTGTTTGTCGTAGCTAATTTATAAAAAATAAATTAATGGGGTTTCCAGCTCAAATTGTTCCGTTGAATGGTGTCTTGGGTTTTGTTTGATGATGGAGGAAATGGTCAATAGAAATAACTTTATAATTTTGAGGAAACTGTTGAGTGTACAAAAGTTTAGATAGATCGATTAATACTTTATGGCATAGAAGAAATGTACATAGGAAAGGAAACATAGAATAAGTGTACAAAGGCGGCCTTATCGCTCATTATCTCTTCCAGACAACCTAGGCCATAGAAGAATTATTAACAGGTTACCGGCAGTATAGTGCAGAAGAGTGAAATATGAAATATTTATTGGTTTATATACTTAGCTTACAAGCTTAGTTTGTTTTATTATAGCCTCGTTTACGAGTTACATATACATATTAAATATATATTTTCAATTGTATATTGTAAGTAGGTGTAAAATGTGTATTGTATAAATCATACAGATAATCTTAAAATTAATATTTTGTAAATTAATCTTAGATAAGTTAAGCATCTTAGATGTAAGTACTTACATTACCAAAAGTTATACGGTAATTATAACGACCTACTCCTACATAGTCGGTAGCGCACTTTTAGTGGAAATGGTTGTAGGTTCGATTCGTGACCGGTGTTATTTTGTTATATGATTCAGAAACACCGCGTCTGAATCGCAGGCACCATAATACGAGTAACCGAGTCTAAACAGTTACGTTCCTGTTTACAATTTACATCTATACGATCGTTACACACAATAAGTTCGCGCCGCGATCACCTCGGTTTGTATGCAAATGCCCGGGCCGGGAGTCGAAGCCGGGCCCGCCGCAGATACCATCGGCCGGTGCACCGCGCATTGCACCGCGGTGCACTAATTTGCATCCGTGGGAATGTACCGACGAACGGTAGCTTAGGATATCCTAGTTAGATGTTTAGTTACAACAAAGTTGGATCCTTTTATAAGTATACTCAAAGAAAAACCTCTTGCACATAATTATTTAATTATTTATTAGCTTATTTAATGGATGCCAGAGTTAATGTCGGCGTAGGAATGTGTACCGATTTTGACAATCCTCATTTCTCCTTCTCATCACAAAAGTTCGTTTCATAAGCAAGACTTGTCAACTCATCAAAATGTCATTTCAATTTATTTCAAAATGCATCCTTTTGTTATACAAAGTATATATATAACAAATACAAAGTATATATGTATATATAAGTTTATATTTCTTGGTACAGAAACTGCATTGTTTCCGTGTCGTGCCGGCCATAGAATAGCACCACCCCAACTCGACTAAGGGTCTCAGTGGATACTGTTCTACACCTAGTAGACTGCGGTAAGCTCGCCGTCTATCACGTTTGAACACCAAATGCTACAGCGAAAAGTGGGAACTATCTATGATGAAGGTGGTTCCTCTGTCTACCTCCTCGGGGATTATGGACGTGAGAGTTATGCTATGTTATAATTTATCAACAAATTCATAACAAAGGTAACTCGAAACCTATTGCGAGTAAACCTATATTTGTGGTTCTCCAACGAGCGGTGGCCACAATGGGTACACGCACGTAACGGCTAAACCCGGACCGGTCCGGCTTCGAGTCTGACTCGGTCTGTTAATTGGCACCTGGAGTACAAGTGTCTCGGAGACAGGCCGTTGTGGAGTGACCGGGTCTAGCTCAGACTGGGTTAGCTCTCACACTGGCTGTAGGCTGTGCTTAATTAATGGGTTTACGTAACTCGCTGTGGCATTGCTATGTAAAATCTAGATAGCAGAAATTCCTTATTAGAATATGAGTTACAAAACTGTAGAAACCTTTTACAGATACTTTCTAGTTCTAAGCGTAAAAGTCACAGTTACTGAACACTTACTTTTACCAAAATGTGATCCACCATATGAATCGATTCACCCCGAAAGAGAATTTATAGGTTACTACACTGTTAAATTAACTGAATACATACCTACCTTACCAACACAAAAAGCAGAGTTAAATTTGAAAAAAAAAAGTAAAAGTTTTAGATTTTTAACCTCTTCTTTTCCCTTACGTCATAATTCTCATAAATCATGCATTTATTTAATACTAGTTTCTTGCAATGGAAACAATCTACTTTAAGAAGATCGAGGTGGCGATTCAAAACAGCAGCTATAAGTTATAATTATGTTATTTTTTTCTTCTATTTATGATGTTATTAGTCCATAGCATTTTAATTTATTCGAAATGTAATGTAATGACTTAACAGTGCTAGAGCTAAGCCAAGCAAAATTCAATTTAACGCTTTATGTGTAAAGCGTTTCATATTAGGTCCTTACATATGAAATTGGCGTTTTGTATGGGAGGAATATAAAGTCGATTTTTTTTTGTAAAATATATTTAATTAATCAAAGTATGCACCATTGTTATCTATGCACTATTGCCATCTCATAGGTAGGTTCATTGATCCCTTTACTAAAAAAACCGTGGGGGCGAGAATCAAACTCTCTGAAGGCGGTTTGGACTGCCATAACGGAGTTGAATTTTTTTCCTTGTAAGAAGTTATCCAAATTCCGGAAAAAATGGTAATCTGTTGGAGCAAGGCCCGGGGAGTACGGTGGATGTCGCAGACATTCCGATTGCAGCTCCTCTAGTTTAGCGGCCGTCTGTTGTGCAGAGTGCGGTCTAGCGTTGTCCTGGAGCAGCAGTGGCCTAGAGCGATCGACCAGCCTCGGTTGTTTAGCAGCTAGTTCTTCCATCATGGTTTGCAGTTGCTGACAGCAGCAACCCATTTGTGCTCTAAATGTTCCAAATGGTTAAAAATGAATAAATATACGAATACAAAACCTAAGCGAGCCGAATCAACTCCTAACCCAAAAGTAAAGACTTCTATACGTGCAAAACAGCATCTGTTTATGTTTACCTTGAGATGTCCGGACGCACCGCCCGCCCTGCATCTCCAGAGCGACACGATGCAGAGCGCGGCAGTCGGCGCCGAGCCGCCCTCGCCGCCGCCCGCCCCGCCACGCGCCCGCACTCCGCCCGCCCCACGGCACTTCGCGAACTTTGTTACGTCACTCGCGTAATAGTCGGGCCGATGGCTGTTTTAGGTGAAGATTGTTGACTAAAGTGATAGGAGAAAAAAGTTCTTCCGAAAATAAAACCAAAGACTTGTTTGATGATTGTATTTCCATAAAGAAAAAGTGTTATTTCTACGAGTAAAATGCTACTGTTCTGAGTAATGAAATGAATTTCTGAGTGTTTTATAGAAAATTCGGAAAAATTAAGTGTCTGTTTCTGAAACAATTAACTCTACCGACTCTCGAGCCTATCGGACAGCAGGTTAGCTTAGGAAAAGTTAACAAACAAAAAGTGCTACTTAGTGGATTGTTTAAAACGACGATGTAATAAGAAAAGGTGAGTCGTTACTAATTTTTTTAATAGCCATAGTTCATCCCATTGCCCATTGCGTACCTCCTCTCTTAAACCAATAATACACTTACTAGTAAAAAGAAGGTTTAGGATGAAGTTTTAAACCATCTTTACAAAAACGTTGCAATTCCTTAACCTTATGAAATAAAAACTGAACTTCATCATCATCATCAGCAGCCTACTCTAGTCCACTGCTGGACATAGGCCTCTCCCAGGGCGCGCCATTGAGCCCGATCTTCGGCTCTTCTCATAAAACTGAACTTGTATCGGATAAAATTCAATGATATTAACTCCAATAAACCCCTGCAACTTATTAACATTAAAAATCATAACAACCAATAACCGCTTCAATTTAAGAACCCATTAAAATCCCAGCGAGCTGTAACCATTACCTCCTTGTGATAACCGCGAGCCGTGCTTATTAAACTGCATTCACTTAAGTATTAAAGCTGCTCAAACGGTGTGGTATGACCCCTACCACAGGAGTCGCTAGATTTTAATCAGATTACGATCACGATTTACTTAAATCAATTGATTTCTTTGTTCGTTTGTTTATCGTATGGTTAGTAGTGTAACGCTGCGCTTTCGGCAGGTTCCCGAAAGCTGTCGTTACATACAAATACCACAAAATTGCACTGTTTTACATAGTTTTCATCTTAAAGTTGAGAATGTCTAGGTTATCTGTCGGTTAGTTTACGTTCCCGTTGACATTTAAATTTTTAATTATTTTCATGGCACAAGCCACTAGGGTCTGGCCAAATATAAACATATTCATCCGAAGTCGTTTTACGTGGAACGGAGAAAGCACGAAAATGGTTTTGCTAAGTAACATAGGGTCTTTATTTCATAATACTTCCACGATTGATTGAGAATTCGTTGGTAGCTTTTTATGTATGGTAAAAAACACAGCTGCCATCGAAAAAAACCGATATTGTCTATAGTTTTTTTCATTCGATCTTCGGACATGGATATAGTGAGGTGAATATATCATTAAATTGTAACGATGTCGACGTCATCGGCCATATCAACCTCCTCGCCATCAACTTCAACCTCATCGTTAGCGTTTATCTCATCTCATTTCGTGTTGGCATCTTCATTATAATATCTATTACCAAATTCTTCTATTACTTCATCTGCGCACTGTCCTAGAACCCTGCTAGCCGGCACTTAGAGGACAGACTGTAGCAAAGTCTTTAATAATTAACAAATTAACAAGATGTTTTCTCCCCGCTGAACTCATTTTTATCAAAAGCCCATTGTTATATTATTGCGGTGTTGAAATAAATAAATAAAGTTTTATAATATGATTTTTTATCCCTGTCTTCCACGGCAGGCCCCGACTCCATCTCGGCGCTGGTCGCAACGTAAAACCTCGATAACTACTCGATAAGGACTCGGCGGCCGGACGCGGGGCGATTAAAAAGGAGTAAAGCGTTTAATTTTTCTGCGATTTTATTGCGATTGGAAATTAATGGTGGTGGCAATATTCTGAGAAATTTGTAAACATCGGTAGGTAAAAGTAATGATTTGGACGAGTTTGTGCATACTGAGAACAGCGACAATGTTTTCTCATTGTATTAGGTACGAGTGCTTGAGTCATAGTATATTTTTAGATTCAATTTAAAATTATTTATTAATACGTAAACATAGGTTGCACAAATTGTAACATAAAAGTATGGATCTCTATATTTTGCTATAACAGCATACGATTTTTTTCTTAATAATTATAACATAAGTATTATAACTGTAACTATACTAACTAACTTTACTAAATAAATAAGTTTATTTTCAAAATATAACAAAAGCCTTAAACTAAGTTACAAATAAAAATACTAATGAAATATGTAAAATATCTTAATCTAAATCCGAACCGAGTTTATTCCATTTCAAAAGTTAATGTCTAGTGTTTTGTTAGGCTGGGTGAAATGTTTGCATTTGATACCTACAATAGGTTGCCCTGTGCTGTAGGGATCATTTGCTTCCGGTCCACCATATCGGTTTACTAAATTGCATTTTTGTGTGTGCTGCTGTCGGTAAAGATCTTTAGTGCTTAATATCTATAACATTATGATAGTATGGGAGGATATGTTGGGGTGTATGAGAGTGTGGTTTTATTAAAATGTGTGTGTGTTGTGTTGTAAGTGGGTGTGCGTGTGTGGTTATTATGTCGGTTAGCAATTATACTTCTACATTTGTATTTGGAGAGATTACAAGTGCTGAATCTCTTTTCCAGGACATTATACAATCGGGGTAACTAAATCATCTTCAGACTATATAGATCCTTTGTGCGCCCAGTATTGAACAACATCTCCCCGTAAGATGATACTGTGGCGACGTACGACGCGCCACTACGTTTAGTACCTACTCACACCGGTGTAGAACGCGCTATCGAAATTTTCCTGGGACTTCGCATATATACGAGTTCCAATCATCCATAGTTGGACCAGGACGTCTGGCCACCAGGCACAACACCCCGCCTGGTGGGAGATCTTCCCTTTCATACAACTAACGTTACGTCATCCATGTCCTCACATAGCGCGTTCCTGCAATACTTTCTAACTGAAATTACTTGGTCTCTACATGATTGATATCTCTGATCTCGTCAAAGCACTCGGCCTCCACTCTTCCTCTCCCATAACGAGTCTATTTCCTATATCTGCAGCGCTGTGCGCTCGGTCGCCACGTCTCCCGTCGCCGAGGCAACCATTAGACTCGAGTGAGTCTAACTAAACTCTAAACCGAAACTAAAAATAATCCGCAGCTAACTGACTAATAAACAAGCCCACGTTAAATCTGTCGCGACTGGCAACACTGCACGCGATGCCGCGTTCACACTGCTCACCCGGCCGCTGGACTCGACTGACCACTTGTATAGTTACTGCAACAAGACTGTTGACAAGCTGAAATGTAACTACGTACACTACACAGCACGCGATGTCACTTGAGCAGATAGTGGCCTACTTGTGACACTTTCTATGACGAAACTGATTTTAATTAACAAATGGAAGGAAATGTTTACTTTCAGCAGTTTCTTTTGATCAATCGCAACTTGATTGGTATATTCTTGAAAAATGTACCGTCAGTTCATGAAACGTCCTTAAAATTAAGTCTTCATTAAAGTTCAAACTATCCCTCTCTACGCCGTAGCTTTAGAGATGATATGAGGTTTAAGGAAGCCTTAACATTAAGGAAATTTCTTGCAACTCAATGTTAAAATGACATTATTGTTACGTCAGAAATATAAAGGGAGATGACATTTAAGATATACGATATCGAGGAGATTGAAATAGTATGACCACAGTATACACACAGAAGGTCCGCTCAATACAAACAAATAAATAAATAATCTGCTAATACAAACGTAGGTATAACATTTTGTACTTTTAATAAACGAAATACATTGCCAGAAATATTTTTCACAGGGCTGTTCCTTTTAAACTGGAAATTATAACAGCGCTACGGTCGAGTGACGTAATCAAAATCGCGGACGCCCGGAGTGGACCTTCTGATGTGTTCTGTGATATGACCCTCGACTGTGGTACTTTTTACTAAATAATTAACAAAACAGAGTTCAATCTGCCTTTTTACCACATTCACAATCTTATTACATAGCACGTAGCATAAAGAGATTGAATCGTCACTAACAGATTCGTTTGACAGCCTGATTGTCGGTAGGTTCAGTTATATACTATACTCGTACATATTATAACGTGGGACGTTAAATCGTCGGTTCTGCTTGTTGTCGTTCAACAGCAGTCGTTAAGTCATAATTATCAGAGCCCTATGGACTGCCTGTACAACTCTAACAATAGGTTGGTCACTAACCATATTTTAAACAACAAGTCTCTCTCTGTCCCAGTAAGTTCGCCCGCGTGAACACACCCCGGGCGCGGGCGCGCGCTCCCCCGACGCACGTGGCGGTCTGTTCTGCGCTGCGCCTGCGCCGGATATACATATAATTGTAACTGGCTCTGTCTGTTTGTTTGGTGCAACTGTTTGCGACAGGAAACGGAATGGAATAAACAGTTTTACCTTACAAACTTACCATCCGAAATTAATAGAGACTGCGAGGGAGTGCTCAGCTATTATGTAGAGTCAAACTTAATTTAAAAGATGTGTGTATAGTATTATTATGAAGAGCGTAGGTGGCACAGTGGTTAGGACACCGGGCTCCCATTAAGGGACGTCCGGGTTCGAAACCGTGCAGTGTCATGTACCAATGAGTTTTTCGTGTTTTTCGAAGATTTGCGTATATTTACCGACTGCTCTAACGGTGAAGGAAAAATGACCAGTATGTAAAATGGGGGAGGGTAAAATGCCGCTGGGTTACTCCCGGCCCCCTATCATAAGATGAGATATTATTATGGTCTAGTATTATTTATCTAGCATAGCTGGTTATATCTCTTCTCGTAGTTGTGTTTTCAAGTAGCTATTTCCTAGTGATACAATTTCCAAAACATTTTTCTTCTCTGATCTAATCCCGTCGCTCGCCGGGAACTGCCCTTCTTTCAATTTGTGACGAATCACTTTGAATAATATTCATATTTTCCCATCGCGCTACTGAACGGGGCGTGTGGAAAATATATGGCTACAGAAACTCACAGAGCGGACCAAATTATGAGGGTAGAGCCGATTGATCGGAAATAGGTAGAAAATAATATGTAGTATCACAAAAATTAAACTATAAATAACTAATAGCGTCTTCTTAAAATTCTTTTCATAGTAAGTAAGTATAGTCGGTGGCGTCGTGGCTAGGACGTCGCGCTCCCATGCGGGAGGTCCGGGTTGTCACATGTCATGTACTAACTGTACATGACATGTAAAACTAATTGTAGTTTTTCAGTTTTTTCGAAGGACTTACGTACATTTACCGACTGCTCTGACAGTGAAAGAAAACATCGTGAGGAACCCTGCACACTGAGATAACCAGTGTGTGAAATGGAGAAGGCGATGGCAAACCACCCCATTAAATCTGCCACGAGAGTCGTTCTACGTAATAAATTCCTTACGACCCTCAGCAATGACGAATACGACTTAGAAGAAGAATTATAGTCTGTGCCTGAATTGTCTGACCTCCTTTGATACTGATATGTCGGCTATCTGACTTCTCTAGGCTCAGAAAACTGAGGGAACAGATTTTACCTAGGTACTACACATACCTAGCACATATTTAAATCGAAGAATAAGATCTGAATAACGAATTTTTCTCAATAAATATTAATTAAGAAACGGGAAACCTCTGTAAAATTCGGTTTGTTCTTGATTGGTCCGCAAAATTCGTACCAATGTTCCCACAAGAAAGTATCTTTTTTTATACACCTAAATAATCATGATGAAACTCGACTACTATTAATACTTTACGTGTGATCCATATTTTCAGTCACTTCTGTAAACTCCTAGGGCGCGACGGTCGTATCTCACGTTGACAGATTTTCGCGAATGACGAAAATATGTCGAGCGCTCGATCTCGAACGGCAATAAAAGGCGGGAAGGGCCGCTATCTTAATAGAATATCGAGCGTTTGCATTTTAAGCCGAGATCGACCTCCGCGTCCGCCTGTACAACAGTAGGGTGTTTTGCATACGGAAAGTGGTTGCTCCTTAGAAATGGATGTAGCTATTGTATGTGTAGTAATCCGAACGAAAGTCATTATTATGTTGCACAATTCCTTCGAGTTTTTGAGTAGAACATCAAAGATATTACTCGTAAGTAAATTATTCGAATAATAGTTTTCAATTCAATTCATTTATTCCATTTATATTTATACACAATAACAATAAAATTAACAATTAAAATAATTGTGCCAACGTGCCGTGCGTGCTGGAGCCTCCGGGTCTAAGCCGCACTGACGGCAAAAGACCAGATGGCCTAACGTTGGTGCCCTGGCGCCAAGGTAGGTGTCTCCTGTGGGACGCAACTTGCGTCAGTACGTTCGCCGCTAGTCACCTCGGACGGCCTGCGCGGGTAGCCGGGCCAGCAGCGGAATCAGCGGCGTAAAGAAAACGGGAGAAGTACGTCGCTCTGGAGCAAAACGACAGGTTGTTGGGGGGCGGAGGGAAAGCATTTTGTTAGGGAGGTCGGCTGTCGCCTGAGAGAGAGGGGCTGAGACCCCCGCTCCGGGTCGTTCTTGGTGCAGAGGTTGGGCGTGGCGATTCAGCGTGGCAATGCCGCGAGCGTCATGGCGACCTTTGCGCCGGGGTCGACACGGGGCGGAATTTTTGACTGAGGCTTTTCATAATTTTTTTAATATAATTTAATTGACGAAATTTAGCTTTGCATTTAAAGTTTATTAAAGTATTTCGTTTGGATTAATAAATATTAACAAAGATTATTAATAGATAAAAAATAATTAACAAAATAATAAATCATAATGAAATTAAAAAATAATTAAAAATAATAATTATACCTATTCTTTGATTACGTCATGACCACGCCATGCATTCTTATTCTTGAACACTATAATAAGATTTTTTGATGAGGATATTTTTAATCGTCCATTTAAATTTTCTTTCATTTAATATTTTGATTTCTCCGGGGACAAGATTGTAAAAAAGAATTAAGGTGCAATGGATTCTACTTAGTACCGTTAGGTATTTTAGAGACTCGATTATTGTTGATAATAAAGTGTTCATCCATTAATTAGGTAGATACGAGTATGTGATTACATTTTGATATTGCATATTGTTTTTCCCATTCAAATTATGGTCTACTCGTAAGTTAAGAGTAGACCAGAGGGCTTATCACGTTGAATTCAGTTTGACGGTCACGAAATGAAAATTTTGACAACGAGTCTTGGAAACAAAGCTCCACCAATAGTCTGAGTGTAACATAATGTCAGGCTAGCGGGCTGTAGCCTGGGGGCGGAGCAGACGTACACAAGGGATGGAGGATTGGACAAGCAAGTTTACAAATTAAATAATTGTACATAACAATATAATAAATATTAGAATATATAAATATTCTCAAATATTTTGTAATTCCCCATATCTACCTGTACATAGGCTGTGGATAAGAGCCCTACAGATTGTTAATAAATTACTAAATAAGTACCTATATTTCTTTGTAAAATGTGTCATCATCATCAGCAGCCTACTCTTGTCCACTGCTGGACACAGGCCTCTCCCAGGGCGCGATCTTCGGCTCTTCTCATCCAGTCGCTGCCAGCCACCTTGCGCAGATCGTCGCACCATCGATTCGAAAATCGACAAAAAAAACATATTCGTCGATTGTAAAATGTGTATACTATTACAACTTCAATATTGTAAATATCGGTTAATCATCAAATTATGACCACCATCAAATGTAACAATCACGGAAGCTCTAGAGCTGTAGCTTATATATACGAGTAGCTCTCTAGTCGGTAACTGATCCGTGTACTAGTCAGTAATAGGGCAGTAACAGGTACCTCTACCGGTTAATCACGATGAGCCGGTCGGATCGCGATTCGCGCAACGATCTGGGTCGCCTGATCGAACGGTCGGTCGGTCGTCGGTCGATCACGATCGCAAGCTCCTCTAACCGTCGTTGTACCCACAGTGCTCTTGTTCTCGATGACCTTCTAACTGATGTAGATACTCTATGCACCTGCCTCGTGCGAGGGGATCTAGGTTCAATATCTGCAAGAGAAAATCATCAGCCCATATTAATGTCCCCACTGTTGGGGCAAATCGGAAAAACTCATTGGTACATGGCATTGCATGGTTTCGAACCCGTACCTCCCGCATGGGAGTCCGGCGTCCTAGCCACTAGACCACCGAAACAAGAGAAAAGCTCTCAGTTTTTCTCAGTCTGTTTAATAATGATACCTACATTTCGTTGTATTTAGAATTCTGAAGTCCAGGTAAAAAGTATTCTTCAAAATCGGTGTGCAGAGAGAAAAATGTGAAATACTCGTATTTTCCGCTTCGGCATTGATTTGTTTCGGCAGTGTTCACACGAGAACCAGTATCACGTGAGATTGAGCTAAAACGCGGGTAGTAAATAAAAAAAAATGTTCTCATTCCATTTCTGACACAACAATAAGACTACAATTCGGATCCGCTACACAAGAGTATCTAGTCGAACTTGTGCAAAACCATGAAGCACAGTTACATGTAGTTCTCAGACTACCCAATAACTGTGTACACCCTCGTGACAGACAAATCTGCAAAGTGCCGGCTCTCGCGGTCGAGAGCGCGGTTCGAGACCCGCAGCCGTGTTGCGGCCAATACATCGACCATTAACTAGTAACTGCTGCTAGTGATGTGCTGGCGCTGAGAGCTCGACGACCAATACCAGAATCCAGATTTTTTTGGAGGGGTATCGTCCTGAAATTGGAAAATAGTACTAAAAAACCGGTCAAATGCGAGTAGGATTCGCGCCCTGAGGTTTCCGTACTAACTTAGCACCGAACATTACTCTAGCGAAATTATCTCTAGTCGGATTAAATGACAAACTTAGCTTTGCGGTGGAAAAAATTGTTCTCCCATACAAGAATTCAATACTGCCACTGCGGCGGCACCGCAGTTTTGGTAAAGTTGCGTTGCGGATTTGATAAAAGGAAGTTAGTAAGTGAATCTCAAGTCCAGTTTGGTGCTGACCAGTGTAACGACAAATCATCAAGCATCAAGATAAAATTGATTGATTCTGAAATTACAGTATCTAAATATATAAGGTCCTTTTTTATTAGTAGCAAATATTTGGAGGGACCCCCCTCCATATGTACTATTCCATACTAAAGAATAATAAACCCCATTAACTTGCGCCTTGGTGGCGTCATCGTCAGGTCATCCATGTCATTATGAATGAAACGAGTTTCATTCATACTTCTTATTTCAGTATTAGAATAGCAATAATTCATTTATTTGTAGAATTTTCAAACAAACAATTTTGACGTTTTTCTATAAAATTTAATAAGTAACATATATTTTTTTGCCCTATCATTATAACCTATAGGTGACACCCTAGACATATATGCTGCTAATAATCCAGTTTGGTCTTTGGACACGTTCAACAAGAGAAGCGCATGCGCCCACAGCCAGTCGATTCGTGATCGAGTAACGTTTCCCGCTCCAGTTATGAGCGCGCGGGAAGCAAGTTACCATCTCGTAAATTAAGGGAACTAAACGGCGAGCTGGCTGCGTGCTGGCCAGCCCGGTTGTTTACTGAGTGTTCGTGGCATTAACGTTTTACCGCTGTAGTTGAGGCGATCAACCTATTTCTAGATTGTAGATTACGAAAGAACTAATCGCTGAGGAGATAAAGATGCTAAATGATAGGAAAAACTCTATTCGATAGAGTATCCGCCTTCTCTGTAAAGCCCTTTTACACTGGAGCGTCGGTGGTCTAGTGGCTAGGACGCCGGACTCCCGTGCGGGGGAGGTCCGGGTTCGAAACCATGCAACGCCATGTATCAATGAGTTTTTCGGATTTTTTCGAAGACTTACGTACATTTACCGACTGCTCTAACGGTGAAGGAAAACATCGTGAGGAAACCTGAATGTCTGAGGAAATTAAAAGTTTCCGAAGGCGTGTGAAATCCACCAATCAGCACTGGGCCCGCTCGGTGGATCATGGCCCGTACCCCCTTGTTCAAGGGGAGGCCTGTGCCCCAACAGTGGGGACATTAATAGGCTGATGATGATGATGATGAATTCAGTCAACGATTTAGTCGACTAATCAGACAGACTTCTGTTTGCAGACTGTAAATCGCAGAATAACCGTACTGAACTGAATGCATTTACACTTGACTGAATTCATAAACTGAATATTGATAAGTTTAACGTTGGATTAGAATCTATAGAACTTTCCAGTATTCTGATAATCACTGACGCTATACGACTTATCTATCTAGATTCAAATCTAACCCACAAAAGCTGCTGCTTTTCCGCGGCGCGCTTTATAGCGCAATCGCGAACTGAAGTCATTTTCATATTTACAATCTGTTCCTGAATGATTACATCAATTGGTGTTCCCATATCCACTAGTCCGGTTATTGGTTGGTTTAGAGCAGCGCGGGCGCAGCGGGTAGGTGCGCTGTGTGGTGCAGGTAGAGTGTGGTGGTAGGAGGCGGCAGGTACTCGCGTGCGGGGAAGCCGGCCTATATTTAGAGCAGGTGAACGGCCGCCGCGTAACCAGCTCGTATTGAGAAACACTGCTTGCTGCACTCTGAGAAGTTTAGCAGGTCTATTGGTTACCGGGTAAACATATTAGATTGATGGTGTCAGTCATTTAGTGGGTAATATGTGTATAGTGCATTGATAAGTGCATTTTATGTTGACATTACTAGACATCTTCGTTATTGATTAATTGTTGACCTGGTTCAAATATTTAGTGTAAGAAATTGATTGATTTGTTTGATTATGAAACTATAAATTTGACATGGGATGTTTTTCAATTGCGTTTATTAATAAGAGATAATAATTTATACGTATTTTTGTGATGATTGTTTATATTTTGTATTTCGTGTAGAGCTACACCCTAATGGCTAAAATTACATTGTAACACTAATTGTATTATAATAAGACCGTTAATGACATGTAATTTATGGCTACTAAATAAATGAAATTAAATAATATGCTCCATCTTTGCATAAATTAAATATTAAACTGAGCGATAAAAGTTACTCATCATCAGCAGCAGCCCACTCTAGTCCACTGCTGGACATAGGCCTCTCCCAGGGCGCGCCATTGAGTCTGATCTGCGGCTCTTCTCATCCAGTCGCTGCCAGCCACCTTGCGCAGATCGTGGCTCCATCTAGCAGAGACGCCCGTCCCACACTACGTTTGCCCAAACGCGGTCTCCACTCCAGAACTCGTCTACCCCAGCGGTTGTTGGTTCTGCGACAGATGTGACCGGCCCACTGCCACTTCAGCTTGCTAATCTTATGAGCTATGTCGATATCTTTTGTTCTATGCCGGATCTCCTCATATCTGATTCGATCCAGCAGAGATTCTCCGAACATAGCTCTCTCCATAGCACGCTGAGCGACTTTCAATTTGTGAACCAGTCGCACCGTCAGTGTCCACGTTTCGGCTCCGTAGGTCATATATAGATAAAAGTTACTCAATTCATTTGAACAAAAACTACCACTCGTAGGGATGTAGCCGCGTCCTTTAAAGCTCGGACTACACGACGACGGTTCCAACGACGGTTCGGTTCAGGTACCGGCCGTGTAGTGGGCTGCATTCAAACTCATGCGTTGCGGTCAACCGTTCGGTTCAGGTACCGGCCGTGTAGTCGGCTGCATTCAAACTCATGCGTTGCGGTCAACCGTTCGGTTCAGGTACCGGCCGTGAAGTCGGCTGCATTCAAATTCATGCGTTGCGGTCAACCGTTCGGTTCAGGAACCGGCCGTGTAGTCGGCTGCATTCAAAATCATGCGTTGCGGTCAACCGTTAGGTTCAGGAACCGGCCGTGTAGTCGGTTGCATTCAAACTCATGCGTTGCGGTCAACCGTTCGGTTCAGGAACCGGCCGTGTAGTCGGCTGCATTCAAAATCATGCGTTGCGGTCAACCGTTAGGTTCAGGAACCGGCCGTGTAGTCGGTTGCATTCAAACTCATGCGTTGCGGTCAACCGTTCGGTTCAGGAACCGGCCGTGTAGTCACCTGCATTCAAACTCATGCGTTGCAGTCAACCGTTCGGTTCAGGAGCCGCGCAGGCCGGTTCAAAGTGGAACCGTTGTACGTGTAGTCGACAGCGCATTTTTGTTTGAGTTTATATGAAGCACCGGTTCCATGGAACCGAGTGATACTGGAACCGGCTTCGGAACCGTCGTCGTGTAGTCCGGGCCCAAGACGTAAGTTTCATACAAAACTCAAAATGAATCAGTAAGAGGTTTCATTACTACGTAATTAAGTAACACCTAAATTGGTTAGTAACAACCTGTAAACTATGTATACCTACGTAGATTTTTCGCTCAGTGTGCCCACCACCGGAGCCTTAATACCATCATTCCTGAAAACTGAAACACATAGTCTAATTTCAAATATGTAATTATATTACTAGTTATTCAAATAAACGAAAGTCTGAAAACTCGTTAAAAGAGTATTTCTAAAAAAAATCTTACTATACTTTTAAATACCCGCCGCAGAATGTTGCCATTCCTGATAAACCTCATTGATTTTTGGAATGTTTCAAATCAAATCATTTTTTTTTATTGTAAGTTGTAGTGTATTGTTATCTAATATTACAGTGTTTACTACCTTTTTTTAGCTTAGGTAAAGTAAATTCGATGCATTTGTTTTTCTTTGCATTCGGCACTAGATTATTTACAGTGAACCATTCCAGTACATGCGCAAGAGTGCTATTTATCTCAATCAGTTCTCTGGCTTATCTATTTGTTTTAGTATGTAATCCAATACTGTTTGTTTATTAGAATAAGGGGCCATCCATATATTACGTCACACGAATTTCATGATTTTTGGAGCTCTCCCCGTCCTTGTCACAGGTGTATGACCTCATCCTGGTGTGGCGTCACCCACACCAGGATGGGGTCATACACCTGTGACAAGGACGGGGATTATGCATTTTAAAATTAGAAATTATTAAATTAAAACAGGACTTTACTTCCAAAATTATTAAAATATTATTTCTAAAATTTACAAAACATCTAATCAAATGAACGATACAAAATTTAATCATCTTGTGTCCATGGTCTTTGAACCCATTCCTTTATATTCTCTTCTAAATAGTATTCTTCATTGCTAAGTGTCGTGTACATTCTAAGGAATTGATCACATAGAACGACTCTCGTGGCAGATTTAATGGGTTGCCATTGCCTTCCCCATTTCACACACCGGTTATCTCAGTGTGCAGATTTCCTCACGATGTTTTCCTTCACCGTCAGAGCAGCCGGTAAATGTACGTAAGTCTTTAGAAAAAACCGAAAAACTCATTGGTGCATGGCATTGCCTGGTTTCGAACTCGGACCTCCCGCATGGGAGTCCGACGTCCTAGCCACGACGCCACCGACGTTCTTAAAATTATATTATTTATGACTAATTATGACTTATTCTTTTAGATTTATTTACACATGTGACGACACGAAGCCTACGACTCGTCCTCCCGTGTTGTCACACGATGTCACACTTTGTTGACCCCCTCCCTCCCCCTTAACGTGTAACGTAATGATGGTCCCTAATCAGTAAAAAAATACCTTCTCAAATAATGAAAGTCTCTTTTTTTTCAGGTAAGTTCAACCTACATACCTACACGCAGTTATAAATAGCAGTACTTACACACAGGTAGGTTTTCAGTTAATTAATTGTTCCGGGTTATCTTCCACCCCTCAGCGGAAACATAATTTATGCGCGGACATGCCGCGTCGCCGCGCGGACACCCACTACCCTTGTACTTAGTCCGTCTGTTGCACGAAACGTGATTAAAGTTAAGACTCATTAAAATATATGCTTTCCTTTTGTATGCCAAAGCTTTAGACAGAGATTACAGATGTTTCTTGCCACTCAGGGTCTGTCGCTAAAATTTAAAATTTATTTCACTGGAAAACTTATGATGAGATAAAGAAGTAGATAGGTATATTATATTTCGAATATGTACGAGTATACCGTCAGTGTTTCCTGAGCTCCATCATCAGCCTCATCGTCACTTACTTACCCACCTTACAAGATAACTGTAATATTATAGCCATAGAATACAGCCTCCATAGAAATTACTCTAAACCCCGACTTACCTGTTCGGAGATCCCCTTACCTTTTCCTGGTCATCATCAGGTCCTCGAGGTTCCAGATGTGTGAAGATCTCCATGGTCATAAACATTTGAGCTCAAACTTGAACCTCCTAATTGATACCGTTCCAGAGGTTGAAAATTCAAATTGAAAACGTTTATTTAGTACTGTAAACACCAGAATATAGAACACAATACAGAAGTATACAAAGTTTAATACATGCAGCACAGAACATCTGGTGTGGTACAGTGCCAAAAAGGGTACACCAGCTCAGCATAATGCTGAGGCAAGCCACAGCGCTGATCCTCAGCTGGCCCCTCAGTGACTGCACGGACGAAGAAAGCAACAGTGTGTGCGTGTTGTGATGTATGTAAGGTTACTTTTGACATCAATTATATTTCAAGATGTTGGAAATCCCTGAGGCCCTGATTCAGTTTTTTATCAGACAGAAAACTATGTATAACAATTTCTTTTGAATAAAAAAATCCGCGTCGAAATACACCACTCCGTCGTTTTGGTCGGGGGTTTAAAAAAAAGAATTAATGTGCTTCTGTTCTTTGTACATTGAATACCTACGAGTATATATGTGACACTTCCAACACGCCCAAATCCCAAAACTTTTCCCTCAATTTGCATAAAACACCGGCAGCAATTTGCACAGAATTAACAAAAGGCTGACTGAAGGTGTCGGTCCCCACGTATCTGAACGTTGAACACTTGTAGATGGAGATTGCCCACGGGCGGGCGCGGGCGGGCGCGGTCGGGACTGACCGGGACTGTTTGCCCTGGGCGGATGCGGACAACTTGTTGACACTTGCGGATGCTTGCGGGTGCTTGCGGTTTGTTCAACACGCTGTATACGAAGGCTGCCCCTTTCCAATTAAAAATATATATTATTAAACCCTCACCTTATTGCGGAATTAAATTGATCATTTTTTTCGTAGCGAACTCCATAAACACAGACTATAAAAGTTCTCTCTTTTGAGAAGGTTTTTATTTTCCTGGTCAGGGTAGACTTCACTAGAAAAACAATAATACTAGGTAACTTATAATACTATCTACCTACCTACCTACCTATAATACTGGCATAAGAAAGTATAAATAGATACACCCGTATTTGCTTCTAATTCCAAAATAATTTACCCGTTGACTTCTTGGGATGACCAGGATTTAACTAAACGACATTTTCCAAGCCAAGGCATTTTCCAACACACACATACAAATATACACACACATACAAATATACACAAGTCAACCATCATCATGTGTATTTGTATTACTCACGATTTACAATTGTAATAAAATACTTATAAAATAAAATCAATAAAATTCATTATCGTAAGTTGCAATAGAATACCACCGCGCCGGCAACGCGCCCGCAACGCGCCCGCGCCGCGCCCGCACCGCGCCCGCGCCGGCGCGCCGCCGCCGCGTGCCGGTAAGGCCGCGCGCACACTTTAGTTGCAGCGCGACCGTTTTCCCAATTTGAAAACACCCAATTGGGAAAACATTAATATTTTGTTTTGGAATTATTTGTTATTTTTACAAATTGGAAAACCTACAGCTAATATCATTTATAAAACTTAAATACAGAAAGCCAATTAAAGGTTTTCATTTGTAACACTAATATACCTAGTAAAAGTCGTACAAACACACACTAACTAAGCACAGGTACAGATTCAACAAACTGTTCAGTCAGAAATCTACGTAAATATGACGTATTGGTATTAATAAGGTCAATGCTATATTCATTGCATAGTTCATTATATGAGGAACATACTCTCAGTATAAACGAATTTTGTCTATTTTTTGTATTAACTATAGGGACCTGTAGTCGATCATATCGTGCATTAATTCGAGGTGCCATTAACCCAATATCGCCAAGAAGCTCGGCTCAATGAATGGTAGATAATTAAAATTAGGTTCTTATTTAGTTCAGTTTTAATTTAAACCTTCTGGAATTTGCTCTTTGTGCATAAAGGTACCTACTTAATAATTAACTTAAAAAATCTTTCATTGCTTTACTTGCCCCGCCCTACCCACCCAATAATACAGAATTATTAATTTTTTCTTCAAAGATCTCTTTGCTAACTTATTCGTCATTAGGTACTGAACAAGTACAAAATGAAATAAAACGCTTGATTATTAATAAATAAATGAAATCATTTTTAATTAGCATCAAATCCTAAAGTTCCCGAAAAGGAAATGTGCCGAAAGTTCCGAATTCCCGATGCACCCCGCGACACTAGACACCGATGTTTAATGTTTATGGGTTTTCGGCAACTAGGGGCCGCTCCGCACTGAGTGCGACCCCGACGGGCCGGGGTGCGGGGAGACATAAACGCACTGCAATGCAAGTGAATTAGGAAATACCGCCCTCTCTGCTGACGGCGAGAGTAACGAGCTTAATTTTATTTATCCAATTTCCAATTTGTCTGTTGTTTGATTTGCTTTTATTGATTTTAACTAAATTAATTATGTATGTATGTGTAATTCTACTTGTATTGTACATTTTTTTATGAATTATTAATTTGTTAGCTCTATCATTTATAAAATATTAACTATTTTCGAATGGATTTATAGAGTTTCTGTTATACATTTTTATTTTATTTTCGATATTACTGAAACTAAGTGATTATATTATCACAAATTAGTATTATCTGAGGTAATATTCTATACAAAAGTGGCTCAGCATGTCCATATTGAGGTGTACAACGGCACAAGGTCAACAGTGCCGCTCCACCCCGCCTGTGCGCTGCAGCGTAGTGTAGAGACAGTAGTAAGCCGGGAAATGAATGAATGCAGAGCGAGGGGTGCGCCGGCCGCCGGACAACGGGGTGGGAGCTCGCCACGGGGAGCTGGCGCTCTTGATGCTTGTGCTGGAATATTAGGTACTGTGTACGTAATCACAACAAATAAAAAATTGTATTGTTACTTCATCTACTACTGTCAGCGTTATATTCGCAAATGTAAAATTAGTAATTACTTCATGTTTTATACATAACAATTCTTCTACGTTTGAAAAAACCACAACGATTTGTTATCTTCCCCTGTCGTATGGTTATATAGTGACCAAACCAATCGTTACAGGTGATTATTATTTATTCAATTTTACACTGCTAAAAACGATTAGAAAGGCACTAAAAATGAACTAATTGTAAGTTTTGTCGTGAATCACTCACATACTCAGATAGACGGCGCTAGATAACTACCGACTATAAACGTTGTCTTACAAGTTTGTATGCTATTCCAAGTATCAAGATTCCACGAGAAGGGTTATAGGAATTTTACGAGGCAGCCGGCGGGAGTGCACGCGGGAAGGTTAGGTTAGTTCGCAACGTGGCCGCCTAGACGCGCCACCGCCGCGCTGTGCGTTTCAAAACATAGTGTTCCCAATTCAAAAATATTCCAAATAAAAGTGAATTGAATTTGAAAACACCGAGCCTAATGTGCGCTGGACTTAAATTGAAAATATTTTATAGTGAGTGATAGTGCGTTGTTTATCATACATAACTGTACTGAGTTCTGACAACTTGTAGATGTCAAATGTTGACATATTTGTTTAGGTTTCTGTCATTATTGGTAGTGAAAAGAAATGCAACTTATAGAGTTGGGTGGTTCTCATTTCTGGCACTTGCAAATTGGATTCGTATTGGAATACTGTTTTCTCATTGGAATTCCATATGTCAGTTTCGGTATAAAGTAATGTATCCCGAGAAAAAGTAAACAATTACAATAACTTCATAGAAAATACCCTTTATACAATAACAAGTACAGTCGACCGCTCAGATACATACCTAAGATGTCAAAAGTGAATCTAAACTGAACCTTATCACGCAAACTTAAGGCTGAGAGTGTGATCGAAGTTTGACAGTACCTACACTTTATTTCGATTACTCGTTACTCGTGTGGAAGTGCAAGTGTTTACAAACAGCGCATCGATTTCACATAAACCGGCACCCGCGTCTGCTCTGCATCACCAGGGTGCAGGGTGCAGGGCGCAGGGTGCGAGAGGGGTGCGGGGAGCGGCTGTCGTTTGTTATCGTCATGTTGCACCAATAGGGACACTATACGAGGGGTTTGTCGAGAGATGTAAACTATATTCAACTTGATAAGTTGATATGATATAAGTGCTGATAACTTTCAAGTGGTTTTCACTGAAGATGAAGAATCCTTGCGAATTACTCACGATGACTTCCTTTGAAGTTGAAGTTCAGAAGCTTAATTCCACTGTTTTACAACGTTTGTCGTTGTTTTAATGATCGTATCGATTCAATTTTAATTACAAAACAAATCGTATTCTGCTAACACCACGCTAACACGTTGGCTTTATTTCACTAGTGGCATATGAAAAACGTCAAGTCGCTGCATTAATATTAAGATTACGTTGTATTAGTAGAATCGGACCCCAGTTCAGTTTCGTGCCCTGAAAAAATGGGGGTTATGATTGCATGAATTCAGAGACATTATATAACTTGACCGAGGCAGTAGAAGTAGGTAATTATTTCCCGATTGATTGATGTGTAAAATGAAATTACTTACTTAATATCTTATAACTGCTAAACCGCTATTCCCAGCATACCCTCACCCTTACCAGCAAACCTGTACAAACTACAATGCTGACTGTACAGTGTACAAGTCTCCACCATCTCTACCATACGTAGAGCAGCGCCTGTGTGCGTTGGACTTCACGGTGACTCACGCCGCGGGCACATTCTGCTATTAAATTATTGCAGGCGCTTGCTACATTTTGCGTTTGTATTTCATTTGAGAAGATGAGTCTTGAAATGAGTCAGCTTTTAACTGTATTGCCATTCTCCAGATAAATAAATATCCATGTACTTACCTATGAGTACTAAATATTGACGATAGAATAACTTTTACAACTACACAATTTAAAAGTCGCAGAGAAATACTCTCCACACAAATAATTTAAAATCTTCTCTTCTTCTATTAGGGGTAGGTCCCTGTCGCTGCAGCAGTCTCCGTCCGATGCTGTCCCCCGCCTTCTCCTCAAAGTCCTCCTGGTACGACGAACTGCCGCTGCAATCCTTTAACTGCTCCATATATCCAATCTTGGGACGACCTCTCTGTCGTTTTCCTTCAATTTTCCCTTCTTTTATGGATTTAATTTAATCATTATGCCTGGCTATGTGGCCGAGACAATCAGCTCTACGGTTTCATATAGTGTGTAATTTAAATACGATTATGTATTTCCGAATTCGCAAAGTAGCAAAAAATAATTTTATACTAGGCACTTGCCTAACACAAACCCATTAGAATAGGTAAGTACATGAATCGTATGCAAATGTACATTTTTTAATTTTATCAGTACAAAACGATTATACAGTCTGAGACCGTATTAGGGGATCTCACCCCTTTCACCCCTTCGCAAGTCAATGTGAACTCTGTTCTCATTGACAAAGAGTCTGATTCGTAGCAAAGCGTAGTGTGTTTTGTTTTGATCCACTCGGCTGATAATGGAGTGCAACGTGGTTCAATATTACATAATACTGACCGGAGAATATAGAAGTAATACAATAACACAAGTGTAAAAATACATTTTCACAAAGATGCTCGGTTTGAGCCAGGGAAGTACATACTTCCTGTCTCGAAGCCAAATAGATATTTAAAAAAATAATTGACGACAGTAATGGATTTTCATACTGCCTGGTATCCTCTCGTCTTTTGTTTTTTACTTTTTGAAATTCGAATTTGTCGGTCGTGCGGCCCCGCCCCCTCCGCGCGTCGGGAACACAAGCACCTTCACCACCAACGCGAGCAGCTCCAACTCCTACTGACAGCGCCACTTCTTTCCTTTTATGGACGCATAACGTATTTGGAATGTAATTTTTTTGTCGATTTCCTAGCACTATTTGAGAAAAGCTCTATACAAGCATCGGCCGAAATAGCCATCTTGGCCTTGGATCGTTAAAAAGCCTCGCCTACAGTTCGGCCTCTCAATATGATCCGCGGTCAATAATGACTAATTTCGTGGCATCTGCAGTAATCTACTATTTACCGTGACTGCAGCGTTTTGACAAGCAAAGCCAACTCTGGTTGACTAGATTTTAGGCTATTATTATGTTCATACAAACATTTCAGCATGCAACTCACGCTGCCGATAACATCTCGAGACAAATCACAAATGCGGCGACATTATTCGACCATTTTTTTCTGGATTTCCACTCATGAATATGAATATTTTTCACAAAATAAATTACATACTTACGGCCGGTGCAAAAAATATTACATTTCTCATACAGACCGGTCGGCTCAAAGTTAAAATCTTACTTCTCGTATTTACTGGATCCGCATGCTCCATCGTCGACCTCATCGTCGCTTACCGTCAGGCGAGATCGAGGTCAAATGCGGGTTTAGTAGTCAATAAAATTAAAAAATCTTTCTCTTGTGACACCTCAAAAGACATCGCGTAACAGGTTACTTTACACACAGCTGTACACGCTACTAAGGTAATCTATGGCTCAGCAATAATGGTAACCAAATGGTAACCATCCTGTAATTGTGTATTTGTGTGGGAGCCAGGGAAATCTGAAAAAATGTAAAAGATACTGTCTGCATCAATATTTTTTTTATTTTTTATTAAATTGCTTTCCCTGTGTAAGTATCTCTAGAAAACTTTAAAACCCAAATAAAATATTATTAAAATAATATATAATATTAATATTATTTGTAGTCAAGTATTTTCTCGGGGGTTCCAAAGGCCTTTGGACGAGGACCTCAAGAACTTCGCGCCAGTTATTAAAAACCTATCGTTCAGCACAAGTGTTCAATGTTCATATCTCCAATGACGGCGGAGCATAAATCACTAGAGCAAGAGGGCTCCGGCCCTCAGTTTAGTGATCACTGCAGGAGGGGCGGTTAATGGGCCTGCAAATGAAGAAAAAGACACACGTACAGGAAACTAGTAGGTCTCCATATGAGTGGTAGATAGTTCAGGATTGCCTAGGCTTTAAATGGCACTTCAAATTAAAAAGGGATAGGGTGGTGAGGACCTTAAGGCCAACTAAGAAAAACATCTAGAATTTTTGTATTGACCTTTCAAAGGAAATTCGTTTGCCTCTTGCTCGCTTCGGTTACGATTTTTGAAATTGGTTATTTTTGCAGCAAATCCCATTTTTCAAATCTTAAAAATGGCCTACAGTCCTTCATAATACTTGTACCAACATCTGACTTTCGAAATCGTCAAAACTATACTTCACCATAACCTAAGTCCTCTCTACTCCTTTCCCTGTCCCAAATCGCAGCAAACTTTTATTGCAAGACAGTGACAGCTGCATGCAAGTGTTACACATGTGTGACAGGGACAGCTGCATGCAAGTGTTACACTTGTGTGACAGGGACAGGTGCATGCACCGGGGCGCCGCGTGCTTGCAACATTACTGCACCGTACATTAAATTAGGTAACATTACAGATATTGTATTAAATTTGATAGTTTTATTGAGATTACTATTTTCATACTCACATCCACACTCAAGGGTTCCTTGTTCATGGATCAAGAGCATGAAGATGTCCAGCCCGCCTACCGCCGCGTCGCCCGGGGCGGGCGGAATTATTTCCTTCAAGAACTTTTCGAGACCGAGGTCGAACGCGGGTTAAATGAAAAAAAAAAGTAACTACAGGGATCTTGGTTACTTTGGCTATACTTACAATTAGATATTTTACGGTTTTCTATAGATTTCTATGGGTTCGTTCCGATTCCGTTTTAAAATCGCTGCAGGGTGCTAAAGTGTAAAGGGGTCATATTATTAGTTACAAATAGGAAACGGATTTTTGATACAATCACCTTCACAATCAGGAATATAACTCTTACACTGAAGGCGGAGGTGTTTCAAGACAGAACGCCGCAGCAATCAGTATACAGATTCGCCAAATCTTATCTTATCTTATGATAGGGGGCCGGGAATAACCCCAGCGGCACTTAGACCCTTGAGGATCTTTTGTGCCTACCACATTTTACACACTGGTCATCTCAGTGTGCAGGTTTCCTCACGATGTTTTCCTTTACCGTTATAGCAGTCGATAAATGCACGTAAGTCTTTGAAAAATATGAAAAACTCATTGGTACATGGCACTGCACGGTTTCGAACCCGGACCTCCCGCATGGGTGTCTGGTGTCCTAGCCACTGTGCCACCGACGCTCTAAATCGCCAAAAGTGTAAACGATGTAAACAAACAATCAGGCCACTAATGAACAAGGTTTAATCTAAGCGAAGCGTTCAGGAAGCGGTTAAACCTGTGAGTTAAACCGGCAGCGAGTTAATTCGTGTAAATACAGTAGAGATACGTCACGATACGGCGGCGCCGCCGGCAGAGGGCGGGTAGTCCGGGAAACGTCTCTGAGTATGATACCGCCATTGAAACTGAACGTAACGCCTTTTTCTATCATAGAACTGATAGTAGAAATACTTGAACTACACCTCTTTTTTAACCACCAACCAAATTTTGAAACGGGTGTTATAAGTTTGACGCGTATGTTTGTTTGTCTGTGTGTCTGTTTGTCTCTAGCATCATAACTCAACAACCGAAAATCCGATTCGGACGCGGATTCGGATCCGTTTGGCGCTGGGATAGAATAGTGAGGATCGATAACGACATTTCACGTCAAAAATGCATAAGTATTTTTTGTCTTTACTGGCTACAGCCAGAGTAACTAAGCTTTCACGAAGCACTAATCCTTGTAATCACAAGTCTCTGTTTTGTTTGCGGGTTTCTATAAATGTTGCCATTTTTGACTTGTATTTACAAGGATTGCTGCTGCTTAATCCGGGGTCCTGCTCTTCCAGTCCACAGCAAGAGTGCCGGGATGCAAATTCATCAGTTATACATGTCCCGCGGCGGCGGGGCGGCTCGCCCTCGCTCACCGCCGACACAAAACAAAACTCGTAACCCATTTTGGGCACGGAATAACACCGTAATATGCTTCATTACGTGTTTTACAAACACCGCCACTTACAGACCTTCGTTTTATCCTCTCAATTTCTTGAAATTATTTGCACCCTCACTGAGCTCTAAGAGACTTGCCAGGAAATCAAATCAAACCAATAACTGGACTGGCTTACTCTTCGATAAGATTTTTACACAAATAAGGACATTAGAAATAGGTTGAATTTTTTTTCCGCAAGCAGGATTTATATAACCAACTGATCTAACGCGGCCCGTCTTCAAATCCTGTTAGCTGAAAAAAATATCAACCTTTTTTAATATTTCAGTAAACCTACCTACCATTACTTAATACGAGTACTTAATAAAAATAAAATAAATAAAAATATTTTTTTACTAATATTTCTAATTACTGGAACTACATGTAATTGAAGGTGGTTCCTCTGTCTACCCCCTCGGGAAACAGAGACTTGAGAGTTTATGTATCATATATTTTTAAATCATTCATGCTTTCCAGTGCATTATCAGATCAATTCAATATTTTGATGAGATCTATCGATTGATTCCATAAATCAATTGAAATTACAAATTACCTATCTAAATCTAAACAATTTAATATTTACAGTATTTTATCTAAATCTAATATTAACAATAACATTAATGAGGGGTACTTTTGAAGCGGGTGTAGCCACCAGGGGGTCCTTTCATTACACTAGTCGCCAACTCCCGTTACAGCGCACTATAATAACCTAAAATTTCATTGTAAGCAGCATGGGGCGCTCACAAAGCTGCAGTAAGTGACGCTAGGAGTTTTATACGGCTGCCACCTACGAAACGGCTTGTGATACTACGTAAGGGCTCCAGATTTATCGCCCGAAGAGCAGCTAAACTCGTATAGTACGGATATGAGGACATGCATATTCTGGTTTACTGAGAGTTGCGGATATCTTTTGTATGAAGCTGTATGACGCTGAAACATTCAAGAAACATCAAAGCTTTGGAGAAAAAGGTCGTTGTGATCAAACCGAATCAAACCTGTGAGATTATGTCATACGTATTGTAATTAAAAGAAGACTAGAAACTAATATAATATTTCTGTAACCTTACAAAAATCGGACTATCCTTAAAACAATAATAGATTTATCTATTTTTTTTATATATTTTTAACTCCTTTATGTCATTACTTACATCTATAAATACCCGTAAAAACCTTGTCATTTAGAATGTCATGTATTTTTACTTTTGACGGATTAAATATACTTATTGGATGATAGAATGTTGTTGATCGGAAAATTCGTTTCCATCCAGAATAACCCCTCAAAGGGGAACTTTAATAACGCTATTTCCCGAAGGGTGCTAAACGCATTCCTCAGATTGAGGTGCCACTTGTTACCTTTGCAGTCTTCCTATTCTTTAGTCCTTTCATTTAAGACACTGTTTCCTTCAACAGCATCAATACTTAGTTTGGTTTTAACAATTCTTGCAAAGCTTTCCATCTGTTCAGTAAAGTCTTTGTTTCTATTACGTACGGCTTATTTTTCTTTAACTCTGGTGAAATGATGTTTGTGTACCGTCATCTGTAGACAGCGTGTCTACTTTACCCATTATCAATCATTGTTGTTAGATTTAATAAGAGCTGTAACGACAGAGTTTGAAAGATGGCTTGTTCGAGAGGTTATGAAACTTTAGCGCTTGCTTTGAGATTTCATAAAGTTTGTGATTTATATCATCATTTATCTTCGTTCGCAAAATAATTGCAATTTTCTACGAGTTCGTTGAATTTTCGCAATTTATTTCTTATTATTGTGAAGTCAGCATTACCGCTATATTGATTTTATTTACGGCTTAAGAATTTTACGTTTGAGTTACGATCATCGTTAGGTTAGGTTAGCTTGACCATATATTACTGTAAACATCGTTCGTTCCCATTCAAATAAATATTTAGTAGGTATAGTATTTGTAAAATAACTTCTATTCGTCTCGCCCCGCGCCTCTCTGATGTTGCGGGCGTCGCCTACCTTAAACAATTCACCTATAGATAGAATGCTTAACTTACAAGTTGCGTTTCGTTCTGTCAAGTGCTCTGTGTTAAACATAAAAATATCACACAAACGTTATAAACAGCTTTCCCTTCAAAATTGTAAAGTCAGTGAAAGAAATACTCCTCAACATTGAGTGACATTAGTGCCAGTGTCGACGATGGCGGAGCACTGGTCGTGGCTGACGGGCGCGGAGCCCGGCGAGTACACGTACAGCCCCCCCACGAGGCCCAGCCGCCCCCCGCATCGGCCGCTCGTGAAGCTGGCCACCAGTGCACATCTCCACACCATCGCCAGGTAAGAGCTCAACCTCCTCAACGATATCATGCACATTGTCAATAAGATAAGACAGCATGCCTAATATACTACCCTGGGCGACCCCAGCATTATACATAGTATAAAAATTAGTACGTTATTGAAACAAAATTTCATTATTTTCAGAAACGTTCCCTAATTATAATGCTAAAAAAATTTTTTTGTGTGTGTATAATTAAAAATTACCTTGAAAATTATTTAAATATGCCATAGAAGCCAACAGCTTCTACTCGGATATCTTTTCTTCACAGTAGGTTCATTTGTCACTCTCTTTGTAACCGTCAACATCATTACACTTCCTTTCAATGGATGAATAACATTATAAACTAAGCGAAGGTACTGTTCTGTTATTCACTCATACCTCAGCTTCATTATTACGTTGTGTTCGCGCTACATCGGCTTTCACAACATCATTTAAATGAAAAATAGTACTGAATTCTCAGTGGTACTGGAATACATTTCAACCAACTTGCGGTATATTTTATTCATGAATTATGTTCCTAATGTATTGCCAGCTTTTTGGTTTGCTAACAGTAACAATTTGAGAATATTCACTGATTTTGGAAAGCAAAGTTAATTTTGGCTTTGCGATGGGAAGCTGAAGAGCTTTTGTGATCTTGAAGTCTGTACTACATTTTTACAGAATTTATTTCCAGCATTTTATAGCGATCGTACCTAATCTTCTCTCAAATTCTCGTGTAGTAGTCTGAGAAAATTCGTTCGAGTCATCGTGCTCGTACAGGAAAAGTGGGTGAAAAATATGTGTGAAACTTGGTTTTGAACACGCACTAAGGTCGCAGAAAGGTAACACTCAAATCGAATCAAACACTTCGCATTTTAATGTTTTAAGCAGTTAATAAACGTAAATATAATATAAACGTAAACTGTCTTTCCAATTATCTTAAGTGCCGTTGTATAGCTACGATATGAGTGTACGACTGTGTGCCAGAATCGGTTTTAGAATGAATTTCAAGAGTTTTTACGTGTAAACACGATATGGCACTGCAGTCGTAGACTGCTCTGACAGCTTGATGGATTGTTGCAGCACGTTTGCGGATTTCGAATCGGCGGAAACTGTGAATGTTTCATACGAAATGGAAGAAATATGTTTCCGGTCAAAAGTTTGCTACCAAGTTTGTACCTGACCATAAATCACGTACGAGTATATATCCGTGTCTAAACCTCTATGTGGCTAAAATTAGGGGGGGTTTCCTCTGATGAGTCACGAGCAGAAACGTATTCTGGGACTGTTTCATCTCTACTAACATTTGAAGATTTAATAAAGGTCCAAAGTGACATATTTCAAAATTCTTATTGCTTACAAGGCCTATAGTACTCAGACGAGTAATGGAGTACGAGTTCACAAAAATCGTAAGTGGTTTTTATATGACTGGTTCCATGAACACAAAATCACAACAAGGTAAGATACCCGCGAGGTAGGGGACCAAAGACAATGACTAATCGTCATGTGGGCTGTGTTGCCAGCTATTCCGCTCACGTACTGTTGCCAGGGGAGGAATAAATATTTCCCCAGGAATCGCGACTGCTCTATATGTAAATTTTTATATTTTTTTCGCCAAATAACGTCCCGTATGTTTGTCGTGTCGGCTTTATTGTTTAGGGCATAACGGGGTGCAGGTGGAGAGCAGTATTTGATAAGAAGGACATAAATAAGGGTTGTGTCTTCATATTGTCATTTTACATTTACAGCTGCTGGTACCGAGTTTTATTTATCAGAGTTTATTTCGTCATCTAGAGACGATTCCGTACCTAGTGTGAAGAAAGCCGAAGTTTCCTCATTTTACTATTATGTATCCTTTTTTCTTTTTATAGCACTGTACTTACCTATATAACATGTGCTCTATTATTTGTTTAACATAATTTGTAGTTTATTTCAAATCACACATAATTTCAGATACTTTAGCTATTTTGACCTTGACTCTGCCCTGTACTTAGCTGTACTAACTTAAGTATTAATACTAGGTATATTATCTTTCCATCCAGTGCACCTAGTATTGCCGCCTGATACCTGTCTTTAGACTTCGCCATAGCAACTGATGACTATCAGTTATTAAACTATCATTAGGGAAAGTTGTTTCTCCTTCCGTGCGCGGTGAACTATTTGTTTTTTCTACCTCCATCATCCATCATACGAGTACAGAGCTGCAAGTTATTAATGTTGCCAGCCTAGGACTGGTACCAAACAATCCGTCACGTGCTAATGATGGCAACCCTGACAGCTTCCTTACCTGGCTAAGGGTGGGCAGGAAAAATGAAATAAGTTATCCAGTTTCGAAAGAAATTATGTTCGTTTTGCAACCTTTCTATTACTAATTTGACAAACTGTAAAAACATATCACATTTGACAAATATACCACATTCAATGACTGATTGACTTGGCTCAGGAGCCTACAAATCGGGGTACGTGGAGATATATATAGGAGAGGGCTATCCAGCAGTGGTTGCATAAAACCTGAAGAAGAAATAGTATGACTGAATCAACACCATTCACACAGAAAGGATATTACTAAATCCAATCTCAGATTGTGCTGTACGTGAACACACTTATCTGCCAATCGAACTAAACGAATTCTCGTAGGAAACTAGGTAACATTTCTAAAGTATTAGCCATTGAAGGGTTAGCTATTACAGATCCAGTTTTCCGATAAGGATCACAAAAGGTTTGTCCCGAAATCACTTCCTTTAGCTGTAAGGAACCGATTCTCGTTGCGACGGCAATTTGCCGGGGACTGCACTAATGCACTATCCATCACGCGAGCAGGCCTCCAGTGAGCAGTGGTCCGGGACCAATGGCCCGCGGAATGGGAAACGTGGCCTGAATACTGACGACGTAGTAGATGTTAATAGAGAAGTGGATTTAAAGTTTGAATTTGATGATGTAATGAAGTATAAGACAACATATCATGTAGAATGTTCCCTGCACGAATTATGATCGAATAACTCAGAATGTGATGAGCCTCGACCAATTCGACTGCTCGAATCATGAGGAGTGAAATTCCAAGAAACGTCCTTGGTGTTTCTTTAAGACTCGTGTCATCTCTATCTGGAGCTATGGCGTAGAAAAGGATAGCATGTATTTTAATGAAGACTGTAGGTACCTATTGTAAGGATGTTTCGTACAACTGACGGTTACTGTTAAAAATGAGACATCTATTGATGTAACATTCTGAAACAACAACAGCTTGTGCAATTGAAGTTGCAACAATTACTTTTGTCTCTATCCGCGTATGAAAACATTCTAAAATCCGGAATTAATGCCAAGAAAATTATCAATTCACGCCTACAATCGTTGAAACAGTAGCTGATTTATAACAGGCTAATAGTTGTAAAACAACTGATAAATATGTCGATGTCAATATCGCACAACTTATCGGTGCGCACGCGCAGTTTACGCCCGCAAATCAGTGCGCGGTGGACCGCCGGTCATACCCGGTGGTTAGGTGACTTGCGCGCATGCGCGACCCGCCCTATTAGATAATTGCCATGCTCAGCGCCCGCGGCATCCTCGTTGGCGATGACAAGCTCATGCGAATCTTCAAGGGTTCTGCCCTCTAAGGGTCTCGGAGAACGTGGAAACGATCGTGAAAGAAAACTTCTTGGTGAAAATGATACAAGACAAATAACAAAAAGCTTTTAGGACTTTTAGCTATTGCTTTGACTATAGCTCATACACAAGCTCGGGACGAAACGTCCAAGATCCTTATTGACTTGCAGTTTACTAAAACAATCGCTCGACTCTCTCGACACTTAGATATCTTGCAGATTTAACCTATTCGATACTGTTTTTGCAATAATTTACATTCCCTAAATATCTTATAAGTTTTCGAATGTAGGGACAGTGAAGTGATTTTACTCAGATGTAGTGTTTACGAAAACAAAAATGCATGATTCCATCTTTCGTACGTAATAGACAGTAAGCTATGATAAAGTAGACGATGAAACAAGATGTTACTGTTGCATGTTTAGTAGTAGCTACGTTTGTAACGTCCCTTAACATTATTATCATAAGTAAGTAAACGTCAACGATGTCTCAATTTGTAATGAGACTCGTAATGATATACAATAAACCAGAAAATAAAAAAAATGTCTACAATATAACGCGACTGCTCCACTACGAGTCCCATTGTAGCCGGTCAATGACAGACGGCAGCGGCTGGGAATTCTGAAGTACTGCTGCCACATTTAATAAACATAGTTAAGGATTGAAGAGTACCAGGAGATAATAAAGAAGACTGAGACAAATCAGCAATATGAGTCTCTTCTGGTTGCTGTGTGTTGTGGTCTGTGCCGCTATCAGCGCCGTGAGGGGGGATGCAGAGGTCATGAGCCATGTCACTGCGCACTTTGGGAAGGCTCTGGAGGAGTGTCGGGAGGAGGTAAGAAGAATTCACTTTATTTATGATTCTGAAATACTTGTACCCCTTAAAATGATTTTAGTGGATTTTCAGAATACTTTTCCATCTAGGTATGTACTTGGTTTGGTCCCATCTAGGTTAATACTTTCACAAATATCAACGTTGTAGAAGACATCCAGGGTCCTATTTCACAAAGCAACAATCTTTCTGATTACTTGTCTAAAATGCCAACGTTAATGCTGACTATAGGATGATAGACTGGAGATTTGTACTGATTTGTAATTAAAATGATTATTTCTTCGTAATCTGGGGTTCAGGTATCAAGATCAGATTCCTAGATAAGATTAAGATTGTTTTTAAGAAACCTAGTTCATTGCATACATACGTATCCACCAGTCAGGGCTGTCGTCGGACATCATGGAAGACTTCAAGCACTTCTGGCGCGAGGACTTCGAGGTGGTGCACCGCGAGCTGGGCTGCGCCATCATCTGCATGTCCAACAAGTTCGACCTCATGCACGACGACACCAGGGTCCACCACGTCAACATGGACGAGTACGTCAAGAGCTTCCCTAAAGGTATCACGTATATGTTACACTGTGGAGGTTATTGTAGATACAAAATACTCCATCACCTCGTCCCGCTTTCACTACATTTTTCTTCATTGTCGTTTTCCTCATTGCTGAGGGTTATGATCATTCTATGGAATGAAACATAGGACTATCTTGTCAGACTAAATGGGGTGCTATACCATTGCTTTCCCCTTTGCCATTGCCTTCAGAACATTCACTTACTCTGCTGGCTCAGCGACCTTAGCCTTAGCCGTAGATCTTGGACTCCGCAAGAGACGCCATTTCTCCCTGTCTTCCGCAATCTTCTGCCAGTTCTGACATGTCTTCCGCAATCTTCTGCCAGTTCTGACATGTCTTCCGCAATCTTCTGCCAGTTCTGACTAACAACAGAACATTAATTATATCATTTATTTATAACAGTTGTTACAAAATGGTTGGTGATGGTTACAGGTGACATCTTGTCGGCAAAGATGGTGACAATGATCCACACGTGCGAGAAGAAGTTCGGTGATATCACAGACGACTGCACGAGGGTTGTGAAGACGGCCGCTTGCTTCAAGGAGGATGCTAAGAAAGACGGCATCGCGCCGGAACTCACCATGATCGAGGCCGTCATGGAGAAGTACTGACCTTGTCGCCGCTGGCTGGACTTGAGTGCTCGGGACCTCGAGGTGTATAGGATAATAAGGAATATACATGTATTGTCAATCAATATAATATTTGTATCAAAATAGGGAGTCTTATGCGTAGGTAACAGTCTGTTGTAGTGGCGGATCTCGAGTTTCCTGTGATATTTAAGTCTACACTAATTTAGCTGACCTTGCATCATGATTATGGACTGACTGATCTTTATAGTTTAGCTTCTCAATTTAGAAAATGTAAAAAAATATCCGAAAGGTATAAAAATCACAGATTTGACGAATGCTCAATAACAACTGTTTTATTTCTTCTCCCAATTTGCAAATCAGTAATACGAGGATAGTATCTGAACCTTACCTCCATTCCGCCTTCGGACTACCAGGCGCGGGGAGGGGTTCCATCCTTATGTTGTTGATATCCCATCTGCTCGTACGAAGCGATTTGCTTCTTCGTTCATTATGCGAACGGCTAAGGAACTCTCTCTTTAATAAAGATTCATTAAAATTCAAATAAACCGAATAGAGTTCAAAACAGTTAAAATCATTTAAAAAAATAAAAAACCTTACCTTCCATTACATTGCTAATTCGCGACTGAAGCCTAAGCCTATAGCCGCTAAATTAGACCGACAATCGTGACATGCAAATAAGGTGTAAATGAGCGCATACGCACGATATCCCGCCATCACCCCACGTAGACACAATGGAGTATGATGCGCACTAATCAACAGTCCACATCATCATTACCCTGGAATTAACAAGCAAACCGATACGTTAATCAAACATCGAGAGATGACTTTGACAGCTTACAATTATAAGAGCAATTAAAACTGGAGATATAAATACTGGTGCAAATGGAAGCGATGATA
This sequence comes from Hofmannophila pseudospretella, assembly GCA_947369225.1. Classification (NCBI taxonomy): domain Eukaryota; kingdom Metazoa; phylum Arthropoda; class Insecta; order Lepidoptera; family Oecophoridae; genus Hofmannophila; species Hofmannophila pseudospretella. Next base: position 13,781,071 of record OX376327.1, on the reverse strand, counting down.
TTACTGAACCGGCTAAAATTATTACGACACGTGGTGAGGATTTGGAAAAGTTTAAAAAATGTTGAAAGTAAAACTAGCCTTGATAGTGGTGGTGTATTTGGCGATAGACATGAGAGTAGACTCGTCTCAGGACGTGATGAAGACCATGTCTATTAACTTTGCGAAAGCCCTGGATGCTTGCAAAAAAGAGGTACAATATTAAATATCAGAGTTTGATTGTTCTCTATTCAAGCCTAGTGAAACATTTTGACTTGTTTCAAGGCTGAGGTATCTGGAGAGAGAAAAGAGGAGGAAACGATTTAATGTCATGGTTTGACACATTTGTTCCTTCTTCACATTTAAATGGTGACCATGAAGGACAAAGTTAAATGTGAAGAAGGAAGTGTGTTGTAAAGTATATAGAGCATTGTATGACGTGAGATGACTTCTTTCTCTCTCTCTCTTGCTTGTCATTACTCCGCTCTGGAATAAAGCTCTAGTAAAAGATGTCTTGGTCTATCTTGTTTTCTGTGCCTCCATCAAATAAGAACGCTGTCAGGTATGCCTATGGGTGGCCTGAAATGACTAGTACAAACAAAATGTCTTGACATTTGACAAGGAGCCATCTAACTTCTGCCACAGCTGCAACTACCGGATTCTATAGACGCAGACTTCAATAACTTCTGGAAGGATGACTACGAGGTGACCAACCGGCTGACCGGCTGCGCCATCATGTGCCTCTCCGGCAAGCTCGAGCTGATCTCCCCCGACGGCTCGCTGCACCACGGCAACGCCCAGGAGTTCGCCAAGAAGCATGGAGCTGGTTAGATTATTTTATTTGAGTTAGGATTCTCGCACCTGTAAAAATATTTTTATGGGACAGAAATTAAGGAGGGAACAGATTATCTTTTCCTCTTTGAAATTCAATTTTTCGTCAATTATTGATTGTGATCTTGATATTGTTTTGTAAAGGATCAGTTTTATTTGCACTTCATATCTGAGTGCAGAATGCAGAATTTCGAGTAAATGCTCCTTTTGAGAAGGACTATCTGAATAGTATCACCAGAAAAGTATTCAAACAACGGTCTCTCTACTCACTTTTTAGAGAGGTTCAGCAATTTACAGTGTAAGGAACTTGAACACTTTTTGTGTGAATGTCGTCCACGAATCTGTTCATTCTGTTAGGCCCGGATTTCACGGGTCTGGTTCCAGTCCCGGTTCGGTTCGCTGCATTCAATACGAAGCGCTGACTTCAAGTGGCCGGAGGGTGGAACGCATGTGATTGGTTGCAGCGAAATACCCGTGAAGTCTGGGCCTTACTGCGGTTAGAAACAAGTCTAATGACCCACTGTGCCCACCAGATGAGGCGATGGCGAAGCAGCTGTCAGACGTGCTGCACGGCTGCGAGACGTCTGTGGCTCCTAACACGGACAACTGTGTACAAGTGCTCGACATCGCCAAGTGTTTCAAGGCCGAGATCCACAAGCTGGACTGGGCTCCCAACATCGACCTCGTCGCCGGAGAGATCCTGTCTGAGGGGTAGACATCAGAAAACTTATTGTAACTGGTAGAGTTTATGTTGTTGGTGATGATACTGCTACCTCTGATTTACAAGTTGTTAGACATGAAATTGTTTAAGGAGTAAGGTGTCTATGTCTATATGTTGACGCATTTTCCTAAAGTCCAAATGCTGCAGCATATTTAGATAACATTTTAGCATACAAACTGTGTGGGTCAGAAAGAGGTCACCACTGGCAACTTACTTGATTTGATTTAAATATACTTTCACCAGCTTACACAATCTATGTATGTAGTTCTAATAACTAGTGAGAGCACATTTAAATCAATTCAGTAGTTTTAGAGAAATTTGCGATCGTGTTAGTTGCCAGTGGTAACCACTTTCTGACCTCCATCTTTATTTATGCCCATAGCTCTAGAAGGAGCATTTTCACTTCAACGTTTTCAGTCATCAAATCGTGTTCGTGGATATAAAGGTTTAAGTTTATAAAGTGTTTTATCTGCCTTGGCCTACGCTGCGGTTATTTATTAACCTTATAGTTTTAGTATCATTGTTACCTGTTCCAAGATTATATGTGACAGCTTGTGCTGGAGGTGCAGTACCAGTTACTGTTGTGGTTGGCGAAGCGGACCTGGCGAGCCTACGGACCCCGTTACACGTTTACAGTTTTATTATTTCAACATTCCTTTTTTATTCCTTGTATTAACTTTTAACTGTTCAGTTTAACTGGTTTCCTTTCTCTCACTTAACTATTATTTCCTATTTGATAAATGATACGAAGGATTTTATTATAGCATTAAAATATGAGTATGCGTGTCTTTATAGTATGTTTATTTTATTATCTCTAATTAACCATTTGCAATGATCGTTGAATTAAACTGAGTTTAAAGCTTTATTTTTTTAAATTTATTTATTTATTTATAGGTAGAAAATTGTTACTCATGCATGATTTTAATAAAATGTAGGCACTTACCCTGAACTAGAGGAATATGTATTTAAAAAATCTGTCAATTTTCTTTGCAAATATTTCTTTACAAGTACTTTACCTTGCCTAGAAGTCATTTGATACAAGCGGCACCAAATTATGGTATTACTTCATTATAACCTAACCATGCCTTATTAGGTAATTAACGACCAATGTACGCAATTAGTGAAACTTGTAAAGCGAATAAACGATTTCAAAGCTAAACCTTAACTACCAAACAATCGTCAAAGTGTATTCATTGTTGCTACGGTACTACTAGAAATTAACATGATTCATAGTAAAAATGTAGTGGTTGCAGCCTTGTTAGTATTAGTTTGTACAACAGCTGACGAAGACAATGTGGCGGTTATGAAGACGTTGAGTATAAGCGTCGGGAGGCAGTTCAATGACTGTCGGCATTTGGTACAAATATATATAATCTTATGTACTAGTATGTGCTCGTATGTGCATGGGCGCGAATAGAACCTTTACATAACACTTTCCAACTCGGTTTAAGCACAGCAGAATTTTCCTCCAAAAACATAGCTTCTGCCGTATTGTTTCATCATTTTATACTAATCTCTTAGGTAAAGGACTCACATTGCTCTGTGAAATGAGTTCCAAAGTCCAAGGAAAGAGAAAACAGAGGAAGGAAGTGCTCAATATCTTAACCACCACCGTCCTCTGAGAAACCCTTTTTCCTTCCATGAACCTGACGATCTTACCAGAGACAACACAATGTCAAATACAATCGACACCCCAAGTGGCTGTACTGGGCATAAAGCAGCTTCTCTTTTAGAAATTGAACCAGGATACTCTTAAGAGTGCTACTAATAGCACGAGCCATCATGACCAGAAAACCTAACTTGCAGAACGTCTAAGTGCAGAATACCTATATGTAGTTGGTTATAGAACCGAAATATCCTCCAGAAGGTCATGATTAAGGAAACCTTGCAGATAAACTTCACGCAGGAGGTAGAGGATCACCTGCTGAACTACTGGAGAGAGGGTCAGGAGCTGGTGAGCCGGGAGCTGGGCTGCGCCGTGCAGTGCATGGCGCAGCAGCTGCGGCTGGTGGACGAGCAGAGCCGCATCATCGAGCCCAACGTCCAGGGCTTCCTCATGGCCAACGGCGCTGGTACTGGAGACCTTTGGGTTAACTAACTTTCGCCAGTTTCAAGTGGCTTTTACCTAAGAATTAAAAAAAATACAAATCCCGTTTTTTTACTGGAGACTTCTGTAAGTCGAAAGTCGATTGATTCCAAATTCCAATCAATTGTATTAAATGTTAATCCCAATATCTCTTTCTATGTCTATATTATCACTTTTATAAGAGGCGATGTCACGAGATATTAAGAAAGTTTAAGAACGTAAGGTTTAGGAACAAATGATCACAGAATACACCAGAAGGTCCAATCGGCTCACGCACACACGGGCTCCGCGAATAGGCGATTTCAGAGGAAGTCAAAGGAACTCGGGCGCAAAATACACGCGCTGTGGCGCGATCGAGTGGTAGGTATAACTTTTTGTACTTTTAATAAACGAAATATATTGCCAGAAATATTTTTCACAGGGCTGTTCCTTTTAAACTGGAAATTATAAAAGCGCTACGGTCGAGTGACGTAATCAAAATCGCGGACGCCCGGACCGGGCCTTCTGGTGTGTTCTGTGGTTTGGTTTCAGGCAACCAGTCATAGTCATTTAGTTAGTCATCAGACCTATATTCGGGACTTGTCTTTTAAATAAGAGAGTAAAGCGACAAATAAATTTTCTCTTTTAATTTTTCCTTCCTTAGACGATGAAATGATACAGGTGATAATAGAACGGTGCCGAAACTGTCGAGATGCGATCCTATTGCAGAAGATCGCAGACGACTGTACAGTGGGCCTGGAGTTCGCCGTGTGCTTCCGAGCTGGCATGCAGGAGCTGGGCTGGGTGCCCAACGTCGAAGAACTGCGGACACTGCGGGCCCTCTACCGGAGATATTTTAGAAACTATGATGTAGTCAAGAAGAAACGTAAAGGGAATAATAAATCGGTAGAAGTAAAGTCTAAGGTAAATGTAATGGAAAGTAAAAGGAATCAGACAGTCAAATCGGAGGATTTCATGTCAAATGTAAATGAATCGAAACATAGTATGCATCAAACTGTCAAACCGGTAGAAGTGACGTTAAATGTAAATGAGATGGTAATTAAAAGGAATCAAACTGCGAAACCGGAAGAAGTCACGTTAAAGGCAAACCAATCGCTAAGGAAAAGTTATCAGACGTCCAAACCAGTGGGAGTTACGTCAAAAGCAAATGTATCAATAAGTAAAAAGGAGCAAACTATGAAATCAATAGAAGTTACATCACGAGTAGATGAATCGAAGACGACAAGCATAGAATCTAAATTAGAAGTAAACAAAACGAAGATAACAGTTCCAGTTACTGGAAATATGACAGAATCGTTGCAAATAGTAAAATTAAATAAAAGTGTATATCCAATGGATGTCAAAGATTCGAGCATGAGTGCAATGGTTACTCTACCTGAAGCTTCCTACTCGGTGGCAAATAAAAAAGACGAGATAGCTGTAGCTGTCATTTTTGATACACCGAGTCCCGAAATATCAAATACTGCTACACATAAAAGAAATGAGTCAGAAAATGTACCAACATTTACAGAAACTGCGGTTGACAACCGCTAAGTTGATACATGAGAACACTAAGTTGAAATCAAATTATAGTGAATTAAACGCTACTATAGTGTAACGATGTCGACTTCATCGTCCATATCAACCTCCTTGCCATCAAATTCAACCTCATCGTTAGCGTTTATCTCATCTAATTTCGTATTGGCATCTTCATTTCTTCATTTAAATTCAAAATCATGTTCCCATTCCATTTCTAAATTTCATTATTCCATTAATTTCATTGTTTTATATGTACTTTCACTTTTTCTCTGTATTTTGTCTCGAACGGACGTCTCCCGTTCACTTTTATTTCCTACTACCTATTTCCTGTGTTACTGTTTCTGTGTTCTTTTCATTAAAATATATTATTTATCAACAAATTCTTCTATTACTTCATCTGCGCACTGTCCTAGAACCCTGCTAGCCGGCAAAAGAGGACAGACCGTAGCAATAGTAAGTAGAAAAAGAAGAAACGTGTCGTGGAAGTTCAATATTCAACTGATATGATAGAGGTACCCTGTGATTAGTGAAGATTAATATTTCTTAAGATAAGTTTCTTTTATTAATTCTCGGGTACTTCTCACCTCTATAAATCCCAAGAAATTTACAAATCCCACTTAAAATTCCTAGTCACAATGACAATGTTCAATTTGTAATTTCCATATTGCGAGAGCTAGAAACACTCGAGTTACCTAATTAGAACTACCTTTGACTCCTAGTTAGCAATTAATACTACTCGTACTGAAGGACAATTAAATGCCATTACAAAGTAACTCTTTGATCATTGACGACCTATTTATAACAGAGCATGAACAACCTTAGCCTGCTTTTTGAGCGAGCAAGCACGATGGCGGTCGTTAGTCATGTCTTTGTCACTTTAGTAGTATTAGCAGCGGGTTTGAAGGAGATACATTCGTCGTCTGACACGATGAAATCAATCACGTCCACTTTTATGAAGGCATTGGATGAGTGCAAAACTGAGGTAAGAATATGAACTTTGATATTTTTTTAAATGAACCAACAGGTGGGTTTAAAAATCTTATGAAAACTTTTCATTAATCTCAACTACATCTATATATGTTATTTGAATTACTTTGTATAACCATTATAATTAAGAAGAAAAGATCTTGTACACTTTTTATATTTAGATTTTAGCAAAGCTTCTGATATTATTCGCGGCATAAAAGTTGACCTAAAATGGCGGATGCGCAGTAACAAATTTCGGGTCTCAATCGAAGTGCGGTATGAGGGGCGGGGGCTGGGGGAGGGGCCCGCGTAACCAAACGGGATTTGTGTTGTACCTGCGCGGAACGACCGCCATTTTAGGTCAAGTTATATGCCGCGAATAATACCTTCGTTCATATAGCAAATAAACTCAACTTTTACCACATTCTTGTAGTTGAACCTCTCAGACCACGTGCTCCGAGACCTGTACTTCTACTGGAAGGAGGACTACGCGCTGATGAACCGCGAGACCGGCTGCGCCATCGTCTGCATGAGCAAAAAGCTGAACCTCCTCGACCCTACCGGCAAGCTGCACCATGGAAACGCCAAGGAGTTCGCCATGAGTCACGGAGCTGGTAAAGTTTATGTTGAAGGTTTACGGTTTTTTGGATCCCGGAAAAAATAATAATTATCGTCTGAACATTTCCTTCTACGTAAGTAGTTAAGGTATCCGAACCGAAGCCTCCTCTAAGACCCGAATGTTTATCTAAGTGCTTACGGACTGGTGATGTGACCTTTGGTGGTTCGGTGCCTCTACTCAAATTGCAGGACCTTTTTAGTCTGAGTATCATTTGTGATTCAATAATGTTTTCAGTGGTAAGTGTTTTGTCATTCGTCACTCTAAGAGAGATACCTAGATGAAAGGAATAATCCTCTCTTTGTACCTATGATGCACTTACTGGCCCACTGTTGTTTTCCGATGTTCTTTCTCCATTTTATGTACTTTCACCATCACCATTCGACCTCCTCTCCCCAGCTGACGGCACGGCTTCGCAGCTGGTGATCGCCATCCACGAGTGCGAGTCCCAGGCCTCAAGCGTCGCGGACGTGTGCGAGAGAGCTCTCGAGATCGCCAAGTGTTTCCGCTCCGCCATCGACAAGCTCGACTGGACGCCCAAGATGGACGTCGTCATCACCGAAGTCCTCACCGAGATATAACAAAGTCTCTGCTTATACTGTTTTAAATAAATTGTTTATATCCGCTCACTGCTTATTAAGGTATAACCACATCGTCTGCTCATGTTGTTTTATTCGAATCAATTTAAGTACTTTATTGTTTAAAATAAATCACTATTGTGATATGTATTCTTATTTGGATCTGTATCTCTTATTTCTTCTGTTTTCTAATCTTCATCAAAAGTATTGCAGGTTTCATAATTATATTTGAAGCATACGTTACCTCAGACTATACTTTTCTACTTATGCACTTTAAAATTATGATTTTTCCCAACTTGCACATAACGCTTTTAGCGTATTCCATAACCTTGATGACGTTTCAAAAAGAATTTGGCGTAATTTTGATTTCTAACCATTTTTTTTGGTAAGAGGACCAATTTATTTTATTTTGTATATAAATTATAGATACATAAGATACATACAATTAAATATATATTCCATCTAAAAAAAAGATAAGTTAATTAAAATTAACATTACCGAACTCCCTCCCAACAAGATTCAAACCCGCCTTCCCCATGTAACCTCCCCGCTGGGAACTCTCCTTCCATTCACAGTCGTCCTCCCTCGCATTTCCATTCTGTTGCACTTCCGTGATTCGACCTTGTGTCGCACTTCCGTAATTCGCACTTCAGTGATGTCGTATTTCAGTGATTCGCACTTCGGTCGTGTCGCACTTCCGTGAGTCGACTTTAAGTGGTTAGGTCGCATACTGGTACACCAATCAACCGCTGAAAGGCAGCTCCTAAAGCAGCCGTTAACTAAACATTGCGAAATCAGCGCTGGTAATTGTGCCATAAGTTAGCCGGTATCTTCCCATTAGGCGGACAGCACAATCGCGATCCCTCGTAGATCAGGTTCGAGCTCACCTAGAGCTGGTGTTGGTGTCGGGACCTTAACTATGTGGGATTGAAACGACAGAGACCTCGGCGTGCCGGGGGTCTGGGCGACAAGAAGCAAGATTTGAATTCGGAAAACTAATTGTAAACACTGCATGTGACGTCAGTTTGGATTTAAAGAAAGAAAGAATTTATTTTCAATAGCACACACATACAAACAATTAGGAACAGAAGATAAAAGTAATATTAAACAAATATATTGTAAAAATAAATAAGCAAAAGTAATTAAGTTTGATGAAGGTGGGACTGCCTGAGCCTGTTGCCGCAGCGCTTTCATACTGATGATCTTTGTCTGATTTTAATTTTAGCTTTATTTAATTTAATTTTATCTATTTACTGCTAAAGATTTTCTATTCCTACACAGATGATATAAAAAAGCTACTTAACAGTATTATGAAACTGTATAAAATCCAAAAAGATGTATGATTGATAGTACTTGATAAAGAAGAGGAAAAACATAATATTCTTAAGGAAAATTCTTCCATACACTTTTATTTTCATCCCATTCACTTTTACTTTTTGAGGCACTGCATCTTAGTTGAGGCACTGCATCTTAGTGAGGCACTGCATCTTAGTGAGGCACTGCATCTTAGTTGAGGCACTGCTTCTTAGTTGAGGCACTGCATCTTAGTGAGGCACTGCATCTTAGTTGAGGCACTGCATCTTAGTTGAGGCACTGCATCTTAGTTGAGGCACTGCATCTTAGTTGAGGCACTGCATCTTAGTGAGGCACTGCATCTTAGTGAGGCACTGCATCTTAGTGAGGCACTGCATCTTAGTTGAGGCACTGCATCTTAGTTGAGGCACTGCATCTTAGTTGAGGCACTGCATCTTAGTTGAGGCACTGCATCTTAGTTGAGGCACTGCATCTTAGTTGAGGCACTGCATCTTAGTGAGGCACTGCATCTTAGTTGAGGCACTGCATCTTAGTCCTCAAACGCATCAAAAACCCTCTAATATTAATACAGTGAGATGAGATGTCTATGGGCGATGGTGACCACTTACCATCAGGTGACCCGTTTGCTCGTCTGCTCTCCTTATTTAATAAATTTAAAAAAACATTAAAAAGGTTTCACGAGCCTCTGAATCCCTCCCTAGCTCCGGAATGCCCTAGGTTAGGTGGTGCTAGGCTTAATCGAGCTTTGATGTACTGATAGGAGTTAGTTGTAACCGTGCCATGGCGTGGCGGGATTATGCGGAAGGGTATTGTTTGGATTTATGGGATATGGTAACGGAGGGGTTAGCGGTGTAGGCATGGCAATTGACATGGTTTAGTTCATTAAGGGAATTTATGGTGAGACTGATTTTTCAAAATTTTTACACCTAAACCCGCTTTTGACCTCAGTCTCACCTGGTGGTAAGTGACGATGAGGTCGAAGGTGGAGCACACGGGCTTAGTAAGTACTGGATCTTCCGTAAACACTGCCGAAAAACATAAACGCCAGAACGCGAAGATATTTCTAGAAGGCCAGGTGGACCCTGAACTTAACTCTGAATCCTTCCACCAGCAAGTTACTCGTGTTTGCCGCCTCGTATGATACGATTATCCACTGGGATATTATTCTATTGGATATGTACTTACCATTGTCATTTTATGTAGCCATTGAACAACCTACCTTTTCCTACAAAAATACTCTACCGAAAGGTTGTCTGGAAGAGATCGCTCTTATCGATAAGACCGCCTAGATTGTATTAATTGCTCTGTACGCATTGTTTCATACTAAGTTTTCGTGCGATAAAGTGTATTCATTCATTCCTTCTTATTCCAAATCCGTCCCATACTTCTTCTAAGTCGTGTTCCTCATTGCCGAGGGTCGTGGTCATTCTAAGGTATTAATCACATAGAACGACTCTCGTGGCAGATTTAATGGGGTGGTTTGCCTTCCCTTCCCCATTTCACACACTGGATATCTCGGTGTGCACGTTTCTTCACGATGTTCCTTCACCGTCAGAGCAGTCGGTAAATGTACGTAAGTCTTACATGGAAAAAAATAACTTTCGAGTCCCGTTTTGTAACTTTAATAAACGCAAGAATAAGAATTTCCAATAGAAAATAATCGCAACTCACACCTATCACCCTAGTACTCGTAAATCAGAAACAAACACAACAAAGAGGCTACACACCGTTAACCCATCCCATTTTATTCCCCGTCCTCGCTGGGCCCGCACCTGGCGCCAAGGAGTGACGATATTTACTTTTATTGTTTACCTCCCCCTCTTTCGAGACCCCCCTGTCTGACGGGAATGCTGAGCAGACAAACACGTGGTTCCTAAGCTTATTTATTATATTTTCCCGACATGAATCTCATGTTTCGTCGAGTCACATGTGGTTTCCGTAATTTTAGGGAGAGGTTTCCATTTTATTTTCTGAAATAGTAACAAACTGGGAAACAGCAAGGTGTTGCAATATGTTTCATGTTGCGAGCTGTTGGAGATTGGGTTTGGGATCTCGTCATACAGTACTTATGATTCATTGTTTTGGAAAAATTGACTTGTGTAGCACTGCCTTAGGATTTGACTATTTGAGATGTTAAATTCACCATATGGTTACCTAACCATATATATATTTTTTCGTACTGATAATTGCTGTTGCGCCCAAGCCTAGAGGAAGACTTAAAAACTACTATAAGAAGCGACTGCCTAAGGGCACCCAAGTGTGTACGGACCTCGGCTTAGGACGTCGCTGGGGTGGGAGAGGTCGGGGAGAAGCGGCCTGGAATACGCCGACAGTGCGTGTAAGCGCCAGAAGCGGGTCGCCGCCCGCGCCGGCGTGGGCGGTATGTAGGTGCTGTGTGTGAACTACTATCGGGTGGTGTTACCTAACCATAATTATGGTGAATTGATGATCTTAAATCGAAAACTGTTCATGAATCAAGATTCTTTGTCTTATACAATTAATGAAAATGAAATAAAGTTCTAAAGAGTAAACAGTTCCTTTATTATTGATCCTTTCACCACTAAAATTAAATATCAAAATATGACATTAAGCTAGTTAAATAAAAGGCTGGCTGACGAGAGTTTTATTAGCGAGAAGCTTACTACACCTATTCCAGTATAACTAAAATCATTGGTCCTTTGCGACCAGAAATCGAATCCTTACAAACAAGCCATTGACATCGACTACCAGACCGCTGTGTCTCCTTCAGAGATTACTTAATGTCAGTCATGATCTCCTCGAGCACTGCCTCCATGGAGGGTGCCCACTTGAGCGCGTGAATTTTGGTGCGGAAGCACTTGGCAGTCTCCAAGGTTCTGGAGCACTCGTCGCTGATACCGGCGTTAGTCTTCTCGCACTCATGGATTATGGTCACCAGCTGCTTTGCCATCTCGTCATCTGTGAAGAGATATAAAGGTTACAGACTGTTAAACCGGGGATTCTAAAGAACTGAGCCTGACGTTCAAAGATGCTTATTAAAATCATCCATTCCATTTATACAACGTCACTTTTTTCACTCTAGATAGTATACATACCCTAGAACGAGGACTCGTTCAGAAACGGTAACTCAATTCAGATAAGACTGAATCGGAGACAAATTAGAGGAAACTTACATCCGGCAGTGGATGGACACTGGTTGAAGAGAGAGAGAATCATCCTAAAACATGTTTGAGAAGAAAGTTAGTGAAGGCATGCGAAATCCACCAATCAGCACTGGGCCTCTATTGTGGATCATGGAACGAGGCCAGATACTGATACCGACAAATCATCCTAGAAATCCAATTTGCAGCAAAATAACTTTTTGGACAACATTGCATCACCGCTGAGTACTGGGTCATTAGATTCTACCGTAGAAGTAACTTTCTTACCAGCTCCATGTGTCTTGGCGAACTCGTGCGCATTCCCGTGGTGCATATTATTTTCGTCGTCTATCAGCCCCAGCTTGCCGGTCAGGCATATGATGGCGCAGCCCAGCTCCTTGTTCACCAGCTCATACTCCTCGCGCCAGAAGTTGTAGAAGTCCTGTATTATGTGGTCAGGCAGGTTCAGCTGGGAAGCAACACGAGATAGTGGTTATGGTGAATTAAAGAAGTTACGGATCGGGTTCAATGATTGAATGATGATTGACTTGATCTTGAATCTTTGTTATTTAGACATATTAGCTTACGAAGTCTATAAGTATCTGTCTGTGAAGAGACTCAATTGTAACTATGTAATTAACTACGGATTACTCACTGCTGAAAGTCGGAAGTCATCAGATTAGTTTCGGTCTGTTTCGAAGGCCTGGATCACGGAGAGTGCGATGTGGACGCGAAGGCGTCGCACTAATACTTACGTAATTAATTACTAATACTTAATTATATATTTAAAATGTCTCACTATAGTTTCAAGGCTGAATTGTTAACTTTTCTTTCCTGGGTAAGAGTGGTTCTAAATAATTAGGTATCTAAATAATTCATCAAATGATCAAATCCATCGATTACATTATTTCAACGTCAGGTTTCTAAATATTCTATAAGATTAGAGTGTACGTACTACACTGCAATATTGCATGATACATGACACTTGGTTTAAAAATCGTTAAGCTCTCTACCGATGTCAATTTTCTTATCCTTACCTCTTTTTTACACTGATCAATTGCCTTTGAGAAACCCAAAGTCAATTTCTTCATCACCTCCTGCGACGCCGTCGACCTGTCCACTTTCAACACCAAGCAGACCACACAAACCGCAAACAGCCGCCATTTCGCGTTCTTCGCCATCTTGTCAAGTCCGTTGCTTAGCAACAACTACTCTTCCTTCTACAGCTCCGTTACTTTTATGATGTTTCGGCTAATTATGAACAGTGATCTGGATTCACGGGGTATTTTTAATTGCTGTGCTTAGTTCATTAACGGATGGTGTAATTATAGTTCGGTGAGGTGCGATGAGTGGTGTCGATTCATTAGGAGCCTTGTTAGATCAACGCGTGATTGCTGTAAAACATGGGTTAGGTATTACTAATAACAGATTTACTACAATGTCTTACAATGTCTTTGATTGTAGGTCGACAAAACTGTAATATGGTTTCTCTGTCTGTTCTGTCACCAGCTACAATAATACTGTTGAAAGTGTATCATTCCGTAAAGCCTCGTCTGCACTAATGTACGGTAAATATTTCGTCGTTATCTCTCTTGTGTGATGGGCCTAAAAATGTGTTCTAGTGTAGATAAGTCATTTCAGGCAATAGTAATTTGGAACCATAAAAGTTTCATCTTGTACATTAATTAGAAATATTATCTCCAAAATTTGATGAATAGATGTACTTCGAATCTAATAGATACTGGGGTCCGGAACTCCTTAATTTTTTCAAGGATGTTCAGCGTGCCTCATCGAGGCTTCTGGTGACCGCAAGGCTGGCTGGCACTTACCTCGGCCAGCACATTAGCCTGGCCATACAGAGAGGGAATGCTGCCAGCGTTCTGGGAACACTACCTACCTCTTTTATCTTTAATATTCCCCTTCTTATTATTACAAATTATAATATTTATTCATAGATACTTACATTTAAATTATTGTATTACAATGCCTTCATCACAATCCTCAGTCATTCCAGGTACGTTAGGGTATTTCCTTACCATTTGTATTCCGTCCTCGAACATCACGCGCACTGCTGAGCGGATCTGGAACGACCTTAAGGTTATCGACTCCATTAAAATTCATCGAACGTCAGTTTAAGATTTCAGATTGTATGGAGCAGTGCTAAACCATTGATTAGCGAAGTGATAAGGAGCTCTGACTAAGAATTAAATGACGTTAGTTAAATATACAAGAACATTACACCTACTGGCATCGATTCCGGGGTCCGAATCTAAAGCTACAATAAAATTAAATTGTCACGTTCACTCTTCTTCTTAAAGAGTATTCATTCATTCATTCTTATACTAGATTGTGTACGAGTGAGCGGGACGTTCCGTTTAGCGATGCGTTAAATTTGACGGCCACTCCGGAATCGATGCCAACTATAGAAACTTATAATACAATAGAAGCCATCTATTATTATTTAAAAAACATTTCAAAGCCGTATTACTTGATAAGCAAATGCTTGGTATTCCGTAGCGACTACTGCCTTTATATATATTTTCGACTCATTATCTTTTCTAACATCTATTTTTTTTTAATTGTATGTCCCGCTCGTCTTACCTTTTAGTACCTCGACCGGCTAAAGCAGAATATCAGCGCCATGTTTTAGACTACCCTAGAGTATGGCATTATGCTGAGCTGAGGCCTATTTGGTGCTGCAGCATGTACGCCGTGCATTATTATTAATTTAAATTAAGAATATATTATATAGTATATATGTATACACTTAATTGCGTGTGTGCTGCAGACAGCAAATAAACGTTTTTCTATTCTATTCTATTCTATTAAATGAAAAAAAACAGACAATTTTACGCCAGGTCCACAGATATTTCCGACTTACACATACCAAAATGTCTGTGATTTTGGTTCAGAATCGAGAGTAAATGTACCTACCTACAGTGTAGCTTATAGTGAGTAAGTGGCATGCCATAATATAAAGCTTCCATTACAATTAAACATAAACAAGAGGAGCTTAATCGCTTGCTAATTACCGCGCATTGAGCCGACACGACAATGTGTTTAGTGCGGCCGCGCCCGTGACGTCTATTACGTGCTAAGGCTCGGACTACACGACGACGGTTCCAGCGACGGTTCGGTACCGGCCGTGTAGTCGACTGCATTCAAACTCATTCGTTGCGCTCAAGCCCCGCCCACTCGGTTCAGGAGCCGCGCAGGCCGGTTCCAAGTGGAACCGTTGTACGTGTAGTCGACAGCGCATTTTTGTACGAGTTTATATGAAACACCGGTTCCATGGAACCGACCGATACTGGAACCGTCGTCGTGTAGTACGAGCCTAAGGCAGTGCGCAGCTCCATTGTATAACGGTACGTCAACGTCGAAGCAAAGTTACGAGTATTTGGCGACAAACTTTGTATAAAAGACGCTAGTAAGGCAGATCTTGAAGGGGTAACATGCTACCACCAGTAAGATTCCTCGGGTTGCTCGCCTCGGGGTCCGAGACTTTTCTGCGAATGTCACATGTTCGATGAACAAACAAATTAAGGCCGGGACTACATGAGCCGGTTCTAGAGTCGGTTCGGTTCGCTGCAGCCAATCCTAAGGCGCTAACTTCAAGTGGGGAAGGGCGGAAATCCGCGGAACGCTTGTGATTGGCTGCAGCGAACCGAACCGGCACTGGACCTGGTGCCATGTAGTCCAAACCTTAGACGCTTACCCAGTGGCGCTTATTGCGAAGCTTGTCACGGGATGTCACGCGGGTCGTGAGTGACGGACCGGGCGGGGCAGTGGAAACAGCAACGCGTCTAACGTCACGTCGCTAATCCGGCGTCAGTCGTGGATTACTCTTCATTAGGATTATTTAGCGCGCTGGAGGAGATTTATCGCAGCGATAAGTTCCCCTGCACCCCGCTACAAGTACGCTTGAACTTTGCACATGAGATAAAAGCCACCATGTGTCGCTTTTGCTTCTTTGTTACACAGGTGCACAGTATTTTAGCCAAAGAACCAAGATTTCTGAATAATAACAAAAAATTAACATTTTTCAATTTTACTTAGGTCATTATTACAGCTAGATATCTGGTTATCTATAGCTAAACATTAATTTGTCTTCCTAAAACAAAAACGTAGAGTTAAAAGCTCTGACGAAAACATACTATGACAGGGGAGAGTTGAAACTGGTATTAAGATCAGGCTAATATAAATGTACTCTTAGAAGTTGGAACCATTTACTCAAAATAATAAGTTGTGTCATAAACTCATAAATTATCCGTAGCGAGTCATTCTCTACTTACACCGTCAGATTGCTTTCCACTGTGAAACAATAAAGTGCATATTATCATCATCAGCCTATAAATGTCCTCACTGCTGGGGCACAGGCCTCCCCTTGCACAAGCGGGTACGGGCCACGATCCACCGAGCGGGCCCAGCGCTGATTGGGGGATTTCACACGCATTCGAAAACTTTTAATTTCCTCAGACATGCAGGTTTCCTCACGATATTTTCATTTACCGTTGGAGCAGTCGGTAAATGTACGTAAGTCTTTGAAAAAATCAGAAAACTCATTGGTACATGGTATTGCACGGTTTCTAACCCGGACCTCCCGCATGTGAGACCGGCGTCCTAGCCACTAGACTACCGACGCTGCATAAAGTGCATACCGCACACTAATTGCAATACAATAATGTACGCAGTACGTGTACACAGTATCGCGGTGTACAGAGGGCGACGCAACGCATCGATGCGGCAGACAGATTTATTGGCGCAGCGGCTTTTTAATTACGGGCCGTAAAGTACGGGGGGTCGCGGGCAACCGCACCGGGACCGTGGTGGAATCCCGCGATTACAATTTTTTATAGACTATAATATTGTCTCCAACGGCTAATACTGTATTCCAAAAACAAAGAAATAAAGACATAACTAGGTACTTTTTAGCAGCACAATCGGATAATGGTGTTGTACAGTCAACAGTACCATAGTACGGAGACGCGGAGAGTAGAAGGTCCTGTTCAACTGATGGATTTTATGTAGAGTGCATATACAAGCGACTTTGTAATGGATTTGGACCGTACCCATAGAAATCTATCTTTCGGTTATCGAGATTTCTATTGGTTCGGTCCGATTCCGTTTCAAAATTGTTTGCTCATTTCTTTTTCTAGAATTCTCATGAGTTTATTCGATCTTGAGAGCATTATATTTCTAGATTATATTATATTTCAGCTCAACTCAGCTCAAGTTACCTATTGATATTGTGATACTATTTGTACAACTAAATTATTCATTATGTAATTGTTTATTTTAATTTTGTTTCAGGTAAGCCCTATAACAGTCACCGAACGTCCCTTCATCCAGAAAGGTAACCTATTCAAACCTAGATTGGCATCAATCCAAACAGACAGCATTATCAACATTGCAACAGTCCACCTGCCCGCAATCCCGGGTTAATCCCGCGAATCCCAGCGAATCCCGGAGGAATCACGGGCTCCGGACGGCGACAGCTGCGTGTAACGAGGCCCTTATCTCGCGCTGAGTGATCGCGCAGATTTGTCGCACTGACCCTTAAGACACTGGGCCATAGAGCTAGGTAAACGTCTCAACTAATTTTTAATCATGTCCCTTCGTTATGAAAAAGTATGAGAATGAGATGATGTTCCTGAATGTTACTACCTACTTACCTTTTTCATATCTTCACACTACACTGTCGCTAATCTCTTTAATGTCCAATTAACTTCAAAGGTTGCCTGGAAGTGATCGCTTTAAGCGATAAGACCGCCTTTGTACATATCGTGCTACTATTCCTGTAGTTTTTACTTTTCCTGTATTTGTGTACAATAAAGTGTTTCTATCTATCTATCTACCTACTACTGTTGTTATTACTACTTGTACTGCTGCCGCTGAGCCAACGACCCGATGTGGATCTTATCCTCTACCAAGAGACGCCACCGCTCCCTGTCTCGAGCCACTTCTTTAACCTATTATTAACCTAATATTATTTTCTTCTACTATCTTTTTTAACCTATTATTATTTTTCATGTCGTAAAAATTTTTTGCATGCCATAATAATGTCGAAACATGTATGATCTATTCCAACAATACTACTATCTTATATGTACCGTGTTTCGTGCGAATACAATACATTTCATTTCATTTCATGTCATTTCCCTCCAGTTGTCGGAGTGCAACTCACGCAGGTCACTCTCCATGGATACCTGGGGCGACCAGCTGGACGACGTCCTATCTGTGTCCCCGGGTATTCTCTGAATGTTGTCCACCTCTTTTTGACTGATTGGTGATCGATTACCCTTGTGGGAATTTACTTATCAATTTTCAAACACCACCTCTTTGTCATATCATAACTCGTACATGTCACATTAATTTAGATAATCGCGAAAACTAAGGATCTACAGTTTTTTTAACACTTTAATGCACAAAAATAGTAGCTTAAAATAGTTAGCTGGTAGAAAATGCCGCATGGCGAGCTTAATACCATGCGGCATTTTCTACCAGCTAACTATTGGGTTAAACAGATATTGCAAGGCGGGTGCATATAATTAAATAGAAGAGAATTACTAATTATTATGATTTACCATACAATAAAATACCTACTCGTATAATATATAATAATATACCTACACGTATGCTACTACATAACAATTTTAAGTACATAAATACAGTTAATTGCTGGCAACTAATAATGCTAGTAAATTGAGAAAAATATATCTATCTTACATACATACATAGCTAGAATTTTATTTCAATGACAACAAAGTAGACATATTGGGATTAAACATTTCGTCAAGTTAAGTAAACCTAAGTAAACCGAGTCTATCCGTCAATAACTCTATACGTAAACTGAAACCGCGCTCACGCTGTCTCAAGACGCGGCTTATCTTCAATCGCCGGACATTTACCCGGATCCCCGGACCCCCGGACATCCGGACATCCGGACTTACGGTCACCCGGGCGGACATTACACTGATATACGGATTAGTGCAGGCTCCGGGGGGTCGGCCCGTCTTAACTAAACGTTTCACATCGAAGTGTTGTCCAATAACTTAGCCTAAGCGGCTGTTAATAATGCCTTTGCTCTATATTACTAAGCTGTATCTGAGTGGACACGGGCGACCTCTTAATATAGAAAACATTCTTAAGTATCTCATGCTAGATTTCTAACTTGTATTAGAATTTTGTAGTTTTGATCTGACATTTTTGTAACCGACCCGTTATTTTTGCGTCCCAGCGTACCACACGCTGGGACGCAAAAATAACGGGTCGGTTACAAAAATAGCAATAGGTAAAGGAAATCGAGAGTGGTGTGATCTGACACCCTGTCAGATCACACCACTACGATGTAGTTTGCCAGAAAATTCAGACTTTAAAAAAATTCAAGATGGCGGCCAGAGGGCCGTTTTGTTTAGGACAAATTCTCCCATACCTATGTATAGGAGAATTTGTCCTTAACAAAACGGCCGCTCCTCTGGCCGCCAATTCTCCCATACCTTTTATGGGAGAATTTGTCCTTAACAAACCGGCCGCCCCTCTGGTCGCCATCTTGAATTTTTTTTAAGTCTGAATTTTCTGGCAAACTACATCGTATACTCTGTCAGATCACACCACTCTCGATTTCCTTTATTGCGATTTTTGTAACCGACCCGTTATTTTTGCGTCCCAGTGTATAATACGATGGCATCAAGTGGACTCGAGAGTAACATGTGTTAAGTTCTGACGTAAATGAAAAACTGGAGCGGTATGTTTTTTATTATTAATGTTTTTTTTAAAAAGCATTGGACATTATCGGAGCAATGAGATGTAAAACCATCGATGGCTACGCAGTCCTCGCGCACTGGCCGGACGCCAAACGATCGCCGGTGACCGGTGACCGGTGCAGATAAATGCGTTTTCATGACCGGTTAATGTGCAGTACTAATTTGTTGCCATTTTTGCTGATGTTAACATCGTCGGTAGCAATTGTTTTACAATATACGAGTACGTAGTACGTAAAGTATATTTTTTTATTAGACGGACTAAACTGACAGGTGCTAATGTCAGTTTGTATAATAATGTTGCCATGTTTAATGTAATAGTGGTGGTTATGGATGTCCGTTCATATTGTCATGGCGTGTTCGTCCTATTTTATTGTTTAAAAACGGTTTACAGTGGTTATTTTTTCGTAAAACTAGTGTATTTTACCTAAAAATCGTCCGTGTTAAGAGAACGTTATATAAGACAGTGAATGGTAGTGAAGACAGTGACACTTGTAATGCAAGCCACTAGGCATTCCTAGTGCACACGACTCTCCCATAATCTCGACGTTGGTAAACTGTTTTTTTTTTCAAAACAGACGCCAAAACGTTCGAGTTGTTTTCTGACACGGTCATTGACCACATTGCAGAGTGTACATATATAATATAAATAACAGGGGACATTAATTATAGAAAAAAAACTGCTAGTTTATTTTAATCAAAAGACTGTGTAGTGAAATTGAGATCAATGGTTTCAATTTAATTAAATGTAACCACAATTCAAGCAACATAATGAAAGCAACAATTCAAGCTTCGATAGAAATATTGCGTTGGGCAGGTACCATCATAAATTGTTAGGTACAGTACAGAACTCTATAGATGAATAACAGAAAGCGTTAGATAATGGTTATTTATCAAACCAGTCGATAATTACTGGCAATGGACTACTCCCCGTAGTGATGTATGGCTACAAGTTGGTACACCACCACCGCCACTAATGCAGTCGCACTGACAAAGTTGTAGCAACGTTGTGATAGTACGGCGGGCGGTTTGAGTCTTATTTCAGTAAAAAAATAAAGTTTAATTTTTTTTGTCGTAAAATATTTTTTTATATTTTTTTGCTAATACTAACATACTCGTACGGCTAACCCTATTAAAAGGTTTCACCGGAAGTCTTTGGAAATATTTGTGGACCTGAGCACGGCTACGGAAATATAGGTACCTATGCTTAGAATCTCGATTTCGGCTTTTCGAAGACGGTTGTGCAGGTCCACAGATATTTCCGACGACGGGTAGTATTATATTATAATGTAGGTATGACAGTGCTCAATGCTCATGCTTTTTTCTCAGTGATCCAGCTAGGTGAAATTTCAATACTAGTAGCGACACCTGTCGGCATCTCGGAGCAATCGCTGACACGCTCAATGTAAGAGAGTATTTAGTTCCGCTACTGCACACAAGATGGCAGTACACTTTCATTTTCAGACTACTATTTTTCCTTTTGTATTATTTTATGGTTTAAACTGTATAGTTTTTCTGCGAGTGATTCATTTTTCATTCCATATAATGTGGACTTTATAATATTGCTTACGGATTTCAAAATAAAATCTTTCAGTTATCGGAGCCCGTAGGATATAAGATCGCTGTTATCACATCCTACATACAGACTGTAGTATCTTATCAACAAGTACATTCCACAAATCCCCCTGAAACATAAACTATTGACTATTGGTCAGTTTAATTTCCGGTCAGCGCATACATCATAACACAACCCTTCTTCCGTCTCCTTCCTTTTGAGATAAAGCGAAGAGGACAGTCCCAGTGTATGAGCTATCTTAACTTGTATCTTACCCTTTGATCTGTATCGTAATAAATCAACGAAAATATGTGGTTCCAGACGACATTTCAGTATTATTCACCCTGGGGTGATACCACGCCTTTAACCTATTTCTGCCGCAAAGTGTTCCTGTTTGAAGGGTGAGAGAGCCAGCGTAATTGCCTACGAAAGAGGCACTCTATCCTCAAGGTTGGCACTCAGCAGCGTCTCGAAATCTTTGTATTAATGTTACAGTGAGGTGGAGACGTGTATGGGCAATTAGGCGACGGCGCACCGTTTGCTTGTCTATTTCTTCGACAGAAGTCAGTCTTAAAAATCATAATTAATATTTTATGAGAAAACAAGGCATTACTGTAGTTTGTTTTATAACTTGTGGAGCCTAACCTATTATTAAGTAATCTGTGGCCTAAACATTCAATACAAACACGGTGTAGCTAAATATCCATAAAAGAAAACTCGCGGGGGCTGTATTTTATGATGAAGTGGAGAATATGTGCTGAATGTCTTTACCGTTACATTTTATAAGTACTAAGTACTAACTTACCTATTCTTTATTTGCTGGTACAAAAGTATGGATAGTTATTACAGTTGTTAACTTATGACCGTTTTATAATATTGACGAAGGGTCTAAACTAGAATTTTTTTCTTGTCCCGTTATTATCTACGTCTCACCGCGGAGTAAAGCGGAGGATTACAATATAGTGCCAATAATCAATCAATCAATCATCATCAGCCATGGTATTGGTACATGGCATTGCACGGTTTCGAACCCGGACCTCCCGCATGGGAGTCCGGTGTCCTAACCACTAGGCCACCGACGCTCCTATACGCGCCAATAATACGTGTGGCAAAAACGTTTGAATGCTCAGAAACAGAAACCCGGCGTCAAGGTCGGTGTGTAGTGTAGTGTATGGGTGTCTAGACAACCTTGCCTGGTGACCTCCAATTCTTGAACTGGTCTAGACACCCACCACTTGACATTGATAAGTCTCCTCTCTTATAAACAAACAACTCTTTCAACAACTGAAATAATTACTCTGTTTTCGAGCGGTACTCTTCCCCGTGCGA
Organism: Hofmannophila pseudospretella; assembly: GCA_947369225.1. Taxonomy (NCBI): domain Eukaryota; kingdom Metazoa; phylum Arthropoda; class Insecta; order Lepidoptera; family Oecophoridae; genus Hofmannophila; species Hofmannophila pseudospretella. Next base: position 13,758,702 of record OX376327.1, on the reverse strand, counting down.
CCGACAAGGAAAGTATGAGCGTAGCAACAGTATTTATCTCGATTCGATATACTGCACGTCGACGGGAGTAGAATCGCCACTCCTGGCAAGCTGCCGGGATTTATTCCTGCCGACTTTCCGCACGAGCGTTATCAATTCATCACGCGAACACGGCTATCACACCATAATAAACTCTACGGTCCCGTGTTAGTGCTCCAAATGAGTCTAACTTCCCGTTGACGTGACGCACCACGCGGACTTTTTCTAAAACAAACTGTTGCAATTTTTATTATCAACGACAAAAGGTTGCGTTTCCGTTGTACTCGCGGGGGTGAACACGGAACCAAAGCTAGGAGACTTCTCACCCTCCCTCGACGGAAGCTTCGCCGGAACCCCGCGGGGGAAGCGGGTCAAGTACGAACGGTCTCGGAATTCCGGCGGGTGAATATCGAGCCGGCGGCCATCCCGTTCTGGCAGAGAGCTAGATGCGCGGCTAGGGTACGCCCGTCACCCGTCGCGGTAAAATGTCGCAGACACAGACATGTGCCGGCGACAAGTGTCCAAGCAGAAGATAGTGATCCTAGTGCTGTACGTGGTGGCCTACCTCGTCGTCTCCCAAGTGTTCCACCCCGAGCCGGTCTACAACTTCGTCGGCGACGACCTGCGCGTCGGCGACAAATACGTGCTGATGTTTCTGATCGCGAAGGCGCCGACGTTCACCGACGCCGACGGAGCCGCGGTCTTCGACAAGAAACGCTGCGGGTTGTGTTTTGTGACCAATAACAAAGGATTCCTCCCGATGAGCGAGTACGACGCCGTGCTCGTCATCAGCACGGAAGCGCAAGACTCTTCGGCAGCCTTCGTCGGGAAACGGTACCTTCTGAAGAGCAGCAAGCATTGCCTGAGGAAGAAGTTTCTGAACTGTGCGCTGGAGCCGCGGATATCGGCCGTGGACGTGGAGGAGACGTTCGACCTGTGCGGCCTGTGCCAGCACCTGCACAAAAAGCGCCGTAAGACTGAGCAATAGGAACTATATGTGTGAGGGTACACCGAGCGAACGGCCGGTTGAGTTAAGGCTGAGTGATGTAGGATGAATAGAAAAAACTGATGATATTTTAAATATTGAACAGAAGTCCTGCCAAAATTTTAATAAAGTACCAAATAATAATAAGTGCCTACCGGCATAGGTAATAAAGTAATTACTATTTTACTTTCTCAAATGAGCCGAGATCTATCGACTCATCTTTCTTGACAATTATTTTGTCGTGTCAGGAATCCAGAATTACGTGACATGCCGTTAGTACCTTCTTGTCACACGAGTTCACACGACAGATGTCAGATATTCTATAAATAGAATGTTCTGGCTTCGGTGGGGGACGGGATACAATGGTAATGGAGAATAGAAAATGTTATGTTTTTAAAATACCGCACTTAGTGTATCGGCATTACCGCTAGGTCGCTTACTTATATTGTAGAATATCAGAAACTATTTGCTAAGACAATAATTTTATACAAATATACATGCACAGCTCAGAAAAATGCTTATGTATTTCAAAATAATGAATATTATAATGAAGATATTGTGCCACATGAATTATATGAATATTTTATTAAAAATTAATATAAGTGTAGTAATGGGAAGTGATAGGAAGCAACGGTGGTAATTACAGCACTCGATGGCCTTGTAGGGAACGTTATTATATCAGTAGGTATTCCTTTACCGATTTAAGACTTTCACTGTCCATGCATTACATGTAATGCACTGAAGACTTAACTCGGTACGTCCGTGCATGACATGTAATGCACTAAGAAATTGCATATGGAGTGGTAAACCAATATACCTTGATACTTTAAACAATACTTATGAGTATGACATGATTTATTCTGGTATTAGCCACTAACAAGGTAAAATAAGGTTCGAACCTCGCTCGTTTTCCTCATAGAATAAGTTTATCAATCGAATAGTCCGCGAAAATAAACACAAGAATAGCACGGTTTGACCACGGTTTGACCACGGCTACTGAACCCATTCATCGAGCGTGGTTCGACGTTTTTTGAACAACACTAATCGTATAGTAGTTCAACTCATACGTCCGTGCATTGTATGTAATGCAGTATAGGGCGTATGGTGTTCGAAATGCAATTTACCCTGGGACAGGGAAAGTGTTAATAAAACATGCTAGACTATAACCAAGTTAGGAGTTAGAGAGACGACAAAGGGTTGATTTTGAAATTTAACCTTTGTAGATTGCTCGCAACAGAAGTTTCTGCCGAACCGCCTCTGCCAGTTGGCGTATTCAAAGTTAGATATTTCCCACACATTAATCGGGCATCGGCAAATCCTTTGGCTCGCTGTCAGTGCTCACATCTTAATTCTAGAGAAGAGGGCGCCACTAGGTTAGAGATCTTAACACTATGACAGCAGTCTGAAAGGAGCCATAAAAGAATAGCTCTGAAGTTCCATATTGAGTTTTGTCGTGAGAGATGGTAGAAAGTTTCTAGAATCAATTAATTTAATTCTGACTTTTCAGTTCAACTTTGACAGTTACCTATGTTTGTTAGGTTGGGTTTATGAAGGAAGAATCCACCACAGTACATGGTTTATTAATGCGCTTGCTTATTGTATTTTGTGATGAAGCTTGGAGTAAGTACGTACCTTTAAATATTATTGAGAATCAAATAAAAACGTGGTCAGAACACCAATTTTAAGTATAAAGGTACTTAGTACGAGTACCTACCTACATACAGCGTGTTTACAAAAATATTCGCCGGACTTTTATCAAAAGATCCACGAATGAAAGTAAATAACTTTGTCCAAAAATAACAAATAAAAATTTTGTGACCTGAGTGATATTTGTATAAATAGGAAGTCGGAACAATTTTGTACTTACTCCGTTAAAAAAAAATAGCACATAGGTGTTCACATTAATTATTCCGGCGAATATTTTTAATACGTATATTTATTAATTAAGTAGCTGTAACATTTGTTGTACATAGGTATTGAAACGTTCAAAGTAAATTAAATTATATGAGGTTGTCGTTTCATTTAATCGTCGACTAATTTCTATGAACTTTTTTTTTTATGTACTACTGAACCCGCATTTGACATTTAACTAACTAACTTAACTTCTTCTTTCTATTGGTTCTGAATTAATATAATTAATATTCACTAGTCTCGTGATCGATAATTCATTAAAAAATCATTAAATTAATTCTTTTTTGAAGTGGCATTATCAAGTATCCCGTATAGAGCCGAAAGGGGGGTGTTCAGTATCCATAACTGACCAACATCCACTATGGGGCCAATTCCGAAATCGTCTAAAAAAAGCTGAACTACCTACACGATCTAAATGTATGAAACAGCTGTTATTTTTTTCGCTATTTTAGAGTTTGCCCCATACTGAGTTGTTCAGTTATAGATACTGTACATGTAGGTACTCCCCTCCTTTTTGTGTATTTGTATATTTCGGCTCTAAAGGGGGTTTTGTTATACTCTATATAGTATCGCATCGTTAACGTTAGGTAAAACGTAGCAATACCGATTCCCATCACGTACATCATCACCCGTCTGTACACGTCATAAGCTTGCCTAAACTGGTTCATCACGTCCGCACCAGTAAACACTTCAACAACGGCACGAGCTCGCTATAGATCTATGACGTCAGCGATTCGTGTGACGTCACAGCTGCCGCCCACCGGCCGAGCAGTTGATATAACTAAGTTAACTTAACCCGCACTTACAGTCCACTGCGGCAAATGTGAGTAATCGGGTTACTAGCACGGGGTTAATAAAAAGTCTTTACAAAAAACACTAAATTAGGGTTAAGGAAAAGTGTTTAACTAAATTATAAATTTCAGATAGTTCGGTTTACCGTCGTAACTCACATTTATCTTAAGTTTTGTGCAATAAATTACACACATTCTATCTCCACGAGATTCCCAGATATCGGAAAAGCATCATAGTACCAAACATTAGAACTCAAATTCCATTCCATCTGACATCGAGGATAGTCCTAGATCTCGGAAACCACTGCACCAATTTTGATATAACATGTTTTGAATAAAATCGTAGCATCAGTTGTCGAGATTGGAAGCCCATATAGCTGGTCAGGTTAACAATAATAAACAAAATAAGAAAATAACTAAAATTCAGTCGGGCGCAGTTTCAAGTTGAAACTACGCCCGACTTCAATTCAACATGCTTCAACCCAACATCTGAAGAGCGAATCACAGCCCTGGACCTGCAACCGGTTCAGCATATCTGCCTTCTGGAGTAAGTCAGTCTGAAGGTTTTGGTGGGAATTGTGTACTCGTGTCCACTGTCTCCGAGACCATACGAGGCCGCCTGAATACAATTGTTAATCCAGTGACAATAACATAATAACCCCTGCAATTTGAATGCAATCATTTTACTTACTTTTTAAAGAAATGCGTTTTTGTTTTTTTGCGAATTTCAATACTAAGTTCTAAACCTGAAAAGTTACAGTTGATGGAGCACTCGATACAGACATTATGTCTACAATGAATGTGTTATTCCTGCCACTGATCGTACATGTACGTAAATAATTAAAGCGAGTGATCGATTTATACAAACGGATACTGGTAAGACAAGGATGTAAGTATTTATGTATGTCACGAGTGGGTAGGTGTGTTATTATTTGTAATGCACCTCCATGTTGCATTACTGTGTTGTTCAAGTTTAGGTTTCGTTCAGGCATTGAATTATTTTAGGCATTATTTATAAGAGATGAAATTCGATGTTACGACTGATCATGAAGCTGTGTGTCGGTCAGAGATAAGAGAGATATGACCGGTCGTTTAGTTATGATTTTAGAATTGTTTATTTCCCAGGGAAACAAAATATTGAAGCACTGGAACTAAGGAACTCTCGGCTATTCATTTTTTCTCGCTCATCCACTCACCCTTCCACCTACCAGAAACACATTGTTGTGCTGTATATAACGGGCTTTTTATAACATAAAAAGTACCTACCAAAGATTGAGTAGGTAAAGACTTTTCAATAAAACATCCTGTTTCACCACCGTGTCGGATCCAACAGCAGTTTCATTCCATTCTGTATACGCATGCATGGGTAGATAATAAAATTATGTAGGTCGATGAAGAATTAGCACCACTTCGATAACAAATCTAGAATAATGCCTATTGCCTGGCCTAGGCATAGATATAGATAGCATCCTCTACGGCTCTACGATCTATGCGTCATTTGAAATAAAATCAATTCTTTTATTGTAAGTAAGTACCTAAAAGTAAATTTTTACAACGTCATGTTTCACTCTACCACCGCTTCGTAAGGTGCTGTAGCTGAAAGGAAAGAAGTAGCGCAAGAAACTTTCAGCAGCACATCTTTTGAAATAATGTTAAAAAATGTCAATCGATCACTTATACGCGGAAGAACAATGTAATTCCTTATCAGTACACAATGAATAGCTTAATAGTCGATAGGGTGTCGCAGGTGAGGGATTTGGGTGTTGTCTTGGACTCTAAATTTCTCTTTGTCTCACATTACGAAAGTATAGTCTTGAAGGCTGTGAGGATGCTGGGCTTCATTCACAGAGCCTCTAGGCCACTCCGCTCATCCGCGGTTCTCAAGACTCTGTACTGTGCTTATGTAAGAAGCGTCCTGGAATATGTATCGCCTGTATGGTCTCCTTGCTATATCACACACGCTGATAGAATCGAGGCTGTCCAGCGATCGTTCTTGCGGCAAGTAAATTATTTTCAGAAAGTCAAACCTGATAGTTATGCGGACAGTCTTAAACTAAACAAAATGCAATCGTTAAAGGATCGTAGGGTGGTTGCAGATTTGAGAATGGTACACGATATCATCAGCAATAGAGTGGACAGCCCCGAGCTGGTGGAGCGCCTGATGCTGGGCGCGCCGGAGGTGCGCGCGCGGCGCCACCTGCCGCGCCTGTTACAGCATGTGCACGTACGCACTAACTATGCGCTACACTCACCTCTTAACCGGAGCATTGATCTATACGAACGATTTTTCTCCACCGCTGACATTTTCTTCCTTAGTCGCTCTCAGTTCGTCAATGAAGTCATACGTCAATTGGCCCGGTCTTAATCCTTCCATCTCCTGTTCCACTCTCTCTCCCAATCTCACTACCATTATCCTCATCGCTCACACACACACACACACACACACACACACACACACACACACACACACACACACACACACACACACACACACACACACACACACACGCACCGTTAGCACTCAAACATATCGTAAGGCCTTTTTTATTTTCTGTTTTATTTTTATTTAATTTTTTCTCTTTCATTTTGTAACTATTTGCTAAATTACCTTTTTAAATAGCTTTGTAATAGTTTGGTTTCGTAACTGGCATTTATAGATTTTTAATTGTTTGATTTATATTTTTAATATGAAATATGCTGTGAAACTGACAAATAAATAAAATATAAAAAAATATATAAATATATCTTACAGTAATTATGAATACAATCATATATGTACACAATGTGCAGAGCTGGAGCTGAATTTAGGACCAAGCCACTTTATCGTTTAAGTAGTCATTTATTTTATAGTAACCCTTTTTTACATAAGGTCCGTCTTATGTGGGTCTTAAATGTTTTCTCTGTCATATTTATTACAGTATCAGGTATCTTATTATAAATCGTACACAGTGACCCATAACTGATGTGTTTACTTTACTAAGTCTAAACCGTGGGACTGCAAGTTTGTTTTTGTTTCTGGTATTGAAATTATGATTATCGCAGTTTTTCGGAAACAACTGTACCTAAGGCTACATAAGCCTTGTATTGTACCGTCTATATATCGTCATGCGTCATGAATAAACATTGTTTGTTGATATCGGAAATAATTGAGTTCATTCGTTTCGTGCCTTATTTTATTTTATTATAACTACATATATGTACTATGTAGTTTAATTCAATTATGGCCTCTGTTGTGATTAGGCACACCATATACTTTAGTATATATAGATGTTTATGACATAACTGAATGGTCTTTGGTAATATTAAGTATGTATAATCCATCGACTGCCTTACTTGTTTCAAACTTAACGTCTATGCTATGAAGCTTTCTACACATGTTGCTCCTGAGCTTTCGTGTTCTTATCGAAAGTTGAATATTTTAAATTTAACTAGAAGGAAGGAAGGAAAAATGAACAGTTTTCGTTCCCGTGTGTTTGAATATAGCAAACCTGTGTTTTAGCCGACTTTCTTAATAATCTTTCCTACTAGGTACCTACTTATAACGTTTTTGTTAAACACCGAACCTCACGCCGCACAGTCGGTTAAAGGTAAAGGAAACCAGTTAAAGGAGAAACATAATCACATCCTCGGTTGCCCAATAGTGCAGTTCCCGTGTGGGCATCGCAATCCGGACAGGGGTATCCGAGCGTGGCGGCGGCGGCGTTTCCACTCTGCTGAGTTGGCCAACGGACAGACAGACGGACTCACAGCGCACCGTCGGGAGAACGTGTCGTTATCAGTGGTACTGCTCGTTGATGGTGGTGGTGAACATGAAAGTGATAAGGTAATTGCTGCTGTGAGTTGCGAAAGGATGCAAGAAACCATAACGTACATATCGGCTTAGTTGGAATTAATTCTCACAATATGTTCAGTAAAAAACAAAGTCCCTCGGCGCGTACGTCTGTGAAGGATTATCTCGGAAACGGCTGAACAGATTTTGTTTCAGTTTTCATTGATATAGGCAAATTAGGTTCTTATTTTTTCGAACGGAATAGAATATCCCTACCGCCCCCTGGGCAAACGTGTCGTACGAGGCGACTGACCCGAGTACCTTTCTGGTGGTAGGACCCCTTCAGGATCCGCCTGTCTAGCCACCACTCTTCTATGTAAAGTTTGTACGGTGTTGATGTGTTTCGGCAGTGTTTGAAGAAGAGCCAGTACTTACTGAGCCCGTGTGCTCCATCTTCGGCCTCATATTCACCACTAGGTGAGATTGAGATCAAACGCGAGTTTAGTCGTAAATAAAAAATATATCTGGTGCCCGACCCCCAGTACCCTGCTCCTCCTGGCTGCATCGGCCAGCGCCGACCTGTTCTCCAAAGCCACTCGCTCCAAGAAGGACGAGCTGGACCTTCGCAACAGCGTCTTCGACTTCATCATAATCGGCGGAGGCACCTCGGGCTGCCTGCTCGCTAACCGGCTCTCGGCCGTCTCTGATTGGAAGGTAACGTTAATCGCCTGGTGTGATACCTCAAGGTATAACTTATAGAGTATCGGTTGCATATTGGTTAGGATGCCGGACTCCTATACGGGAGTTCCGGGTTCGAAACAATGCAATGTAGTGTACAAATGAAGGTTGCCTACTATTTCAGCGGGCAATTGAAAAAAACTAGGTATTCTATTCAGTGTCTATGTTTATGGAATATTGATGAGGGAGATGATAGGGAGCGACACTTTACAAAACCCTTTTCTAAAAACCCAGGTCTTGGTCCTCGAAGCAGGTGAAGACGAGAACATCGACTACGACATCCCAGGTGTCCCCACCAAGGACTACCGACCCATCCTCTGGAACTACCGCACTGAGCGGAACGGGTACTCCTGCCTCTCGAGACCTGGAGGCAGCTGCGAAGTCCGCCCCGGAAAGGTCCTGGGGGGGTCCAGTGTCACTAACGACATGAAGTATATCAGGGGGTCCAAGGTGGACTATGACAGCTGGCACACTACCGGGGCCATCGGGTCCTTGGACTGGAAGTATGGGAACCTCATTGAATACTTCAAGGCTTCTGAGGATAATGGTAAGAAAGTAGTAAAGTAAAACTATACGGTTTGTTTGAGGTTTTAAAGGAAGGAATATGTGCAAACATTCATACAGTCCCCCCCCCACCTGTAACATTCCGTGGCCTTTTTTAGCACTTTTAAGGAAACAAATAACTAGTGTACTAAAACTGTTATCGTTAGGTTTTAACACTTAACATACATACTAATTGCTGTCAATATTTCTTATTGTAAGACATAAAAACCATAATGTGTCAGACATTCCCATCATTGCTATGTATTTTATTGGATTTGTTAAAGATAATGGGTTGGGTTCTGTTACCTATTTACTGACAATTTAAACAAAGAATATTATGATGATCTATGCCACAAAAATACACGGCTGTCAGGAATAAAAGTATGTCATGAATAACAAATAGACTCGTATCGTAATGACATTAATATAACATTATTTTCATGACATTATTGTATGACATGCATGACATATAAGTACTATATTTTTAAAATGTGATCTTGTATATTTACTCACAAACAACAATAAATAAATAATAAATAAAAATATAGTAAATCTCTTTGTATTTGCAGGCGACTACGACGTACTGATGAACTCTTTCTACCATTCCCGTGGCGGAGAAATGCACGTGCAAAGGTTCAAGTACGCGGACAGACATCTGGAGATATTCACAGCCGCATTCAACGAGATGGGTCTCCGCACCCTCGACGTCAACACCAATGTCGCAGAAGCTGTCGTCAACCACCAGGTCGCGGTCCACAACAACACCAGGCTCAGTGCCAACAGCGCCTTCCTCAAACCAGTAAGACACAGGAAAAACCTGACCGTCATGACTGGAGTCACAGTTACCAAAATTGTGATAGACAAACAGGAGAAAACTGTCGACGGAGTAATATACGAGATAGAGAAAGGAAAGGAGCGACCGGCTTATGCAAAAAGAGAAATTATCTTAGCTGGTGGTGCTATCAATAATGTCAAGTTATTACATATGTCAGGAATTGGACCTAAAGCTGAATTGAAGAAACATAATATTAGTGCTATTATGGATCTTCCCGTGGGGCTGAACTATCAAGATCAAGTGACAACGGGAGGCCTCGCTTTCGCTTTGAGTGACGTTGCTCCAGTCAGCGAAAGTCAAGTGATTAGTGACTTTAAAACTTGGTTCCAAAATCGAAATGGACCATTAGCTTCTAGAGGCATCAACCAAGTATCAGCTTTCATACAACTGTACGAGGCTAACAATGCACCTGACGTTGAATTGACTTTGGAGGGCAATTTTATTAGGAGTGATAAGTTTATGCTGACCAATATTAGCGTGCAAGCGGCAGAAGAGACGAATCTTCCCCTGTCTTACTATAACTTGGTTAACATTTATCCTATTTTACTAAAGCCAAAGAGTAAAGGTAAGGTAACCCTGAATAAAAGGAATCCCAAGTATGGACGTCCAGTCATACAAGCCAATCTTTTGAAAGATTCTGAAGATTTGGACACTTTAGTTGATAGTATAGATATAGCTTTACAGTTACTAGAGAAAAAAGAACTGAAAAAGGCTGACATAAAATTTGCCCCAATAGACTTATTTCCTTGTGACAGGTTGAAAAATAGAGATCAATGGAATTGTATAGCAAGACATTATACTAAAGCTATGAGTAATCCGATAGGAACGTGTCGAATGGGAGAAAATATAACAGATTCTGTAGTAGACTTCAAATTAAGAGTCCACGGCATCGAAGGACTTAGGATCATAGACGCCTCAGTTATGCCGACACACGTTCGAGGAGGCATATTCGCACCAACTATGATGATCGCAGAGAAAGGTGCAAAGATGATTATAAAAGATTGGAAGGAAGAGAAAGGATTTTACTACAATAGATGATAAGGTAGGTAGAATTTATAAATAAAAGTTGATTAGTTAATACCAAGTCGTTTTTATTAAATCGCTTCCTTTTTCGGCTATCATAATAACGGGGGCGGCAGTCGATCCCCTTGTAATTTTTGGAATTATCGAAGCATCGACTATTCTTAAGTTGGCCACTCCATACACTCTTAGATTATTATCTACGACAGCTTCGGGATCTTTCGCAGGTCCCATTTTGCAGGTCCCTACAAAATTGTGTAGTGGGCTCGAAAAATGTCTGATGATGCAGGACCAAAACTCTTCTGACACACTTTCGTGTTCTTTGCAGTCGTTGTTCAAAATTGGTCGAGGATCAAATTCAATTTCAGCAGTCTTGAACACTTCCGTATCGAATAGTTTCACGACGTGTTGTATTCCCTCTAACAACTTCTTCTCATCTGAAGGGTCTTTGAGGAAATTAGGATAAATCAGTGGCTTTCCAAACACCGGTTCCGAAGCATTGAGCACAATTTGTCCACGACTTTTAGGTGTTAAAAGTGATAAACACATATCAAGTCTGTCGTAGTACATATTGGAGTCATGTCCTTTAAATCTAACTTCGATATCTGGGGTACCAAGTATGTCCGATAGATTTGTCTCAATAAATGCAACTACCTGAAAATTTGCTGATAAGGGACCGATACCCTTCGAGTAATAAGTAGTGATATCTTTCAATTTCTCTGAGAATTTGGATGTAGTAGCAGTTTTTGTCAATTTAATGACGGGTAAACATACCGACAAGTGATCATGGAAGTTTCCTCCGACCGGCAGATCATAGTACGTTTTGATGTCTAAATATTCCAAGTAATCTTTGGGTCCTATACCGGACTGCATGAGTAGTTTTGGTGTATTAATCGCACCGGCACTTATTATAACTTCTCTGCTCGCCAATGCTTTTACTTTTGTACCATTTTTTATATAAACTATACCAAGAGCTCTAATAGCGTCTTTGTAATCTTCGAACATTATTCTTGTAACAAATGCTTCTGTCACTATATTAATATTTGTTCTTACCTTCCTAATAGGCTCAATGAAGGCCGTGTACGCACTAACTCTTTCACCGAAATACGACATTGTCTGTATCCTCATAAAACCTAACTGGTTCCTCCCGTTGACATCAGTGTAATTGTACCCTAGTTCGTTAAAGGCACTCAGTAGCACATCAACGTTGTCATCGACGTGTGGATATCGTCCCACGTCCAACGGACCTTGCGTAGAGTGAAAGAATTTATTTTTAAAAATGTCTCTGTCATAGTTTCCTTCCGAATACTTAAAGTATGGAAGCACTTGTGTGAAACTCCATCCTTCGTTACCATTAAGAGCCCATTCGTCGTAATCTGCAGGACTCCCTCTCATGTACGCCATGTCATTAATAGACGAGGTTCCTCCAAGAACTCTTCCTTGGACCACCTCGCACCCCTTCTCGCCTCGATACTGGCAGAATCTAAAACGTGATGGAACTATACGATTGTTGAAAATACTATTATTTATTGGAGGTCCAACGAACAATCCAGCTGCAGTAATATTTTAGATAGATGACACTATTCGCCGGAATCAAATCAAATCACTATTTTTTGTAATTATTTGGTCAATTGTTTTACCTTCAGCTTCATTCTTCGATGGACCATTAACTACATTTCTAGGTTTAAAACTCACCCCTTCTTGGGCCTCATGCTGTACTGCCAATCCAAAGAGGAGCCTTTGAACTCACTGGTGAGGCCTGGAATCAGCGCCATCTTCGGTTCATCCGGACCTGCTTCCACCAGCAACACCTTGACGGTTTGAGTGGAAATAATAATAAGTTTCATTTTTGCGTTTATGGTCTGCAATTAATGTCACGTACAAATTCAGTGAATTTATATTCTACTTACTCTCCATTTCCTATTCTCCGATAGTCTGCTCGCAACAACGCATCCAGCTGTTCCTCCACCAACAACAATAAAATCATATTCTTCAACCTTTTCATTACCAATAGCTTCTCCATCCTTGGTTCTGTCTTCAACTGGTAGAAATTTATCGTGAAAGGCGAAAGACTTGAATTTTGGAATTTGGTCCTCTTCGAACTTTGGATTGTGCTTTGCTTCTGTTCTCAGCAGTTCTTCCTTGTTGTAGCCAAAGTAATCAGGCTCCGGAGCAATGTGGCCATATAGAGTGTGTACGAGGGAGATGAGCAGTATAGCAGTGGGAGCACATTCGATTCTACCATCACATATCCTGCAGAGGTCGTCGGTGATGTTACCAGCTGATGTCATGGCATCTTATTGAGGTTTGCTGTCTTCCTATTGCGGAGTGTCTTGTATCTTGCTTCTTGTGATGCCTTTCTCGTCTTGGAATCAATGTAGCCTGCTTGGATTTATCAGGGAGTGTTGATAGTTCTGTCTTCAAGTCAGGTTTTGGGTAACATTTTTAAGAGTTCTTATATTGGTGTTTACATTCCTTCCATCTGATGCGGTTCACAGTTCACACCATACCATTTTAGTATCTTTGCCAAAGACGTTCCCACTTCTTTTTTATATAAGTATGTAATTAATAACATACGTTTCCACTTCCTCTCTTATTTTATTAAAATAAATGAGATTACAACAACTCAATTACTTTTCATTTTTTTTATTTTATTATTATTTTTTAATAAATAATAATAAAATATTATTTTTATCCGTCGTTTCACATATTTTAGTTTAGAACACAATATTTGTTAGTTTAAATTAAGTTTATCGTTCTCTTCCTTTTCCTTATTAGTTTATTTTTTAGATTTACTGTATGTTGGTATGATATGCACGATTTGACCGTTAGTCTGTTTGTGCGCAGCGCGAGTGTCCCTCCGGGTGCGCGGGCGCAGCCCGAGTTGACATCTAAGAATTTGTTGTTTTCAACAATTGTTGATTGTTTACAGCTGCAGCATTGTTTGCAGTTCCAAGAGTGTGGACAAAGTAGTGGCTGCCTATTCTTGTTCATTTCTTTTGTTCTAATTTATATAACACAGTTAACGAGTTCTGAGGCTTAGATTTTAGAGCTAGCTCAGAAAAATAACAACTTAAATGTGTTCTTTATTTTGAATTGTTAATCAGTACCGACATACTACTTACTTTTTTCTTCTTCATAAACCTTTACTTAGTAGTTTTATGTTTTTGTCGTAATCGTATAAGATGTACTTTCGAATTGTAATCTATTGATTTGTGGGCAAAACAAATATTTATATTTCCTAACTAATTGAAATAAATTAAGCCCAACCAATATTAATACGAAAGTAACATTTAAAAACTAGTGCCTGACAAAAGTTAATAGCAAAATAACAAGCTGTTTACTAATATTAAACGCCAGGCACTTTCCCACTTCAATTACTCACCACAAAACTTTGCACTTAGTTTTCTACTACTAGGTGTATAAGTTAATTATGAATTCATATAGGGGTAGATTCCATTCACCTCGCGAGTTAGCAATAAAACTTAAGTTACAACATGACTCCCAGACCCCGAAGTGTAGTTATTATTCATAACTTGATTAACTATACACGTGTGTTGTTTCCAGGTATGCCATAGTGAGTTTGAAAACCATTTATTTGAATTTAATTACATAGAAAACTTTCACCGATATTTAGTTAGTTTGTACCACAATTTATGTGTGATTTAATGATTTATAATTTATAATATCTATGTTCAAGGATTCAGTGTTTTACCGTTGTTAACCCTGGAACTGCCCATTGACTTTTTGTTATTAACTTTTGAATAACGAAATTGAGCCCAATTTATTTTCACTAATATTTTATTGTCATTCTAAAAACTCCAGGATTCTTATATTGTTTCTTGTAAATATTTATTTTTAATTTTGTCCTCGACGTGTAACTCGACTCACCCGAACAATGACATTATTGCTTTTCCATATTATGTGTTTTCTGCGCGAATTATGTCAAGTGGCGATCGATGTCCGCCAGGTGGCGCTTTCCTTCCATTAGTAGATTGTCCCCGCGCCCTCCTTACATATTAATCTATTTAATATGTACCCTATGTGTTGTCGACTCACGTTTCCATTAAATGTATTGACTATTGGGATATAGGGCGCCGGCACACCATCATCAGACACGATAGTTTCAAGGCGGTTTCTCTAAAAAATAGCAGTTTAATCTAATGTGATAGAAAGTTTATTCAAAATAAAATAACACTAAAATACATAGGTACATAAGCTAAAATTACAAAATACCTAACTATTTTACAAGTAAAAGACCTGGCCCAGGTCGCTCCCTGCTGGGAGTGTCCCGAAGAGGCTGGCGGCGTTGCCCCACTGTATGGCGAGACTTTTACGCTGAGCGAAGTAGAGGCCAGCCTTCTGGTCCCGGGATGTCTCTACGAGACGCTTGGCTATTTCCCGGTAGAGGCAGTGAGCTCCAGGCCCTCACGGCCTCAAGGTCTCCACCCCGAACGGCGCAAATATGCAATCACCACCCAGGCCCGCATATTTGCGCCGCTTGAGGTTCTCCGCAGAAGACGCTGCTGACGCGGCCTTCGCCGCCGTGGCTGAAGGTGGGACGGGGTGCCGACGCAGGTCCCACACCAGAGACCGTCCCAGCTTCCAGGGCACGAGTGTCATACCTAATCTAATGTTAATTATTTTCGGTGATATCACTAGTCAGGGCACCAAAGAGCAGCCCTGACACGGAAGATCTGGACATTTTACGATTTTAACATTTTCCGACGTATCGGGAAGAAGGCCGCTCGCTGTGCAAAACGTGATTGTCGAGATACTGGCAAAAAAAAAACGTGACAAATGTGTTTTCGAGTGTTTTCTGGAATTCTTCTTTGAAAATTTTTCAAATTTTCTTTAATTTTTATGGAATTCCACAAACATAACAAAAACAATTTGATTTTTATTTGCTATTTTCTCGATATAGTTATGCTATTTTCTAGATATTTGGTAGTATTAAAGTAAGTATAGAGATCTCATCAGGAATTATTATGAATGCTAAGAGGCAAGGCAATACGCTACATAGATCTATAAAACTACATTGTTTCATGTCAACCTGTCAACCTTCACGTGCACTGAATTGCTTTAATTTTGTGTCATTTTACTCCGAGCCGTGCCATTGTAATTTCATCTAAATTATCTCCCCTTTCAAATCAAGCCATTTTTAACTTTATTTCCACAGCCTTAGGAGCTTCAATATTCTCACAACAGAATAAAACCTCCCATGAAGGTGTGGAAATTGGATTTTGTTATTATAAAAATAATAGGTACCTATTTGATTTTGTGATTACATTCTATCAAACAATATTCCCACGGAACGGTAACGAACACTTTAAAATGTAGGGTACGGTTTACGTACCTCTATTATTTTATTTTAGTTTGATCAATTATGTGAAATAATAAACTTTCCAGAATCTGAAAATGGATACGTATCTACAATTGTAGTATTAAATGTACATTACGTGACGAAACAGTGAAATAAATCCATTATAATTGAGATGTTAGCTAGATGCTGATTGGCCGGGCACGCCAGCCAACTGCGCACGAGCACACGCCGATAGGGTTGTGTCACGAAACTTGAGCGGATAATAAATAGAAAATAATAGAAACGTAGACAAAATGTCGTCCACAATCACGAAACAATTTGAAAAGATTAATATTCTTCATTGCTTGTGAAAAACATAATCACGTCTCCTTTTTCCATGATCACGAAGCGCTGACTTCAAGTCACTTGAAGCACTTGAAGTTGGCGCTTCGTGATTGGATGCAGCGAACCGAACCGGCGCTGAAGGCACATGAAGTCCAGGCCTAACGGTAAAGTGAAGAGCGTCGGTGGCTAATTCCCTTCACCGTTAGAACAGTCGGTACATGTACTTAAGTCTTCGAAAAAATCGGAAAAACTCGTTGGTACATGGCACGGCATGGTTTCGAACCCGGACCTTCCCGCATGGGAGTCCGGCGTCCTAGCCACGACGCCACCTACTGGGCATGGTAAAAGAGCGTCGGTGGCACAGTGGCTAGGACACCGGACTACCGTGCGGGAGGTCAGGATTCGGAACGGTGCAGTGCCAATGAGTTTTTCATATTTTTCGAAGACTTACGTACATTTACCGACTGCTCTAACGGTGATGGAAAACATCGTGAGGAAACCTGCACACTAAGATGACCAGTGTGTAAAATGGGTGTAGGCACAAAATATCCTCAAGTGCCGCTGGGTTAATCCCCCTATCATAAGATAAGATTTTTTTAAATAACGGTAAAGTGTACTATAGTCCATCAAACCTAAGAAATACGTTATGACAGCTGCCAGATTCACTTGTCTAGGCATGTGAACCAAAAAATCGGTACCTATAATATCCGATTCTCAAGATATATCGATATTAATTCTTTAAACTTTATAATCGTTTACAGTTTTTTTCCAGATATAGGTACACCTATAGAAATGTAATTAAATAATATATTCTAGTTGTACACCGTACACCTAGAATATATTATGTTTCTTTGATCGGTTGCGAAAGGTTGTGCTAGAATTTTGCTAATTTGTTATTATTATCAATTTATAGACAAGCAGCATTATTACTGATGCGTCTTTGTCACAATGTTCAAATTATTATTAATATTGAATGCTGTTATTATTTTTATAAAGTCATACAAGGTTCGATTATTTTAATATTTTACCGATTAATCGGATACGCATGAATTTGAACTGTCGCAACACTACGGTAAGGGACCTAGTGACATAACATTGTAACAACGTAAGGTTGATATTACGTAAAACGTACGTAAACGTTACGAAAGGTTCAATTCTGGATAAATTGATTATTTTTTGTGTAAGTTCACAAGATTCTATTTAAATTATTGCCTTTGTATGTGTACACATTTAATGATGTACAGATAACTTCATAATTCTTTAGCATTACAAAGTTGGTTGTTTGAAATCGCGTGTAGACGTTTGTACAAGTTTGCTGCGTCATGAAAAATGTGAAACGTCAGGATGTATTTCTTAGGTTTGATGGACTGTAAGTATAATTTTAACAGTCTTCATCATCATCATCATCAGCCCATGTCGTCCCACTGCAGGGTATAAGCCTCCTCTCTTTTGTGCCACCCTATACGATCCTGTGCTAGTCGCACCCAGGTCTTCGATGCGACTTTGGTGATGTCATCCGCCCATCTGGCTGCTGGACGACCTACTCCTCTTTTCCCCAACCTTGGCAACCATTAACAGTCTTACCGCGCCGAAATAATAACGATAATAATCTTATTCTATTTGTAAAACTAAATATTATAAATGCTCTTTCATATCTCGTCAGGCTATAAATGACCCCCACTGTTCCGGCACGAGGACGTATAACGCTTTTTATTATTTTTTAAATTACCTATTGTATTCACACAAAAAGTCTGAATTCTATTGCGATTAAAATTCGTTTGTAGCCGTATATAATGTGTTGCTCAATCATCTGACTAAAATTATACATGGTTCAGTTATTTTATTGCTTACAATGAAAATCTGAGGGCAAACAAAATACTAAGTAAGAAGTAACCCTGATTTTACTGCTACTAAATCCCCCAATTGTGCAATAAACCACCAAAGAGCGTTAAAACCCTTCACTACCATTCAGAAACGGTCACCATTTTAGTTTCAATACGTGCAGTTGTACGTTGAAAGGGTTAAAAGCGTTATTAATAGTAACAGCGCCATCTGTGGCGAGCAGCCGTATAGCTGTTTTAGTTCTGCTATCGCCCGCCGCGCCACCGTGGCGCTGGCGCTCGTAAAAACTTATGGCGGATTAGTAAAATGCAAATGTGCATTGCAAATAGTTATTTTATTGTCGGTGTTATCGGACTTTATGCTGATAGGTTTTAGTCGGATTCGAATGGTGGCAATAAAATTTGTAAAGCTTACGATAACACTGATCTATTCTAAATTCTATCTGCGATTAAAATGTAGCTATTTGTAGAAGTATTTTTCATCCGAGACCGAAACATTAGTAAAAAGATTAGATCTGTAATATAAAATCGGTTGGGGCTGTGTCGGGGACTCGGGGCGCACGGACGTTGGTTTAACGTGAAACTCTGCTTCCTGGTGATCGGTCCAAATGTGTGATTGCACCTGTCGAAAACGAAGCTGTCAGTTAAATATTTTATCTGACTGCATACCTGTTAGCTGAGCAACAAATAGTTAAGTATAAGTAATACAAGTGAGGAACTGAGGACAGAAAACCAATGTGGTGACAGACGTGTCTAATAGGGGCCTAGGTCCACTGTTTTATGTTTGTCGTTCTTTACCAATTATGCAGCGATTACGTTTTAGAATCGATCCAACTTTAACTACAAATTGCATTCTTCTAACACATTTATACATTTACCGACTGCTCGACGGTGAAGGAAAACATCGTGAGGAAACCTGCACACTGAGATAACCAACGTTTATTATGTTATTGTACTTAAGACACTACTTAAGGCACAGTACTTAAGACTGTACTTAAGGCAATAGTTTATACATGCATTTCTTAAAATTTAATAGCAAATAACAACTGTAAGATTCTGTATCTTAATCTTAATCGGCTTTAGGTAGAGTTAAGACACTGTAGGAACTCTTATATAAAAAAACAAAAATCTTCACTCTTCTAACAAAAAAAAAATATAATTCGAAAATCAGTTTTCTTGAACAGCTACACAATTTCTGCAAGCAGGCACATATTCAAGACACAAAAGGCAAGTATACTTTTCTTGTCTTCTTCTTTTACTTTTTTGTCCCATTTTTTTGGTCATCCGCACTCGAAGCACCGACCATGTCTTGAAGGACCAGCCGTTATAGATTCTTCATCTATTTCCAATTGGAAACAAAAACATATTTAGTATTTTTTGTGAAAAGCGATGAAATTGTACAAAAAAATACCAATCACAGGACTATACAAACACGCAAAGAAAATAACACCAAAAAGCAAACAATAAAGTGCATAAACTAATCAAAATCAAAAATCAATAATCAAACTATGATCATTAAAGTTTCATAGTACATGACGCCGCGCCGCCGCCGGTCTCTCGTAAACGTGCGCCCGCGATGTTGCCGCGGGATAGATGTCCGTTGGGGACGTGCAATAAGGCAGCTCCTCTATATCACAACACGAGACGACGGCGGGTGAAAAAGATAATTCAATGTTTCCAACTACCCGGTCTCACAGACATCGCGGGTTAACATAAGTTGTACGGAATTCACGACTTGTTCTAAGACAGCCCAAAGGGCCACATCTATGTTAAACACGTAATTACCAATTGCGCAGTCTGTTACCAGTGACCGCATATAAGGCAGACTATTAACGCTCGGTGTCGCAATGGTACCGTGCATGAACCGGATACATTATGCGAATACACGTGCAGGCTTTCAAATGCATTTTAATGGCTAGTAAAGGACGCACTGAAATCTGGCGATCGTCTAACTCTGCATACGATTTAAAAGGTTATATTCTAGATGTTATTTCAGTGTCATATCGTCTGGTGGTAAATACTTATTTATTTTTAAGAATACAGCAATGGAAAGTCAAAGATAGACTGATTCGGATGCTGTTTCTTTCGTTTTATAGACTTTTTTTATCGAGATGGTAAATTTGGTTCCGTTGTTTCCTAGATCAGAACCATTTTCGATGGGGATCATTAGAACGATTTACAAAGACTGCTTTTTGAAAGTCGTATACCTACAAAATTTATACAGTTAAAACATATGGCGAATATTATTATATTAATTTCTATTGATACTTTCTCGCTCAATTCGTCTAGGCGATAAAATCTGGTCCGGTCCCGTGCGCACATAAATCTCTCGCCGCAGTGCGTAATAGCTCATAATGCTAGGGTCCCACGGACCCGCGGCGGAATTAGGGGCCCAGGTATACCTGGCCTAAGTTTGATGCTCGGAATTTGGAAGTCGATTTAGTAGCTCGAGTGTTTTGTGTTTTTCTTTATTTATTCTTCTGTCTACTCTACATTCACATGGCTTTACAGGCTTCTCCCTCAAAAATTTATCTTGTTCCTATTCAAGGCCTAAAACACCTAGTGTAATCTATAAGTAAACCGCTGTGGTTAGCACAGCACTGAGACAATATTGTTCAATGCTGCAGACATATGGTTTCTACAAAGGCTACGTTTCCATGTGACCCCGTTTTTTTGCATGCAACTCTGAAATACAGTTTAAAGCTCTGTTAACGATAAAGTATTGCACTGAAATGACCCGGTCACTTTATGGAACTTACTTTCTGCAAATTTGTAGGCGGCATACAAGTTAATCTATCTAGAAATTGTAAAATTAACTATTGCACACACTTCTACTGTTTTCAATTTGATATACATCATCATGTGCGTCCCCTTGCACAAGGGGGTACGGGCCAAGATCCACCGAGCGAGCCCACTGCTGATTGGTGGATTACACACTCCTTCGAAAACATTTTTTTTTAATTTCCTCAGACATGCAGGTTCCCTCACGATGTTTTCCTATACATAGCTAAGTACAAATTTGAAGAAGGAAGGAAAATGTCGAGAATATAGCACTAACAAGTCGGTACGTATAAGATCTAGCTATAATGGTGAATACATTTTTTATTGTTATTTTGTTAGGTTGGTAAATGAATTGTTAGGAATTCAGCAGGACAGAACCCGAAGTAAGTCCAAGTACTCGTATAATGAAGAATGCGGCCGCCAGTGTAAACCCATTATAAGATCATAACAGTGTAACCTCTTCAATTGCTGCAGTCTAACACTAACGTCGAAGGTAAATGAATTTCGACAAAAACGCGGCGTCTGCGCAGAGGAACGCTGACGTAATTGCGCAGTGACAACCGCGGAGAATCTGTGAGCGATGGAGCTCTGATGTGCCGCGTTGACACCTGATGCTGCTGAATTCTGGACCCTGTGCGATATTCGTTACAGGTTACGAAATTGAAGAACATTAATTATAAAAACTATTGAGGGACGAAGGATTCGCCACTCATCCTCGGATATGTCCTCCAAAACGACAACCAAATCCAGAAGGATTTGCAATAGTAAAGGATGACAAATCTGACCTCCTTAGGATGTGATGAGGATTGAGAGTGTGAAAAGAATGGGACCTAAATGAATAGCAGTGGGACCTAAATGCGAAATAGGCTTTAAATTCGATACGTCTTTCGCCTCTAAACGAGGAATCATCACGACATTGGAGTGTGGACAGCTCTGATGACATGAAGGAACGAACGCCCGAGAGACTGTTTTTTCACTCATTTAAAAAAAATTGACTACTAAACCCGCATTTGACCTCGATCTCGCCTGATGGTAAGCGACGATGAGGTCGACGATGGAGCATGCGGATCCAGTATGCCTATTCACACTGGCCTTGAAGATCCCAAGGTTGTAGGTTTCGGGAAATACAGACGCCGGCAGGCTGTTCCATTCCTTAGCCGTTCGCATAATGGACGAAGAAGCAAATCGCTTCGTACGAGCAGACGGGATATCAACAACATAAGGATGGAACCCCTCCCCGTCTGACGACTTTGCTTTTGACTTTCAACTTGTTCTTTTATCCTGATTGAACTTGATTTCAAATTCGACACGAGTTTCGCATCTAAAATATGCATCATCAGGACAAGAGGATTTATCACCACAGTCATTTCTAATCATCTACGTAGATCGTCGATATCTATCAGATGCTAATAGAGGCATCTTAGTATTCCTCGGTTTATGTACTCGTAGCTAGCTATGTTGTATGAAAAGCAATCTACAGAATACGACTTCACAGTGTCAAAAAGCTCATTCCCACGAAGTTAGTAACGCTTGGAGCTTCAAATCGTCGAGTGTGATATTCTATTGTGCGTTATGGCCGCCTCTAATTTCGGACTTGTATATTTTGACGTGGAGCCTATTAAATATCTATTAGCCTTGGTCTCTGTCATCATTGGAGGTCATGCGCATGTTGATGAGGTTGATGACGGAAAGATGACAAATGGTAGCGAAGGGTTATCTCTGGGATAATGATAGGAATCAAAAAAATTAATGAGAAATTCATAATTTTAATGAGAACTTCTGTTTGATCCATACAGATATAGAAATTTTAAATTACTTTACAATAAGTAACTAATTTCGATGACGAATTCGCCTTCGCGGTATGGTTCATTCACATTTATGTTATAATAAATATAATTAGTTTAATTTGAAAGTTTTAAAGTAAAATCTCATATCTTCCCCCTGAAAATAGTATTTCATGCCCTGGCAAGAAGAGTTATTATAAAAAAATACTAGGATTTCTTTGGTTCTTCAGTTGCTGTGGCTACTACGACAATACTTACTTACTGTGTATACTAGGATTTAAACGATGGTTAACTTAAAACTTAGCACAGTGTTATATTCGTTAAATAAGTAAAATAAATCCAATGAAAGTCCACACAAGCAATAAAAATAAACTGAAAGCGCAACGCAAGGCAAAGCTCGCAATCTGTGCGCTGCGCACACGCAAGCGCGCGTCGATACCATCGCCGGGAATCGAACCCGCGCCGCTAATTAGCAGCCGGCTGCCTTAACTGATCCGCGTTAACGCCTTTATTTAGTTTAGCTAACTACTGAGCAAGTAGAAGGAAAGTGGTTTAAAAGACGAAAAAAGAAACGTAATTACGTCATAAAGTAAAATTATTTATTAATTATGAAGCCAACTCAATCAATATCTGAAAGCATTCAAAAAATATTTTTTTTTTATAATTGACGTTGGTGGCATCTTTTACTTTTAATCGCAACTTATTTAATATGTCTCACGCCTCATCTCCCACCTGTCCTTTACCTATAATTCGTGCATCTAATAAAAGCGCAACGAGTCCCCCCCCCCAATACGGATGCACTATGAATCACTTGACGTATGCAAGTCATCGGTCGATCAGTTGTTAAATGCGACGCTCCGCGCTCTGCCGTGTTAAATCGCTAAAGGCATAAACCACTGTCGTGGAAGCCTTCGCTGCCGCTCTAAAGTGTGATCGTAGCCTTTGCCGCGAAAAGACGTGAAAAAATTGTGTTTGTATAAAATGGTACGAGATTCAGAGTCCAAAATATTATCATTCTTTCTCATACATCAGACAATAAATGTTCATTACATTTAACAGAAAGGAAGACGTGGTAATTTGGATCGTTTTTGTCCAAACCTCGTGTAATGCGGACCACTGTGCGTGGCCCGGGGCCCATAATGGCCACGTTCCGTTTTGACTGCGGCACGCAATGCTGTTTATAATTTATTTTAATTTTTTAACGATGGTAGGGTCCAGAATTATCTGACCCCACTGTGCTGACGTATCTAAAGGGGTCAGATAATTCAGTAACCGACCTTACCTAAAGGCTTTCTCTACCTAAATCTGTCTCTCGACCTGGCTATGGTATACGTAGAAAAATCCAAAGTATTTTCTATATAGGATACGCTGAAGATGTGAGGGAGGTGGAATATACACCTCATAGGAAGAGCCCAAGGCAAATGCTAGGACCAGGGACCGGTGCTGGTTCCTCTGGAGATCCCGGAGCCCTCCGATAAGCACGAGGCCGGCCGTCGAGGGGGTTTTAGTGAGTAAAAATCTCACATAATCTCTCCAGTCTCTCCCCCAGGAGGCTGGTGAGATTATCTTTCGATAACCGTTAACAACAAAAAAAAGGCTGAAGGTGTGAAAATCATTCCACTTCTGGGTTCAGAAATCAATCTTGATTACTTATAAGTTATAATATAAACATGCGTGAAACGACGAATAACTGTAAAGGAAGCAAGAGAGGCGTGCCAAGACAGAGACTCGTGGCGCTCCATTCTCGCTGCCTACCCCTCAAGGGACATAGCGTGATAGCTTGTATCTATGTAGGTATGTATAATTTTTATTTTAAGGTTTCAATGACGGTTACAAAACCATTGAAGAACTTCGAAACTACAAGTCTGGAATTATTTGCTATCATTCTAACTAGTTCCATATCTTCTATTCCCTCCAAAGGCTTTTTCACGTCTTCCGATACTAACAAACATAATATTATCTAGGCATATATCATTCTTACCTACGAGAACACTATAGGACTGGGAACTAATCGTCCAATTTACTGTGAAAATTAATAAAATGCAAATTTTATCGTCACATTTGTAATACTTTATACGTCGTATATCGTAACGGTAGCTGTAGACCAGGAGCCAAAACCAGTGGGAATCAACCTAAAAAAATCAAACCTGATGTCAATGAAACATAACATGTCATGTCATTAATAACATCGAAGACGTTGCCGATTGAGAAAAAAGGGCAACAGCCTCATTCCTCTAACAACGTAACCTCAATGTAGACTAAATTTCAGCGACTTGAAGTTTTTCGTATACCACTAGTCTGCTCGTACGAAGCGATTTGCTTCTTCATTCATTATGCGAACGGCTAAGGAATGGAACAGCCTGCCGGCGTCTGTATTTCCCGAAACCTACAACCTTGGGATCTTCAAGGCCAGAGTGAATAGGCATTTACTGGACCCGCATGCTCCATCGTCGACCTCATCGTCGCTTACCACCAGGCGAGATCGTGGTCAAATGCGGGTTTAGAAGTAAATAAAAAAAATAAAAAAAAAAAACCGTTTCGTTACGGTGAAGAACGGAAAAGAACGACAAACTTTGTAAAACAGGTGAATCGGTTTCCACAGGATCTTCTAAACCCTGTCGGAACTCATCGCTATTTAAAAACTATAAGATCTTTACAGGTTTTAAGAAAAGAAAAACTGCTATAACAATTATCTGCCTACGCATAAGATGGAGGATTACAGAATCACCTCTGCAGTTTCACAGTACCGTATGGTAATTGTTTAATTATGGTAATCATATGTTTAGTACTGTCCTACCAGTACGTTCAGGTCGATCGATAAACACTGTTTAATATCGCAGCCCGCTGGCTGACCTTTTAAAACACGTGGAGTCACTTTTTATACCGATGCTATCGTTATGTTACACATACCAGCTTATTTGTACCATCCTGCGTTATTAAGTGTGGTGTAGATACAGTTTTTTAAAAGTGTGCATTTTAGCTCCATTGCATGGAATTGAATTTTACGATACTTAGAAGTTACCCCGTAACGTAAGATTGAAAATTGAAATTGAAACTGAAAAACGTTTATTTAGCACTGTAAACACCAGAATGCAGCAAGTACACGTTACAAAAGTATACAAGGATATAATACATTCAGCACAAAAGATCCGGTGCGGTACAGTGCCAAAAAGGATAGCACCATATAGGATAGACATGGGATGCTTCAAAAAGAACGTTAAAAAAGTTCTCTCCCTCCACGGCTGGCAACACACAAGCAATACTACTGGTATTGCACGTGTCTCTAGGCGACGGTGACTACTTACCATCAGGTGGCCCGTTTGCCTGTTTGTCGTAGCTGATTTATAAAAAAAAACCACGGTGTTTTCCTTTACCGTCAGAGCAGTCGGTAAATGTACGTGAGTCTTTAGAAAAAACTGAAAATTCATATCATCATCATCAGATACATGAGTAAAACTGAATAACGACGATTCTTATATTTGAACGTAAGCCATTTGAAAATTTTTGTTTGAATTATATTGTCGTTCAAAGCAAATAGCAACATTGTGCATAAACGAGTCATTTATCAAGCGCAGCTCCCGGCCCACGCCTGCGCGGGCGCATCCGTCTTGTATTGACGTGCGCGTGATTGACGTAGCGTCCAACTTGACGCGAAGTACAATATTACGTGGGACATGTTTTATTCAATATGCCGTAATTTTTCCCATGTTTTTCGTTCATTTACAAAGTTACTTTGTAATCTCGTAGCAAACAAAACTGAGACAAAAAATAGTGTCTACTTATTGTTTTTGTTAAGTATTGTATGTACGTTGTAAAACTGTGCTTCTTTGTGCTTTGACATTGAATACATCGTATTCTTCTATCAGGTTTCTGTTCATCAGTTTTTGTTATTTAAAGTGGTCCAGGAGTCAGTGGGGTAGTTTCAGTGACGTTTGCGTCGCAGTTTCAACAAAAAGCTACTCTAACATCGTCAACATTACCCTGAACTAGTTTCAGTCAAGTGCATTGTAAATGCTATCTCCGGCGTAATTACTATAATTTAATATAAATAACATAATTTATTTATGGCAACACAGGCTATCCCTATAATTGAATCAATTATTTAGTTCCCTCGCCGCCGCGCCGCGACCGGCATCCTGATGATCTACGAGTGTGTCATGTCATTGTGTGGCACCCAATGTTACTTCAGACACATCTCTCTGACTTCGCTCCTCGTTGACTATCCGAGAGGTGTTGTACGAGGGTGGATTATAAAATTCACGGTTCACATTAAAGTAAGCATGATTGTTACAGTAGACTTTTTCCTTATATTCATGAGGACGATGTCTCATCTCAATAGATTCAGATTTTAGACCTTTTTTAATGCGTATGTAAGTATGAGTGTCTCTACGACTTTGACCTGTGTTTCTATTACGTCTGCATTTAGTTCCGTTAGTTTGCTTTCTCTTGCCAAATCTTCTTCTTCTCCGTCTTTTTGCTTTTTAAAGACCTGAGCGTTTTTGTAAATGCTTATACATTCGCTGCTAGATGTTAATTGTACCTTTATTTCAAAGGCTCGAGTCTCTCATGTACTGGAGCTTTACCTATACCTACGTAATTGTACATAGTACCAACATACTATTAATTTTCCTGTGATTGCTGCAATGAAAACGGATGCATTGATTGATATCCGATATTCAATTACGTATGCTAATGCCTACGTGACTGATGGACAGACTCTCTCGCGAGAAATTGTGTGGGAAATATAGAAGTATCAAAAGAAAAGTCATCGAACGCTGTATTGAGCTAAAGCAGAAAGTTTTTTTTAATTAGGTCACCCTGGTCTCCAATCTGCCTGATTTTATACATCATCATCAGCAAGCCTATATCATTGCACTATAGTTATCCTCATCTACATTTTCTTGGTAACTGTTCTATAATATGAACTTATATGTACTTTAGGTGACGTCTCAGGTGCATCCAGGCCGAAAATAACAAGGCAGTTTGGTTACACAGATTCAGCTTTTAATACCAACTTTATGTCAAACGGACATGACAGTTAGCTTTCGCACAGTCTGTGATGGCACTCGTATGACGTTCCCGGGAGCATGAGAACGCATTCCTCGCGCAGTAATCAGCCATTGAATTGCAAATGCGAGGTGTCAAATTATACAGCGTCGGACTCCTGCGCAGCGCAGAAAAACGCAGCTCCTTGTTCTATAGAGTTAGACAAGGGAGGCCGTCTGGTCTGAGGGGGGAGAGGTAGCGATTTTGAGACAAATGGTACAATCTGATGTTATTTTTTTTATTATTATTTTGTATGTACTACTAAACCCGCATTTGACCTCGATCTCGCCTGATGGTAAGCGACGATGAGGTCGACGATGGAACATGCGGGTCCAGTAAATGCCTGTTCACTCTGGCCTTGAAGATGTCAAGGTTGTAGGTTTTGGGAAATACAGACGCCGGCAGGCTGTTCCATTCCTTAGCCGTTCGCATAATGAACGAAGAAGCAAATCGCTTCGTACGTGCAGATGGGATATCAACAACATAAGGATGGAACCCCTCCCCGCGTCTGGTAGTCCGAAGGCGGAATGGAGATGCTGGAATTAGGTCGTGCAATTCCGATGCGCACTCTCCGAAATGTATCCTATAAAATACCGATAGACAGGCAACCTTGCGCCGATGTTCCAGACTTTGCAGTCTAGCCTCCACCAGCGATTCGTTACCTATAAGGCGCTTAGCGCGTTTCTCCACTGAGTCAAGGGCAGCCAGTTGGTACTTAGCTGAGCCGTCCTATTATTGATTATTGAGTCTATAGTACACAATAAGTTTGATAAATATTTTGTATTTTTCACCAAGTGTAAAATATATAGCATAACTTTGAATGAAGGTAGTGATAAACTCATATTTCATTGCTATTATTAGCCTGTTTGTCAGTGTCTGTCATCTGACAACTGTCATTCATTCATCACCTGTCATTGGAGGTATTCTTTCGCTTTGCTTATCGTGCTATCACCAGCAGTTCTTAAGTCGTCAGAAGTCCTCTAAAAGAATTACCGCCTTGTCTTCAACAATTCGCTTTCACCTTCTACCGCGACCACAATGCATACTGGAAATTTATACTAACAAGTTTTTCTCCTGCATCCAGTTTGTTACTATCTATGACAGATACACCTTTCGATGTCATATCTACAGCACTTTCCATTGCTTTATCTATTGCATCATAAACCTCATAATTTCCTACATCA
Source organism: Hofmannophila pseudospretella (assembly GCA_947369225.1). Taxonomy (NCBI): domain Eukaryota; kingdom Metazoa; phylum Arthropoda; class Insecta; order Lepidoptera; family Oecophoridae; genus Hofmannophila; species Hofmannophila pseudospretella. Next base: position 13,729,809 of record OX376327.1, on the reverse strand, counting down.
GCAGTCAATGTATGTTGTACATTGTTGTTTAGGTCTTCGTCAGGACTAGTTACTGGTCGGGGACTCTCGTTATTTATTGCAAGTACAACCAGTTCGGAAGTAGGAATGCGTAACTACTTATTAATGGGTTTTTATGTTATTTTTTAAATTGTGATTTTATCTCTGACTAAAGGTAATTGGTTAGGAATGGTATTATTCTTGGAGTCACGTTTAACGAAGTTATATTAATGGTCTGTGAGTGCTCTCTGATAAATAAAATAATTAATTTTATTAAACTTTTCGCATTAGTAGTTTTTCAATATACAGACAAACATACAGACAAAGATGTCAAAAAGTTGTGGCCTTCATTGCAAAGGTCAGTTAAAAAAAACGGAAGAGGCACAGGGTCGCTGTGCCGCAATCTTTATGTGTGAAAACATCTTCGCTGGCATGTCTAGTCATTGACATATAAGACCACATTTATTGTTGCAGTTGATATTTTAATAAGTCTTAATTAATAAGTTCAGACCTTAAAGTATCGCAGGCATAGCGAAAAAATGACTGACTATGACCTCCTTCCTCATCTTTCCTGATTATTTTAATCAAATACATTTGACTCCAAAATGAGCTTTGTTTATCTATGTTTTCAACGATACTATTTACTTCTACATATATCTAAAATTGACGAAGTTATTAGCTCCCATTATTCACTAGTTATAAGATGTTATCACATCAAAAGAAACCGATTACAGATTTGTTTTACCTCTATCAAAACATTACTGTATTCTTATCTGCAAATAATATCACCTACTTCTAAGTTATAGATATTTCTAAACATAATAAAGTAATGAAAAAGGTTGGTAATAATGAAAAGTCCACAGCACATACAAACCTAAACGTTCGTTTTATACTCCTAGGTGCAAGCTGGTGTTATTAAACCGGCCGGTTATTGGTTAAAGTCTTAACTTTAACCAATAACCTGAACCTAACAGACCTTAATCTGTGACTAATTTAATTATTAATAGTAATAAATATTACTTGCTTGTTTCAGGTAAGCTTAATCTCCAGATCGCCCGTAAAGCTCTTCCACAGAATGGTAAGACTGTTGCTATAGTTCCAGCATTAACTATTAAAAACATTAAAAACATTATCTACTGAATTAGATTAAGAAAACAGTAATACACCATTCAATTTGTTCGTAACAAAGGAATTGAATAGGAAATAAAGAATGAATATCTTGGAGGTCAATCTTTGGAACTACACACATAAGACACGCTCCACACCGAAATATTTCGGCGACGCGACGGTTGTAATGTAATAAATGTAATGTAATAACGGGCTGATTTCCGCAATTTGACGTCTTAAGCGCCTATTTTGCGTGTGGTAGAAACTACTACTAATCGAGCCACCCCAACTTCGCCAGAAAGTCCAGCAGTCCTTTAATGTCCTGTAGGACTTCGGGAAGTGATCCTGGGGTGCCAAGGCTTCCCGCCCGGTAGGTGGTCACCTCGCTGCACTCCAAGAGCACGTGGGCGACCGTTTTCTCTGCCTCCATGCAAGCTCTTTGCACAAGGAGATGTCTGTTATGCCTATATTAAAGAGATGTCTAATAAGTGGACTGTGTCCGGTTATTATCCCGGTTACCTTCCGCAATTTGACTCTGCTGAGCCGCAGGAGCTGTCTGGTGAGTCTCGGATCAGCCTTCGGCAAGGCTTCTCGAGACTGCCTGCAGTCCACGACCTTGGCCCAGCTAGAGTTCTGTATATCCTTCGTGCGTTGGCGCAGCGACGTCTTTATCCAGCAGAAGGGCAGGGGTATGAGGGGCTCTGGGCCCTCTGCAACCATCTCCGATGCCCTTCTCGCCAGTTCGTCCGCCGCGTCATTGCCACGAGAATTACTTAGTACCCGACGGTTGTTTTATGTCTGTTTGTCTTGATCTCTAAAAATTTTTTTAATAGAGTTAAGTACGGCACTGCAGACTAGCTAACGGCTACCTGACAATAAGTGTTCACCGTCACCCATCTTGCCGGTAACAAGCTGGCTCTCTTACTTCAAACCGAAACACGGTAATGTGAGCATTGCCGTTTTGCGCCGGCAATGGGTAAAATGGGCTGAGTCACACCACCATCAGAAATAAGAACTGAAGTAGTCTTTTTTATCAGACGGACTAAACTGACGTTTCCTGTGTTGCCAGTTTTTGATGAAATAAAAACAGTGTTGTAACCAAAGATCGAGTTCAATCACTGACCAATAGTTAACCAATCAAAGTATATTTTATTTTCTTCGGTAATATCGTGATTTTTTATGTAAATTAAAAATTTAAATCGATGAGCCTCACTTTGTATGGAAGAAATCCATCTTCTGTCAGTATATAATATAACGTTATCTTTTTGGCTGTTTGGGGGAACTGATTCACAAGTGAACTGAACGCATCACTATCACATTAAACATGGCAACATTATTGTACAACGTGACATTAACACCTGTCAGTTGAGTCCGTCTAATAAAAAAATCTACTTTAAGTACATACTCGTATGATTGGCTACATTTTCAATGTGAATATTGTCATATTCCGCATTGATTATGATCATGATCATTAATAACATAAATCTACTTTCTTGGCAGGGGTGATTTGCCATCATCTTTCCGATAAGTTTACAAATTAAAAGGCGTACTAACTTACTTTAAAAAAATACAATATTTAAAAATAACCGCCGCGTGCGGCTTAGTCGGTCTTGCGGACCCTTTATCTAGAACAACAGTACAAACTTTAGTGGAATGTGAACTTTAAACGCCGCCCGAAATCATTTAAATTGCCTATAATTTTCATATGTACTCATCTATCTACCACCAAAATTTGGGACCTCCTCCCCTCTTTTGAATTAAAGCTTTTACAGAACTTCGCGGGGTAAAACTAGTGGAAGCTAGAGGTCCTCGGTTACTGGCGGTATGGTGAAGCTAGAGGTGCCCAAATAGCCGGTAATCATAGACAACTATAGACAAGCACGGAGATATTTGAATTTACCAGATATTCGGGTCAACGCACGCTGGAAGTGAAGCGGCAAGAGGCTGGTCGGTTGACCATTAAATAATTGCGATCACGACGGGAATCGATCAGAGGCAATCAGAGTTTTAATTTAAAAAAATGTTTACTTAATTGTGGTCTATACGAGTCGCGGGTAATTGCGATCTTAAGGCAAGTTGTGCCCCAAAATTGGATATCTACTCATTATATATACCCCGCTAGGATTACGATAAGTATCTACTTTTTCATTTATTTTTTATTAAACTCTAAGCCCACGGTCGACCTGCGGCTCACCTTGATGGTGACAAGACTTGTCTGGTGACTCATTTCGTCACTTACCGACGTTGAGGCCAAAAATGGAGTTCATGGAGTCATAGGTTTAAAATCGGCGGCAGAAACACATCACCGCCGAAGCGAAGATATTTGGTGATAGGCTTCTTAATAGAGCCAGGCGGACCCTGAAGGGGTCCCACCGCCAGCAAAGTTACTCGGGTTAGTCGCCTCGTACGGTCAACCACAAGCTATAGTATACCATATGTCAAAATCCTTCGATTAAATCTCAATTTTATGCCCGCGCAATATGAGATTTCAGATTGACTGTACGTCACGCTTACCCAATGGCGGTAGGGTAGGGATATATGGGAAAACTACTGGCAGACACAGCTGTCTACAGGCTAGGAAAACAAATTGTGACATCTATTCACGAGCAGGAATCAAACCTAAAACTACTGCGGTACCTATCCACTGCATCAAGAGGTTGTGCCTAAATCACAAAGCAATATTTATTTATAGTAAAACAAGAGAAAGATGCCAAGATAGAGATTCGTGGAGCTCCGTTCTCTCTGCCTGCCCCTCAAGGGATACATCGTGAAGGTATGCATGTACCTATAGTAAAACAAAAGTGTACTTAACACATTATTTCTGAACGTAAGACGAAATAGGAGCTCTATACGTATCTTTTTCAGTGCAGTAACTTTTTTAATCTGCAGCATAAATCTCAGCACCAGTACAAATGACTCCGGGATGCCTTCACGTAGCAAACAATCTTCAAACACTTATTTTTTCCTATCGCCATCATTCTGCGATAAATAAGGATATATCGTGGGACCCAGTAACTTCGGTAATAGTGGCGATAAACTAAAATATAGAGGTTCACGTTCGGTCTCCATTTCAAAATTAGGTTTCGGTTCCTCGGCTACATTTCCACAACTATTTGTGTACAAAAATTGAATCATGAGCAGTTGATGCAATTGCTCAGTACTGTATGACACAATACAAATATACTTTATTGCACACCCGGGACAAAAACAAAACATACAACATAAAGAGAGGTACAATACAATACAATAGATAGATAGATAGAAACACTTTATTGTATACAAAATCAGGAAAAGTAAAAACTACAGGAATAATAACACGATATGTACAAAGGTGTAATACAATGTGCAGAAGTATCACACACTTCACAAAACACTTCAAACTACATTTCTGAAATCATAATGTAAAGTTTACATAGCGATAGTTAGTACCGATTCCGAAACCACATCCTTGATTCATATCCGACTGGCATAATTTTGCTATCACCCGGACCGGTATATTAGATTAATTCATCGAATATCTGAATTGTACGTCAATACAGGACCCAGTCATAAAAGGTTTTAAGATGATTTTTTAATTTATTACTACCACATCCACATATTATCGCATAATTATACTTGGTAGAATATTGGTTCTCAATTCTTACCCAATTTAACTAAGACTAAACTCGCGTTTTACCTCAATCTCCTTTACAGCAAGAAATGAATCATTTATCATACATTTATAAGTTGCAACAAATGAAACACAAAGTGAATATTGGCGAGACAATCTAATTTTCAAAAGGTGTCATCGGAAGCCAAGACGTGTTCGGTCTCAACCAAATATTCGGTTTCTTTTGATTGGAAACACCGAATGTTGCGTCTCTTTCGGAACAGTCAGTAAATAGTGGCTGGTAGTGGCTATTGGTGCCCTTATCCGGCTGGTGGCTGGTCGGTAAGTACCCTGTGAGTACTAAATAAGACGGAGCACTCACTTTATCAAACACGAGAAATACCTCGTTCTTATTGGACACTGTCGATACTTACGGCTAATTTGAAATAAACTCCATTTTAAACTTAAGTAGGCGTTTAGAATTACAAGTTTCGAGGATTTATTCCGTTCTTCAGTGTAATTTTATAACAGCCATTAGGGAAATAACGATTTAAGTAGCTAACTAAATCAATATAAAAATAACATATTTTAGCTCACTTACAATGTACGAAATAGTCCAATTCAAATAGATATAACTTTTTAAGCTTTCGTGGTTATTTTTAATCTATAGTTAGACACGGGATTCTTACCACGGTTTGGGGTTGTTTTGACCTCCCGATATAGACTAACGTAATTCAAATCTATCAGCTGATCAATGAAAATTAATGGACCCCGCATGCTCCATCGGCGACCTCATGGTCGCTTACCATCAGGCGAGATTGAGGCCAAATGCGGGTTTAGTAGTCAATAAAAAATATATTGTATGAACAGCCGATTTTTTTTGCACAAAAGTAGTTCAGTTACCGATACTTAACCATCTTGTGAAAGATCAGAACTCTAGATTTGTTGTACCCTATCAAAATAACTCTACTAATCATGTATAACGAAGAGTAGACTCAAAGTAGGTACCTAACTACTATGTAATTAGATAAACATGCAGATATGTAATCAAGGCTAGAGACAGACAAACATACAAGTATCTACCTGTCGGTAGAGTAAGACAGAAACAATTGTTAGAGGCGATCGCTCGAGGCAACATTTTATTTTGGTATGTGGTACGAACAAAAAAGTAAAACATAACTACTTAAGTATTACTAAAACAGTTATTATATAAGATTGAATATAGGTAACATTTGACATTGCCCAGTAGTAACACATTAAAGACTGACAAAAAACGAGTTTACGAGTGAGTAACTAGGTGTAAGTATATAGATTACGGAACTGACAAAATTATATTGTAAATGTGATTGTTTTCTGGGAAATATCATAGAGCAGAGTATGAAAAGGAAAATTCTCTTAATTATTATTTGTTTTTTTATTATACGTGCGCCCATGGCACAAGAAGAAAGGCATATCGGATACGCAAATAGCACGATGTTCACGTCGGTGCAAAGTATCGGGGTAAGCACAAGGGTACGTCATCAAACAATATGATAACGTACCCTTGTGAAGACGTGAACATCGTCCTATTTGCGTATCCGATATGCCTGTGAACTATGAGCGTCTTCTATTATTTATTTTTCTCTATTTTATACAATAATACCTATACATACCTTCCTGTATTCTAATGTATAATTTAAAAATTAAGTACCATCTTTCGTTTCCTAATACTTTACTTCTGTTTATTAATATTTCCGTTATTTATATATTCCGGTAGTGTATCATTAGGGAGTGATCCCTGGCACTCAGGTGATGCCTGACAACCAGCGCCGCAGTGCTAACTCCGCTCCGGCAACAGGCTGAGGCAGTCCCCTTTTTCCGGTGCTGCCCACCACCTTCATCAAACTTAATTACTTTTGTTTATTTATTTTTATAATATATTTGTTTGTTGTTTGTAGGTGTGTATTGGAAATAATTATTTCTTTCTTGTGCCATTCGTGCGCCTGTCTTTGAATACATCTGTGTGTTTGTCGTATGTTGTGAGAGGGTACCAACGAATGGGTACCAATATTGTATCTACTTACATTTAGACCAGACTGACCACATCCAACATTGTTGATGTTCCGTTTAGGGCCTCACACACGCCTCTGCCTGTCGATATTCAGGGCGTACCAAATATCTGTATTGATCACTTGCATGGAGACTCAGTGTAAATAACAGAATTGCTTTTTCATCTACGAACTTTGAATCTGGAAAATAAATATTATATTTAGTCTTTCTTAGAGTGTTATTAGCAGATCCTGTTACAATTGATGTATTGTTAACTAATTGTTACATAAATTAGTGCTTCTTTTTAAAAACAAACATAATATTATTGTGAGATTGTATGGTTAATTTTTCGATTTTTATGTAAAGACGATAAAAATGTGAAAATATTTTTATTTCGAACCCGTGATTAGTCTTTCCAAGGCGTGCTCTTTCCAACTGAGCTATCGTGGTCAGATGACAGATCACTGCAAGCGTCTTAGAGGGTGTATCTATGGACGATTTTTCAATTCTAAATTTCTATTGTCTTAGAACAAAAGTTGTTCCACTTGCCGCCCTGTAACACACCCTGTATGTGCCACTAGTGGGTACAACAGGTTCCATCACCTGCTTTTATAAAAAGCTCCTCCTCCCCTTCCGAGTGCGACCTGCCCTCGGGTCAGCGCAATTACACGAGCTACCCGCACTGACACGACAATGTAGACTCTCCTCGTTTGGAATACGACTGCGGTATGGGATGTATAAGTAGTAGGGTAGGTAGAATGTGTAATTATTTTGTGGCCTGTTTAATGGTTTGGGATCCTTTGGAGGCAGGGTTGTGTGAATTGGTTTTGATGAACTGACAAATATTTAATGGCATCTCTAAAAGAAGCTAAACTTCGTAAAGTTTACTTTAAATACCGTAATATATAAGGAAGAAAAATGAAATATTTAAATTCTACTAATGGAAACTCTATAAAGTGTTTCTATCTATCTTTATCTAATGGAAAAGTTTCGATTGAAGAGTTGTTTCTTGCATTAGGGAATAACGTATTCGTAGAGATCTACCCTGACTTAGGTTCATTTTAAAATTTTATCTGGTTTATTATCTATTTTCTTTAACAGGTATTATAATTCTAAATGGTTTTATAATACACGAACGAGGAAGATGTGTATTCTGTGTCTTATCTCCACAACATAGGGAATCCTAGTGCGGGAACTACGGTCATTAATCATTATATTATAATTTATTTATTTAATTTTTTTTGTAGTAGCTTTTGTAAGGAAACACAAGGAATGATTTAAAATGCATACATTAAACAAAATAATTTCTGATTGTAGATTTTGTATTTCAGTCTAATATGAAGGCGATTTCAGACACCGCCTAAAGATTTGGGTACATATAATAGACACTATACTGTTTTCTTGTACCAATAGATAGTTATGGTTTTACTGTACTTCTGGACCAAGACTGTGAGGATAGCAAGTATGAAGTAGGAACCGACTTTATGTTCTGAGGCTCAATACACTCTGTATGTTTCATTGTTTACTCTCAAATAGCGCAGGCAAATACAATGAAGCACTTTCACCAATAGTTCAGAGAACATATTCCAAGACCAATGACAGACGCAACCGCAGAATGTGCCAGCTGACGTCACAGCCAGCAGTGCGCGCGCGCAGGTACCGCGCAGACAATGCGCAAGAGTTACGGGATCACTCATAACATCACTTGCGCTAACGGTTGACGCGGCACTATTGGGTTTGGGAGGAGTCTTGATGCAATAGGTACAGAGACTTCTGATGTGAGATCTAGGTCGAAGAAAATAGTAAGGATCTATAGGTACTCGAAGTAGATAAAGACAAGCATTGTAGAATTAAGCTTGTCTGAATTTAAAAATAGACTCTAAATTGCTCTTAGAAAAATGCTATTACAAATTAACTGACTCCCTCAGTGATAAGCTGTGACGTCATCAAAAATGCTATTACAAATTGACTGACTTCCTCAGTGATAAGCTGTGACGTCATCAAAAATGCTATTACAAATTGACTGACTTCCTCAGTGATAAGCTGTGACGTCATCAAAAATGCTATTACAAATTGACTGACTTCCTCAGTGATAAGCTGTGACGTCATCTAAAATGCTATTACAAATTGACTGACTTCCTCAGTGATAAGCTGTGACGTCATCAAAAATGCTATTACAAATTGACTGACTTCCTCAGTGATAAGCTGTGACGATGAAAACTATTCCAAGATCAGCGAATACAAACACCAAGAGATATTGCTCCGCTTGCAACACCCAAGGGACTTCGCCTGCTGTTACATAAACAGTGACCAAGATCATCAATCATGTGACTTTCAAAGACAACTTTTCGCCCACGTAACTTACAAAACACTAGCAACCCAACCTAGTGACTGCAATAACCTTAGTGCCATTAACTGGTATTCAACCGTCTGCTTTAACAAATGATAATAATATTTTAGTAACTTTCCAACTGTCTTTCCAGCTGGTCTTTCTCGTGGATGACCGTCAAGACTTGGAGCGACTCATCGTAGCCTATTTATTGTGAGCGTCGGTGGCACAGTGGCTAGGACACCGGACTCCCATGCGGGAGGTCCCGATTCCAAACCATGCAGTGCCACGTACCAATGCGTTTTTCGTATTATTTACCGACTGCTCTAACGGTGATGGAAAACATCGTGAGGAAACCTGCACACTGAGATGACCAGTGTGTAAATAGGGTAGGCACAAAAGATCCTCAAGGGTCGAAGTGCCGCTGGGTTATTACCGGCCCCTATCATAAGATAAGATAAGATTTATACTTTCTTTTCACAACAAGAGTTTCTGATGATGATGACATTTCACCTTATTATGTTATTAGAGGGTTCTTGATGCGCTGCTGATCTTGCGGACTTAGATGAAATGCGTCATGTGCCGGTAATTACGCTTTTTGAAACCAAAACACGGTAATGCACAGTGCAAGCATTGCGTACCTACATTTTTACAATGGTTAGTACTGTTAAAAATGACCTATATGTTACCAAAGCTTCAATAAATTTGTATTTTATTTTGATTGCTGATTTGCGGCAGAAAAGGGCAAAAGGAAGGTACCATCTTCAATCTTGTACAATCTTGTAACACCTTTCGCTTTTTATTCCCATGGCTTTAGCGAGTGACAAGGGAGACTGTGGAGTGACTCCTGAAGAAAGCAGCCGCCCGGCTCCCCGCGGCCGCGCCGTGTAGTTATTACGCTGATTGCCGGCGGCGCGGGCGGCGGCAAATGGTACCTGCGTCCGCGCAGACTCTGATTCAATTCGTATCATTAGTGCGCGCAGGGTCTGCTTACATTCCTGGTGCTGTGAGACGGGTGGCGGTCCTCGTCATGATATTTAATAGTGTTTTGTGTAAAGTATGATGCAAAAGTGGACTTCGATCCAAAATGGTTGGCAATGGTCAGTAATTGTGCAACTGTGGTAAAGTAAAGTGTATTACAAAATTCGCAGAAATACGATAGCTCCTTTATACTATGCAATGACTTTACACGCTCAGTCTTATGTGGAATAAAGTTTTTTGCGATGTTCAATACCTAAGTTGCAGAACATAAGTTATTCAGTCTCTACTACATTTTTTTGGACCAATCCGGAATAAGTCTATGGAAAAAGTCCAGTTTGAAAAGACATTACCTGCTGGTAAGCTCTATCTTCGACCACATAAATGACAAACCATCATGTACAGTCGGCCACTGGTTAACCTCTTCGAAACGTCAAAATGAAACTTAATAAACCATATTACAATACAATGCAAAAACGTTTATTGTCACACAAATAAGTCTATTCATAAAATGTTAGTTAATTCTTATAGCTATGTTAGTAATGTATATTATTATATTATTTATATTACGCGGACATATGGTTGAGATTTAATCCATTTATTAGTCACTGAGGAGTCAGCTGAAAATCAGCGCTGTGGCTTGCCTCAGCATTATGCTGAACTGGTGTATCCTTATTGGCACTGTACCGCACCGGATGTTTTGTGCTGCAGGTATTATATCCTTGTATACTTTTGTATCAGAGCATCGGTGGCTTCGTGGCTAGGACGTCGGACTCCCGTGCGGGAGGTCCGGGTTCGAAACCATGCAATGCCATGTACCAATGAGTTTTCCGGTTATTTCGAAAAACTTACGTACATTTACCGACTGATCTGACGGTGAAGGAAAACATCGCGAGGAAACCTGCACACTGAGATAACCAGTGTGTGAAATGAGGAAGGCAATGGCAAACCACCCCATTAAATCTGCCACGAGAGTCGTTCTATGTGATTAATTCCTTAGAATTATCACGACCCTCAGCAATGAGGAACACGACTTAGAAGAGATATCACTAGATCACAGCAAGTATACGTTATACAGTGCTAAATAAACGTTTTTCAGTTTCAATTTATTATGGATAAATGGTATACTTTAGCTAGCGGTCAACTGTACGAATGTCATCACAAATCAATGTCCTATACAGATAGAGTTTGAATTCAATAGTCGATCAAATTAATTAAGTTCAGAATCTATTCGGTCCCGATGAGCCTGCGCCGGCACGACTGATAGTGTTATCCAATGACCCGCTTCTATATAATATAACAGTTTATGTTGTACCGCGTATCTATCTCGGATGGAGCACGGGGACGTATTCAGTCGTATGATTACTGTTATAAGTTAACCAACTGTCGAAATTACTTTATGTCATGTAATGTACGTGAGTACCCAAGTATACTTCGTATGACAGCTGTAGTCAAAAGAGACGTTTACGCTTTCAGTACGCTGCAGCGATTTTGAAACGGTATCCGACCGAACACATAGAAATCTAGAAAAATGACAAATAGATTTCTATTGGTTTATCGCTGCAGAGTGAAATAGTATAAAAATAAAATAACATAAAACTATTTTAAAAATTAAATTAAAGGAATTCGGCAAAAAATTATATTCTCTTTATTACGTATCATAATTGTAGATTGTTAAATTCTTGACGTGTTACTTTGACAACGATACTATGGGACCGGTGTTAAGTTATCTCTGGCAAAGGCAAAATATTAAGTAGTCACTTAATGTGTAAGGTATGAGGCAAAAGTGGACTTCGATCCAAAATGGTTGGCAATTGTCAGTTGTGCAACTGTGGTAAAGTAAAGTGTATTACAAAATTCGCAGAAATAAGATAATTCCTTTATACTATGCAATGACTTTACACGCTCAGTCTTATGCGGAATAAAGTTTTATGCGAAGTTCAATACCTAAGTTGCAGAACATAAGTTATTCAGTCTCTACTACATTTTTTTGGACCAATCCGGAATAAGTCTATGGAAAAAGTCCAGTTTGAAAAGACACTAAGGCCTGCTGGCATGCTCTATCTTCGACCACATAAATGACAAACCATCATGTACAGTCGGCCAAAGGTTAACCTACTCGGAAAGTCAAAATGAAATTTAAATAAACCATATTACAATACAATACAAAAACCTTTATTATCAGACAAATAAGTCCATACATAAAATGTTAGTAAATTTAGTAATAGTAGTCGAGGGAGGTCCCGTCATAAAATTAAACTTCACGTCAGAGAACTTAACACAACTTATTTTACTACTTGCTTTGCCATAAAACCTTTACGTCAACCTTTATTTCTACTGAAAATAAATACAAATAAAATAAATTCGTGTTTTAAGTACTTCCCGATTAGCTAATAAAGTGTACAAGGTTTCCAGCTATCCGATAATTTCTTCAAAAGAAAACCTTCCTTTCTTGTATAAAGTACAATGTATTTCTGGAAGGCAGACGAATGTATGGGCGAGGTTATTCCATTTTAAAGCTTATTCCAACTAAAGCTTGCTATGGCTTTCAACTCGTAAGACTATAAAAGGCGAAATGGTGACTCCGTTCAGGAAGGTCCTTGATAAAGTTCTGTAACTTTTAACGGACTTTCTGATCAGCCTATTAAAATTCAATATTTGTAGGCTTTCGCACCAATTATTAAAATTTATTTATTATATATTTTTTTATTTCTGAGATACCTTACAGGTATACAATTCCTGAAATGTTGTTTTATTTTACAATCGTGCAAGCCAATAAACAGGTATCCGTATTTATACAATGAAAAAATAGTAACAGCTGAAAGTTAATAAAATATGGAGGTGGGAAAGTGGAATGGGGAGTGGGGAGAACAAAGAAAAAGGTATGTAAGTATGTATGTTGTAAGTGCGTGTAAGTATGTGTGTTGAGAGGGTGTGTGATTATTTTGCATTGTCAAATTCTCAAGTGCTGTGATTGTCCAATGCGGCCAACCTTTTGGGCACTATAACATTTACTAATACTTGTTGTGTTTTTAGTATTTTTAGTTTTAGTTTGGCTTTAGCTCCTTAACGTACTATTCAAATTATTATTTGTACTGAATTAAACTTTTAGTAATAGCTAGAAGGCTATTCCTTACTTCTAAATACGTCTCTGTTGATAAACCAAACTCATTAACTCAACGCTGCGCTTAAATTAAGCTATCTCCGGCGCGTGAGCTTTCTTGACAGCTTCTAAGATGTTCAGTAAGTATGTCATATAATGTGTCGTCCAGTCCGGCCTTATAGCTCACTTAATATCCCACGAGTGGAGAGTAGCGTATCCTTATTACTGTATTTCCTGCACCATCCAGTGACCTGGAGTTCCTGGACCTAGGTGCCTCAGTAAGTTGCAAATAGTATGATCTTGTAGTTTGATCGACAATTAAACACCGCGCCCAAATTGAAATGAAGAGCACGTTTAGCTGTCGGTCCCGGGTGTTGTCGTAAGGCCATGTCACAGAGGCCTACGGGCGGCCTGAACTTAAACTCTGATAATACGAGTTGGCCACTAACCACCTGACAAGAAGAATAGAAGAATAATTGGTTGTTGTTGAGATATGAAGATATAGACACATATAGGCGCAGTCCTAGCACAACATTGGGAATCCAATTATACAGAAGGCCGATTTGGGTTGGAGGACTTTAGATAGAAGATATAAAATGATTATTGCTCAAAGACTTAAGTGCGAGACTGTGGTGCAATTTCCGCCGGATCGAATCTACCTTTGGACCATAAGCATTTTAACAGTTAGTATCCATTGCGACAGACATACATATCAATGTTATAACACTCCTTTTTGGTTGGGGGTTAAAAACAACCTGCATTGCTTGTTCCGATTGGATTAACTCCGTACGTTTTCCAACATAGTACAGTCGATCAAAAGTATACCATCTGTCAAAAAACTTCGATTCCATCTCAACCTTACACCTGCGCTATAAGAATACAGTTCAGATGATCAAAATTTGACGTTTTGGGTAGGTTGTCGACTGTACCTAAGAGCAATCAGATTCTTGGACTATGGAGATCGATTAATGTCCGACGACTTTCTACCTTTCTACCAATTAAGCGGCGAATGTCATCTGGTATCTTATTTATGGCGCCCGCGCTGACGTGAATGCCACTAGATGCGCCGCGAAACCTGTTTTAATTAGTCATAAATAAAAATTTGAATAGCTCTAGTAAAGGGATGGTTTTGTACATCTATCCTTATCGGACCCGAGGAAATTGGAATGTTTTGTTTCACGACGGCAGCGCAGCGTTCGGTTGGCCGCCTCCGTGTCAGTTGCGCACGCGCGTCCGCGGGAAGCGTTTGTGTTCGAATTTCGAAAGTTTTCGCGCGCTTCTGTGTTCCATTTTCAAATTGGATTCGTGTTTGACGTTTATTGGATGCGCTATTGTTTCTTTTTAATAAAGGTGCGGCCTTATTGCGCCGGATTCACGGTCCAAGGGGTTGCCAGTGAGTGGATCACTTTTTGTGCGTAGAAAGTGAAGTGAAGTGAACTACAGAGGATCACAGTGATTAATATTGTTTGGAACACGTGAGAGTCTTCTACGACGTATTTAATTATTGCTTATGTTTGGCAATTATTTAATATTATATGTTTGGAGTATAGAACAGTTGATGGCCCAACGTATTAATGAGACTTATCGATGTTTTTTCTTCTTATAAGACATATTTTACACATCGAAATGTCAAAATGCACCTCGAAACGTAACTTCGTATTTGAGAGGAATTATTTTGAAAACGAAACCAAAATTGCCATCTCTTTGTAGTGACAACCGACATCAAGAGTAGAGTCCATGATCTTCACTTTCTGATTTATTTTCGTAGCGAAATATTACTAAGTGTAATAATTATTTATTTATTGTCACGTGAAAAAAGTAAAGAATATACAATAGCTTACATATTTATACGATAACGTAAAATGATTACTTAACTTTGACACATTTCAAGGTGTAAATTATGTAAATAACTTTAGAAGATGTCTTTTTAGCCTGTTGAAGTTAACAACAAAATCATGTGTATTGTATAACTTTAAGTTAGTTATGCATTTGTTTTATAAGTTTGCTTAGAAAAGAATTTTTAAAAAGACATTTCTGATGTGTGGCAGTAAACCCTTAAAGTTCTTCTGTACATTGTGAACATCATGGTGATCTTGGTCTACTCGTTGCCACCCTCAGCCAGTAGTATCATACAATACATACAATTTCGCTTCTAGCAAAAGTATAGAATTTGAATTGAAAGTATTATAACGAAAGTTACATAATTTCAACTAATTCAGTTTCAACTTAAAATTGAAATGAAATCAATTATTAATCTTTAATTTACTAACCGTTGAGTCGCAAGAAGTGTCCTTAATGCTTCCTTAAGTCTCGTGTCATCTCTATCTAGAGCTATGGTGTAGAAAGGGATGGCGTGTATATTAATGAAGACAACTTTAAGGACATTTCATGTAAATGACGATAAGTCACCTGCCAAGTAACAGCGCGTTTACACTGTTGCAAATAACTTATGCTATCTCTAAACTTAACTACTAATGAAGTACATTGAAAGCTCCTCCATAAAACAGCCGATACTTCACTTTATTTACTTATTAACTTGGTAATGTTAAGTGGCACTTAAGTAACTATGTGTCTAACGCAAGTCTACAATATTGTTTGCTATAAAATCTGATAGTAAAAGTATTTTCTTGGAATACGCAATAAAAATATTATGTATGCATTTATGCATTGAGTTTCTCCAGCCGTGTGTGGAAGTAGGCAAATGATAATGAAGAAGATAGTAAAGATTTTAACTCCTAAACCAATCGCGCACTAGCGCCACAGAAAAAAAAAACGTTTCTCCTGAATTAAGGCATTTATAAAAAAAACGACTTACCATTGTGGAGATCCCCTTACTTTTTCATAGTCATCATCGGGTCCTTGAGGTTCCAGAAGTGGGAAGGGCTCCATGGTCCAAAACATTTAAGCTCAAAGCCTCAAATTGGAACCATCTAGCTATTACCGTTCCAGAGATCCCATCTGACATCAAAGATACTTCAAGATCTTGGAAACCACTGATCCAATTTTTATCAGACATGGCTAAGAACACTCTCCACAAAATTGTCTATTAAATAAAAGAAACCGGATCCAAACCGGATCATCCGTTGTCAAATTATGAGGCCACAGACAAAGTGTCAAACTTATAACACGCCAACCCTCGATCGATGGGGGTTAATTATAAAGTAGACAGTATAATTATTCCAGGGATGAAGAATATTTTTTTATAATGTTTTACTACTTCATAGATAACGTGTACTTACAGAGTACTTATTATTCTAATCAGCTTCACTTACAGAATAAACACACGTACGTACATTGCACGCGAAATTATTATGTAACGTGTTTTAATAGAATGTATGACTGCTGTTATTGCCATGTTAGAGGCAGAGAAGTTCTGTGACAGTATACTGATACTATCTCTTGTTTTCTCTTTCATTAAGGGGGCAGACCCCTGTCGCTGTAGCAGGCCCTTCTCCTTAAACTCCTGGTACGATGAACTGCCGCTCCAATCCTTCAACTGCTCCGAATCCAATCCTGGGACGACCTCTCTGTCGTTTTCCTTCAATTTTGAAGCAAAACGCATACACTCAGAAATATTTGTTTAGAATCAGGAGCCCAATTCCACTTCCTACTTACTTTTCCAATTAAGCAGCGATTACGTTTTCGTTTCGATCCAACTTGAACCATCGTATACTGCTAACTCTACATACGCTAAAATATTAAATTATGTATGTTTATTTTGTAAATAAATCCTATGAAAGTTGGAATTATCACACTGCTTTTAACAAATATAAAACATTATTAGGAATTAGGATGGATGGTAGACATAATGCTTAATTATTTAAGAATACTGTCATATTATATGAACTATCTTTCGGACATAATCAAGTATGTAAATTCTTATCGTATCAATCCAATTCGCTCGCTGAGTCACCAATGATCCACGACAGCGGGATCTAGGCCGAATGATCCACGGAGATCACTTGAGCGGCGGCGGGAGATCAATTATCTAAATTAGCCATTATAGTGCACCATTGTTCCCAGTACGGCGAGTCGAGGAGGCACAGTGTACAAAATAACAGTATTGGAACCCAATACTGGCGCTTACCGCGTGAACTTATCACAAAGATGCTGACAGTATACTGTCGTCGTCTAAAATATTTTTCGTAAATAGTGACTAACCCGTCAGTTGGCGATCGGCCTATCTATGGACTACAAGAATACAAAAAGTCGTTTTAGTGAAAGACGTTTGGTTTTCGAGTTATTCGTTTTTTTTTTAATATTTTGATCACCTAGTTCAGATAATTGAGTGCCATTCCTATGAATGTCGGAATTTTTGGATTCTGTTTATTCAATAATAATCTAGGATGATTGCGTAAGCGATCCCATGTCGGAATTATTCAGTAATAATCGTAGTTTTGTCATAAGTTACAGTTTTTAATACATTTAGTCTCCACTCTACCGCTCATCAGCAACTTTAGACCCCTGTGATGTAAAAAAATGTATGGGGTTAGACCTGCCCATTATTCTTATATGATATAGAATAATGGGCAGTTATAGCCCCATAATGATTCGTTTGCAAAACTATAATAAGGGAGCGGAATAGTAGCTATTTTCTGTCTGGCTACGACTTAATGGTTCCCCCTAATGGATCCATAGAAGCTAACTGTGAAATGAGTTCCTTAAAAAAACCATATGTGAGACCTGAGACCCTATATCTATACTGTCGTTTAATATACTGTGTCGAGGTGAAACCGTTGCAGCTCGTAGGAAAGCGCGCGCGCAGGTGCCTTTGTTGGAGGCTCTTTATTACCGTGATGACTGATTGTGAGTTATTATGTTAGCTTTAGTTTGAGACTTTTTACTAGTTTACTAACCAAGGTAAGGTTAAGAGGGGTTTAAATCTTTGTCAGAATTTATTTCAACTGTCAGAATATCAAGTTTCTTTCCATACATCCTGTTTAGGACCAAATATGATATAAATCCTTAGTTGAGCTCGTTGATGTCTTTTCTATGAAACTTTGAATTTATGCAAATATTAAATATTTAGTTTCATATAAAAGACATCAACGAGCTTGGACAATACACGGTACACAGAGACATTAGAATTTTATATTTATTCGTTTTATCTGTATTAAAAAATTATGAAAAAAGTTCGAAATGACCACAAAAAAGACCATTTTTTTTATTAACTTATTTCTTTATGGAACCTTAATTCAATTACAGCCGGTGAGCCTTCCAAAGGGTTCTGTCGAAACCGAAAGTTGTCATTACTGAATGATTGAAGAAATGATTTTTATTATAATCTGTGGTTCAAATTGAATCACGTAGGGCTGCGGTGGGGAAGGGATGGGCAAATACGATAGCGGTCTGGTCATAACAGCTACGGTCAGGAGGTGGAAATACTTGGCGGTTTCTTCAAAATTGTTAATATAATACTACATTGGTACTGACAGATATCTTCTATGTCACGATATCATTAATGTAACATTAAAACAATATGAAAGTCCATACTAGGATTCCTTGATCTATGTACAACACTAGTCATGAAGAACCTACCCAAGTGGGTAGGTACGTAAAAGATCCCTGACTCGTAAAACACTTTCTCTATGGGTACCGGTTATTTACCTATATGAAAAGTTGATAAGTACATGTATATTGCATATATATTGGCGTATTTATTTTATCTTATCTTATGCCGGGAATAACCCAGCGGCACTTGGACCCTTGAGGATCTTTTGTGCCTTTTCCATTTTACACACTGGTCATCTCAGTGTGCAGGTTTCCTCACGGTGTTTTCCTTCACGTAAATGTACATAAGTCTTTGAAAATTACGAAAAATTGATTGGTAGGTAGTTGCGTATTTAATTAGATACATTTAGATAAATGACAAAGCCCCTTCACAGCTGGTACAAACTTAATTTTCAAATTTAATTAGACCATGTACATAATTGATTTAATTTTGCAAAATTTTAATGTAAATCTGCTGGTTTGTTCGCTCCTGTCCAGTTGTGTTTATAGTTAACATTAATAGTGTTTGAATTTTAAATTTGTAGAAAGTATGACGTAATCAAGAGTTCCTGGTCTCCCGATGGTTTTGATAAACTAGTATGAGTATCTTTCTCAGCTAAACATACTTTACTTGATAACTGTGTATCACGTTAAGAAACTGGTGATACAAAGACATTCCTATTGTCCACGGAAACGATACGTTCTGGTCTTAAGACTGTACTCGAACTTACACGTCACTACTCCACGGACAGTGAGCAGTCATGGAAATTGTTCACCGAGATTGTATAGGTATTATGCAGAATGGAATCAAACAGCAATGTTACGTATTGAAGTATGGAAGCACGCACGATTGTGTTCCAGCAACATGCATAATTTTGAGTCAATATTCCTTTATACCTGTGTAGAATTTAATATTATTGGTTAGGTATGGATATAATCCCCAATTTCAAAAGAAATTGATTTCAGAACACAATGTGTACCCCACAGAAATCAGTCTAGTAGCGCCCTGTCCTCTAGAATGATGATGAGAGCACTGACAGCGAGCCAAAGGCAATTTTGACAAGTTTCATATACGGAAAGATGTGATAGTGCGCCAATTGGCAGACGCGGTATTTACCTAGTGAGCAATTTATATAAGGTGAATTTCAATATTAAAAGTGGATGATCTTTAACTGTTTAATAAAATAAAGTAATACTAAAATACATACGTTAAGCTAAAATTACAAAATACCTAACTATTTTACAAGTAAAAGACCTGGCCCAGGTATGATGATGATGCTGATGATGATCTGCCCACTGTATGATCTTAACTTTATTTTAATTTTTTATTTAGTCTAAGTATAATAGATTATGACCTTCATTGTTTCATTGATTCATTTGTTATTATTACTTTTGTATGGGTATTTACCTGAAAATAAATAATTTATTTATATTATATATTATTTATTTATTAACAAACAGTATATTTAAATAAATGAGAAAACGGGCTGAAACATATTAACGCGGGCAGGATTTGAACCAGCTACCTTGTCAATCCCAGACTTGGTCTAAACCAACCGAGCTACCGCGAATTCGCGTGCGTTTGATTAAACCCGTACCTATTTACTAGCTATCTTCGACCTAGCAGGACAGCCAGAGTCCTAGACGTCGTTAATAAAAATAAATAAAAATGCTCCGCTCTCACACCTAGAGTGGACGCGATGACGTATAAGGCAATATATCCTATTAGGGTTACACGGAGTTAGTGGCGTCTGGAATATGCCAGGTGACAACACCGGTGGGAGATTGATGGGTTGATGTGGAATTGGTTGTAAATTATGTGAAAACTACCTGTAGGAAAATAATATGTATCGTCGCCTTATGAAGTGTTCTACTGAAAAAATACCCAAGTATTCATAAAAAGTCCTTAAAACCGCAACTTTGTTAACTAGTTAATTTAGGTCACGAGTGGACGGTGACCACTCGCCGTCAGATGGCCCGTTTGCTCGCCTTTGAATCCAACAAACACTTCTGAATCTCAAATACATAATTAAAATGTGGTATTATGACTAGACTAGACTAATCTAGTCTAGTCATAATACCACATTTTAATCGCTCTAAAGCGTCGGTGGCGTCGTGGCTAGGACGCCGGACTCCCGTGCGGGAGGTCCGAGTTAGAAACCAGGCAATGCCATGTACCAATGAGTATTAAGTTTTTTTCGAAAGACTTGCGTACATTTACCGACTGCTCTGACGGTGAAGGAAAACATCGTGAGTAAACCTGCACACTGAGATAACCAGTGTGTGAAATGTGGAAGATAATGGCAAACCACCCCATTAATCTGCAACGAGAGTTGTTCTATGTGAGTAATTCCTTGGAATCATCACGACCCTCAGCAATGAGGAACGCGACTTAGAAGAATTATGACTAATGTGAGCATGATTTTACCTATAAACTCTGGTACTCGATACCATTGGAAAAAAAATTGCAATATTATCGATACCTAGTTCATAGAAATACATACATACAGCCTAGATCCTGCTTTCACATAGCATACTGTAAGTGATGAGTGACCAGTCCAGGAATGCCAGAGGCCAGGTTTAGAGCCGTACGGACGGACAGTACAGTTAGCCGCAAATTGCCCCGGCGCAGCTGATGTCTCACTTATTGGCACGAGCCTGTCTCTGCATTGAGAGGATTGAGTTTCTGACCATGACAGGCGGTCTGGTGACAGAATAGTGTCATAAGATACAGAAGGAATCACCTACTAAATGACAGGAATACCAAAATGTGTGTGTGAAAAAAAATGATTTTGACATACAATTCACCAAAAAGTATCTATATAAATCTCCCCTTCTGCAAAGGGAGGCCTGAGCCCCAACAGGGAGGTCGTTAATAGGCTGATGAGAGATACAAAGTATGACGCTGTGGTCGGCTGTAGGTACATTTTCCTTCCGTATCAGACGCACTTTGAAAGCCGCGAGGCTTGCCCCCAGGTCCCATACATCTACCGCAGGCTGACACGTGACGTGTCTGAACCCGAGGCAGTGTCAGAAGCAAACAGTCATAAACATCTGACAAGCTCGGCAGAGACCGCTTCGTCTTCGTAACGATGCCGTCACAAAGCTTACGTCCTCGAAATGACTCCATAGCTCCAGGAGTTAGCTTGGCCGAGATACGCGACTGGATAGAAATACGTCAAATACTTTATGACTGTATTATGTACTATGTATGGTATACCGTTAACTCTCGGGTTCACTCTAACCAGATGACATTTTTGTTTAAAAAGAATATACAATTCACGAGTTAACCCAGGGTTAACTTTTCGCGTAAGCGGGCCTAAAAGTCTTTAGTCTCTGCCTATCCTTGGGGAATAGAGGCGTGATTTTATGTATGTACTCGTAAACGAGTGGTTTACGAGTAATAGCAAAAAATGTAATATCATGATCCGAACTTGAAATTACAATATAATGCAAATAATCACAAACTCGCAGAAAAAAAAGATCTGTCATCTTGAAATAGAGTCATCTTCTCAACTCGTTACGGAGTGCAAAAGATCCTTTGTAAGAACTTTTTGCACAATTAGGTCAGATCGCGTAGCAAGTATGTCTCGTAGTCTCGTAGTAACATTGTGCGGAGGCAGTTAACGTCTCAGGCTACATTGTAACTGCCAGGCTTGAATCCGATGCAATAATACACTAAATAGAGGTGAGCAAGGAACTAGTTTTTCGATACGCCTTACCTTTTGTTTTGGTATAAATCAATTTTGATAGTATGGTAATAATAATTTCGCGGGGAGCTAAAGAAATTGCATCATGATTTTTTATGGCGCATGAAATTACTAAATTATGACTACAATTTGATGTATGAACACTGAGTGGTGGCCAAGGTCGGAGAAAACAGGAGTAGGTCGTCCAGCAGCTAGATGGATGACATCACAAAGTCGCATCGAAGACCTGGATACGACTAGCACAGGATCGTATAGGGTGGCACAAGAGAGAGGAGGCTTATACCCTGCAGTGGGACGATGTGGGCTGATGATGATGATATGATACTTCATATATTCAAGGATACATTTGTATAATTTAGGTACTACAATGGAAATTTCAGTCTATAATTTTAGACTGTGTAAGTACTTATAATCATTATTATATTAAGTACAGATTTCTGTGACAATACTGTTTTCGGTTTGTCATCATCATTCATTACTAAAGTAACATCAAAAGAGCGTCGGTGGCACAGTGGCTAGGACACCGGACTTCCATGCAGTAGGTCCAATGGGTTTTTCGTATTTATGGAAGATTTACGTACATTTACCGACTGCTCTACCGGTGAAGGAATACGTCGTGAGGAAACCTGCACACTGGGATGACCAGTGTGTCAAATGGGGTAGGCACAAAAGATCCTCAAGGGTCGAAATTCCGCTGCGTTTTTCCTATTAATAAACCCGTAGAGGGAAGGCCTTTGCCCAGTAGTGGCACGAATTATTTTAAAAGACACGGCTATTTAAAAAAAACGTTAAAAAAGGCTAAATATATACAGTCTGGTTTCAATAATCGAGTACCTAAAATAGGTAAATTGCACCAAAGAATCCGAACTGGTTCTAGTTGTGAATGAAAATTAAAATCTAGTTCTGGAACTCCAGTTAATGTGCCGCTCTCTAGTGACACAGGCATCATTTGCGGCCAGGTCGACAGCAGCCCGTAATTTAAACAGGACTCTACCCCGGGCAGTCATTACAGTCTACCTGGAATACCACCGACATATCCTGGCCTTTCAATTCTCCTCCCATAAACCGTTATAGAGCTCAAAATGTATTGGAACTAGTTTCCATTATAACTTGACCTTTGGAATTTCGTCAATGGAACTGCTGAGGAGTTCAGGTTTTACTGGTAGGTTTGAAAGTTAGGGGCTGTACATTTATTACGTAAGACAATTTTGACCTCTTTTTGGGGGTTAAAAAGAGGTCAAAAGGTCCCTCCCCCTTGTAAGAAATAATAAGATTTAGTCCCACTCCCAGCAACCTTACATAAGATTAAATTTTAGTTGTTGTACAGGAAAACTGAGTAAAAACAACTATTATATGCGAAAAACAATTCTCGAGAACGGAGCTCTCGGAGCGCGAGTCCGACACGCACTTGGCCGGTTTAAAAAAAAACCGCGAGTTTGTATGTCACATAATCTTACGTAAGATAAAAATAATATTTATTTACTTTATTTTATTTTTTTACAGGTTATTGTACAGCAAACCAATTATAACAGTACTTGTTTTAAAAAGTTATAACGCCAATTACACAATAATTCAAATTTAATTTTAATTAAATAGCACTAAATATATAGAAGAAATAGAAATAGAATTACCATATGTGGTTAAAGGCGGGTGATAGGGTGTTTGTGAAGGTGTGTAAGGGGGTGTGTTTGTTTGTGCTGTGTGTATTTCAATTTCAACCCTTGTCTAAACGCTCGGAAGAGAGCTCGAATGAATATATTGCCCTTGAGTCATAAAAATATTTGTTTAGACCCCCTCCCCCCCTAAATCGTCTTACGTAATAAATGTACAGCCCCTTAGCGTGTAAAGCCCGGCTCCGCCTGAGGCCTTCTGTTGTTGCTACTTCGACGCTTCTTTTTCTTTGATAATTGATTTTTAATGGGGTTTCCAGCTCAAATTGTTTCGTTGAATGGTGTCTTGGGTTTTGTTTGATGATGGAGGAAATGGTGAATAGAAATAACTTTATAACTATGAGGAAACTATTGAGTGTACAAAAGTTTAGATAGATCGATTAATATTTTACTGCACACAAGAAATTTACATAGGAATGGAAACATAGAATAAGTGTACAAAGGCGGCCTTATCGCTAAGAGCGATCTCTTCCAGGCAACCAAGGCGATAGAAGACTTATTAATACGTTACCGGCAGTATAGTGCAGAAGAGTGAAATATGAAATATTTATTGGTTTATATACTTAGATAGACTTACTTGTTTGGATTAGGTTACAAACCGATTCTCTTATCTTGCCTCTAGTTTGCATTGACACGTTTTCCAGAAGGATTTAAGCTAGCTTTAATTTTTGACATTAATCGTCTTAAAATGTTAACGACGTAAACTGTCAACACTTCAAATGAGGTACGTCAGTATCGCGAAATGTCCAGATCGTAAAAAAATAGAAAAATTACGATGTCTCAATTAACTGGTTAGTGGAACAGTCAGAAAGAAAAATTGCACTGAAATAAGCACCTATTTCACTTCCTCTAAGACATATTGCGGCGCTCCTGTATCTCTGCCTACCCACCAAGGACAACGCTTGAAGATATAAACGTATGAAAAAATCGTTAATGCCAAGAACAAATTCAAAAATTCCCCAAAATTAACCTTCAACAAAAAGGTCCTTCAGTAGTCCACCAACAAACACTGCA
Organism: Hofmannophila pseudospretella; assembly: GCA_947369225.1. NCBI lineage: Eukaryota > Metazoa > Arthropoda > Insecta > Lepidoptera > Oecophoridae > Hofmannophila > Hofmannophila pseudospretella. Next base: position 13,704,794 of record OX376327.1, on the reverse strand, counting down.
ACTTAACCAACCTGTTCCGAAGGACACCACCAAATATACGCCTGTCTCTGTCATTCCCGCTGTAGGTCAACGAGTGAGAGTGAGACAGGTGCATAATGATTTTCGCCGCGGGATCATTTGCATGCTGCGTAAGCGCGGCTGCGTGTATGGGTTAATAAGGTGTTTTCTGAGATAACGGTAACCATAGATTCTTAGAAATGTTCACATATAAAATGTGGAAAACAGACAAATTAAAATATACGTACTCTAAATACAAAGGTTATATGGAAGATACCGCTATTAGCGATAAGTTCGCCAATATTGTGTATTTAGAGATAGGCAGAGAGAATGGAGTCCAGGTGAATGAACTTTCCAGTAAAAATTTATCATTTGCAGGAATATTAAAAATGCGTTCAGTCTACTGTAAGGAAAAAAATTAAACGTTTTAGTGTGAGTAGGTACCTATTCACACTAAAACGTTTATTTTTTTACCTGTGGGCTAGCCTTGTATGAGAGACCGTAGAAGGAACGAAACGTAAGATGTAAACGAAATGGGTGAATAACAATAAGAAATAGTTTAATAAGTTTATTTACTGGACCCGCATGCTCCATCGTCGACCTCATCGTCGCTTACCATCAGACGAGATCGAGCTCAAATGCGGATTTAGTTGTACATAAAAAAAAAGTTTATTTAGTTTATAAGGTTTATGTTTTTATTAATGAATCGAATATTGAAACGGGTGGACGAAACGAATGGTGAATCGCATTGATAAAAAAAAAGTCTCTCCCGCGAAAATGACCATTTTTCAGTTGATGTTACGCAGTAAAACTGACACGTTTATCAAATGACTTTTTTTTGACAAAATTGCAACCATACGGTGACCCGAGACGATAAACATTAGCTCTCCATGGGGTGGGAGTTCGTTCCTTCATGGTGAAACGGGGGAATGATAAAATGAATGAAACTTATGGATGTATGCAGTTTGAACTAATTCGAAATATTATGCTATTTTAAAGGAACATCTAACGAAGTATTTGCACAAAACTTATATCTTACATGTCTGCCACTATTTTTTTCTTTCTAGTAGGTGAAGCGTTTTATTATTGAGCTAAGTATTTTCACATAACAAGGTAATTGAAAGATCTTGCATTCCAAATCAATGGTCAAATGAAATGGAACAACTTAGTTATTTACGAGTTCCAGCTAAGTTATTAGTACTGATACAGATATAACTGCAGCTTTAACTGCCTCTATATATAGGTGTAACGAGATATCTTCATTGATTACTTGTAGAGCGACTCAGTGTTGCCAATTTAACAAGTTCGGTTACAACTAATACAGGACTAGAAGCCAAACACTAACTAGTACCTAAAGTTGTGATGAGGTGAGATATCTACCGGTGATGGTGACCACTTCTCCTTACAATCAAGAGTTTGCTTTGCTCGTGTGGTCTTCTTAATCACAAAATATCTATGTCTGGAGTTACTACAGCTATGATGCCGAAAAGTAGCTTATTGTGGGCCTCAACCTACGTATGATATACGAGTCTTTTTATCGCTTCTTTCTAACTTTTTCTTCGTACTGATAATTGCTGTTGGTCCTAATGACCTTTACAGCTTCACCGGGGTTTTTGGGGCGAGCGCTAAATGCGCTCCAGTCTGGAGGAGGACTTAAAAACTACTATAAGAAGCGACTGCCTAAGGGCACCCAGGTGGGTACGGACCTCGGCTTAGGACGTCGCTGGGGAGGGAGGGGTCGGGGAGAAGCGGCCTGGAATACGCCGATAGCGCGTGTAAGCGCCAGAAGCGGGTCGCCGCCCGCGCCGGCGCGGGCGGTATGTAGGTGCTGTGTGTGAACTACTATCGGGTGGGGGTTCTTTCTAACGCTTTTATCGTATTCCATAACTTAGATGACGTTTTAAAAATAATTATGTGTTAGTGTAAAGACTGTTATTATATTTATATGTGCATGCTACCTAGACATCCAGTCGCAATACAAATCTCTCACTGTGAAGACGTCGTTTAATTTTCTGAGCCGAGTACAACCCAAAATCAACCTTATCCCTCAAACATAGTGGTCAAAATCGAGCCGGATCGTGCACAGTAGTTATCGAAGACTGCATTAGAACCAGTATCGTCGCTTGCGCTCGGCATCTTATCTACCTACGCGTCGCACCTGCGCTCCGTGTGAACAACAATAGGCATAATATTTGCTGCATCCAAATAGATTACGATAAATACGTAAGTGAAATTTACTGATTTGCAAGAAGAACAATAATAGTGAATTATGTCGTTGCAATCTATTATTGAACAACAAGAGGATTTGTTCGGTTTGCTTAACAAAGCGCAAGTAAACTTCAAGAAATGTCCAAAAGTTCGACAAAGCCCGGGATACTTACAAACAAAAATAAAATGCATAGAAGAATACTGGAAGGACTTCCGTAGTGGACATCGAAGCTTGTTCAACTCGACTAAGAAGGAACAGAGGACCGAGTTACCGTATTTCATCGAAGACTTACACAGTCAATGTGAAGATGTTTTTCTATCACTAAAAGGTGATCTTACCGATGTTCTGCAGAAAACGACCGCAAGCACGTCGCCGCTAGAACCCGCACCCGCGCCCGCGCCGCTCGCCGGCCCCGCTCAGCGCGACGAATATAACTTACCGAAAATTAACCTGCCGATTTATTCAGGTACATATGATGAGTGGCAGTCGTTCGAAGATCAGTTCATATCTCTCATAGATAAAAACAAGTGCCTGGGCGATGTACAGAAACTACATTATTTGAAATCATGTGTGGTTGGCGAAGCGAGTAATACGATCAAGCATTTTCAAATTACCGATGCAAACTATGAATTGGCGTGGGACTGCTTAAAAAATAGGTACTGTCACAAACGAATACTTGTAAATACTATTTTGAAAAGACTGCTTTCTTTAAAGAAAATAACTGTGCAATCACCCACACAGTTAAAAGCATTAATTGACAACACACGAGAATGCCTGACTAGCTTAAACGCTATAAAAATAAACACCGATTCTTGGGACCCAGTGATTATATTTCTGACTATACAGAAATTGGATCAAGAGTCACACAAAGAGTGGGAATCATACGTAAGTAGTGAATATTACGATGATCTGCCAACCTTCAAAAACTTTATAACATTTTTAGAAAGCAGAATTTGTACACTCGAGATGATATCGCCTACGCCTGGGCCGAAAAATGCTATAAGAGAGCGTTCACACTGCACCGTTGCAGCCGCTGCGTCAACACAACCGACATGTATAGTTTGCAATGAAGAACACCTTCTCTGCCATTGCAAGGAATTTGGAAAATGGACTTCAGAGAAAAGATCCGAATATGTTAAGGAGCAACGTTTATGTTTCAACTGCCTTGCAATTGGACATTCGGTTTATTACTGCAGACAAAAGACGACATGCAGAATCTGCGGAAGACGACATCACACACTTCTACATTCATCAAAGGCAAAGGAAAGTGATTCAGCTAATAAAGAGGAATCGACGGAACGTATATCTTCAATACACACGAGCGCAGAAAAACAAGATGAAGATCCTCAAGACGTATCAATTGCCTCGCACTTCATTTCAAAATACCAAAGAGCGCTTCTGGCTACAGCCATGATTCCAGTCAGAAGCAGTTCGGGGCAAGTAACCATGCTGAGAGCCCTCGTCGATCCAGGTTCTCAAGCATCGTTTGTGAGTGAGAGAGCGACTCAAGTATTACATCTCAACAAAACTCCAATCCACGGCACGGTAACAGGAGTTGGTTCTACGAAAACGTCGGTCAGTCATGTGGTACAGCTGGAGGTTTTATCACGATACGAAGAAAGATTCAGCCTGCCAGTTAAAGCTTATGTATTATCAACACAGCTGACTACTAAGTTACCATGTCGAGAAATCAAACCAATGAAATGGTCACACCTAGACGGACTCAACCTGGCGGATCCGAAGTACTTTACGCCAGGGAAAATAGATATGCTGCTGGGTATAGATGTCTACACAGAGATTCTGAAGAACAATCTGATCAAAGGTCCACCAGGGACACCATGTGCACAAGAAACCACCCTGGGCTGGATTTTATTTGGAAATATCAATGACACACATTCTGATGAAGAAACTTTAGTCATGCACCATCACGTGGAGTTGGACTTGGATAACATGTTAAAAAATATGTGGGACATAGACCAATCAACTAAAAGAAATCTTACAGCTGACGAAAGATTGTGTGAAGAAATATACACAACTACTCAATGCAGAACTCCTGATGGAAGATACGTTGTAAAACTACCGTTCAAAACTGATCAAGTATTTGATGTAATCGGGGAGACGAAACATATTGCGTTAAAGAGATTTCACCAACTAGAAACAAAATTAGAAAAAAATTCAGAACTAAAGGAAGAATATTCGAACGTTATAGGAGAATATATACAACTAAACCACATGGAAGAAGTACCCAAAGAAGAGAAAGAAAGACCAGCAATATATCTCCCTCACCATGCAGTTCTGAGAGATGATAAAGAAACGTCTAAGGTCAGAATTGTATTCAATGCATCAAGCCAAGGATCAAACAATAAATCGCTAAATGATCAGTTGTTTGTTGGACCACAACTACAGGAGGATTTACGGAGTATAATCATGAGATGGCGTATGAAACCAATATGTTTCGTAGCAGACATACAAAAGATGTATCGCCAGATACTTGTGGCTAAAGAAGACGCAGATTATCAAAGACTTTTGTGGCGAAACAACAATACTAAAGAACTGAAAGAGTATCGCTTATTAAGAGTAACATTTGGCACAGCATCGGCGCCATATCTGGCGGTAAGGACTCTGATGCAACTATCCGAAGACGAAGGGAAGGATAAAGGGCATGAAAGGGTGGCACAAATAATTAAGGAAGATTTCTTCGTGGACGACTGCATGAGTGGATGTATGACAGCAAAGGAAGCTGTGAGGATCAGCCAAGAACTCACTGAAGTTCTGGCGAGAGGCGGATTCGAGCTCCAAAAATGGGCATCTAATAGCACTGAGTTCATGAATGAAATCCATCCATCCCTGAGAAGCGCTCATGCTAACAAAGACATAAAGAGTGAACGTGTTATGAAAACCCTTGGTCTCACTTGGAACATGACTTCTGATTCCTTTCAGCATCAATGCAACTTGTCACAGCCACCTACTATCATAACTAAACGAAACATACTTGCAGATTTACAACGCCTATTCGATCCCTTAGGTTGGTTGGGAGCTGCAATTATACTTGTAAAGATTTTAATACAAAAACTGTGGATAGAAAGATATGATTGGGATGATAAAGTGAGCAACATACTTGAAGAAGAATGGTTACAGCTGAGAAAGAGTTTTGAACATTTAAAGGACATTGAAATAAATAGATGGCTTAACACCAACACAGAAGATACAAACCAAGTAACTCTCCATGGATTCTGTGACGCTTCGAATAAAGCCTATTGCGCCGTAGTTTACTGCAGAGCTGAAACTCAGGACGGTGAATTCAATACAGGAATAGTTGCATCCAAAACTAGAGTGGCCCCGGTGAAACCTGTCTCATTGCCACGGCTTGAGCTTCTTGGCGCAGTACTTCTGGCAAAACTTCTTACGCAGGTCAGAGAAGCCATGAGAATACCTATCAATCAAGTGTATGCATGGACAGATTCCTCCGTTGTCCTCTCATGGTTATTAGGAGATCCTAATCGTTGGAAGCCGTTTGTCAGCAATCGAGTTGTAGAAATTTTAGACAATACCTGTAACACACAATGGTTTCATGTCGCGTCTAAGGAAAACCCTGCTGACTTAGGGTCACGAGGAGTAAATCTTCCTCAGCTTGTCAACAACAAGTTATGGTGGAAAGGGCCAGAATGGCTGAACAAGAAAGAAATTAAATATTCCAGACCGAACATTATAGCTACTGATATAGAAAGAAAGAAAACCATACAAGTAAACACAAAAATAAAGGAAGATAATACTCAGGAAACAATAAAGTTCGATGATTTTGATACACTACAAGAATTACGAAAAACAATAGTAATTTGCAAAAGATTTTTAAACAGTAAGAAGCATCCAGAACAAATAGATACACCAATTACGACAGATGAATTAGAAGACGCTTTGTTGATATGTGTAAAAAAAGCCCAATGTAAAGAATACAGAGAAGAGATAGACAGACTAATTGAGAAAAAGAACGTAAAGAAGAACAGCAATTTAAGAACGCTTAATCCATTTTTAGACGATCACAATATACTCAGGGTGGGCGGACGGCTGAGAAATTCAAATTTAGAAATGGAACGCAAGCATCCCATAATTCTTGGAACTAAAACTGGTTTCACACATTTGCTTATAGCGGATGCTCATCAGAAAACCCTTCATGGAGGAATTCAAATTATGATGTGCTATCTAAGAACCAAGTACTGGATAATTCGTATAAAAAATGCAGTAAAGGCCTACATTCACAAATGTATGGTTTGTGCAAGACAGAAGGCCATAACAAGAGCGCAAATCATGGGCGATCTCCCCAAAGTACGTACAGTACAAGCACGTCCCTTTCTTCATAGCGGAGTAGACTTTGCCGGACCTTTACAGGTTCTCATGTCAAAGGGCAGAGGAGCAAAGTCAAATAAAGCATATATCGCCATTTTTATCTGCATGGCTATAAAGGCCATACATCTTGAATTAGTGGGTGACATGACATCAGAATCATTCATTGGAGCATTTCACAGATTCATTTCTAGAAGAGGTAAATGCACCCACATGTGGAGTGATCAAGGACGAAACTTCATTGCCGCTAACAAAGAGCTAGCAGCCGCATGGAAGGACGCCTGCTTTGAACTACCGGGTCACTTATCAGATAAGCTTTCAGCGGAAGGAACGCAGTGGCACTTCATACCTCCGTACAGTCCAAATTTCGGTGGTTTGTGGGAGGCCGGTGTCAAGTCAGTGAAGCATCACCTAAGAAGAATATTGACAAACAGCCTCACCTTCGAAGAAATGACAACAACCTTATGCCAGATAGAGGCTTGCCTTAACTCACGACCATTGATTCCTATCGACACGGCAGATATAGATGCAGTGGAGCCACTCACGCCTGGACATTTTCTTATAGGTGAAGCTCCAGTCACAATCCCTAACCCTGATCTACGTGATATCACCCTAAACAGACTATCGCGTTGGCAAGTAACACAGAGACTAGTAAGAGACTTTTGGCACAGATGGCAAAATGAATATTTATCGAGACTTCAAGAACGACCCAAATGGCTTAAACGTGAAAATGAATTTGAGATTGGTGATATCATTCTTTTAAAAGATGATCAGCTCCCACCTGGAAAATGGTCCTTAGGGAGAGTGGTGGACAAACATCCCGGTCCAGATGGAATCACGAGAGTCTACAGCATTAAATGTCGTAATGATGTAATTAAAAGATCAGTTTCAAAAATGTGCGCACTACCAGTAGATAAGTCTTAAAAGTAAAGGTGGTATTGTACCCATTGATAATTATGCATGTATTATCGATGTTTTTGTTCTATTAAGTTTTGTTAGATAATTTCTTATTTTATATCCCTTTATAAAGAACTGCCGTTCTTTGGTGGGCGGTTATGTTAGTGTAAAGACTGTTATTATATTTATATGTGCATGCTACCTAGACATCCAGTCGCAATACAAATCTCTCACTGTGAAGACGTCGTTTAATTTTCTGAGCCGAGTACAACCCAAAATCAACCTTATCCCTCAAACATTATGCGTAAGTAAGTAAGTAAGTAATACGTTTATTTCACACACAGCAATGACCGAAACAGTTATAATTATGATAAAATAATGATGTAGTCAAAGGTAAACATATCTAAATCATGTATGATGGTCTGCTGTTGTTGTGAAAAGGGCCTCAACTCAGCTTATTGCTGCAGACAAGAATGCCTCCAGCGCTGGTATTCTGTTGGACCGTGACCGATGGCTGGCCAAAACCTGTCCAAGAGGACAAAGATACGACACAAATAAATTTAATTGAAGATAGGTAGTATTGATAAGTTAAAAATATATATACCTACATTTACCATGACACATAAATGATAAAAGATATATACATATCGTAAATAAATAAATATATATACCTACTCACAATATATATAACACACATATATATAACACACATATATATAAATATAATTATACTAAAGGGGTACAGTACGGAATGCTAAGAAGGAGATAAAGGGAATAAAGGGAACAGATTCAGACCAGGGCAACAGTAATTGCACCGACAGCAAGTGTGAGCGAAGTCTGTTTTTAAATGTATATTTTCCGGTGCAGCTACGTATTGGAGGGGGGATGTTATTCCAGCACTTAGTAGCCGCATATCTAAAACTACCCCTGAAAGATGCTGTTCTGTGGATAGGTGGCCTTAATTTTTTCCCTACCGTGGTCCTATATCGTAGCGGGTCACGAGACGCCCATGTTAGTTTCTCATATAGTTTGATTTCAAATTTTGTTTGGGAAGGAAGCGGAGTAATTTATTTTATTTTGTACATAAATTAAAGATATAGCTGAAGGATTTAATTTAACAAATATTTCTTTACAAGAAAGTAACGATTTTTCATGTCCCATTTTTATGGTAACGGAATGGAAATTAAATATACAATTGCATAAAAGTTTAAAGTTGTTTTCGGTTATTTTTTTATTGATTGCGCAGCTATACACATCTAATTAAGCGTTAATTTAATAAAAAAATCCGTATTAATTTTATATTCGCTTGTTTGTTGGTCACGGAATTTTCCCAAAAAATTCTCCCATGTGCAAGTTGGGAAAAAAAGACTCAGATTATGTTGTTTTATATAAAGCGATGCAGTTTGTAGAGATAATAATAGTCGAAAACTTATTGCAAAACCAGTCATAAAGAACGTCATCGTCACATATTTAGTTACACCGTTCATACCCCGTTTTACTCAACAACATAATACTCGTATATCATTACATTACCCCGTTCTATAAAAGCCCGCAAGCCCTCCGTACCGGTCATTTTTATGGCACGATACATAAGGCATGAGCACTATAATATAATACTCCCCACCGTTCGGTAATTAAGGCCGGACAAGTCTGGCCACACTATAAAGTACAGAAATGAAGTCATTTCGCAAATACCTTCGTTTGCTTCTGCGGGGTTTAATGGCTTGCTCGACCAGTAATTACTATTTATTATACAAAAATTACTATCGAAAGCAATCTTTTTGTAGACAATGGTAGAATAAATATGTTCTCTATTCTATCAATATTATCATCATCATCAGTCTATACAGGATATACGCTTCTTCTGTTATTCCAGCTCTCCCGGTCTTGTAAAACTGATACCCTTTACCCGGTCGCAGGATATTCTGTTCTATATAGATTGCCATCGTTAAAAGTATTGTCTTCACTTCTTGGCTTGTCTTTGTCTTCTTGATTTTCATTTCTTTAGCATCTCTCTTCTCTAGTCTGCGGCAAGGCCTAACAAATTATTGCGTTTCATCAAAACATAAGATAGGTTTTAGATAACCTCTACCTTATAGTAATGTTTGCGCTGCAGCACTAATTATAGTCGATGAATCAAGCGCAGCACGCATCTGTGCAATTATCGATGTTATAGATAATGTGGTGGCCGCAGCACTATTGTATCGTAGCTGATTTGTAGTTTGTAGAGCGTTGTCTAGATTCTTACAGAAAAGAATACTTGAAGTGAAAAGAAAACAGAAGTATCCTGACTTATCCCCTTCTATCTCATAATCCCCGTTGGTTTTTTGATTTAGTAAATCAATCAGATTGTGAAACATATAAAAAAACACTAGAAAAGACTAGATGGTAAGGCAATGCAGTGATAAATATGAATTTAGGTAACTAGTCTTAACGGTAAACACAGACATAATCCTACACTACGCTAGAAAGAACTTTATAATACAAAATTCCTAACAACAGACAGTTTAGAAAATAACACAGGAACTAACCGAGAAGTTAGGAAGCTTTCATTAAAGCCAGAACACAATTAACCAGTAAATCACGAGCTGGATGGAGCGGGAAGATAAATAAACAGCTGTGCGGCGCGCGCGCAGCCGCGGACCGAGATTAAGTGGCAGAAGGAATTGAACGTAATAACCGAGCCGGTAACAAAGCCCTAGCCTAGACTATTCTAGGCTAGGGCTAATAGAAGTATGATGAACTAAGATGAAATAGGAAACGGTGGAAATATACAGCTGTGTATAAAAGATACGGGGATTTACAACCCGTTTAAACTAGATTAGTGCTATTAATTTACGGGGCATTTTACATGGGGTTAAACATTATAATAACTATGTACCTATACATGTAGCACAATAATTATCTACGTTGACTGTTAATTGTATAATAATAATATAATTCATTTATTCGGTCAAAAAACCCATAAAACAATATATACAATAATAAAATAAATAAACAATAAAACTAAAAAAATAAAACTGCACAATGTCATTTCCGGTTCGCGCGCCGCGCCGGTGCACGGACAACCAATATTTAAATATCGGACATGTTAAGACCTCGCTTATGGCTCTGAGGATGCTGTTGAGGGAGTTTCGCATTCTGTCCCAGGAGGACGCTATGCGAGCCCTCACAACAGCAAAGAAATCGGGCACTCGCGCCTCGGCAAACATGCCCGACGCACTGCAATAGTGCGGGTACTTCATGAGGATGCGGTACGCATCATTGTACTGCACCCTCATGGCGCTCATGGAGGCTCTTCTGAAGTTCACCCAGAGCTGGCAGGTGTAAAAACACTGGCAGTACGCCTTGAACAATAATAGTTTTATGTACCACTGTTCGTAAATCATGAAGTCAGAAACTATTTTTATAGTACCCATAATTTATAATAAGTGCTGTGGTTCATTAGAATAACTCAGCACTTAATATTTATCAATTTTCCAATACCAATAAATTATTTAACAGTGTAACCGAATGTCTTAAGTAGGCAGTGTGACTTAACAAAAAAAGTTTATTTATTGACATTTTTTTTCTGTTATCTTTTTACTTACATTTATTAACATATATCTAGCTAGAATAATTATACAGGCGTCTAAAGTCGATCAAGTCTCATTTACAACCATAAACTGTTCTTTATTTCCAAACATAACACGCAACTGGTTGCAGCTAGCAGAAAGAAAAAAACAAACATGTCTGCCACGGCCACTCGACACGTGAAATCGTCGAACTCGGCAAACATACTAATGTGCAAGCAATGGTGGAAGGTGTGCTGGATGTATGGCGACCAGGAGAAATACTACAGACAACTGTATGGAAGAAGAAAAGGGAACAACACCAATACTAGTTTCATAAACTTCGATCTCATGGACACAAAAAGACCTGGAGCCCAAATTACTGAACTGACAGATGATTTTTTTCAAGACGACACACAGATAGAACCGGCACCAGACGAAACGAATCTTCATGAAAATAAAACAGAATATTTGGGCGCCGAATCCGAAACCATATATGGATTCGACTCCACTTGGCAAAGAGACCAAAGAAGACAACCTATACAACAAAACTACGAACAATATATGAATGCGACAGATCTAGACCAAATCTTAGGTATAGGTATAAACGAAGATAGTATAAGAAGCATGTTAGAAAACGGTCTACCTCAAACTAGCGATCAATTAATAGATTCAAAAGAAGAAATTCGTAAAAACGGTAGTTTACTTGGGAAGACATCGAAAACTGTAAGTAAAACTAGAAGAGGAGCGTTAGTTACTGAAGAGACAGATATATCCACTGACGGGAAGACCACAGCTAATTTAAAATTCCAAAGATCTACAGTTAAGACGGCTCCGAACAAAGTGAAGGAGGTGCTGCAACCCCTGAAGGAAGACAAGATCCTGGAGGAGTATTTGAGGAAGAAGTGCGTCGGAGACAAGCTGACCACCACGACGACGACCTTGGTGACGGTGACGCAGACGTCAGTCACCTGCTGCAATGAGTAAGTACATTATCTTATTACAGTTTTGGTGATGTCATTAGACTTATATTTGAGAAAGTCCCACATCAGATAGAGTTTTAAAATCCATTGATGTTTGTACACATTAATATGGAATTCAGGGTCAAATCAGAGTTATTTCTACGCCTATCTCGATATTCGAGCGATTAATTTTATCGTGCTATTACTTTCACTCTTGGGAAATGACTCGGACGCCGAAGTAGATTGACTCGATTCACAACACACCGACAATGTAGGTAATCAATTCATAGTATTCAGCGTTCAGATGTGTAATCACAAGTTAAAACACAAAAAGATGACAAACTTCTTTATATCTTATTTGCCAATCTTAAAGTTGAAGCCAAATCTTAGCATTTTGATTGGTGCAGGCAGCGTTTGCAAAATAGGTGGTATTCTTAAAGTAGATTCTTGAAAACTACTTTCCATTCTCCCGAGGACCTCGAAGCCTCTTTCATTCCAACAATATTCCAATACAAGTCACAGCCTCTGGCGCCATATATCTTTAGAACTCCCTGCCCCCTTCGGATCTTGATGAGACAGGTCCCGCGGGGAAAGGCTCACGAGCACCAGAGCTGTTCAAGTTCTGGTGGTACGGTACGGACCATTGTTAAACCGCATGCGTTTAAAAGAGTCCCCGCTATTCTCGCCATAATGGCCATACGAGGAATTTCACAATGCTTGTGGTCTGGAGACCTTTGCCCTAAGTGATGAAGCTGCAGCGGACGCTCACTCATTCCAGTTCAAAGATACGTTGACAATAGTTTAGGATAATATGGCCAGGATTTTCTTCTTTTCTTAATCTCTTTAGATGATTGCATTACCTTTCTTTGTTTTGGGAGAAAAATATCTACTGTATCTCATGTCCTTTATAGGGTGCTGCTTTGTCCAACATCTAATGATTTTGTTTAGTTTTATAATATTATAACCTATTAATCTGACATTTCTCGCTCTTAGGTTGTATTTGGACCGAACATTATACATTATTCGCCAAAATTGTTCGCGTCAAGATTTTAAAGTTATTAACTGTAATATATTTAAATTCCTCCGCCAGCATAGCGTTATTGCCTTCATTTACATAAAAATATCATAAGTTAAAGTTAACATTCTTGAGACTTGTACTTTTCATTTTACTTTTAAATAATAGTCCTTTTCTTTTTCAATTGATAACGTAAGTAATTTTTTTTTTCTTTTGTTTTTCACTTGTATTTTCTATCTAATTAAAGTTAAACGTAAGGATGTTTTAACAAGAAACCAATTTTCTTACTTCGTCGTCGTAGTTGTAAAATTCTACACCTCATCATTCGACAGTTTAATTCATATTATCTCTATAGTGCAACAAAATAGCGCTGATAGAATGTAACTGCAGTCTGCACCAAAATGTGATACCAAAAGTTTCGATAGCAGGATGTAAAAACCAAGGAAGGATGTGGGTCGGGAAGCCATATTGATTTAGCAATTCCTGGAAGACATTTCCAAAAGATTTAAAAAGTTAAATAGGAAATAATTTAGTTTAATAGAAAAAGATCAGATAATGGTCTAGTTGCTGATTTAATAGCGAACCGTAACAGGGATAAAACATTTAACAGATTATAAACGATCCAAACAAATGTCACTGTCAACAAAATCAGGAAGGGTCCATCAATCGATCAGCGGCGCGGTGGCTGTATGTCGAGACATCAATGCCTGTAAACGGTAGCGATACGAGATAACATCGTCTTGTCTCTGGCCGGCCGACGCCATGTTGCTTTTTACTTTTTTTTTTGCTTTTTTGTTTCGCCGCACGGGCAAAGGCAGCATGCTTCCAGGCCAGCCGCTGTCGTTAAATTGTGCGGAATAAATTGCGGATTACAGTCGTTTCATGATTGGAAGATAATAATCGAACGGACAGTCGATACCAAATGAGTTTTACTGTTCATCTCTTGCTAGGGCGGCGATGTGTTTTATTTATTAGTGGCTCGAGGCCACCCGTGGTTCCAATTAACTAGAAGTGTACAGCCTAAACTTTATAGTCGGTACATCGCCCTTCGATACATTAATGGGGAGGCTTTATGATACGAATCACTGTTATAATTCTGGCATAAGCTATTGTAAGTAGAACTAAAGAAAGGAAAAATTGAATCTATTGGCATTATCAGTAAGTATATTATGGTGGATTACCATCGGATCAAAAAAAGTCATCAATAAAAATACTTTTTCTCCGATCGAGAACTACAGGGGGCCACATAACTTACTCAAGTGATTCGAAAAGAGTAATGTCCCACTGTACCTTCGAATGATAATGAGGAAACTCGCTGTTTACACGTGTTCTGTACACTTGTATGACTGTTGCATGGCTTATTGTATGGAATGATGATTATCAAATTCTTATAGAAGAAATTATGTCCTTTCAAACAATGTTGAAAATCCATTTAAATCTTATGGACCATTTCTAAGCTCGAAAGGAAGCCTTACAACAAGGACTGATAAAGATTTTTAAGACAGAACGGCTCAGGGCTAGATTTTAATGGACCTACTTCTTACGGATGATAATATTTAAACTCAAACAAATTATTGTCACATACATCGCAATACGACACAATACTTCTTATTAGACAGAGAGAGATTTTTCGAAGGTTTTATCAACATAATATTTCTTATTCAATTAGTGAATAACAATAAATAGGTTCATAAACTTAGCCCTCAGTTCATCGATACCTAAAGGTCAAACGAACGAGTAACTTTCCGGAACGTAAATATTTACAATATTTCTCGGAACATTTATATTCTAATATAATAAATTCGGAATACAAATTAACGCCAGTGGGAGATGTTATCGCGGAGGATTTTATTGGAATTATAATTGGAAAACATAATATTGAATGGCTACTACGGGAAAATATTAAGATAGGTGAGCAAACTTTAAGGTATGTGAACCTACTTACTACTCTTTTCATGAGATGTTAAGCATATTAAAATACCATCATATAGGTCTTACCATCGAGTCTTCAAAAGATCCCAATGAGCTAAAGTCATTGGACTATTTATTTCTTTATTAAAATAATTATGTCTGGTTCACATATTGTTCCAA
Source organism: Hofmannophila pseudospretella (assembly GCA_947369225.1). Classification (NCBI taxonomy): domain Eukaryota; kingdom Metazoa; phylum Arthropoda; class Insecta; order Lepidoptera; family Oecophoridae; genus Hofmannophila; species Hofmannophila pseudospretella. The sequence continues at coordinate 13,689,731 of OX376327.1, read as the reverse complement.
AACACTAGGCATTTAGTAACTATATGTGTAGTTTACAATTACCTATATTTTTATCTGACTATATAACTACAAGAAAGCTTCTTCTTCTAAGTCGTATTCCTCATTGCCGAGGGTCGTGACCATTCTAAGGAATTAAAACCATAGAACGACTCTCGTGGCAGATTTAATGAGGTGATTTGACATTGCCTTCTCCATTTCACACATTGGTTATCTCAGTGTGCAGGTTTCCTTCACCGTCAGAGCAGTCGGTAAATGTACGTGAGTCTTTTGAAAAAAACCGAGAACTTTTTAGTACATGGTATTGCCTGGTTTTGAACTCCGACCTCCTAGCCACGACGCCACCGACGATCTATCAAGAAACCTACGCTGACAAGAAAGCTACTAGGTCCATTATTTTTACAATTTATCCACTGACTCACGGAGTGACTCACTACAACTGGTCTGAGCGACACAGACTCCTCTAATTTTTAAATTAGCATGCAATCAATCCGCATACCCACGAGACAGGATATGCTAACGGTCTAGAAAGCTAGATTCAATTTCCAGGCCGTGCAGATTCCTAGCTCACAGATTAGTCGTGTCCTCATCGCCTAGTTCAGACCTCATCACTCACAGCCAATCTAGATTATTAATCTGGTCTAGGACCTATTAGGGTTACTGCGTAGACCTGGCTTTTACTCTTGAAATATATAAATGCGTGTTCTGCACTTTAAGAATGAACATGAACAACTCGTAACAGTTCTACTACCAGAAACGAAACGAGAAAATCATAAAGGGTCTTAAACCCGCATGCTCCATCGTCGACCTCATCGTCGCTTACCATCAGGCGAGATCGAGGTCAAATGCGGGTTTAGTAGTAAATAAAAAAATAAAATATAAAAAAAGGTTCTTCAGAACGCTATCTCAGCATGAAAGTCATTATGAGCGGAATGACTACATTCCCTTCATCCTATATGCTGCCGTGCGCGCCGCTCGTAAATCCTAGATGCGTCTGCACATGATTTACTTAAACCGTTTCACTGCAAGGGACTGTAAATGTTTAGTCTTTGCTAGGGCTTATTACGCTTTCTAATATTATTATTAGGTAGTGATTGGGCATCGATCATTGAAACGATTTAGGATACTTACTAAAAATGTCCTTTTCGGTAAGTATGAGCAACTGAATATATATCCCACTTGTCCGAGTACCTATTAAGTTTCAAATCAAATCAATTTATTTTCGGAACAACAGAGGTTCAATTTTTGTTAGTAACAATGCAGGTACTTAAGACTATGTTAGTCATTATTTTCAAGGAAAATTTAAGGCAGACATGTGGGACAGAGAGTTCGTGTGTTTCGAATGTTGAACTTGACTGTATGACTTTCAGACTTTTTTCTTAAGTACTCCATCACAAAACTGAAATTAAAAAAATTGACGATTTGTATTCAGAGCTACTACTTAAAGGTTTGAAGTGAAATCACCAGACCAGATTTTTTTTTCACTAGCTGACAATCTTGCTCTATCCTTTGATATGCCACACGTTGACCTCACTCACTTCGTCTTCGAGCTACGGCTGCTTATAGCGGATTTAATTTCTATATTTTAGTAATATAGAAATATTAGACTTATTTGATCCTAGGCCATTAGTTTTTAAAAGACGGATTGAGGATGTCCTCAAGTGAGCTATCCACGCACCTACTTTATAGTCTTTACTTTATTATTTTTATTTTTCAAATAGGTATAAGTTTTTTAGTCATTACATTCAATAGTATTTTTTCCCAACTCAATTTTGTACAACAATCAATTTTCTACTTCCTAACCGTGCCGTGTTTACACGTTAAGGGTTACGACCTAGCTCATAACTTTATATTGATTTTTCTGTAATTTCTATGGTTGTAATATGTTGTGTTTACCTAATAAATAAATAAAATTAAATATTCTAAAACCATCTTTCAAAGAGAGGGGGAGGGGAGAATGGGACCAAATTGTTTTGTAAGTACCAGACAACCTTACTGTATCCTACGATACCTCACTCGTTGACCTCACTCTCTCGGTCTCCGAGCTATTGTTATTTAAAGTTGTATCTCCGAGTGACAAGAACCAGTGCACTGCGTGACGGGCACTGCATGACGTCAGCGTCATTTTTTCAGAGTGGTAACCGGTTACCGATTTTAAAGGAGTTTTCACTTCGAAAGTTTTCACTTCAAAAACACTTATACCTCGAGATATAGCGAACACCTTTCTTTCGCCGATGCGCGCGCGCACGGAAATTGGAAATCAGAGGCTGCGGCGCGGCGGGAAGCGCTCACGATTAATTGATACACGACACGTTACGGCGACGGTGTAATAACTAACAGATTATCTATACTGATTTAATAACGCCATCTTCATAGAAATTAGCTTAATTTAGTCTTGAGTTCCTCAGGGATCCCACTTGAGCCTCTTGTTTTTCATGAACCTTTTGATTCTGTTGCATTTTAAATCATGAATTACTTTTACATCATGAATTACGTTTAACTAATAAAACCTAGTTTAAATGATTTTATCGTCTAGTGTCTCGCAAAGGTTCCCTTAGGTTCCTTGTTATACCGTCTTATTAATGCCTTGTTTCCAAGACTTGGGCATATTAACACTTCCCTTGATGTACATTTTAGAATGTTTAAGTTTTATATTTAGTTTTATATATAGTTATAGTTTAAGTTATGATCGCTTTCCACAAAAAAATTCAACACACACTAGAAATCTTCGCAATGAAAATGAACTTGTACTGTCCTCTTCAAAGTGTGCTCTATTTCAGAAAAGTGTGTACATATTACATGGGAATAAAGTTTAATAAGCTACCGGAAACAGTTAAAAATGTGACTTATGGAGAATTTAGGCAAAGACAAATATTCTGAAACAAGACTTTCCTTTATGTAAATGTGGTAAAATATGAAATTGACATATCATCATCATCATCATCAGCAGCCTATTCTAGTCCACTGCTGGACATAGGCCTCTCCCAGGGCGCGCCATTGAGCCCGATCTTCGGCTCTTCTCATCCAGTCGTTGCCAGCCACCTTGCGCAGATCGTCGCTCCATCTAGCAGGGGGGCGTCCCACACTACGTTTGCCCAATCGCGGTCTCCACTCCAGAACTCGTCTACCCCAGCGGTTGTCGGTTCTGCGACAGACGTGACCGGCCCACTGCCATATGTAAAATTGAATTTAAATATTATATGAAATTAATTACTATTATGTTAAAATGTAAAATATTTGTATGCCACACGATGTGGCAGAAAGTAGTGATACTTTATTATAATTTAAGAGGTCTGTAATGTACCTAGTTTCAACAAACAAACTATTCGATTTGAATACATAATTACGAGTATATTGGCTGCATATTATTCTGTTTACGTTTTAAATTGCAATTCTTTTGACATTTTGCAGTAAAGTTGCCATTCATAAAAAGCTTGTAAGACCATGAGCATGCGGGTTGCTATTAGTAATGGCTAAGACCATGGTGTCCTTCTGCGGTCGCGCCGTTGGACGACAGCTGTGGTCATGTACCTACTTTAAATTCTCGGTTTTTATAAGTACCTATATTACTAGTGCCTATAGATACTCTTGTTTAAAAATAATAATTCTACCTAAATTGATCCAGAGGGGAAAAATATAATTATTTTTTTTCACCATAAACAGAATAGTTAGTCGCCCGTAACAGAAAACAATGCTGGTCACCATAAATCTTGTATCATTTTTCACCTTATGTACACCACAATGCAGTGTCTTTACAAAATATATTTTTATAGCCTATAGGCTGTCCCACTGCTGGGCAAAGGCCTCCCCTCCTTTCCATTTTTCCCTATCCTCGGCGTCCTTATACCATCCTTTTTGGAAGTGGTCGACATCGTCCTTCCACCTACGCCCGGGCCTGCCTCTGCGCCGCTGTCCGTCTCGTGACACCCAGACACCCAGTGCATGACGATCCTTGCCCAGCTTTCCTGAAAGCATGCCGCATGCACGTGGCCTGCCCAGTCCCACTTCAATAGAGATGCTTTGGTGATTGCATCAGCGATGCATGTTTTGGAGCGCAGGGTCGTGTTCCTGACGCGATCCGTCATTTTCACGTTGAGTATGCTACGCTGTCCGTCTTGTGGCACCCAGACACCCAGTGCATGACGATCTTTGCCCACCTTTCCGGATGCATGCGGCATACGTGGCCTGCCCAGGCCCACTTCAATAGAGATGCTTTGGTGATTGCATCAGCGATGCGTGTTTTGGAGCGCAGGGTCGTGTTCCTGACGCGATCCCTCCTTTTCACGTTGAGTATGCGCCGCTGTCCGTCTTGTGGCACCCAGACACCCAGTGCATGGCGATCTTTGCCCACTTATCCGAGTGCATGCGGCATTAGGTAGTAATTATTCATGGAAAACTTAAAAGCACCCTCAAATGTACCATGCATACTTAGCTATAAATATTGTTATTCTTCATATCACGCAGCATCACAATTCAAATGACACTAGAGTACGTATCAAATTGACGAGTGTCGATTCCATAACAAGACATCACTATATGCAAACTGTTAAAACCAGAATACAGCTTCTAACACAAGTTATCACTATCATAAAGAATTTTAATAGCCACCGTGTTTGATTTGTGCGGAAGGGTGTACCGTAGAAGTCGCTTCTCGAAAATCAGGTGCTCACGAAATGTTTATTCACACTTTCCTCACAAATGTTTCATCTCGTTCTCTCTTTATAGCTCTTTTAGTAAGTTAAAAAGGGACAGAGTGATGTTAAATTTCTCGGTAGCCCGCTAGGCGTGTATTTGACGAGCTCTTGAGGGATCGTTGGCATTTCTAATTGACTGGTCGCGGTTGGAAACAGGTGCTGTACTAAGAAATGAAATCTGAGACCAAAAATATAAACAAAAGGGTTACCACAACAATAAAATACATTATCAATAGTAGTTTGTTGACAACCATTAAAATAGGAGGTTACAATTTTTCGTATCTATTAAATAAGTAAATAAAACCGAACAAAAAAATTTATTTCGATATTTTTTAAAAATTATGAAATAAAAATGGTATGAAAATATTTTATGCTGCAGGCAATAAGGCAGAAGTTTTTTTCTTGGGATTATAGTTTGTGTATTTCTAATCACTTAAAAATACACGTGCTACTTGCTTTATTTGATATTTACGAACAACCGACGGTGGCGCCATCTATAATTAAGATTGTTACTGATTCTGACTCATCAGCAAGATTATCTGATCTATCTAATAGTGAATAAAGTACAAATACAATATATTTATAATCTTTATTTTTGTACTTCCTATATTTTACCTGTCGAAAAAAGTCAATGTTAAAACAAGATACTTTGATTAGGTATTAATATTTATTAAGCCTTTCTATAATTTTAAGACTATGTTTAATTATGTATATTTAAGAAAATATTTTACACCCCTGAAATGTCACTTTGACAATGACATTTGTTTGTTTACATTTTTGATTCCTGATTTCATTTCTTAGTTTAGTTAAATATATGGGCTACCATAAACAGTATTGTCACTTTGACACTTACATAACACAAAGTGATTTCTATTGTTAATTGGAAAGTTAAAAAAAAGAAAGTCGGTTTTGTTCAAAGCCGCTATCGTTCTGAATCTACATTATAACTTAAGGTAAGTAGAAGTAAAGAGGTACTTATAGAATAGCGTGTCTGCTTGTGTTAGGGAAAAAGATTTCTTTCACAACTGAAGAACTGTTTACAACGGTAAATTACAAGATTTTTCCATGTAATTACGACGATTAAATGGCGTCGGTGGTCTAGTAGCTAGGACGCCGGACTCCCATGCGGGAGGTCCGGTTTTGAAACCATGCAATGCCATGTACCAATGGGTTTTTCGGATTTATTCGATTACATTTACCGACTACTCTAACTGTGAAGGAATACATCGTGAGGAAACCTGCATGTCTGAGGAAAATAAAAGTGTTCCGAAGACGTGTGAAATCCACCGCACAGCACTGGGCCCGCTCGGTGGATCATGACCCGTACCCCCTTGTGCAAGGGGAGGCCTGTGTCCCAACAGTGGGGACATTAATAGCCTGATGATGAGACGGATTAGAATATCCCTACCGGCAATTGTAATGGTCAAGCGTGTCGTACGAGGCGAGTAACTTACTGCTGGTAATGAAGATCCCAGGATCCCCATCAGGATCCGCCTGCGAGCGACCACCTTCTATGTAAAGTCTGTCGCCAAATATCTTCGCTACGTCGTTGATGTGTTCCGGCAGTGTTTATAGAAGAGGTCAGTACTTACTGAGCGTGTGTGCTCCATCTTCGGCCTCATCGTCACTTACTACCAGCAATAAAAATAAATAAGCACCTACTCTTTCTTTTTAAATCCACATGTATGAATCTTTAAGTTAATAAATCAAGTTAGCTACATGCAAATCGTGAATTAGATCTCGGGGCTGGTACAATATCAATTAATCTTGGAGTCTTTTAGCCTCGGGCTCGGTCGGGGAAGCGGTCCCATTTGTAATGTTGTGTTCATTGCCGTTTACTTTCAGATGATAAGACGATAGCTGTATGTACCAACATTTAATGTAGATAGTCTTTATCGCATAATAACACTTAATCTTTATCATAATGGCGTCGGTGGTACAGTGACTAGGACACCGGACTGCCAAGCGAGAGGTCCGGATTAGAAACCGTGCAGTGCCATGTACCAATGAGTTTTTCGTATTTTTCGAAGATTTACGTACATTTACCGACTGCTCTTGAGGATCTTTTGTGCCTACCCCATTTTACACACTGGTCATCTCAGTATGCAGGTTTCCTCACGATGTTTTCCTTCACCATTGGAGCCGTCGGTAAATGTACGTCTTCGAAAAAACTAAAGAGTCAATGGTACATGATATTGCATGGTTTCAAACCCAGACTTCCCGCACGAGAGTTCCGCGTCTACAACCACCATCACCACCACGGCACCGATGCTCATTTTACTATCTACATTTTCAATGTCAATAATTTCAAAACATGTCTTATATCAGGTAATTTCTCCAATTTTTGTCCAAAAAAGATCCATCTCTAATACCTACCTTGCTCATTAGCCAATTTCAGAACAAACCCTTGTAAAATCCTTTCCCAAGTTTATTAACAGCATCAGATAATTAGTTTCATGTAGCCTGTTGGTACCAAGTCGCGGTGGGCATGTCGGGGTCTCATTACAGCTCTAATGAGCCGGGAATTAACTCGGGACCCGGTTAGACCTGGCTCTGTGCTGGAATTCCAACAGGCATTTGGGGAATTAATTGTGCTGTGTTAGAGAAAAGCGTCGGTGGCGTCGCGCGTCGTGGCTACGACGTCGGAATCCCATGCGGGAAGTCCGAGTTTTAAACCATGGAATGTCATGTACCAATGAGTTTTTCGGTTTTTTCGAAGGACTTACGTACATTTACCGACTGCTCTGACGGTGAAGGAAAATACCGTGAGGAAATATGCACACTGAGATAACCAGTGTGTGAAATGGGGAAGGCAATGGCAAACCATCTCATTACATCCGCTACGAGAGTCGTTCTATGTGATTAATTCCTTAGAATGATCATGACCCTCAGCAATGGGGAATACGACTTAGAAGAAGAAGAAGAGTCAGAGAAAAGGTAATTACCTTTAGTATTAAAGGAAAGACGAAAAAGTGGCTATTTTTTCCCGTCGAGAAAACTATTCGAAAAAACTTGCAATAACTACACCAGTAAGTTTACAAAATCACTTATCATGAAACTACATTTTTCAAAAGTAAATGAATTAGAAATAGTAATTGAAAAAATTTCCGTGAGCAGGATTTGAAGCTGCGACATTGCCGTTCCGTGGCAGTGCTCTACCCAACTAAGGTATCGCGGAAGTCGCGACTTCAAATTACATAATCATTGTTCAAAACTGATTTGTTTGTAGTTTTATAGTTATTTTTGTATTACAGTGGCGCTTCTGTTTTGTTGAACGCAGTCCCTGGAGAGTATCAGGTCACATACGAAGGATGCTCGAGCTCATCATATCACCACAACTTTCCAATTACTAGAACGGGTCCACCAATCAGACTCTGCCGGTTAAGGCAAGGTGCGCTACAAAGCAATCGTGCGATAATTAGTCGAAAGCCAGTTTATAGGGGCGTAGGCTTTAATTTATAGTACCAGTGCTCAAACCTGCGACCAACAGGCTACAAAAAAATAAACATTTAAGAAACCCCTGACGTACAAGGGGTTGAACACAAAAGATTCCAATGGTCCCAATGATCGAAGTATCGCTGGGATTCCCAGCCTCCATCCAAAGATAAGATTAAACCCCCGACGTACCATTGTGGAGATCCTCTTACTTTTTCCTGGTCATTATCAGATCCTCAAGGTTACAGATGTGGGAAGGTCACCATAGTCATAAACATTTGAGCCCAAACTCGAATAATCTAACGGTTACCGTTCTAGAGATCCCATCATACTCCAACATTCCAAGATACTCCAAGATCTTAGAACCACTGATCCATTTTTCATCAGACATGGCTGAAAACATTCAGCAGGTTAGACCTGCGGCGCCTGAATGCGGAGGGACAAAATTCTGTATTAAATTAAAAAACCGGGTCCAAATCGGATCATCCGTTGTCAAGTTTGCCACAGACAAACAGACAAACGTGTCAAACTTATAACTCGATCGGTCGGGAGTTAAATTGTACCCAATTAGCGAGATAGTGCTAAAATGTGGATTCGGCCATCGATAAAAGGTGAATAATTGAGACATAGACGGCCGGCTGTAAACGCCCACTGTGGTCTATATAATACCATTGAAATGAACACAGAAATCAAATATTATATAGAGGAAATGGAAATGAACCATTTTATGGTCAATAGTGCTGTCAAGTGTGACTGTCAACCATCTACGAGAGGACCATATACCGTGTCGCGAATATTAAGTTAGGATAAAGACGAGTTAGGAAGTGATTAACTTTGGAAATTGACGAGTTAGGAAGTGGCCCAAGTCGCCCTGAAGGTATTATATCAGTTACATTGTATAAAAATAATGTATGTTGCCAGTTATCTTCACTTCGACGTTGATTGATGTATTTCAACAGGATTTAGATGTGACAGTCTTGTCTGAAGCCACAGCCACAGCCTTGTCTTGTATTGTCTTGTTTACATACTTTTTTATTGATTACTAAACCCACATTTGACCTCGATCTCGCCTGATGGTAAGCGACGATCAGGTCGCCGATGGAGCATGCGGGTCCAGTAAATGCCTATTCACTCTGGCCTTGAAGATCCCAAGGTTGTAGGTTTCGGGAAATACAGACGCCGGCAGGCTGTTCCATTCCTTAGCCGTTCGCATAATGAACGAAGAAGCAAATCGCTTCGTACGAGCAAATGGGATATCAACAACATAAGGATGGAACCCCTCCCCGCGCCTGGTACTCCGAAGGCGGAATGGAGATGCTGGAATTAGGTCGTGCAATTCCGATGCGCACTCTACCATATACCATATAGATCCACATAATATGCACCACTGATCGCCACATCTTTTTCTTACTTCTCTTTTGTCTGTGAGCCATGGCAGTGTAGAGACTTCGTCTTCCTTCACTGGTGAGGTGGCATCATTCAGTGCACCCGACGACCCTGGATAAACAGGAGTATAAGTGAAAGTAGTTTTTTTCGATACAGACTGCAATGTTGGTCTCAGATAGAAGGCCCTCACAGTTTCAGCAGGTTGGAGTGGGGAGGGACGGAAGGTTCTTACGAATTGTGAGCAATTCATCACTAACCATCACGTGAGATTGGACCAACTATATTTAATTTAAGAATAAATAAGCAACAAAATCGACTATGTAAGACTGTTGACAAAGAGAATGTAACCATAACGTTTACTTGACGTGGTCAAGGCAGAGACGGATGACGGTAGACTTATCATCAGCAGCCTACTCTAGTCCACTGCTGGACACAGGCCTCTCGCAGGCATTGAGCCCGATCTTCGGCTCTTCTCATCAAGTCGCTGCCAGCCACCTTGCGCAGATCGTGCAGGGGGCGTCCCACACTACGTTTGACCAAACTACGTTTGACGGTAGACTTATAAATAATGAATATGCAAAGCAGACATTTAACACTGTAAGCCCATGGTAAGGTGTATCACAACAAAAAGGTTCCATTACACGCCACGCCACGTTACGTCGACGTCACGGAAGCGTGTCCGACACGCAGGCGTCACGCCTCGTCGGACCAAGGCAAGGTCATTGGGGAATACGGAACTACACTCATTTATGGTCAAAATGCTACTCGTAATTCATTGACGGTCAAAATATACTGAACCTTAACAATGGAATCAATATTTTTTTAGATCCTATAAACTGTCTTGCTGCGCAAAGGCCTGCCCCTCTTTTTTGCCCTTTTAATTTTCCTATTGCCTTTTTTAAACCCCAAATTTTTTTCTAATATTTGGTAGTTTTTTTTTATTAAGCCAATACTTACTGGCCCATGTTTTCCATCTTTCGGCCTCAACGTCTTTTACCACCAGATGAGAGCTTAATCGCTGGATGGTCGTAAATTTAAAAAAGTCATATTTTTATATTTATTTAGAAACCAACAGCTATATTAAAACAAATTATCCAAACTTAAGAAACTAGACATATGCCAATTATAGGTTTTTTTTGTATATATAATATAACGATCTTTTCAAGTAAGTCTATAAGACAACATTCGTTGTAACTTAGATAGAACTGAATCCATTAAGGCTTAAAGATCCCACAGTTGCGATGAAAGCCGAAATAATAAATGGGCACAGCACTACACAATTAAACCTCAAAATTGACGACTTCCTCGTAAACTAAACCGTGCCATTCCGGATTCCGTAATAAACATTTATACGGCCCAACTACTTACTCGTATCTACACAATAAATAATAGAAAAAAAAACCGGACCTGACAGTACAATTTTACGGCACGACAAGTGGAGAACAGAGCGAAATAAAACGAAACCGTACCACTTACGGTTTATCTAGCGGCCATAAAACAAAGGTGGGCCATTCGTGTACTAAACTTGTTTCGGCACATTTCAGATGTAGAGATGTGGTAGTTCACAAAATATCAGTTACATGTGACAGTATGAAATATCAGTTACAAAGTTACGAGTAACGAATAAGTAGCAGTAACTTGTCGGAACGTCATTTCATGTCAATTAATATTACAGTTGAAGTGATGATTTAGATTATTACGCATGATAAAATGAGGTCGATGAACATGTTAGTAATGGTTATTAAAAATCTGTCAAAACTGTCGCTACTGATTCCTTTGTATGCACTCAGTTGTCTGAATATACGGTTTAAGACATCTATTTCTCTAAAAAAAGGATACAATCCACTTAGCTTTGGGAAATACAGGATAAGCTTATTGTAATTAACAATGTGTACGGTAGACGTGATTTTAAGGCTTATAAGTTAAATTACTAGTGTATAATACTTATTAAGGTTAATCTAATTGAAGAGCTGTAATTTTTCTGAGCTGCGGGTAACCAGAAGACGAATAACACACAAAAAAAGGTATATTGTGATGTCCACAGTGGCACAAACTTATCTGTTCCGGTGGCTAAAACTGGAACTAACGATATTAATGTTAACAGTATTCTCTGATAGCTACCAACAGCGACACCCTCACCGAATCAGACAAGCCCGATTTATAAATGATATTAAAATGTAGTTTGTAAAAAATCTATCACTTTCCCATCAAACCTTTTGATTTGTTTAACTGTAAATAATGTTAAGATCAAAAGTCCCTGAAATGTGAGCTGTTACTCGTAACAAGTATTCAAAAGTATCTAATAGTACTAGGTACTTCCCTAAACAAGTGCCTGTGCCTCTGAACCACTAGAGTACCCCACAATAAGAAGAATGGTAGGTCACGCCCCTCGCTCACCGCTTCCGAGAGAAAAAACATCGGTAGGTGAAAACACAGCGGGAGTTAATGCTGTATTATTCCTCTGTCGGACTTATAAGACTTATGACCTACGGCTTTTGACCTGGTGGTTAAATCGTTTCAGAGATGATGTATGAACCATTAATCTGTCTCTCATTGTATGAGGATTAATTTTATTATTAAAATTTAATTATTTTATTATGTTTGGTAGACATTGTAGATTTAACTAAGCAGAACTGTCAGATGGTGTTATTTCTATTCATACATACCTAATTAAAAGCCTTTATATATGTATAAATCAAAAAATCAAAATAAAAATGTTTTTATTGTATGTAAGTACCTTATAGTACATTTTTACAACGTCATTTTTTTAACTCTACCACCGCTTCGTAAGGTGCTGTAGCTGAAAGGAAAGAAGCGACGCAATAAACTTTCAGCAGCACGTCTTTTGAAATAAATATATCTTACAATAATTATTATAAATACAATCATATATGTACACAATGTGCAGAGCTGGAGCTGGATTTAGGACCAAGCCTCGTTTTCATTTAAGTAGTCATTTATTTAATAATAGGTAACACTTTTTACATAAGGTCCGTCTTACATGGGTCTTAAATGTTTTCTCTGTCATATTTATTACAGTATCAGGTATCTTATTATAACATCGTACACAGTGACCCATAAATGATGTGTTTACTTTACTAAGTCTAAACCATGGGACTGTAAGTTTGCTTTTGTTTCTGGTATTGAAACACAGGGTGTATAGCCGAAAGGATGGTGTTCAGTATCCATAACTGAACAAGTTACACTATGGAGCCAACTCTGAAATTGCGAAAAATAAATCAGTTGTTTGTTACATTACAGTCGGTTGTCCCTTACTGAAAGTTGTTCAGTTATGGATATTAATCATCCCCCTTTCGGCTCTAAATAGGGTTTATGTTTGATTTTACATGCCCGGAAACAAACTCGCCGTGTTGTGGCGGCCCTAAATTATAGCACCACCACAACTCTTCCCGTGGGTGTCGTACGAGGCGACTAAGGATCTTAGTGGATACTATTCTAAACCTAGTATTCCGCGCTTGGCTATCCCTATCACGTTTGTCCACCAAATCATACGGAAAAAAGTGGGAACTATCAAGGTGGTTCCTCTGTCTACCCCCTCGGGTTTTTGGACGTGACACTACTCATATCGGTGTAGAACGCGCTATCGAAATTTTCCTGGCACTTCGTATATAGATGAGTTCCAAACATCCATAGTTGGACCAGGACATCTGGTCACCAAGTACAACACCCCGCCCAGTAGAAGATCTTCCCTTTCCCTTTCATACTACTGACGTTACGTCATTCCATGTTCTCACATAGCGCGTTCCTAGACTATTATGCTATGCTATGGAAACAAACTCCATAGTTTATGAATTTAAGTCTGCTATTACTAACTGCTCTTTCTAATACTATCAGAAATCTAATTCAATTCAAATGCTGCATATTCAATAGGCCTATTAGCCCTGCGACATGGCGGCCAACATAAAAACGTCAATTAGTACCAACATGTCGGGTGTAATACCAACATAACATAGATTTACCGCACTATTCACCGCTCTAGCTATACTAGGTGATAATTAGTAGTACTTTCACTAGGGCTTTCTCTGCGTTACTAATCTCATGCGATAACGTTATTTATCTGAGTATTATCTTTTACTCAGACTCTAGTATTTATTACTATCTTTTATACGATAAATCGCAATCTAAGGGCAAGATTCGCCCTTGCGCGAAAATGCGGGTTAAATGTTCTTAACCCGGGTTAGTTAACCCTGTTTTAACTCACGGATTGTCAATGGTTTTCATACAAAATGTTTTAGCGTTGGTGCAAGACTTTTTTATGATTTAACCCGGGTTAGGCACTAACTCTCGGGTTAACTCTCAATTAGACTTTCGCAAGACAGTCTAATTAACGTCAGTTTGTGTACTTAGAACAGGTTTGGTAAATAAGGGGGCGTCCATTAATTACGTGAGGCATTTTTTAGGATTTTGTAACCTTCCCTCCCCCCCTGGTGAGATTTTGTGAGATTTTCCTCAACTCCCTCCCCCCCTCTCCTAATCTCACGTGAGATTTTTTTAAATTTGTGTTTTGATTATGAACGCGTTGGATTATAAAAAAAATAAAAAAACAAGAACACAATTTATTCTATTATCTTTATTGAAGACTAGCAAAGACTAGTAGTTGAGATTATTACCGTTACTTAAATTCACTGTGTTAAAATTAAATAATAAATACTTTAACAAAAATGAATAAAAGATTTATTCTAATTCAGTCCATGGAAAAATTACGTGATATTTTCGAAACTCCCCCCCCCCCCCCCCCCCCCCCCCCCTGGTGAGATTGAGTAAGATTTAGCTTGACCCACTCCCCCCCTTGAACACCTCACGTAATTAATGGACGCCCCCTAACCAATGGAGGGTAATATTGGATTTCTTATGTATAATATATCAAAATCACAGAAATGAATGCTATGGATCGCTAAAGGGTGAATTAAGTTTATTTGCCAGAAATATGGTACAGTGGCCGACATAAATAGAGTTATTCGGTATTTTGTCGCCTTAATTTGTTTAACATTTTCGACTTCATGTTATAAAACCATAATTAAAACTTATTGCGATAGGGTTCCACAAAACGTGATGTGTCTTCCATTGTACATGAGATATTATGGCACAATTATTATCTATTGCAGCAGAAATTCCTCTTCAAGAATATTAATAATCTATTGTAAATCTTTGCTTCCATAATACTTTACTATTACATCTGATCGTTCACCGCGGGAGACCTTAAATTCGCCGGTAAAACGATCTATTAGAAAAGGATGTTGGGTATTATCGACATAGAAATCAGACATCAGACATTATACATCGACGATAGCGATCGACGCTTTAATTTTAATTCGAATCGACGGAATCTCTTAATTTGACGAGGAAGCACGATACCATCTCCAATCTCACCGCCATCGAGATCCGTGGTCGATACGGACCGAGTCGTGGGTTTACAAGCATTTCTAATTGATCTAAATCTGTCTGGTGGCCCGAGTTTGTTCACTACTGGGGGCATAGGAGTCAGTACTCGGCTTTTTAGAGACAAATTCAACGTGTTTTATTGCAACTAAGGCTGTTTTGCGCCAACCGTTACGTTTTTTTCTTTTAATTGAATAAGGAGAGCAGACGAGCAAAGGTGCCACCTGATGGTAAGTGGTCACCGTCGCCCATAGACATCTTACCTCGTCGTCGTCGTCGTTGGCCTTGTACATCTTGACAGATGATTTAAACAGCGTTGTGTCGGCATCTACGCTCATGGCTGAATAAGCCGATGCGAGAGCGGCAAGTTCTGCCGCACGTGCAGCAGGTAAACTGCGAATTTGTTGCAGCATGTGAAGTGCGGCCCTCGATCACCAGACGCCTCCATGCGTCTCTATCCACGGCGAGTTTCTCCCAGTGACTGGTATCAATCCCAAACGCAGCTAGGTCCCGTTTCGTGCAGTCCTTGTAATGTAGAGTGGGTCTTCCCACTGGTCTCTTGGCGTGCGCGACCTGGCTCGACAAGATTTCTCTGGGCAAACGAGTGCTGTCCATGCGGTACGCATGCCCCAGCTACTGTAGACGCCTCTGTTTGAGAGTAGCAGAAACGCTGGGAAGCTGCGCCATCTCCAACACTCTCTCGTTCGTGACCCTCTCCTTCCATGATAGGCCTAGGATGCTCCGAAGACATCGCATGTGGAAGGTGTTAAGGCGTCACTCCTGCTTAGCGTACGATGTCCAGGTCTCAGCTCCATACAAGAGAGTGCTCAGAATACAGGCCTGGTACACAGTCATCTTACCTCACTGTATTAATATTAGAGGGTTTTGATGCGCTGCTCACCTTGAGGACTAGCATGGATTGCCTCATGTGCTGGAAATCACGCCGGCTCTCTTACCCTTCAAACCGAAACACAGAAATGCAAGCATGTCTGCTTCACGGCAGAAATAGATAAGAGGGTGGTACCACCCCAGGCGATCCTTCCGATCTACTACTACGATTATCTCAGATTAACACTAACACTTATCAGTTTTGTATAAGAATAATAGAATTTCACGAGTTACATGTTGGCGCAAGTGCAGTTGACTTACTAGATTCAAATAAATAACACCATTGACAGTTAATGATAACGTCAAAATATTACGATTTATTTTCGATCGACCGGGGTTGGTCGCCGGGGTCGATATATAATGGTATATTATGTATGTTATGATTTTTCCATCGCCTGAAGGTTGCCTGTAAGATATCGCTTAAAGCGATAACGCCGCCTTCTGCACATTGTATTGTACCTCTCTTTATGTTGTATGTTTTGTTTATGTCCCGGGTGTGGAGTGAAGTGTATTTGTATTTATCGGTAGTGAATCAGTGAACATGATCCAGGTTTAGCTTCAATTCTAAAAGTGTTTTTTTCACTTGTTTCAGGTGAGTATCAACTCCGTGGAAATAATGTCACAATGGCGTGTCACCATTACTGCTTCTGCTTCGTAAGTAAACATCAGTTTACTTGGAAATGTTTACCTGCCACCGACAGTCTTGACAATGTTTGACTAACGCGTGCGAAATGGAGGTAAAAACCGACCAGGAATATAATTTAAGAATAAGAATAAGTTTATTTGTGCGGTTAGATTACAAAGGATTCATTGTCCATACACCAGTAGGAACTTAAGCATATGTTATATTAAACAAAATAAAATTAGTGAGCCACCAGTTAGTTTACAATAAACGCTGACCTCCGAACTAGGAAGTTCCTGTATCTCGGAGGACAGGTCTCTTCTGTGACCAGTGGAAATGAACAAGTAACAGAACATGGGTAAAAATAAAACTGCCAATATTTGAATGAAAGAAAAAAAATATTAAATTAAATTAAATATTTTTTATTGTAAACATCACAATGCTTGTAAATCGAACAATACCCTGACTCCCAAACTAGGCGAACCTGTATCTTGGGAGACAGTGCTTTCACAACGGTCAGCATTCATCCCATAGACAACTTGGTAGCTATCCATGGGACAAATACCGCCCCCTACTGAATACCAAGCTATAAATATAATTAACAATAATATAAGGTGTGTGTGTGTGTGTGTGTGTGTGTGTGTGTGTGTGTGTGTGTGTGTATGGATTTAGTAGTGCGGTGTACAATCCGTACCACGTGTACCTAGTTCATAAGTTTTGTTTACATTAGCGACAGTTATTGTGGGTAGTTTTAACTTTTTTTTGTTTCGTTCTGTCAAATATTATTGTCCAGTGAGGGTAGTTTTTATCGTTGATTGCCACTCGCTGACACAGTCTCGGAAATACAGCCCTTGAGACAGCATCGTTTTGCGCGCGCGTCACCGAATCTCTTCATCGCGTGTGATCTATCACCTCCGTGGACTCCTCGCAGTGCTGAAACAGTGCTGGTGCTTCGGTGACTCTAAAAACTGCCAGAATTTTGGACATTGTCGGCACCGACGTGTGATCTCGGGTCGAGACGCTGGTGAGTTGGTTTTTCATTGGTATTTATTGCCTGCCCTGGACATTATCTCGTTCCCCTTAGTTTATTTCGCCCTCGAAAGATCCCTGGAATCGCTGGGGATGGCACAGCGGAGGTTTATGTGAACTATTTTTTTCATACCGGTCTCCTACATAAATTATAAAAGTACCCTTCCTGGTCGAGCTTTATCGGGATACCTAATTTTCAGACTCTTGGTCGGGCTATAGAAGCACAAAGTCATAAAAATTCTCTGATATTTCTCAATAATTACCAAAAAATAATTTACCGATGATCTGAAATGGAATTATTTATATTTCTGGCGCTGCCTGGCGACATATCTATTAGGGATGTTACGGAGGTAGTTTTACCGGACCAGAGTGGGAACCGAAGGTTTTAAATTTGATTTATCGGAGTTGAAACCGGAGTCGGAGGCGGAGGAGATATTAACCGTTTTTTTAATTTTTATAGGTGAACTAAAATATTGGCCAATAGTTTAATAAAATATTGATATTTGAATATGTTTGCTCACAAATGTTCGGTATAGCCTCCGATTCAAAATTATCGCAGCCGAAGTCAAAGATATCAAGATATCTATTTAACGCGGAGCTCTTCGGCAGCGTAGAGCGAAAGGAGCGTGTCGATTCAATAAATGTAGTTTTAATAAACCACTTGTTTGAAACCCGAAATGAAAATGCCTAATTTATAGCATTAATAACGAAAAGGCACAAAAAACGCACCGAAATTGATGAGGTCGCGTCGGAAGCGTGTGATTGATGGAGCTAGTTGCATGGAGTCGGTCACCACTGTTACACGGCATACAAGGAAGACGTATCACATCATAGCAATATGGTAAAATATGTGTGTATATAGGATACATTTCGGAGAGTGCGCATCGGAATTGCACGACCTAATTCCAGCATCTCCATTCCGCCTTCGGACTACCAGGCGCGGGGAGGGGTTCCCTCCTTATGATATCCCACCTGTTCGTACGAAGCGATTTGCTTCTTCGTTTATTATGCGAACGGCTAAGGAATGGAACAGCCTGCCGGCGTCTGTATTTCCCGAAACCTACAACCTTGGGATCTTCAAGGCCAGAGTGAATAGGCATTTACTGGACCCGCATGCGCCATCGTCGACCTCATCGTCGCTTACCATCAGGCGAGATCGAGGTCAAATGCGGGTTTAGTTGTACATTAAAAAAAAATGTCCAACGTTGGGGCAGGTGGATTTTTCGTTTCGAGGTCGTAGTCAGGTGGAATAATGTTGCACTTCATAAAATACCTAGATAAGCGTGAAGTCCTTTCAAAAAGGCCTATATAAATCTCTCCGGTCATAATGCTTTCTTTTTCGACGTAAGGGAATTAGAAATTTAGTTGAGTCACTTGACAATTTAATACAAAAATAATGGTGGATAAAAAATAGATAGGAGCTAACCTAGAATTCTACGACAACTTGAGCAAACAATGTACATTCCTAAAGCCAAGCGAAAATCTAAAACTTTCTTTCGCAAGCAAGTAATGGAAACAAACTCTAACTACACAGTAACAAATAGGATATTAAAAATTTCATTAGTTCCAAATCAATTTACTACAGTTATTACCTGCTGTAATTGAATCTTAATCTACTGTTGAGAATTGACACACCGTGTTATTATTTATTATTTACGGACATGTCATATAATTATAGTATAAGACTTACTTTGATCTAAACTGACCGATTAGATATAGGAAATAGTCAATTATTAAAACAAAATTAGTTATATAACAGCTTTTACAGAAACAAGTTAGTCATACTTTGCTTACCTTCTTTTTATTTTTAATAATTTAGATAATCGATGATACCATGGTAAAAATGCACTCTCTTATATAAAAGATACAAGTTCAATCTTTATCTATTGTTTTCAATCCTATATTTTTGGGTTAGCTTTTATTTTAAGTAAAGTTACTGTACCTAAGTACCAATACAGAATAAAAAATTACAAATGCGGAAATTCTAAAAATCTCAGCTTGTCGGATACACAGACTATTTTACATAAGTGATCTAAGTATCCATGATTATCTAAAAATAACAAGTACCATCCCTAGGTTCCAATGGTAACTCTATAGAATTACTAAACACTTTACTCATAGGTACCTGTTCACATAATCACTGGCATTTCACTAAACTATAACGGCACCGACTCGGGAATTGAACCCACACCACAGACTACGCGATACGATGATAAGTGGCTGTTAGGGGCAGGCGGTTGTCTGGAAGAGGTCGGTTTGGGCACGCAACCCGCCGCACGCAACTATAGGTTAGGTCTCAATTGCCACATGCCGATGCAACATTAGGGTTGCTACAACTAGTAAACTGTATAATTATTACGTACTCCACTTATTTATTCTAAGTTACACATTATTCTTCGAAATGAAAGGTGGCTGGGGTATAATGGCTGGTCTTTCAGGTCTGATAACCATATACAAATATTACTTGGAAAAAAGCATCTACATGCATTTATAAAGCGACGTAAAGAACCCTGAAAAAATTATCTGAATGTAATAAAATATTTTTTAAGAAATTGGCGCTACTATGATATAGTGCATTAACTTTAAAACTACTCACGAAGTAGACGGCACAGCAGTTAGAACTCTTAAGTGATGGAATTTTACTGAAATCCATTATTAAATGTTAAAATAATAGATGAAAAGCAAGCAGGGAGAGTGTCAACCCTGCCGTATCGGGAGCACTGGCCACGACATCGAAGCATTATGTTTTTTCTTTTTCTTTTCCCAGAGCGTTTTGTCCACCGGCCGGCGTTATCGTCGCCTACAGATTATGCTCGCGTTTCTAGATTGGCGCGCTTTTTCTTTTAATTCTTTTAATGGCGATCTGATGTCGGATGTTGAAAGGGTTGTTAATGTCTCTCGGATACTACATAGTTGTCTCACTTAAGTTGCCTATATGTCCAGTAATTCGAGTGTAATTTATTATAATTTGCACACATTCATCTCTATCCATACTTATTAAAACTTCGAAGAAATACCTAGAGAATAATAGTATCAAATGGGCGGGACATGTGGCTCGGCGAACCGACAACAGGTGGACCCACAGAGTACTCACGTGGAGACCGCGCACAAGCAGCAGGAGTGTGGGACGTCCAGCAGCGAGGTGGTCAGACGACATCAGGGCTAGAGCTGGAGTGACTTGGCTCAGAAGCACTGCAAATCGGGCTACATGGAAATCTATAGGAGAGGGCTATATCCAGCAGTGGATGAATAAAGCCTGAAGAAGAAGAAGAAGAAGAATAGTATCAAATAATAACTCTATGTAAACCGCTGCGGGGTCGCGAGCGCGGCAAGAGAGGCGCGTGGCGGGACGTCAGAGGGTGGGCACGTACCGCCCCGCGCTCCTTTTGTCGCGCAGGCGACCCCACAGTTAAGCGGTTTACCTATAGGTTTACGTTAGTACACCTATTAGAAAAAATGATCCATGTCGTAAAGAATAAAGTCACAGAAGCACCATTGAAAATCCTTCTAAAAATGGCCTTAGAAATATTTTTTATTTTTACATAAAAAAACTTTCTAAAATGCCAGAAGCCATGTCGAGAGCATGTCTAATGCGAGCCCGACAGTCGGAATGACAAATCCTTTAATGGGCGATCGAGATCGCGATAGTCCGCCGTTTCGGGAAGTGCCGCGCCGCCGCCGCGCACTGCCACATTGTAATCTTAATTGACCTGTTACAACCACTAGAAAAAGAAGGTTGTGTGTTTTACATTCTTTGTTTTTCTTTTCTACCTCTAAGTGGTAGAGCTTTCGGTTTAGCTTCTACTTTTAGTTGTTTTGAGAGAGGTGGCACAGTGGCTAGGACACCGGACTCCCATGCGGGAGTTCCGGGTACGAAACCATGCCGTGCCATGTACCAATGAGTTTTTCGTATTTTTCGAAGACTTACGTACATTTACCGACTGCTCTAACGGTGAAGGAAAACATCGTGAAAAAACCTGCACACTGAGATGACCAGTGTGTTCAATGGGGTTGGCACAAAAGATCCTCAAGGGTCGTAGTGCCGCTGGGTTATTCCCGACCCCCTATCATAAGATAAGATAGCTATAGATAATAGAGCTAATTGAATCTCAATTATTTTGAGTTGGTAGTGATTATGGTTATTTTTAAGAACTGCCACTGATTATAAATGTATCGGTCTCCTAGCTTATCTGCCTTCTATTCTGGTCGCGGGGTCTATTCCCGCATGGGAAGGTGTTTGTATCCAAAGTATAAGCGTCTTTGTCTGTTGTGACTTGATATAATAAGGACTTATGTAAAAAGGGTTATTATAATTCATTTATCTTCAAAATGATAGCACTGTTTTCAAGTGTTCATGGTAAAGAGTTTTCTCATGAAAACCACGGATATCATCTACCATACCATTGCAGTCCCATGCTTTAGACTTAGTAAAGTAAACACATCAATTATGGGTCACTGTGTACGATGTTATAGTAAGATACCTGATAACATTTAAGACCCATATAAGACGGATCTTATGTAAAAAGGGTTACTATAAAATAAATGACTACTTAAATGATAAAGAGGCTTGGTCCTAAATTCAGCTCCAGCTCTGCACATTGTGTATATGATTGTATTCATAATTATTGTAAGATATATTTATTTCAAAAGATGTGCTGCTGAAAGTTTCTTGCGCCGCTTCCTTCCTTTCAGCTATAGCACCTTACGAAGCGGTGGTAGAGTGATAAAGAATAACGTTGTAAAAATGTACTATAAGGTACTTACTTACAATAAAAAACATTATGATTTTGATTTAAAGAAAGAAATCTTCAGTTAAGAATTAAATAATTTCAAAGAGATAGAAAAGATATGAGTATTTCCAATTAAGAAAGATAAAGCGAATGCTTATTCATATATAGTTACCATTTGTCAACATACAAGTAATTCAACAAAGTTGAAATATCATATCACGTAGCTTAACGAACACGCCAAACAAAACAGAAAAACTTAAAAATGTCATCAGCATCTCGAGTTACGAACTGGTTTCAAACAGACTGCCGAAGGGTAAATCGCTTAACTCGGTTTAGCAGCTTACCGCGCTCCATTGCACGGACACACGGGCAGACGGACTGACGACAGATCTGAGCCGATTATTAGTTATGCCTTTCGTATTTCATTTGCAGTGGCTTAGCGAGGGGGGATGGGAGATGGGAGGAATTAGGGTAGCTGCTCTCCGGAGGGTCATAAGACCCTGAATAATCAAGAGCTAGAGTGATCTCTATCTTGGTTTTACCCTTATAAAGCTTCTCACACTATAATAAAAAAAACTTCCTCGAATTGTTTTTTGATCATCGGTTAGAAATAGTTCTCCATGTTACTGATCCTCCTCCTCCATGGTATACCTCCTCATACCCATAAAAGTACCCCACATTGCCAAACAGGAAATTATTTTTCCCTAAATCTGTCATCAACATGCTAAAACCAATATTAAGCAGATACTTGTACCCATAAAACATCGATAAGTTACACAGATAAGATCAGCAGATCATAATCGATAGATCCTTACGTTATCGATACGGAACCGAAACCGTTCAATTAATTCTAACGTCCTGGGAAAGACATTCGCGTGCTAGTCGCAGATTTAAACTTACACCCACATGAATGGAAATGTTTGTAATGAAGCTTAATTAACTAAGTTTACACTTAATTAGATAAGAACATTGGTCTCAGTTATTTACTTACCTACTTAGAATTGATTGATTTTTTTAATCTGTTTGTTTTTGAAGCTTCGGCCCGTTATAGGGCCATGAACTTCAGAACACAGGGTCCTCAATCTCTACACAGCTGCCCGAGATAGCGTCCGATATAGCTGAACAATTTGATCGCTGTTTCGGAAAGCTCTTCATCCATCAAGCGCTAAGCTGTCTCTGGGTCATACGACCACACATAATTGAATTTTGATAATGAATTGACTAGGAAGACGTGGCTAGGACGCCGGACTCCCATGCGGGAGGTCCGGGTTCGAAACCATGCAATGCCATGTACCAATTAGTTACTCGGATTTTTTCGAAGACTTATGTTCAATTACCGACTGCTCTAATGGTGAAGGAAAACTACGTGAGGAAACGAAAAAGTCTGAGGAAATTAAAAGTTTCCGAAGGCGTGTGAAATCCACCGCACAGCACTGGGCCCGCTCGGTGGATCATGGCCCGTACACCCTTGTGCAAGGGGAGGCCTGTGTAACCAACAGTGGGGACATTAATAGGCTGACGATGATGAATGAATTGAACATCGATTCACTATGGATCTTGGGCGTTACGGCCAACTCCCCAAAGGTCCTTTCGACGGAGGTCATTACCAAATATGTTTGAAAGAGATAGTGTAACGCCCATGATCCTCCTTTTTCACTCCAATTTCTATGGACAAGAAGATGACGGTAAAGAGATAGAAGCATAAAGATATTTCCTTGGATAGAAGTCACACGCAAACACTATCGAGCGTGTCATCTCCGATCACAAATTAGAAATCAATGCGTTACGTAACCCGGTAGTATGGGAAATAACAGACGCCATAAGAAAGCCATCGACACGCGAGCTGACACCAGATACTATGGTGTTATGTAAATGGCTTAGTAAGTCTCAATCGATTACTTGTTACGCCGTGTTTATCTATTCCAAGTACATCTGTTTTACATGCAGTAGGTACCTACTCTTATTCCATCTAGATCCATAGTGAATTGATCAATGGATCTGATGATAATGATCCGTTTGTAATAGCAGTTTTTTTACGTAGACTTTTTTAATAGTGTTGTGTTGATAGAGACTCTAAGACATGCACCATAACCATATATACATAATCTCACGTCCATAATCCCCGAGGGGGTAGACAGAGGAACCACCTTAATCATAGGTAGTTCCCACTTTTCGCCGTAAGATTTGATGGACATGATAGGTGGCGAACCTACCGCCGTCTACTAGGTGTAGAATAATATCCACAAGACCCTTAGTCGCCTCGTACGACACCTACGGGGAAGAGTTGGGGTGGTGCTATTCTTTGTGGCCGGCACGACACGGCACGAATATCCTTTATATTTAAACCGAACCCAACCATAAGATTATATGATAGGTTGTTCTTTGCTCTGAGTTGGTCTACCCAACCATGTTATTTATCAGTTTTAAATATTACGGGAACATAATCATTAATTATCTGTGACTCTTGGATCTTAGGTAAACAATGTATGGAAGAAAAAAACATTGTCCTTTTGTGATTTAGTCTTGTATTCTAGCGACAAGAAAGCCAAGCCTTGAATATCCAGTATGTCTTTTGACCCTCAGAAAGTTCCTTTGAAAATTACATTAATCCTACGAGCACCTCATTAATTCAAATTTTATTTTTCAAAGAACCCCCTGTCAAAGAGTCGTAAACCTTTATTGTACAGTTTATGTCCTCGTAGTAGTTTAAACTAAACAAGCCTGCGCGGACAGTGCGCGCCCACTCGCCCGGGCGGCGTAGGCGTCGCACGCGCACGCCGCGACTATCAGTCGGAATCGCGACTGCGTGATGTATGCACGCGATTTGTCGCTAGTCGCAAGCATTTAGCGACTGCTGAGTTACGGTGAACGATAGTATTTAGACGTGAGTTAAGAGACAGTTACAAATATAAGAGAGATTAGTCATAAGAACTTAGCAGAGAATCTGTCAACTAAATCCCGAGTACTACACCTTTTCAAGGTGTAATACAATCTATAATATGAGCTCTTGAGATTGGCTTTAGTGGTCTTCATTACGAGGGCACGGAGAAACTTTTAAAGGTAACACAATAATAATAAAATAAAAACACACACACACACCCTCTCTCACACACACCTTCTTACACGCCCACTTTACCTCTACACACACACACACAAACACACACACACACACACACACACACACACACACACACACACACACACACACACACTTCACATCATACATTAGCACATCACTATCATTAACCGAAGACCCCTCTAAAACCCGAATCCCTTTCTAAGAGCTCACGGACTGTACCTACTCGTATTTTGTTTTAAATCCATCATTTCCAAGTTCTAGCGAAGTAGGCAGCACATTGCAAGTTATTATAATGTGGCGAGCCGATAGATGGCAGCACGCTTCCATTACCGCGCGCTATAATTTCGTTGTTCACCAACACTTACCTATGGCTTGGATTGAAAATTATTAAGTGAACATGCCTCTACCTATAATATTTGTTACTTTGGCACGAATTTTCAGACCAATCCGGAATTAGTTTATTTTTCTCAAGCTACCTACAAGCTAAGCTACGATACATTTGCTTGTTGGCACGGAGATTGTAAGTGCAACTGAACCTGAACGAACTATTTCATTTCAAACCCCGAGGCGCCGACAGAAATAAATGTCAAAACATAATCAAAATACTTAATGTATAATATTCCCGGTCCAATTCCAGTAATTTCTCCTACAAATTAACAGCACTATGTGTAATGTACAGGCACTAAATATAAAGCGCACTACACAAGGGCCGTGTAATCACGGGCCCCTATACTAGTGACGCCCGTATCAGAGCATCTAAAGGGTCCCGTACGTTGCTGCGTGTCACATTACTTGCAATATCCTGCTATCTCCAGTGTGCACGGTACCCTAGCTGGTGCTGACCAAACTTTTCTCAGGGCCGTACGTATCTAGACATTGTTTTCATTTGGGTGGTTGTGGTTTTTGAGAGGAAGGTTGAGGTTTTATAGAGGGACTGTTGAGGGGGTGGTTGAATCCCTTTCCACGTCTAAGTCTATCTCACTATATCCCTGATTTGGGACCCTGTATTGACCCAACTTTTAAACTCTTAGGGCTGTACTAGCCAGAAATCGATTTCAGAAAGGGTGGGGGTTTCTAATAGGAAGGTTGTGTCGTGGAGGGTAGAGGGTTGTGAAAGATCTCTGGTTCCAATGCCTATCTAACCTAAATATCGATTCATAACTAGTATTTTTTCTTTTCATGTACTTTCTGCCAATGACTTTATTTACTTATTCATTCGAAACCTACGAATCATTATTTGAAAATTGAAATTGAAATCGTTTATTTAACCCTGTAAACATCAGAATATAGAACACAATACAAAGATTAATACATGCAGCACAGAACATCTGGTGTGGTACAGTGCCAAAATGGGTACACCAGCTCAGCATAATGCTGAGGCAAGCCACAGCGCTGATTTTCAGCTGGCCGCTCAGTGACCGCACGGACGAAGAAAGCAACACTGTGTGCGTGTTGTATTTGGGAACCTATATGCTGGCTTAAGTAGTAGGTACCTTTAGGCTAACATTGTGAGCATTTGAGAGCCGCTGCCCCAGACAGATGCGGACGCGATATGCCTAACATTCGCCTGACGTACGGGCCCGAGCAAGCCAACCCACGGCCCAGTGTTATCCCCGTATTACAACTAGTTACAACGTACGGACAGACACGCCGTCACTGGTGATACAATGGATAACCTGAGGCATACCTGTGTATTTATTCAGACTCAGGGACTATGATTTCGGTGCCGGGAATAATCCCAGCGGCACTTCGACACTTGAGGATCTTTTGTGCCTACCCCACTTTACACACTGGTCATCTCAGTGTGATTTCCTCACGACGTTTTCCTTCACCGTTAGAGCAGTCGGTAAATGTACGTAAGTCTTCCATAAATACGAAAAACTCATTAGTACATGGCACTGCACGGTTTCGAACTCGGACCTCCCGGATGGGCGTCCTAGCTACTGTGCTACCGACGCTCTTTGGCTCATAGTTGGTGAAGAGGTGTCTTCATCAGGCGAAACAGTTACGATTTACATTTTACGTGATGTTTCAAGCACAAAGGTGCGTTCGTGTTACCAGTTTTACCGAATTGCATATTCTTATAATAATCTTGTTACAAATTACAATTTAATAAGTTCGCAATAAAAATATTACTAAAGAACATTAGTAACATGGTGAACATTACCAATATTTTTTGTCAAAAAAAAGATGGTAGACTTTAGTCTACAGTCTAGCAGTTCGTCTGGTTTTTAGTTTGGCTGGCCAGCCCAATTGATATGGCTTGAAAAAAAAAACATTTTTTTTATTGTAAGTACCTTATAGTACATTTTTACAGCGTCATTTTTTTACTCTACCACCGCTTCGTAAGGTGCTGTAGCTGAAAGGAAAGAAGCGGCGCAAGAAACTTTCAGCAGCACATCTTTTGAAATAAATATATCTTACAGTAATTATGAATACAATCATATATGTACACAATGTGCAGAGCTGGAGCTGGATTTAGGACCAAGCCTCTTTATCATTTAAGTAGTCATTTACTTTATACTAACCCTTTTTACATAAGGTCCGTCTGCCGTATATGGGTCTTAAATGTTTTCTCTGTCATATTTATTACAGTATCAGGTATCTTATTATAAAATCGTACACAGTGACCCATAAACGATGTGTTTACTTTACTAAGTGTGAAGCGTGGGACTGCAATGGTATAGTCAAAAAAACTTTTTACCATGACACTGAAAACGGTGCTATCATTTTGAAGATAAATAAACTGACTGACTTCCAAACTTCACTTTACAATATTTATTTTATTAATTCTTTCATGCATAAAGATACGTAGTACATAGGGGAGGTTAATGCATGAACAATATAGCATTAAAATTATTATTTTATTTTACTAACTCTACCTTTATAAAACAGGGAACCCTGAGGCAGCCCGCTAAAAATAAAAGTCTGAAATATGGGAGCATCATGATTAAGGCACAATGCAAAACCTGATATCCCCGTTTCGATATAAAATTTGGGCGCTCGGGATGTCATCAGCGTAAGAGAGAGATAACAATAATCGCCATTATTAGCCTTATGCCAGTTCTGCATTGGAACTGTACATTGTAGAATATGTCTTATTTTAAAGGTTTTAAAGATTGGAATTGCTTTTGTAACCGGGAAATGAAGGTATTTGGTCGTACAAGGTGTAACAAAGTGACTTTTCGTAAAAATAAATTACTGTTTTATCTACTTACTTACATTAGTTACATTTCATTTATTAAAAATCAGGTACCTACTTAGGTACTATTAGTTAGATAGACCTCGATTACACAGAATAAATAATAGTACAGTCGACCGCTAGTTAAAATTATACTATCTGTCAAAATCTGTCGATTAAATCTTAAAGTGATGCCTCCGCAACATATTTTAAATTCTCAAATTTTGACGTTTTGCGTAGCTTGCGCACTGCCTGTTGTTAAACACTGTGCAGCAGTAAGACTCTACAACAGGGTGCCGACGGACTTAAAAGCGATCAC
Organism: Hofmannophila pseudospretella; assembly: GCA_947369225.1. NCBI lineage: Eukaryota > Metazoa > Arthropoda > Insecta > Lepidoptera > Oecophoridae > Hofmannophila > Hofmannophila pseudospretella. The sequence continues at coordinate 13,660,971 of OX376327.1, read as the reverse complement.
AAATGTAAATACTTTTAAACACGAATTAAAAACGTATCTTTTGGAAGAGTGCTGTTCAATAACAGCAAAAAAAACAATTTTTGATTAATTTTAATTATTGACATTGAATTATTGATTATAATATTAATAATTGATTGATAATTATTATTTTACTATGATTCATTAGTTAATTATTATAATCATTAATTTCGAACACAATTTATATTGTTAACGAATAAATGAATTGAAATTGCTTGACCTGTGGTCGACTGTCCACCTAAGCAAGATGGCTGTCAGTTGGATTTAGAAAGTCGAAAATCTTATCCTTTCCAATCCAGTTGTGAACTCATACAGACTGATAACGATGTTCATATGTGTTGCGCCACCTTGTACAGTTCCATAAAACAAGCAGTAGTGCTGTTCGGTAGATTCGTACGGAGATAAGTTTTTTTTTCTTAATAAAGAGATGTGCCGATTAAAAAGGGACTTTTAATATGGTGCGGTATGTAAAGTGCAGCATAAACACGTACAATTATGCTAGCAACCCCGCCACTGTAAATACTGGTATACTTTTAATGAATAATGCAATACTAGAGATGACGCTAGGTTTATAAACTTTCTTGGAACCACCGCCGGCCGTGAAGCGAAGTAGTGATAAATGATTTAAATTATTTTTAATTAATACCCGTCTCCCTTACCTTCATGGGACAGCCAGACAGATAGATCTTTTTTTTAATATAAATTGTCTACGACAACCAGGCAGACGGGCCACCTGATGGTAAGTAGTCACCGTCGCCTAGAGACACGTGCAGTACCAGTGGTATTGCTTGTGTGTTGCCGGCCGTGGAGGGTGAGGACTTTTTTAACGTTCTTTTTGAAGCATCCCATGTCGTAGCGCTGCGGGAAAACGTCGGGTGGAAGGGAGTTCCACATTTTGCAGGTGCGTGGCAGAAACGTTCGTGTAAAACGGGTCGTGGTACACACCCAAGGGTTTAGAAAGTGCGGGTGAAAATTGAGCCGCCGACGACGATATCTTATGATAATAATTTGACAATGATAAAGGAAAATAAGAAGGATAAAGGTAAGATAAGATAAGATAAGATTTATTGTGTAAAGGTTTAGGTAATAATTACAAATACTGCAGATATAGTTGCATAAACATGTCACACTGAACTCCACCTTCACAGGCATATACACCGAATTTACAAGTTAATAATGTTTATACGGATTTTGAAAAGAAAACAGAAAAGAAATAGGGAATGTCATTAAAATTTATACAATGTCAATAATATTAAATTTACAAAATGTCCACTAATTAATGCTGTGTGAATAATATTAATAATAATCCAATAAAATTATAAACATACAATCAGCAATCACAGAATTATCGTGTATCGTCCAAAAATCCCTTGACGCTAAAAACATCTGCACACAAGCCATGGTTTCAGAGTTAATTTAAGTTTATGAAATTTATTAATTGTTTTAAATTCACCCGGAAGCTTGTAGTACATAGTGACGCACATTATTAACGAGTTTTGGATACTAATGTTCAGTTACTGCTGGTTTATACTAGTATGTATAATTTTTGACGTTTGATAAAGGTATTCTGCAAGGAGTGAAAAGTTTGTTTGTTTGTAGTCTCTTTATTGTACACACAAAAAAATACACAGAAAATATAAACATTAAAATATGTACAAAGGCGGGCTTATCCCATAGGGATCTCTTCAAGCCAACCTTTGATTTAGGAGAGTTTAGACTACTTTTATGGTGGGTAAGGTTGCATCGGCGCAAGGTTGCCTGTCTATCGGTATTTTATAGGATACATTTCGCAGAGTGCGCATCGGAATTGCACGACCTAATTCCAGCATCTCCATTCCGCCTTCGCACTACCAGGCGCGGGGAGGGGTTCCATCCTTATGTTGTTGATATCCCATCTGTTCGTACGAAGCGATTTACTTCTTCATTCATTATGCGAACGGCTAAGGAATGGAACAGCCTGCCGGCGTCTGTATTTCCCGAAACCTACAACCTTGGGATCTTTAAGGCCAGAGTGAATAGGCATTTGCTAGACCCGCATGCTCCATCGTCGACCTCATCGTCGCTTACCATCAGGCGAGATCGAGGTCAAATGCGGGTTTAGACGTAAATAAAAAAATAAAAAATAAAAAAAGACTTACATCCATTTACCGACTGCTCAACGGTGAAGGAAAACATCGTAAGGAAACCTGCACACTGAGATGACCAGTGTGTGAAATGGGGTAGGCACGAAAAATCCTCAAGGGTCGAAGTGCCGCTGGGTTATTCCCGGCCCCCTATCATAAGATAAGAAAGTGACAAGTGTGACAAGTGGCATAAGTACCATAAGTGGTCACAGAAATCGAACTGGTAACCCTCTTGAATTGTAAAGTAAAGTAAAAGTAAAATACACGTATGAGATAGAAAAGTAAATAGTGAAGTAAAATTTAGGCGGCCTATGGTATTGAAGTTCCTTAGTATCATGGGATACCGACACGGCAAACAACTCCGGCCCGTGCTCTAATTATAAAAGTAATTCCGCGGGCATGTAGTCGCGGCGGCGGCGCACGCGCACGCCGCACCGTCCACATTTGCATGCCGCCCGGCGGGGTCTTTAAAACAAGACTAATTATTGCTCTACCCACTCTACTATGTAGGTATAGTCTAGACTAAGCTGGTTCTAATATTGGACCTATCTATCTATACCTGTATTAATATGAATTTTATGTAATCCCCGTAAACCTTTTTTTTAATAGCCTATAGGCTGTCCTACTGCTGGGCAAAGGCCTCCCCTCCTCCTTTCCATTTTTTATTTTATGTAAAAACCGTAAACCCTCTAAATCCTTTGACCGGCCTCCCTCGAATCTCCAAACCCACAGAAATCGGACTAGTGAGTTATCTCCTCTAGAATGATGATGTGAGCACTGACAGCAAGTCAAAGGGTTTGTGCAAATGCATTTATAGTTCCATACTTTTGACATTTCAATGCCTGACTCGCTGATATTCACTTCGCATGCACCAACTGACAGACGCGTTTCCATTTAACACTTATCTAGCGAGTAATCAACATAGAGTTAATTTCTTAATCTTACTATTTCTGACGTGGGAAAGGGGGTTGCGACGCTAAAGTGGCGATAGGCGGGACACTTGGTTAGACGTGGTGATGGCCGGTGGACAGAGCCCTCACTGAGTGGTGGCCAAGGTCGGGGAAAAGAGGAGTAGGTCGTCCAGTAGCTAGATGGGCGGATGACATCGCCAAAGTCGCATCGAAGACCTGGATGCGACTAGCACAGGATCGTACGGGGTGACACAAAAGAGAGGAGACTTATACCCTGCAGTGAGACGACATGGGCTGATGATGATGATTTCTTAACACCATACATTAACGAAGATTCTTAATAGGTGGAAAAAATCCATAGAGGTGGAGAGCCCGAATGGAGCACGAGGAATGATCCTTTCTACGTGCCTTTTACTTTTGCAGCCACTAGGTATTCTCATCACAAGAATGGATATATTAATAACCATATTTGTATATGCTTAACTTTGAGGTTCCTTCTCGTAAAGTAAGCATTTTATTACAGAGACGATGAAACTTATCGAGTATTACGAAAGTTCCTGATATCGGCACTTCATGTTTAATGAAAATAAAACAGGATTTAAAGAATTATGACGGTTGTTATTCATAACGGAACGACAATTTTATTAGATCCTTTTGAAAGAGACTTTTATGAGAATATGAATGTTTGTTTATTTGTCTGTGACGGGTTACGTCAATAACTCTGGAGCGGGTAACAGAAAATGGTTAGACAGTGATATTGCAAAACTTAATGAGCGTCGGTGGCCTAGTGGCTAGGACGCAGGACTCCAATGCGGGAAGTCCGGGTTCGAAACCGTGCGTACATCTTTTGAAATAAATATCATCATTATCATTTTTTATTTTTTTATTTTAATTTATAAGGGAAATCTACAGCTATTAACAATTATAAAATTACATATGTATTAAACCTTAAGAAGGCAATTTACAGATTTCAGATTAACTTTAAGACTAATAATGTAGAAGTTAACCGCGTTATGTAGGTAAACTTCTACATTATTAGCTTAATCGCCTGCGAACCCAGGTTGGCTGTTGCGGAGATAATCTTCACAACTGGGGGTTTTCCAGCGATCAAGTAAAGTGTGAGTGTGGTGTCTCCCCTCGAACTATGGAGCACTTGCTCTGTTGTCCCGTGTGTCCGACTACCTGCACGCGGGAGGACCTTTTCGAGGCCAACCAGAGGGCTATCGATGTGGCTGCCTTCTGGTCGGGAAAAATTTAATTCGGATCATCAACACGAAAGAAGAAGTATAAAGTTAACCGCGTTCTGTCATCATCATCAGCCTATAAATGTCCCCACTGTTGGTGCACAGGCCTCCCCTTGCACAAGGGGGTACGGGCCATGATCCACCGAGCGGGCCCAGTGCTGTGCGGTGGATTTCACACGCCTTTGGAATTTTTTTATTTTCTCAGACATGCAGGTTTCCTCGCGATGTTTTCCTTCACCGTTAGAGCAGTCGGTAAATGTACGTAAGTCTTCGAAAAAAATCCGAACAACTCATTGGTACATGGCATTGCACGGTTTCGAACCCGGACCTCCGGCATTCGAGTCCGACGTCCTAGCTACTAGACTACCGGCGCTCTATATCTCTATCTCTTTTGAAATAAATATATCTTACAATAATTATGAATACAATCATATATGTACACAATGTGCAGAGCTGGAACTGGATTTAGGACCAAGCCTCTTTATCATTTAAGTAGTCATTTATTTTATAATAACCCTTTTTACATAAGGTCCGTCTTATGTGGGTCTTAATATATATATATTTTTATTATCTGTATGTGTTCCTTCCTAGTTCCTGCTATATGATCTGGTGTCAAAGCCTCCGTTCGTAACTCTATATGCCAACTTTCACGGTTCACGCCTGTACCACGTAGTACAGGAGCTTGCGTCGTGTTGTTTTTTTCAATTCTCAATTTGGGTATAATTTATAATTACTGTACTGTCGTAGAAAATAGTCAGTAAATAATCGAGATCTTTAAATATTGGATGATAAATATTGATTTTAAAATAAGTATTATACTAGTACAAACGAAGAGTATACTTTCTTATCGCGATTTTTGTTGAATTACAGTTCAATTATAATTCTACTGTATCTTCTTTTACTGAAGGAGTATAACTATAGATAAATGGAGTCAGCTTACCCTTTTACTTATTTATGCCGCAAAGCAGCCAGTTTAAAGGGAAAAAGAGCCAGCGTAATTAATACCGCCACATGAGGCACTGCGTCCTCAAGATTAGCAGCGCATCGATAACCCTCTAATAACATTATAGTGAGGTGATATATCTATGGGCGACGGTGACTATAACGTTTGTAGTTCTATTTCTATCCAATTTCAATTCAGTTTTCGTTCCAATTCTATTTGGACACCAAATCGCATTCTGCTGACGCATAACTCTACCACTGCCACTTTTCGATTTACTATCGATCGGGCAAAAGTACCTCGGGAGGAACTTGCGTACGATCGTTATATTTGACAGTTGAAGCGTTTTGTTACCGTTCAACTGCGATTCAGTATAAACTAAACGTTTTATTAGAATGCACAAATACGTTACTGTTCGATCGATCGTTGACTCGATCGGAACTTAACTGAAATTGGATCGTTAGTGTATAGTATCATACGAAACAGGTCATAACGATGCAGTTTAGATTCTATTTAGTTACGTTGTATTTAGTGGAATCGATCTCCTGGTAGCCCGTCTGCTCATGTGCTCTCCTTAAACAATAAAAAATAATTAAGAAATCTGGTGGTCAAATCTGCAATAAACGGAGACACTGACTCTTGTAATATTCATATAATATTACGGCGGTCGCACGCTCTACTTGTTAGTTAATCTAAGCTTGTTATTATATAGGATGCTATTTTATTAGCGGCAAATATTTCTAGGGTGTCATCTATAGGTTATAATAAGAACAATAGGGAAAAATTTTTTTTTTTAACTTGTAAAATTTTCGAGAAAATCTACAATAGATCGTAAGGAAATTCCACAAATGAATGAATTATTGCTATACTAATACTGAAATAAGAAGTATTATGAAACGAGTTTCAATCATAACGACATGGATGAGTTTATGCCACCAAGCCGCAAAATAATGGGGTTTATTTTTCTTTTTTTGATACAAGTAACAGGGTTATTTTTCCGTGTAAAGTGGTACAAATGACCAGCACATACCCGCCTCCAAATACTTGCTACTAATAAAAAAAGAACTTATATTAACATAAAGAGGGCTACTATACGACCGATATTTTAAAAAGTCGAAGACTGGGACAGTCAACCTACCCAAAACGTTAAAATTTGATAATCTGATATATATCATATTGCGCAGTCATAAGGCTGATATTCAATCGATGGTTTTTGACAGATGGTATATTATAGCTTGTGGTCGACTGTACACTATTTGTATTTATAAGTCATATACATTGACTTGCAAAGATATGACATCTGTGGAGTCGAGCCAAGTCATTACAATGTTAATAATACAGTTTACATACTAGCGCGGCGGCGGCGGGGTGCGCCCGCGGCGCTCGGCAGGCTTGTCCGCCGCCATCTTGAAATATGGCGTCGCATAGTTTAAGGCCCGAACTATTGGAAATCCCGCGGTTATACGCTTTCGCTTCGGCTCGTTTTATTACACTTTTTCAGTAAATACGAATTAATTTAATTGTAGAACTTGCTAGCTTGCTTGCTTATCGTATGGTTAGTGGCCAACCTATTGCCAGAGTTGTTCAGGCCGCCCATAGGCCTCTGACATGGCTTAACGACTGCTGTCAAACGACAACAACCGGGACCGACTGCTTAACGTGCTCTCCGAGGCACTGAGGAGCTCAGATGAAATATGCCACTAGCGGTCACCCATCCTGGTACTGACCGCGCCCAACGTCGCTTAACCTGCACGATCACTTTCGGACCGTGCTCGCAACTAGGCTACGAGCTCTTCGAACTGACATTTATTTTATTCACTTAGTTCGTCTTAATAATTAACTTGCCCCAACTGTAAACTCTCGCCCGAGATCAAAAATTAAAAACATGGCAAGTTCACCCTACAGTAACATTTTCCTACATATCTCGTACACATGCTTACGAAATCGAATTTTGGTATTAAAAAAACCATGTCTTACCTATTAAAATTGTGTTCTACTTAATAGGAATTCCAAGAACCATAAAACATACTCGAAATCAGTCATTAACCGCCGGCCAATTTCCCTTTCGAACGGACTAACTAGCTGGTCGTTTGGAAAGCGCCACGGGACCGTGGCGCTTGGCGCGGTGCAGAGCCACGTCCGTCCGGCGGAGCTGACCGAGCCATGCCACCCAACTTAACCATGTTACTCAAGTCACGGGACCACTGGAACTGGATGTAACTCTCAAGTTTATTAGCTTTTGCATTTATTGTAGTAATTAAGTTGAGATCAGGTTTCGTGTCACTTTACAACTGCTGTTGATGTCCGCTGTACCAATACCGCTTTCCGACTTCTTTGCCCGCGTACCACATTCTACCCTGACCCTGTATACCCTGACCAGGAAATTGAAAATCCTTTCAAGAGGGCGCCAAACTCTGTCAGAGTACAGTCGACCACAACCCTAAACGTCATTTGAGAATATGAAATATATCATATCGCAGACATAAGGTTAAGATTTAAACGTAGGTCGACTGTATTTTTATGGTCTGTGTTATGGAGTTAGTTGGTTATGTAAAAAAAAATTCATTTAATTCCGCAATATGGCGAGGTCGTCTACGTCTGTGTTATTGTGTGTCGTTTTAATATTCCTAACTTCCTTCAAACTCAACATAATTTCTTCAAATTTAAGTAAGTAAGTAAGTACGTTTATTTCACACACAGCAATGACCGAAACAGTTATAATTATGATAAAATAATTATGTAGTCATGGTAAACATATCTAAATCATGTCTGATGGTCTGCTGTTATTGTGAAAAGGGCCATTCAGCAGAATTCATCCTTAGGGTCAAATACAGATCAAGTTCGAAGTCCAGCCAGGATCCGGGAAAACAAATTCTAGACTTGTAGCCACACGAAGCGGTCATGGCAACAGTTAGTAGCAAATAATGAATATAATGTTGTGAAAAATATTTTCGCAACAGAACACTAGTTCAGTGATTGTGTCCAAAGTAGTCCAAACTTCAATATGCGACTTTAAAAAGGTAAAAAATATCAACTTCCTGTTCGACATTTGATCTTTTATCGCCTCTATAAGGTAAGTAACGTATTACTTACTTACTTACTTACTTACTTAATTTAACCGTGTGTGGTGTTCAGCACCTTGTGCTTCAACAAAGTGCTAGAAATTAAAACTTTCTGTTTCCTTACAAGAGAAATTACCAGCCGCTCTACACATTGTGAGGAACAAACTATTTTTGCAAAAATACGAAGGCACCTCTTGAGAAGCAGTTCCTCCGTTCCCCATAACCAGTAATTACCATCGTTTACAGTTATATCACAATTACTAGGTAATTACGTCTAGGACGAGGGAAACAAACGGACAGACAACAAGATGAAGTGGTTCCAACATAAACATAAACACTGGCTGTCCAGTCGTCAACACTCACATAAAAATAGTATAAATTATCGTGTCGGCTATTTAAATTAGTTTAGTAGCCAAACTGCGAGCGTCCGCGTCGGTGGCATCGTGGCTAGGACGCCGGTCTCCCATACTCCCAGGTCCGAGTTCGAAACCAGGCAGTATACAGGGTGTAACATTAAGAACGGTCAGTATGGGAAAGTCTGAAACTATAAGACATACGAAGATCTGTTCTTAGGAACCATGTCATCAATTTTAGTAACAAGAAACACTGTATTCATACATTTTAAAAAAAACCTGTACTCAGCCTGGGAATCGAACCCGGTTGTTTTGAAAAAAAATCCAACACTATTTCTATTTAGACATCGATTGTGTAGGTCTTAAGGAATAAATGTTAGTATGAAACGTGATGTTTAAAATTAATAAAACGCATTGTTTCCATATCTTTTAATTTATTTTAGTAGGTGTTCGAAATGACTACCATTTTGTAAAATACAACATTCAACTCGTTTAGGTAACGATCTTACTATTGAATGTTGTATCTTCAGGTGGTGAATTTGCGTTAAAATTGTCTCTATGGCTGCTTTTAGGTCTTCAATTGTGTCGTAGCTTGTTTTGTACACTTCATCCTTAACGTAATCGATATCTAAATAGAAATAGTGTTGGATTTTTTTTCAAAACAACCGGGTTCGATTCCCAGGCTGAGTACAGTTTTTAAAAAAATGTATGAATACAGTTTTTCTTGTTACTAAAATTGATGACATGGTTCCTAAGAACAGATCTTCGTATGTCTTATAGTTTCAGACTTTCCCATACTGACCGTTCTTAATGTTACAGCCTGTATATTTTTTAAATTTCACTGGAAATTTTTTTCCATACTTGATCTGCCGTGTACTTTATATGGAGTAACTCATAAGCTTTTGATAACAACAGTTACACGTCATTACAGATCATTTATCAATACACCATACTCATAGTTATGTATATCCATAATAAAACAAAGAAACCAAATTTAAAAAAAAATTACACTATCAGAATTTTTTATTTAATTGGGAATTTTATTGTATATTTTTGGCCCTAAGGTGTACATGACATAGACATATTTTATTAATAATGTTCATTACACGTCAAAAATCAGGTACTGTACACTCATACAATATGCATCATACACCAAGGTATACACTTAGCCAAACACAAATAAACTTGTAAGTATACCCTGTCCAGAAATTAAAACACTCCGTCAAGAGGGCGCCATTGGTAGTTTTATAATCTGTGTTATGGAGTTCACTATGAAAAAGTCGTCTTCATCGTCGCTTACCATCAGGCGAGTTCGAGGTCAAATGCGGGTTTAGTAGTCAATAAAAAAATAGTACCATTGAATACCGCAATATGGCGAGGTTTTTTTTAGCACCTATTCCAGTCAGGGTATTTATAGTTCCTGATCAGGGTTTATTTATTTTATTTGTTTTTTAATATAACTTGAGTCGTTAGAATGTCAGCAAATGACTCGTAAACTCACTGTTAATGCTAGATTCACAGTAAAATACTTGTCTAATGTAATGACCAATGACCAATCAAATGACATTGGTAGACAACTCCAATGCATAGCTCAGACAGTGAACTCACCCCTATGGTAACGTGATAAGATCCACAAGAAGTGTATTGAGATTGGTCGGAGGATGATAGAAGTACAGTTAAGGAAATAAACGATTAGGTGCATTAAGATGCCTTTGGAGGAATTACTGTCTTGTTAAGAACTCAGTGTGCGGTACAGCTTCTATAGTATTCTGATCATAACCCATTAAAACAAAACGTTAAGCTGTAAAAAAGTAATGATATAAAAACGTTATGCTTTAATTCAGGCTGCCGTTTCGGAGCTAGATGGGATTAGACACATGCACACACAAACAAACATCCTCTTAGGTCAAATATACATTCTCCGTTCCGTCGTGGGTAAAATACTTTTTACGCGAATACTGAAACCACAAATACTATTACAACTAATGGGAGTAGAATTTTTTTTTTAAACAAGCATCAACTAAGGTAAGCTGCAGAAGGTGATTTTATGCTATGAATGGTTTCAATATAGGTCATAAAATACCGTAAAACTTGACTACATACGAGAGTGAGAGAGAGAGAGAGAGAGTTGGAGAGTTATTGAGGACTTAGATTGAGTGCCCTATGTGCCGTTAATTAAATTGGCTACAAACCGGAACACAGAAATGCAGGCATTGCTGTGTTCCGGTAGAATTAAGTTAAAAAAATTAGAATCAACCTCTCCGATGTCTTCGAATAACCCCGTAAAGATATTTCTGGATGCGGCCCTGGTCGGATTGTTATGAAAAGCTTCGCCACTTTAGCTTTTAAGCTAATCTTCACAACATTATGTTAATATTGAACAGTTCAACCGACCTTTTAAGCAAGTTTTAATTAGCGAAAGTTGTTTGAATAAAATTTATTATGTTGAAGTAAAAGTGTTTACCGAAAATACATACGAGTGTCATTTCGAATTCTCTTGAGTTTTCTCCTTTGTAACGAATAAGGCCCGTAAAGTTAATTTTACAAAGAAAGAATTAATCTTGTTATTTATCATCATCAGCCTATTAATGTCCCCACTGTTGGGGCACAGGCCTTGCACAAGGGGGTACGGTGTGGTCGTACTGAGTTCTAAGCACACTATAAAATTAATAAGTCCTCCATTTCGCTTCAAAGAACCAGCCGCTTAGCTTTTATGTGAAGACTAGATACCTAGTTTCACTTTTCACTTTTCATCATCATCTTCATCAGCCTATTAATGTCCCCACTGTTGGGGCACAGGCCTTGCACAAGGGGGTACGGGCCATGATCCATCGAGCGGGCCCAGTGCTGTGCGGTGGATTTCACACGCCATCGGAAACTATTAATTTCTTCAGGCATGCAGGTTTCCTCGCGATGTTTTCCTTCACCGTTAGAGCAGTCGGTAAATGTACGTAAGTCTTCGAGAAAATCCGAAACACTCATTGGTACATGGCATTGCATGGTTTCGAACCCGGACCTCCCGCATGGTAATCCGGCGTTCTAACCACTAGGCCACCGTCGCTTCAATCTTGATATTACTACTTTCCATTTGCATGTTATCACTGCCGTTCATGAATTTTTAAACTTCATACAAACTTGAGAATTTACCGTCGAATAATATCGGTAAGTATAAGTACATAATTTAGGTACTTATTTCTGCTACATTTAGAGTCATTCAAATACACGATATTTTACAACAAAACTGTAAAACTTTCCTCCGCTGAAATCTCTATAACCACTGAACAATAGTCAGTACAAAAACTCCTAGTTAAAACTAATTTCAAAGTTACACCTGTCTGTTAGAATCTTGAATAGCCTCAGTTAACACTTGCTTTGCAGTCCGGTGCCATACACACAACATAAAATGTTTAGCTCCAGTTAACAGAGCCATAAACATGCTTGTATGGAGTTGTATGGCGCCACAAACTGGACGTTATGTCACATTTCATAGCGTGGGTGGTTATTAATTTGATTTGAATTTTATTTTTAAAATTATGATGTCTCGTCAGCCTTTGTCGGTTTGGAAAGTATCGAACTCGTAAACGCTTTAGGTAATAATTATCTAAAACAGTTTAATAACATTAGTTACCTGCATAAATATAACCAACCACACTTATGGTTGGTACTGTTATACTTACTGGAGTTATGTCGATTGATGTAATTCAAAGACTTTTATACTGGATGTAACAACCCGGGGACGTGAGTCCCCAGAGTTGGGTCCGTAATGCGGACACCCGCTGGCGAAGTCGCGGAAATTATGCGCAAGCGTTCCCGTGGCTTCGCCGTCAGGCGGTGCGCAGGAACACCGGGGGGTTTTTGGCCGGTAAAAGTCCGGCATAATCTCTTCGTCTCCCCCATGCGGCGAAGAGGTAAGCATGAGCGTTTCCCCCCGAAAAAAAAGGGGTGTAACAACCCAACCCTTGGGTCCAAAGGAGATATTGAATCATATTGAGTTCAATATCCATAACTGAACAATTTTCACTACGGGGCCAGCTCTGAAATCGAGGGAAAAAAAAACAGTTTCAGACATTTCGGTTTGTTTGTTTGTGGTCTCTTTATTGTACTAATATAAAATACACATAAATAAAACATTAAAATATGTACAAAGGCGGGCTTATCCCATAGAGTTCTCTTCCAGCCAACCTTTTTTCGGTCGTATAGGTTTTGAGCTTTTGTATAGAATAACCGATTTTTTTTGCAATTTCAGAGTTATTCATACCTATTCAGTTTTTTTATTTTTTTATTGACTACCTACTAAACCCGCATTTGTCCTCGATCTCGCCTGATGGTAAGCGACGATGAGGTCGACGATGGAGCATGCGGGTCCAGTAAATGCCTATTCACTCTGGCCTTGAAGATCCCAAGGTTGTAGGTTTCGGGAAACACAGACGCCGGCAGGCTGTACCATTCCTCAGCCGTTCGCATAATGAACGAAGAAGCAAATCGCTTCGTACGAGCAGTTATTGATACTGAACACCCCCTTTCGGAACTATAGGGGGATTTTGTTACATCCAGTATACCGTATTCATCCATGAACACCGATTTAAACAACAGAGTATGTATATTTCACTTAAAAAATCTTTTAAAACGAATCGTATCGAAAAACTGAATCGCAACTGAAGTTCAAAGCGTGAATTTTAATAGTTGCCCCGATCTTAAAGAGTAACAGATCTGAGGTATAGTATCTTTCTCGTCACCTCTTATCCCCTGCACCAGGTGGCGTGATGCTGCACGGGCGGAAACCGCATCTTTAATAGTGGTGGTTAATGATTGGTTAATTCCCGCTAATGGCTGAACATTTGCTGTTGAACATTTCCGTATAGTCAGTCATTACGGCGGGGTAGCGGTGCGCTCTGTGCGTTCCTACTTTATACTTCTACATGTGTCAAACGGTAAGGCCCGGACTTTACGGGTCCGGTTCCAATCCCGGTCAGGTTCGCGACCTGTAATTGATCGCAACCAATTACATGCGTTCCGCTCTCTCCCCACTTGAAGTCAGCGCTGCGAAACGGAGCTGGAGCCGGAACCGTGTAGTCCTAGCCTGATGCTCCTTTCAGTACCGAAAGCGGTTACCTGAATCCTATTTTGCAGTACATGCAAAATTGAATACAAAACGCTTGCAGATAAGGTACATATAAGGTCTGTACTTGACCAAAATAATTCATTATAGATTCTACCATAACTGATGCATTTTGTTCAATTTTGTATGTTATTTCTGGGATCCCAATTAACATCGAAGAAAGTCCCGAAAGTTGGAAACCCGCACCAATATTGACCTGGCATGGCCAAGAACATGCACACTCACGATATCTTCCGCTTCGGTATAAATCTGATCATCGTTTGTTGATCTCAACATCTATGAAGACAGACACACAGTTAATAAAATAAATAATTTTTAATATTAATTGAATTCCAATTACAGAAACTTTCATATTTGAAGTCCAAAGTTGAAATATTTATTTGTCGCCGTAAAAATTAGTTGAACACGGGAATTAAGGAATGTATCCCCTGCCTCATCGAGCTATAAAACCTAGAGAATGACCACGAAAGGTTTAATTCTACCATTAACGGAGAAATTGAGGAGAAAAGATAAATCGATTCGACTTCTATGACCTACGTCCCTGGTGAGATCCTCTCCGATGGAGTAAACTGTCAACAAATATTTGTCACCTTCTGCGTCGGGTAGAAGTGTTTCTATATTCGTAATTCCAATAAGTCACACATTTAATTATTTTAATATTTTTCTCACGGACAAGGAATTAGTAGCGATCTTTTTTCCATTTAGGAAGGGACAGTCAGATCAAGATTCTCTCCATTCAGATCTCGTATACGAATCAGCTCAAGAACCATTACCTGAACATCCATGTCTATTTAATTTTAAGAAAGTTTCATTTCTATCATTAAAAAAATAAAATAAAGTAAAATACACTTTATTGTACAAAAATAAAACAACAAACATGAGATAGAAAAGGAAATAGTGGAGTACAATTTAGGCGGCCTTATCGCTAAGAGCGATCTCTTCCAGGCAACCTTCGGGCAGAGGAAATGATTTCGAGAAACAGGTAGTAGGTGTGCAAGGCAAAGCTTTATTGTAAGAAAACGATACCTTCGATCATCTTTAATTTTATTGCTAACTTTCCCGCTAACATGGAACCAAGTTGGACGGCAACTTGGTTCCATGCTCCCTCATATAATATGTATGGAAAGGAGAAATGGAAGTTGGTTACATAATTATATGGGAGGTTACCTCCCATATAATTATGTAATTGAAATTGAAATCATTTATTTAGCGCTGTAAACACCAGAATACAGAAGTATACAAAGTTTAATACATGCAGCACAGAACATCTGGTGCGGTACAGTGCCAAAAAGGGTACACCAGCGCAGCATAATGCTGAGGCAAGCCACAGCGCTGATTTTCAGCTGGCCCCTCAGTGACTGCACGGACGAAGAAAGCAACAGTGTGTGCGTGTTGTGATGTATTAATGTGTTTGTTTGTATGAATGAGGATATTAGTGTGTATGTGAGGTACTGAGTGTGTGGGAGGGTGATGGCATGGTGCGGGTGTATTTACATGGTATTCTGTGTGTGGATGGTAGTTCAACTAATGTAACTAACTTCCATTTCAGTTTGCTTTTTTTCAAAGCCGACTAACTATTTCTCTAGAGCCCGTCGGTGCAATACTCTGTTTCAATCCGCGGTTATCTTTACATTCAGATCAAAGGTAAGTACAATTTGAGCGGTTTCCGCTCTGGCGCTCCTCAGGGCAATGCCTTGCTCCGAGACGAAAAACTGTAATTAACGAGAACTCCGATATTACTGCGGTTGTCTGTCTCATTTTGAACGCTCTTCACTGATTTAAACATGTTTTTTATTTTTCGAGAAAGTTATTGCAACAAAGACGTTCAAGGAACCTATTGAGGTGGTACCTGATGTGCAGGATCGCTTGGGGTGGTCATCATCATCAACCTATTAAAGTCCCCACTGTTGGGGCGCAGCTCTCCCCGAGAGCAGGCCCAGTGATGATTGGTGGATTTCACACACCTTCGGAAAATTTCAGTTCCTCAGACATGCACGTTTACTCGGGATGTTTTCCTTCACTGTTAGAGCAGTCGGTAAATGTACGTAAGTCTTCGAAAAAATCCGAAAAACTAATTGGTACATGGCATGGTTTCGAATCCGGACCTACCGCATGGGAGTCTGGCGTCCTAGCCAACTAGGCCACCTATGGTACCATTCTCTAATCTAATTCTGTCGCAAAGCAGCAATGCTTGCATCTCTGTGTTTCGGTTTGAAGGGTAAGAGAGCCAGCGTAAAAACCAAGAAAGAAGCAGGAGAGGCATGCCAAGACTGAGATTCTTGGCGCTCCATCCTCGCTGCCTACTCCGCAAGGGATGTAACCTTCTTCTTCTCACTGTCAGATAAGTAAGAAGAATAAGAAGCGTCCTTGCAAGTGATTAATCACATTGTATAGCATAGAGGATGTTCCCACAACCTTCTGCTAGAGCTACCAGTCGCGTGACTCAGCTGCCGCGCGGGCTTGCGGGCGGGCCCTGTGATCCCGGGGAGGGAACAAGAGCCTGTCCAGCACAAGTGGAGTAAGGCTTCGTTCGTACACTTCGTATAATGTGCTAGTTCAAAATTCAGAATTCATAATGCCAGGGTGATTTTAACTTAAATGTTATTCAGACACCATAAGATCTATGACGGAGATATACCAATCATAGTGATCGACATTTTCAGTGACAGATTCAGAAACTCATTTAATTATGTATTCTCCATTGTTGGGGCACAGGCCTCCTCTTGCACAAGGGGATACGAGCCATAATCCACCGAGCGGGCCCAGTGATGTGCGGTGGATTTCACACGCCTTCGTAAAATTTATTTTCCTCAGACATGCAGGTTTCCTCACGATGTTTTCCTTCACCGTTAGAGCAGTCGGTAAATGTACGTAAGCCTTCGAAAAAATCGGAATAACTCATTGGTACATGGCATTGCATGGTTTCGAACCCGGACCTCCCGCATGGTCCTAGCCACTAGACCACCGACGCTCATGCATGTAATTAAAAAATATTAAGAAATATCTTCCATATAAGACTCTCGAGTCAAGAATCCACTTTACGGAGGACCCTAAAAACCCATGGGGGTTTCGGAATAGAAATTTCATGAAGTCACATTTTAGGTTCCTGAATCTAAAATGTTACTTCATGTTGTCTCCATCTCAATAGTGGCGCAGTCGCTTGTTACCTTTGTGATTCGGTATCGATACGAATACATCGATACATATCTCCGGCGATACGGACCGATATCGATTCATCGTCCGTGCGTCTATAATCGATGCCACTGTGAGATCGGAATTGAAGATTATGATTGGTTTTGTTTGTATTGGTGTGGAGTCTGATTGCTGTCTGTCTATGAAATAAAATTGGTTTTTTAAATTTGAATTTTGATAATTAAAATACGTTTACGTTTTTTATTTTATTTTATTAAATAAGGAGAGCAGACGAGCAAACGGGCCACCTGATGGTAAGTGGTCACCATCGCCCATAGACATCTCACCTCACTTTATTAATATTAGAGGGTATTTGATGCGCTGCTAACCTTGAGGACTAAGATGGATTGCCTCATGTGCCGGAAATTACGCTGGCTCTCTTACCCTTCAAACTGAAACACAGAAATGCAAGCACCTCTGCTTCACGGCAGAAATAGATAAGAGGGTGGTACCACCCCAGGCGATCCTTCACTTTAGGATCTACCACTACCGTGCTTTCAAAACAATAATAATACCAATATAATATAAGATCCCTGCTGTGGGACGCCACGTGCGTAAGCACGTTCGCGGCTTCCCATCTAGGCCGCACCGTCCGGACAGCAGGGTCGGCTGCCGAGTGGGCGGCCAATCAAAAACATGTCAAGTACGCGGGGCTCGAAACGGCTTATATTTTCGTTCCACTCGCTGTGGAGACCACGGGCGTATGGTGCACGGAGGCCAAGGATTTTGTCCGAGGTTTGGGCCGACGACTGAGAGAGCGCTCAGGTGACCCCCGCGCCGAGTTGTACCTGGTGCAGCGAATCTCGCTGGCTATTCAGCGTGGAAACGCTGCCAGCGTGATGGGCACCTTCCCGCCGGGTGCGACTCGGGGCTGTTTATTAGATTAAGGATTTTATTAGGATTTGGACACATATAATGTTTATATTATATTTTAAGGTTATTACTTATAAATTTGACAATTTGTATTATTGAATTTGACAATAAAATTATTTGGTGCAAAAAAAAAATTACCTATCTAAAAAAAATAAAAAAATATAAGTTTATTTTCAATTATGACAAAAAACCTTAAACTAACTTACAAATAAAAATACTAATGAAATTTATGTAAAATATCTTAATCTAAATACGAACAGAGTTTATTCCATTTCAAAAGTTAATGTCTAGTGTTTTTAGGCTGGGTGAAATATTTGCATTTGATACCTACAATAGGTTGCCCTGTGCTGTAGGGATCATTTGCTTCCGGTCCACCATATCAATTTACTAAGTTAAAACAATAAAATTTAATCAAATGGAGCCATCTCTCAGCATAATGGCTGACGACGGGGTGTCCTCAGCCGCTGGTATTCCGCCATGGCCTGACATAACACAATAGTGAAACACTCCAACCTGTCGCTGCCGAACATAGTCAAGGCTATGGTCGGCAGCGAGAGGGCGTGGGACGCAATGGTGGCCGTCTGCGAGCATGTAATGGCGCAGAAGGAAGGTGAGGAGCGGATCAGGGAGGACGACCCTACGTCCGACCCGATCCGCCGTAGGAGAACCGGACGAAGGCGGCCGGCTCACGCTCGCCACCTTCCCCCTTAATGAGGGCCTCCGGGCAATGGACACGGGGAGTCCATTGCCTGATAACAGGTCCTCGAGTTGGTCTGGCGTGCCCGTGTTCCGGCACGCCACCACAAGCTGAATGGGGACGCGTCCCCAGAGTTGGGTCCGTAATACGGACACCCGCTGGCGAAGTCGCGGAAGTTATGCGCAAGCGCTCCCGTGGCTTCGCCGTCAGGCGGTGCGCAGGAACACCGGGGGGTTTTTGGCCGGTAAAAGTCCGGCATAACCTCTTCGTCTCCCCCATGCGGCGAAGAGGTAAGCATGAGCGTTTCCCCCCGAAAAAAATATATAGTGAAACACAAAATAACAAAATTAACAAAAACATAACAAACACACAACTATTTTTATATGGGGACACCAGCGTCCCAGGATTGCTTCATCACACCCACCACGAACACATTGTCTGCTGTTTACGCCAAGCTTAGAATAAAGGATCAAGAACATTCAATGCCGTCAGGGTTCGTCTGTTCGACTTTCTGACTTGAAATATTAAAATCGGAATGAATAGACGTTTATAAGACCCGCCTACTCGTTTAGTGCTGAAATATTCACACTTTTAATAAGCTTAAAATTACTAAAGTTACTGTAGGTATATCCACAAAAAATACGAATTAGGTATGAGCGGTTGGTATATAAAAGATTTGCTGCTGAAAGTTTCTTGCACCGCTTCTTTCCTTTCAGCTACAGCACCTTACGAAGCGGTGGTAGAGTAGGAATAAGAATAAGTTTATTTGTGCGGTAAGATGACAAAGTATCCATAGTCCATACACCAGTAAGAACTTAAGCATAGGTTATATTAAACTAAATAAAATTAGTGAGCAAAAGGTAACAATAAGCGCTGACCTCCGAACTAGGAAGTTCCTGTATCTCGGAGGACAGATCTCTTCTGTGACCAGTGGAAATGAACATGTAACAGAACATGGGAAAATATAAAACTGTCAAAATATGAAGAAAAAAAACAACAACAGTTCAACATGACGTTGTTAAAATGTACTTTATGGTACTTACTTACAATAAAAAAAATTTTTTTTTGATATTATTGATACTATTTACCTATCGGAGTGCATTTCAATAAGTTTTTTTTAATTGGCCGCGCTTCGGTATGAGAAACCTATTTTCTTCTTTATTGTAACAAATACTGAGCCAATATTATTAAAAGAGTATACGAATTAATGAGACATAATCATCACATCATTAGTCATCACCCACATTCACAATTAACAGCTTATTTCAGCTCATTTATAATGAGCCCCAAATCTGGTGGTTTATTGGCCAATATGTTTCTTGCACCGTGAGACCCTGGCTGGAGCTGAGCTCCTGACCCAGGTAGCAGAAATAGCTAGATGTCGAGATAAACTTCGTTGTATGGTCCAATATTACTGCCTACTGTCGCCATTGAAATAAACGTTGCTAAATAAACGTTTTCAATCTATAGCACAAGTATGGTGGGTGGGCGGACGGCGGGGCGTGCTTTGTTTGTATACGTCGTAGCCACATAGCGTAATACAAAATGTTACCAAAAATATAAACGTTTTCAATGTGTGTTATTTTTATTTTTAACGGTTGTGGGCGGGAATTGAAGAGGCTTGCTGTATCTTTTACAGTCATTTCGTCAGGTGAAGAATGAGCCGTCTTCTTGTGCCACGCATAAACCCACATCTTCATGTTTATACGTCCTGCGGTGGACAGTAAACCGAGCAATGGCGGACTATAAAGCAAGCAGTCGGTATTTACGAGCGGCGCGGGCGCATCACATGCCGGGGCTATAACACTATAATGCTAGGTATAGTGCTATAATGCTATAAAGCCATATCTTTCGACATGTTCGTTACAAGACGGGTCTGACACATTATGGTTTGAACGCGCTTCTATAGAGGCATGGATGAAAGAAAAAAAATCGTCGAAGTTTCGTCCCTCCCCAAGGGGCGGGCGTTCCTACCTTCATGTATAGAGGCTTCTGTGATCATTCTGTTCACCGACGTTTACGTTCTTCATTTGTTTTTTTCCTTTTATCACATTATAATTGCAAAAACACGCGATGATTGAATATTCTGAGTTCTTCAATTATCAGAGGAGGATTGTACTCTTTTAGGGAAAGTGTAATTCAGTACATTGATCAGTGATCATACAAAGATTCTATGAATTTTACCTTGATTAGAATTTGTCCCTTTCTACGTCATAGATGTAGAAAGAGATATTATTATTTCACTGATCTTATCTTATCTTATGATAGGGGGTCGGGAATAACCCAGCGGTACTTCTACCCTTGAGGATCTTTTGTGCCTACCCCTTTTTACACACACTGGTCATCTCAGTGTGCAGGTTTCCTCACGATGTTTTCCTTCACCGTTAGAGCAGTCGGTAAATGTACGTAAGCCTTTGAAAAATACGAATAACTCATTGGTACATGGCACTACATGGTTTCGAACGCGGACCTCCCGCATGGGAGTCCGGTGTCTTAACCAGTGCCAGCGACGCTCTTATTTCACTGTTAAAGTAGCTAGAATTTTAAAGAACTTTCGTGCAATTGGCTATTTCACAGACACAATAATATACCTACTCAATGGTCTAGTTTATACCCCTACTTAAGGAGGGTAATTATACTAAGCCATATTTGATACCCAGACTAGAAAAGATAGAAGTTAGTAACCTTAATGAAATAATTTATTTCAGGTTTTCACGTTCAGGAGCGTCGGTGGTCTAGTGACTAGGACGCCGGTCTCCCGTGCGGGAGGTCCGGGTTAGAAACCGTGCAATGCCATGTACCAATGAGTTTTTCGGATTTTTTCGAAGACTTACGTATATTTACCGACCTGCATGTCTGAGGAAATTATAAGTTTCCAAAGGCGTGTGAAATCCACCGCACAGCACTGGGCCCGCTCGGTGGATCATGGCCCGTACTCCCCTCGTGTAAGGGAGGCCTGTGCACCAACAGTGGGGACATTAATAGGCTGATGATGATGAGATTTTCACGGTGGTTGGCAGTTGTAATTTCAAGTACAACTACCTACATAAGAGTAGGATATTCTAGTTTACAAGTTTATGGAAGAACACGCTAAGTTATAATTTAAAGCAGGTGCGATAAGATAAGTTAAAAGTTTATTATTGTAATCATGTTTACAGCAGCGTCCCGGACACAGGCGGACATTCCCACACATTGTTAGTACATTACACGGGGCCGCCCGTGATGCGCATGTCAATTACACCACCGTGTATATTGTATTGTGACAACAGGCTATATAAAAACGAAATTATTCGGATATTTCCTTTGAAAATTGCGACTTTTTCGGATTCTCATTTAAGGTGAACAAGGTTCGTTTAAGGTGGCGAGCCGAACGAGCCGAATTTTAGAATTATTTGCTTGAAATCATATGTTCACTGATTTTGGATGAGGGCTAAAATATTACTACCAAACCAAAAGGACATTTTTTGTAAAGGTATCATTTTGGGGGAAAAATATCAATAAGGAGAAATTTGAAAAATCACAACTGGTAGCCCTAGCCTGCCGGAGGATTCTGCGGCGCGGACGATGCGGTTAGGTGCGCGAGGCCATTAGAAATTTCGGCTCGTTCGGCGCGTTCGGCTCATCCAGATGCGCGATAACCTTTTTAAATGATGTCATGTCTTGGTACTTAATAGTTACTGTTTGGCTCGTACGTTAATATACCCTTGCGATATAGGTAGAGTGAATGATGACCTATGAATCTTTATTGCTAACGAAAACACAAGTCGTATACATTACCATTTCCGATATACTGAAGAATGTTATTACCTATTTTCCAATATATTTTTTTATTAAATAAGGAGAGCAACGAGCATCTCACCTCACTGTATTAATGTTAGAGGGTTTTTGAAGCGCTGCTAACCTTGAGGACTAAGATGGATTGCCTCATGTGCCGGAAATCACGCAGGCTCTCTTACCCTTAAATCCGAAACACAGAAATGCAAGCATCTCTGCTTCACGGCAGAAATAGATAAAAGGGTGGTACCATCCCAGGCGATGCTTCACATTAGGATCTAGCACTACAAAAAGATAGGAAGAAGTTTAGACAAATGTGAAAAAAATTTGCCGCAAGCGAGATTTGAACGCGCAAGTATTGCGATGTTTAACGCAATCAAACGCAAGAAGACAATGGTGGAGACATATTTTACTGTTCCCAAATTCCTCGCTGAAGGAACGGGAAGGAAAGAACGAGAAAAGACGTTTTTAATAAGCTTGCAGTGAAAAATTTCGTAGTGAGTCATTGGACCGCGATAGCTCTGTTGAAAGAGCAGGCCTCAGGAAGGCTACTTGCGGGTTCAAATCTCGCTTGCGGCAAATTTTTTTTCACATTTCCCAGGTCTTTCCTGACAACTGCGCCTAATTTAGTACTTATGCAGA
This sequence comes from Hofmannophila pseudospretella, assembly GCA_947369225.1. Lineage (NCBI taxonomy): Eukaryota > Metazoa > Arthropoda > Insecta > Lepidoptera > Oecophoridae > Hofmannophila > Hofmannophila pseudospretella. The sequence goes on along the minus strand of OX376327.1, from coordinate 13,638,023 downwards.
AAATTTAATTTTGACAACACAACTGAACTAAATGGAATGAATATTACAGTGAATGTTTTATTTATCTGTGAACTCTTGGAGGGGGTTCGGGTAAACTCTGTCTCTGTCTTACTACAGTCTTAGAACATTTGCGTATCGCTATCAATAACCGAAGTCTCAATAACCGAAGTCTCAAGCCGAAACCCTTTTTACTCACGTACTGTAGGTAGTTATAAGTCTAAAGATACAATTAAAAACAAACGGAAGCGAAACTTTAATAATTTTAACGACAGAATAACATTTAATAATGCAAATTAACTAAACAAAATAAACATTACATCATACTTAATACACGAAGAACTTAACTCAAGGAAAGTGATACCGTAACTACTTGTAATTTAACCCAATTAATAAACACAAATAATTAAAATAAAACAAAGATTACAGAATACCCACGACATAACTATCTCTAGTAATAGTTAACTACGTAGTTAAACAAATAGCAGTTATTAAGTGCGGTTAAAGTAACGCGATAGAAAAACTATCGGAGTGCGGTGAAAGTGACAGTGGGGCTTTGTACCGTGAGAGAGAGATAGGTGATTCAGTAAACTGATATTTTTTTTTAAATCTCCCATAGACACCATACTATAATGCTATTAGGACTTAGATGTGCCTCATGTGCCGAAAATTACCCTGGCTGACTTAACCTTCAACCCGAAATACAGCAATGCAAGCATTGCTGCTTTGAGGTATCTTATCTTATGATAGGGGGCCTGGAACCCAGCGACACTTCGACCCTTGAGGATCTTTTGTGCCTACCCCATTTTACACACTGGTCATCTCAGTGTGCAGGTTTCCTCACGATGTTTTCCTTCACCGTTAGAGCCGTCGGTAAATGTACGTAAGTCTTCGAAAAATGCGAACAACTCATTGGCAATAATTATAGACATAGGTTATTATAGACATTGGCAATAATTATAGACATAGTTACGTAGTCACCTACCAATTTATTTTTAATGTTTATTACATTATTTTATTTTATTTTAAATTAATTTAAGTGACGATCATTCTACAAATTTTATAGGATACATTTCGGAGTGTGCGCATCGGAATTGCACGACCTAATTCCAGCATCTCATTCCGCCTTCGGACTACCAGGCGCGGGGAGGGGTTCCATCCTTATGTTGTTGATATCCCATCTGCCCGTACGAAGCGATTTGCTTCTTCGTTCATTATGCGAACGGCTAAGGAATGGAACAGCCTGCCGGCGTCTATATTTCCCGAAACTTACAACCTTGGGATCTTCAAGGCCAGAGTTAATAGGCATTTACTGGACCCGCATGCTCCATTGTCGACCTCATCGTCGCTTACCATCAAGCGAGATCGAGGTCAAATGCGGGTTTAGAAGTAAATAAAAAAAACAACAAATAAGAATTATATATTTGACACGTATATTTCAAATTGTGTTGTATGAAATAAATTATTCCAATTCACTGAATCTGCCTGTTCCACTCTAATCCACTGCATATAAATAAACACGCTGGTTAATCAAAAGGAAAAACTTTCTTATACTCTTAGACTATGAACGGAAAGGATCGTAGCCAATTACAATCAGACCATAAATTGTAGACTTTCTTCACACGAGTCCCAGTAAAAGTCCAATAAACTCGACTATCTGCATAATAACTTTTAATTTCCCCTCGTGCATGTTGAACGCAGCAATTTGCTCGGGAAAACCAGTAGCGGCTTCATTCCAGCGCTTTCCTTATAACTATGTGGATCTCTATTATAGCAACTCTCGTATTTGCAAAGTGTAAGGCAAATATGTTACTACGAGTTAAGCATGATTCTATAAGTCAGCCTAACAACTCTACTGAGAACGGAGTTTGACGCGATGTCCGTTTGCGTGTGGGCATCATAACTCAATAACCGATGATCCGATTTGGTCGCGGATTATTGTGTTTGTCCGTAGCGTTCTTAGCCATAAAATTGAATCAGGGGTTTCCAATATTTTGGAGTATGTATGTCAGATAGGATCTCTGGAATGATAACAGTTAAGTGGTTCGAGTTTGAGTGCAAATGTTTAATGCTTCCGGAATCTTGAGGATCTGATGATGACCAGGAGAAAGTAAGGGGATCTCCACAAAGTCGAGGCTGCTTAAATTTTTAATTTAAAGTTATTATAGCCTTTATTGTTTGCTTACTTATCATATGGTTGGTGGCCAAGTTATTGTCAGAGTTATTCAGGTCGTGAGACTCTTGGACTATTCTCATCCCAGCATCCCAGGCTCGGCCATTTTGTCGTTACCGGTCACCATCACCAACCTTTTAATATCGCCACTGCTGGGGCACATGCCTCCCCTTGTCCGAGGATGGTACGGCCCATGATCCACCGAGCGGGCCTAATGCTGATTGGTAGATTTCACAGGCCTTCGGAAAAAAAATTCCGTGCCATGCAGGTTTCCTCATGATGTTTTTCTTTACAATTAGAGCAGTCAGGAAATGTACGTAAATCTTCCAAAATGTCGGGAAATTTCATTGGTACAGTACATTGGTATTGCATGGTTTCTAATCCGGGAGTCCGGAGTCCTAACAACGCCACCGGCGACTTTCTATACGAGTACTGGTAGGTATACTTATACTAAACTATACAATTTATCATTCGCCTATATCATAGTACCTAGAGTAGAGAGATAATAAATCATTGTTACTACAGCACTAAATAGATCAATCACTATACTATACTAGTGATACCGACATCACGAGTGTTATAAATGGAATCGAACCCGCACTTAGACGGCTTATATAGTGCAATGCAATGAGAGCAAATAAATTAATCATCGTTTACGTTTAGCTCAGTGGATGCTGTCCCCGCCCGTTGCACGAAATGTCTTTAAACTCACCGTTAAACTTGTCATTGGGTTGAATTTCCACTTACTTATTTGTACCCAAAATACGGAAAATATAGTAAGAGTCAGTCAGCAAAGTTTTTTATTTCGCTCTGTGTACTAGAAACATACAATACAATACAAATATTCTTTATTGCACACAGGACAAAAAAGGACAGAAGAAAAGATACAAAATACAAATACAATTGGCGGCCTTATAGCTTTAAGATAATTCTTCCAGGCAACCTTTGGGTCATGGAGTTTTTGTAAAATACATTGTAAGCGGGTGCAAGAACGATTAAGATAAGGGCATTTTTTTATATATTTTTTTATTTACACTTTAATGCACACAAAAAAGGTGTACATGAGGCGAACTTAATGGCTTGCGGCATTTGCCCAAAACCATGGCTCGCTGTCTCTATATCATTCTAGAGAAGAGGGCGCTAGTAGTCCGATGTATGTGGTTACCAGCTTTACCTCTAGGTCGGCGCTTCGTCCAGTAGAGGAGCATCTATCCATCACTACATGATTTGCCTAATCATGGTTTCCACTCATATAAAATGTGTCATCAAACAACAAATCTAACCACACCTTCTCTTTCTTTCCAGGCCCGTCTGCCGCAACTGCGTAGTCTCTCCCGGATCGTCACCCCCACCTCTACACGAGCAAGCCTCCTCCCCTCCCCCGCCCGCGCCACCATCTCCCCTCATCTCCCCTCGCCTGCCGACCCTCCCTTCCCCGCAACCCAGTCACAGCGGGTCATCAGTCCCCAGCCAGTCGAATTCTCCCCATCCTTTTTACCCCAGCTTCAGACAGCAAGGTGTGAGCAAGGGATCCGTCCCGTGTTACTCGCCACAGTCTCCCCCCTCCACGATGTCTCTGTCTCCCCACCCGGTGCCCCAGGGGAAGCTACGGGGGCTGCTGGAGCACGCCGAACGGTTGATGAAGCCGGGAGATCCTCATCGGCACTCGCAAAGTGATGACGACTCGGGATGCGCGCTCGAGGAGTATACCTGGGTGCCGCCGGGGCTGAGGCCTGAGCAGGTGAGATATAGGTTTTAAGAAGTCTTCTTCTTGTCTTGTAATTAGTGGCCAGAGTTGAAATTTAGGCCGCCCGTAGATCCGACCGAAGTTTATATACAGTGCTCGATAATCATATTCGTCTCCACACACATAATACCATGTAAATACACACGTATCATGTCATCACCCTTTCACACACTCAGTACCTCACATACATATACATCCTCATTCATACAAACAAATAATTACATACAACACAATACACTAGCATACACTGTTGCTTTCTTCGTCCGTGCAGTCACTGAGGGGCCAGCTGAAGATCAGCGCTGTGGCTTGCCTCAGCATTATGCTGAGCTGGTGTACCCTTTTTGGCACTGTACCACACCGGATGTTTTGTGCTGCATGTATTATATCCTTTTGTAACGTGTACTTGCTGTATTCTAGTGCTAACAGTGCTAAATAAATGTTTTTCAATTTCAATATACTTTCCAGGGCACGGAGGGACTCAGATGAAAATTGACACTAATGATCACCCATCCTAGTCCTAGATCAAAAAAACTTTTGTGAGCCCACCATAATGTCAGTTTTTATATAAAAATATGTTATAACTCTTGAAGTATGGGAGTCTGGGTGCATGTTCGGGCAAAGTGTGCCACACTTTTTGCTCGCCTTTCAAAAGCTAATAACTTCGTCATTTTTAAAGATATGTAAAAACAAATAGTATTGTTAAAATCATAGATAAACAAAGCTCATTTTGGAGTAAAATATATTTGGCTAAAATAATCAGGAGAGATGAGGAAGACGGTCAAAGTTAGTCAAATTTATCGTGACTTGTTCGTACAAAAGTGAAATATTTTTACAATTACATAAGGTACAATAACAATGGATATACTGTTTTCTTCGGAATGAAATAGGCTATCTAGCGCTGTGATCACCGTCGCATTGAAGCAACAATATGTGGAACAGCAGCCGTCAGAAGAGTGCATTTACCGAAATTCTGATGAAAAGTCGAAAGATCCATCAGGAACCCGCACCGAAATCGACCAAACCCACTTAGTAATAATACTAATAGTAGAGAGGTATCGTATCTATCGTTTGAAGAAGAAATTACATAAATTGGACAAGCCTGACGGAAACCAGCCTGGCCCGAAATAGAACGCGCGGCGAGAAAATTTCAAACGCTCTGAGGAAAAGTCGAAAGATCCATCACGAAATCTACGCCGAAATCGACCAAACCCACTTAGTAATGCGGAGAGCTGTCGTATTTTTGAAGAAGAAATTACATCAATTGGACAAGTCTGACGGAAACCAGCCTAGACACATCGCGTAATTTCGGTTCGCAGTAGGCTTAGGCGGTACCAATTTTTTGTGGAATCTATATTTCTCACTAAACTCTGTTTTGAGTTAAATATTGGTGAATGAGTAAATGCATGTAGTGGATGTATCATCGAAAGATATGACTTAAAATAATCAGAGAGATGAGGAAGGAGGTCAAGGAGGAGGTTAGTCATTTTTAAGATATTTTCATACATAAAATTTGCGACAGCAGAGTAGATGGATTATTTTTTCGTCTGGTCTAAGGTTTTCTCAAATTTTTCTCACTTCCTAGTTTTACTGGGATAGTGAAGTTTCCCAACAAATTAATTCACATATATATCTTCTGAAGAATATACCTAGATTGAACCTATAACTTCACGAACCCAAGTCCATCTTTCTAACAGCTATAACGATGGCTCATAAAAGTAAAAGCTACAAAAAGAGCAAGCTTTGGTTGAACAAAAGCTCTTTCAAGAAACAAAAGCTAAAAAGCGTCCTCTCCAACAATGGTGACCACTCCCCCCAAAATGTCTAGAGTTTAGGCTCGTAGCCTTTTACTGTTTAATGGACATACAGGGTGTAAACATTGGCGATTTTCGTCATTTTACGAGATCGTAAAACGGTAATATCGTAAACACAGATGGACATTTTGTTTACCGCTGATTTTATGGCGCAGACTTTATGATTATACAAACATAATTTAATAAATATAATTAGGATCACATTCTACCAGGTTCGTTGCGATTCGTCGAAGATGTTTTTCGTGCCTCAAATTAACATTATCATGTTTCATAATCTACTAAGTTTACCATCGATTTTAAGAACAGCATAAGCGAACCCATAAATATTTCACCAAAAAATTCATTTAAATATAACCATAAAAATAACCTAATCCGATTTAAATCGAAGCCCAATGTGTACCAATTTTGACAGTTTTCCGTTCAAAAAATGTCACAGAATTGATGTACCATTCTCATGTCCTTACGCTAGTAATACAAATATCTTTGAATTTTACTAACAAACTAGGGAGTTTGTCATACATATTGTCATATCATAATATAGTGTCTTACAGGGGTAAGACACTATATTCGTCTCACAAACATTGATAGACAAAACAGTTATCTATAGTAATTCCTGTCATATCTTTCCTCGACGTCATAACAGTACAGTAAGGCTAAAATTACAGAACCTCTCACAGTACAAATGTAAGGTAAGTGCGCTAACTGTTGGCTTCCCGTTGATCTGGTGATGACTAATGACGTATAATAAGGCTCCAGAAAGCATAATGCACAAATAATGACGCGCCGACAGACAGGATGTATGGCGGTGGCATGGGGTCATGATTTCTGTAATTATGGTTCAAAGTACCAACGTTTTTGTTAGTAAAAGGGATTTACATTTCAATAGAACTTGCCACTGGTTCATGTCAGTGTGAAAAGTATGACAGATTTGTGCGAAAGCTGACAAAATATGACATACAGTAAGTGTTCATAAAAACTATGAAAGATTTATCCGCTTGCAAAGCTCTTAAGAATATATAATATTTTTTGACAGATTTGTGGCAAGTCTAGAAGAGTATTGTAAAAGTATGACAGACTTCTTCATTTTATGTCCATTTTTCTTGTTAAACTCTGAAAATTAATTAGGTAGTGTTCTGCAAAATCTGGAAAAGTTGATACTCTACTTTAGGAATACCATAAAATATATTAGAAATATTTTTAGCATTTTTCTTAGCTTAGAAAACCATGGCTTTCGTAACCCCACAAAACGATGACACATTATATCTTTCGGTAATATTTGTAGGGTAGGTATTGAGTATGTATTTCAGAGTTGACCTCTATTTAGCCCCATATTGCAAGTTCTTCAGTCATGGATACAGAAGGATCCCACTTTCGGCTCTAAAAAGGGTTTTGTTACAGCCTGTATAAATCGGACTTATTTTACGTCGTCTCAGATTTGTGACGATATCAAAACGTCTCCAAATACCCGCTTTTAATTATCAAACCGTAATTAAGAATACGAGAGGAATTCCTGCAATAACTCCCGACCCCCGTGGCGTCGGACACCGACAGTATTTATAATTACAGTAAAAATAAAGATCCGGGGGATCGGGGGGCAACGGAGCAAAAATTTAAAATGACTCTCAAGAGGGCCCCGGGGCGGGCCCTCCTTGTCTTTTGTGGACGGACTAACAGATGCTGTACTGTTTGATTATTTGAGGGTCTATCTACCTACAGGCTGTACGATAGTGCAAGTTTGCTACAGCCTGTAGACAGATTCTCAAATTGATATCTCTGCAAATGTTGTCTGAAACAAACATACACACATCGTCGATCTCATCGTCGCTTACCATCAGGCGAGATCGAGGTCAAATGCGGGTTTAGTAGACAATATTTTTTTTTATTAATTCAATACTCGTAGCTATTAGCGATCAGATATCTAATTTCTATGTAGACACTTTATGTTCTTCTCAATAACTTACTTACTTAGCCGTGCAATTTTTCTAAATACGCAAATATATTTATCGCCTCTGCACGTGGGAGGACCTTTGCGAGGCCAACCAGAGGGCTATCGATGTGGCTGCTTTCTGGTCGGGGAAAATTTAGTTCGGATCATCAACTCGAAAGAAGACTCTGCGAATTCGATTTTTTTATTTTGGTTTGGCAAAAGTTCGAAAGAAAGGACTTCGAATCCAGACAGTTCAAAAGGACCAACGAAAAATATCTCTCTTGGTCCCAAAATGTTTAACACTATTTTTTTTTATTGTATAAGGAGAGCAGACGAGCAAACTGACCACCTGATGGTAAGTGGTCACCGTCGTCCGTAGACATCTCACCTCACTGTATTAATATTAGAGGGTTTTGATGCGCTGCTCACCTTGAGGACTAAGATGAATTGCCTCATGTGCCGGAAATTCCAAAATCATTTCTAACTTTAAGAAAGTCCAGCAGCAAAATACAACTATTAGGTAGCTAGGTGTTTATTAAAGCGAATGTATAAAGCGAATAAATGTATAAAACTAATACCTATTACATTTTGCAACAGCACGATCACAATCAATTTTCTATAAAGACAACCAAAGAATACTTTTAGTATATGGCTTGGATAGATTCATAGACCTCATTTTTCCTTTGTTATTTTTCCTTTGACTATAGAATAGATAGAAGGTATTGCCATAAACAAAATAACCGGCCGGCCTATTTCTTCGCACGTCGCGTCGTCTCTCCGAATTTAATAAACACCATGTGCTAATGAAAATGCTACGTGCTGTGCATTGAGGGCGAGGCAATGGCGCCCGTTAGATTAGAACAGCTCACAAACATCACACTCTGTATATAATAATACGGAAAGATATTGGGATGCGACTTGACTTAACTTCTGAATTCTTGTTAATCCGGTAGGGGTTGGCCAGGGATCCCTTTTAGGCATCGTTTTATTGTTTATTCCTTTACAAACCAAGATTGACCATTTGTTCCTATATTTTGTTGGTAAATAAAATATTTATTTATTTACATTCTCTCTCTCTCTCTCTCTTCACCGGTGTCCACCCACTGCTAGATGTAAGTCTCCTTCAGTGCACGCCATCCTCTACGATCTTGAACTTTACCAATCCAGTTTCCTCCAGCTTCCTTATTTACATTGCTTGCTTGCTTGTCGTATGGTTAGTGACCAACCTATTTGTCAGAGTTGTTAAGGCCGCCTGTAGGCATCTGACGACTGCTGTCGAACGACAACAACCGGGACCCACTGCTTAACGTGCTCTCCGAGGCACGGAGGAGTTCAGATGAAATATGCCAACTAGCGGTCACCCAACCTGGTACCGACCGTGCCAACGTCGCTTAACCTGCACGATCAGGATTTACATTAAAACATATAATATAAAACATTTGACAGATGCAACTTGATTTATAAATAACCTTGACTAAACTGCATGAATGTATGAAGGAATGGACGCCCGCCCCTACAGCCCCGCCCTTAGGGAAGGGAGACTATTTTTCCTTGACGAAATGCGAATAATTCTCTCCTTTCTCACAAGCTTGCATGTGATTCCTAGAGCAATTATTTCGAATATTCCGAAACTAGTGTTTGTTTCATACTTTATCTGGTGAAATATAAGTAAATCCAGTATTTTTCTAATCTACGTGTCATGGAAGTTTCTATGACGAAAATAGTAATGGACATTACAGGATAAATCCCTTTAATTCCACAATCAGTCGTGTCCAGCTAATATCCTCCCTCCTTCATATTACACCACATACCTTCATCCGAGGTATTACTGGACGATATATCGTTTGGGGTGGACACACGGACGTACAGATAGTTCTGACATTTATTATGATAAATGACCGTATATTTCCTTTCAATTATCTTGAAAATAAAAGAAATTAGACTCACAGTAGAGTTGTGGTTTAGTTTTTAAACCGTAACAATAAAATGTTTCCCGTACCTACAGGTATAGGTATTCTGACACCTGTAGGTTCCCATAAACGTCTATCTAGACGTACAATGTTCATGAAATAATAATAATCATAATAATTTATTGCGTAAATTTAGGTGTATTCTACCTTCACAGGCATACACAATATTACCGATTACACGGTTATAAATCAAATACTTATGTCATATTAATCAAAAGATATTTCAAAACAATAACAATTCCATATTGCTGCTTGTAGCAAAACTTGGGTGGCTTTCATGAGGGCGAAACACAGAATGCCGATTATCATATCTGTAAACTGTTATAAATATATAGTTACTGAATGTCTGGTGCTTTGGAGCATTCTGTAAACCAGACATTTTTTTATATATAAATTAGCCACGACAAACATGCAGACGGGCCACCTGATGGTAAGTAGTCACCGTCGCCTAGAGACACGTGCAGTACCAGGGGTATTGCTTGTGTGTTGCCGGCCGTGGAGGGAGAGGACTTTTTTAACGTTCTTTTTGAAGCATCCCATGTCATAGCGCTGTGGAAAAACGTCGGGTGGAAGAGAGTTCCACATTTTGCAGGTGCGTTGCAGAAACGTTCGTGTAAAACGGGTCGTGGTAGACACCCAAGGCTTTAGAAAGTGCGGGTGAAAATTGAGCCGCCGACGAGTGGTGCGATTCAAGAAAGTAGACGACGGCACCAAGTCAAATAGTTCTGAAGAGCACTCCCCATTATAGACGCGATAGAAGACGCAGAGAGAGCCAATGTCTCTCCTTAAACTGAGAGGCTCTAAATCGCTCGTGAGCACGGAATCATCGACAATTCGAGTAGCGCGCCTTTGCACGGAGTCAAGTGGATGAAGCTGGTATTCGGCTGCACCGGCCCAGAGATGGGAGCAGTACTCCATGTGCGGCCTTACTTGCGCTTTATAAAGCATTACATTACATCATTAATGTTATAAAGAAATAAAGATATATCAGCGAATGTTTATTTGGCCGATGCACGAAGCGAAGTACGTTTGGGCGACAAACATTATAGCGATATTACATAACATTACATATCTTGAAAACCACTGATACAATTTTAATCAGACCTAGCTAAGAACACTCTCGAAAAATTCTCTATTACATAAAAAAACCGGGTCAAATCGGACAATCCGTTCTCAAGTTATGATGCCACAGACAAACAGACCGACAGACAAACGTGTCAAACTTATAACACGCCCTCCCTCGATCGATCGGGGGTTAATAATTGAGCATAATTTCTATTTCCATTTTTGTAAAACATGGGAACATTTGAGTTACCAAGTTTTTAAAAGGAAATGCCAAAGATGGCATCAATAATTCTTCTTTTGCTTCTGCATATTATTCCAGACCAGAAGGCAGCTACTGCTATAGTCACCCGTCATTATACAAATGTCCAAGTTTCTCAAACTAAATGAGACATTGCATTGATTCCAGGTGCACCTGTACTTCTCAGCACTCCCAGAAGACAAGGTGCCGTACGTGAACAGCGTGGGCGAGCGGTACCGGCTCAAACAGCTGCTGCAACAGCTGCCACCGCAGGACAATGAGGTAACATTCCAGATCTTTCAGGTCTCGCCTCTCCTTACCTTTAGCATAGCTCATTTCTGCAAGTCTCATATCTGAAACATTTATTTATTTATTTATTCTTTTACACTTTTGTGTACAGGTGAGCTTAATGCCTTGCGGCATACATCTTGTTGATAATATAAAGTATTGGGAGTATAAAGACTTCTTCCCTGTTCTTCCCCCAATCTTATCTTATCTTATGATAGAGGGCCGGAAATAACCCTAGTGGCACTTCAACCCTTGAGTATCTTTTGTGCTAACCACATTTTATACACTGGTCATCTCAGTGTGCAGGTTTCCTCACGATGTTTTCTTTAACCGTTAGAGCAGTCATTAAATGTACGTAAGTCTTCGAAAAATACGAAAAACTCATTGGACATGGCACTGCATGGTTTCGAACCCATACCACCCGTCCGGGAGTCCCGTGTCCTAGCCACTAGGCCACCGACGCTCTTCTTCCCCCAATATTTTTAATGGATATCCGTAAAGTAACGCCTGATTCCATCAACGCTTGTTAAGATGGACGACGACGGCTTCTTGAGAATCTGTGTCGCACGGTCTGTTATCTGACCCCTCTCTATACTGATACAGCAGCTATGGGGGATCAGGTAATTCAGGGGCAGACTGTACGTAACTAATATTATATAACATAACTTAACGGGTAGCTGAAATGGTTGTGCTGGAAATCCCGTATATCGAAAAACCATTGGGATTGATGAGTTCTTGAGAATAGATCCCGTGTAGGAAGGAATACGTCGTCCAGGTTATTTATAGCGTCAAAAGTCGGGATTAATGTTACGCTTTGGGAGAGATCGATGTCTGCCTGTGTGTGCAGACGAATGAAGTATACACGATTGGGCAGAATTAATAACGGGACGGGTAGTGAGATATGGAGCAGTGCAGAGTTGCCTTTCAGCAATTCAGATTTTATAGCACTCTAAGAATAGATAGGGGCAAATGTCTAGCTGTGGACCTTAGATGATAATGACGATGACTTTTTGTCTTTACTTTACTTACTCCAATGGCTCAGCGACCCAAAGTGGATCTTGGTCTCCGCAATAAAGACACGCTATTTATCCCCGTCCTGTGCGATCTCCTGCCAGTTGCCAGTCCTTCTTCACAGCGATACTGGGGACAGCCGACCGGGCGACGACATCCGCTCGGCAGCCTCATTTAAGCTCTCCATGCCACCAGATCCTCCGCCATTCTTTGCAGGTGTTCGATTGCAGCTTAACTAAAACCTTCGATTCTAAAGCCAGTGTTCCCCGTACAATTCCAGGTGCGCTACTGCCACGCGCTGTCGGACGAGGAGCGCAAGGAGCTGCGCCTGTTCAGCGCGCAGAGGAAGCGGGAGGCGCTGGGGAGAGGGCAGGCCCGCCAGCTGCACGCGCCAGTGCCCTGCGACCGGGTGAGTACCGACTTATTGCGCACTACTCTTCATAATAACGTCCAATTAATTATACAGGAGTATGTGACAAATTGATAATGAAAGGAACTACATACGAAGAGGTCCCGTAACACCAAATCTTTTACCCTGATAAAATTTATGCCAAACTTAGGTTTCTTATTTTGGAATCAACACATGCCACGATTTTCACCCACTTTCCAGTGTATAATCAGATCGTTGTATTTAGTAAGCATTCTAATCTAACGGTCTATTCATGGTACTTAACGATTAAATAAAGTTAAGGATTCAAATTCAGGCTTTTAACTCTGAAACTTAGCGAAATCCTTCAAGCACCAAACTAAAGAAAATGAAGCCCTTCATCCAGCCATATGTCCCAAGTTCGCGTTTCCTTTTAATTGGTCGTATCAATTAATAAATCAATTAAGAAATAGTCATAAATTGATGGTCAAATGTGAAAACAGAATTAAAATTCGTTGAAAAATAAAACAGCTACAGGCAATCTAAAATCAGAACGGTAGAAAGAAACAGCAATAAGTTTTATGACGTAACTGTTCTCTAGCGCCATACAAGCAGGTCCTGGCTGCATATAAAGGACTGTTTTGCTAGAAAGGGACAGAGCAGTCCAATACTAACTTTAACCGTTAATATCTCTGATGTTAGTGGAGATATAAAATAACTAATTTTAGATCCTTTTTTAGTTAATTAATATCGTATTGTCCGCCTCATTTCATTAGCCACTCCGGCCACGTCTCCTACATTTGTATCTTCACCCCAGCAGATCAGAGGGGTCGTGGGAATGGGGATGCTTGTGGAATATCTTTATTTATATGTTCCACAGGAGTATGACAGTGAATTGTCATTTGTTTTGGTTCGTTTAACGAAAGCGGTTTTGGGCTGGTGGTGACAAACAGTTCGAGTCTTTTATTGGAGAAATTGAAAGTATCCATGTTCAAAAATATAATTAATTTGATTGATTGATATCCTCAATCACTTCGTATCTTCAGATGAGTAAAGAGAATGTATGATAGACTGGTAAAAAGTAGGTACTAATACCTCGCAAGTAGTTCTACTTGGCAATTACTATTATTAATTTATTATTTGGAATACCTTGCCACCTCCTATTAGAGACGCGTAGACTCTTGACACCTTCAGGAGAAAACTTAAAATCTATACAATTGATCTACAAAAATCGGACACTGCTCCGTACATTCTTTAGGTGCCCTGTAACTACTGTCCTTCACAATCTGGAAGTGCTCGGTAATATTATGCCTCTACTGTGAACTACCATCCACACACATAATACCATGTAAATACACCCGCACCATGCCATCACCCTCTCACACACTCAGTACCTCACATACACACTAATATCCTCATTCATACAAACAAACACATTCATACAACACAACACGCACACACTGTTGCTTTCTTCGTCCGTGCAGTCACTGAGGGGCCAGCTGAAGATCAGCGCTGTGGCTTGCCACAGCATTATGCTGAGCTGGTGTACCCTTTTTGGCACTGTACCACACCAGATGTTCTGTGCTGCATGTATTAAACTTTGTTTTTTTTTTATTTACTTCTAAACCCGCATTTGACCTCGATCTCGCCTGATGGTAAGCGACGATGAGGTTAAACTTTGTATACTTCTGTATTCTGGTGTTTACAGCGCTAAATAAACGATTTCAATTTCAATTAAACCTTTCAGCCAAACCCATTTTATTTTTCCTCATAAGGATATATCATTATAAAGTACGGCCAGTCCATAAACCACGTACAAAACAAAGGCCAGTTAATTAATATTGTAATTAACTTTGAAACTCATCCTGTAGACGTGTCGAGAGCCGCCCCAAGCCGGTAAGCCGGCGTATTTGTTTAAATACACCCTGTATTAACACTGACGCCACGCTGTTTTATCTTCATCCTGAGCTTTAGGGCATGACCACGGTGCTGGATAAACACTTTTCAGCTACAGCACTGTAGATTTACTTGGCATTATACATGTTTACTACTAACTTCTTGCTTTCTGATGTTCTGCCACCGGTGCCTCCCTCGGCGACTTGATCAATGCATTTAACTACGTCTCTGTGGAATATTCCCATCTATCTTACCAATCTTCATTTCTCAATTATGATCTATGATCGGAGTAGGTAGGGCTGTTTTTGGTACTTGCCACATACGGTCATAATATGGATAAGTATGCCCAATAATCCCGGGATTTCCGGGATTGAATAAATATATTATTTAGATTTTTAACGTTATATTTGTTTTGATACACATTTACGATTGGTAGCGAAATAATTTTTTTTTAAGATTCATGGCGCTAGTGTACCGTATGGTATGGTAGTGTTTTAACTTCTTCGTAAGTTCACAATTTTAAAAAAATCGTAATCCGCCGAGTAAGGGCGATGTTTATAAAAGTAATTAACAACATTTGCTCGATAACTTAAAACGGGATCCCGAAATCATATCCATATTAATATAACCTTTGAGGACATTGACCCGAAAGAGCCCTACCTACTCCGATCAGTGATTATGATACAAGACTTCTACCTCAATGGTAATCTTAAGAGATACGAGCCTTCTAATAGACAGAGTCAGAAATAGATCGTTAGTAAATATTTCCCAAATCCGCTGCCCGCTTCGCTCCCCGCTAGTCTCCCCAGCCTTCCCGAGCTTTTCCCTGGCGGCGCAACATTTTAATCCCGCGGCCCATAAATCATAGGCTACCCCTCTGTCTACTGCAATTGATACTGGCCATTTTTTGCTTTGTTTTTTACAATGCAGTTTATTTCGAGTACGCCGCTGTTTGAAATTGAAATAGGAAATGCCAAAAATTTGGATTATTTTTCTTCATTCGAAGACAAAAATCTAAAAATTTCATAAATTTCTTTTACCCATAATAATTATCATTTCACGTTTAACTGTAACCTCTAGGCGTTGCCTGTGTCGTGGAGATTACATACACACATTAACCACTTTACAATGTTGAACACTTTATAAAAATGCATATTTTAATTTTATTTTTTATTCACTACTAAACTCGCATTTGGCCTCGATCTCGCCTGATGGTAAGCGACGATGAGATCGATGATGGAGCATGCGGGTCCAGTAAATGCCTATTCACTCTGGCCTTGAAGATCCCAAGGTTGTAGGTTTCGGTAAACACAGACGCCGGCGCAGGCTGTTCCATTCCTTAGCCGTTCGCATAATGAACGAAGAAGCAAATCGCTTCGTACGAAAAAGCAGCGCCGTTCTAACGATACCTAATAATAACTGAAACATTGTTTCCCCGCTTCGCGACAGCTTTCCCTTTTTTGGCCAAATTTTTTTACCGACTTATATTAAATTTTCTATAACTTTGGAACTATTATAGATATCGAAACACTTGAAACTGCGTTGTGATGTGGTTGAAGTACGTCACTTAAAACCAGGTCTCACTTCGCATCTGGTTTCGGCAGTTGAAAATAATTGATAAGTTTCATCAGTTGTGACGTGATGCCTCGCATCGCATAACATGCCGTGATATGAAAAGGAAGCGCAGCCGAATTTGACAACCTCCCATGTCTAACGCAGAGCGACAGCTCTATCTATCGTTTGCGACAAAAACCGCAACAATCGGACAACTACGAGCAAATTGGCGACTCTTCGGGTGTTGGTCCAAAAATGTTGGAGTTGCAGAAAAGATGAATAAATTATATATATTTCCCGAAACCTACAACCTTGGGATCTTCAAGGCCAGAGTGAATAGGCATTTACTGGACCCGCATGCTCCATCGTCGACCTCATTGGCGCTTACCATCAGGCGAGATCGAGGTCAAATGCGGGTTCAGTAGTCAATAATTTAAAAAAAAACTCTATCCATTAGTATAACTTCCATTTTGATAGGTTAAATATTTCAAGAGTTAGTTGTACTATACGAGTACACATTTCCGTTACGGTATAACTGGACACAAGTTTGTTCACATACAAAAGCGAGTGTGAAAGACATGAAAGAAATTCCATGTCAAAGTAACTAGACTAGCTACCTATAGCTGATTTAAGCGAATGGAAACTCATAGCTTAAAACTTTAATTTAGTTTTCTCCTTGATTTGATTTAAACCAACATGAGTATTTAAAACCCGCCGCCATTCGTCTGAGCCGCGACGTTCACACAGCGCATCTCTGTATCTCTGTCAAATGAATCCGTTTTAATCACCCATTGTGGTTTTAAACGGTTAGTTTTAAACTCAGTTTGTTCCTCTATCCGTGTGTTTGAGACCACCGGGATGGTGTTCGGTTTATGGTAATTAATAGTGACTGCTATGGGCAGATACATCACTGGTCCTAACTAGAATTGTCTAGAACCTAGGTCAATCGGTATTGATGTATACCCTGACCAGAAATCCATGTTGTAAATTATATGGAAGTGTTTTTTTCTTAGCAAACTCCATAACAATAAATGTATCAATCGCGCCCTCTTGACATGGTTTTTATATCCATAGCATAACTCTCAAGTCTATGATTCCCGAGGGGGTAGACAGATGAACCACCTTCATCGTAGGTATAGTTCCCACTTTTCGCCGTAAGATTTGGTGGACGAACGTGATAGGTGGAGAGCCTACCGCCGTCTACTAGGTGTAGAATAGTATCCGCTAAGATCCTTAGTCGCCTCGTACGACACCCACGGGAAGAGTTGGGGTGGTGCTGTACTTTATGGCCGGTACGACACGAACGAAATCTAATCTAATTTTATAGGAAAGCAACAACGGTATAGGTCAATAATTGCGGTCAGGATTATGAATCTCTGTATTGGATATATCACCAGGTAGCCAGATACTTATTTGTTATACTTATGTTGGGTACTCTATTCACCTCTCGGCGCGTAATGTCACAGTAGCGAAATGTCACAGTAGCGAAATGTCACACTTGAAAGTCACACTCGCGAAATGTCACACTCGCGTAATATCACACTCGCGGAATGTCACACTCGCGTAATGTCACACTTATGTTGACAATCAGCATTGTCACATATCTATAATATAAAAGAAAAAGCTGACTGACTGACTGACATACAATATGACGACATATGGTATGACAACGCACAGCCTAAACTACTAGGACTAGAAACTTGAAATTTTGCACCATGCACAAGTTTGTTTAAAACTTAGTCGGGTATATCCTGTAGGATAATTTTCAACTATGATGCGAGCGAAGCCGCGGGCAAAGCGCTAGTCGTCATACATAACTGTTTGTTGAATCACAGACTTAAAAAAAAAATTCTCTTTGTGGAAATGGAAATGGAACTCTCGGATTTCAGATACATACCTACAATCCTGGTGAAATTTTTTTTCTTCACTAAACGAAACAGAAAAACTTTTCCAATTTCAAGAATTAGTTAAGACGAAGGTATATTTAATTTCATGGCGCTCACTCCCTCAGGCTCAGGGTTGCAATTAACTTCCGCCAGTAACAGTTAGTGCCCCAAAGGTCCCACTGTTCAAATCCCGTCGGTTCTAATTACTACTTTCCCTAATCACCTAACTTATAATTTTTTACGACGTTAATGAATTTTTCGCCTCATTCCTTCGAGTTGGAGAAGTGTACAAAACTCTTCTAATTTTCTGAGTAATTTATTTTTGCTGGGTCTCGTTTTACGTTTGTAATGACTACAGCTGTCCAATTACAAGCCTCAAAATTTGGCATCACTAATAAATGATTTTTATGTAGGTAGGTAGGTAATTCTAACGAATTCTAAAAAAATCATGAATTCGTGAATTCGGGGCCTTTGTTATCGCAATTTTCTGAAGGTTGCCTGGATGAGATCGCTCTTAGCGATAAGGCCGCCTAAATTGTACTTCACTATTTCCTTTTCCATCTTTTACTTTTTCTTTCAGTATCAATTAGGCAAATACTAAAATCTAAATGAAAAGAATTTTGCTATTTATTTTTACATAGTTGTAATGTTCACTTTTGGATCTCGGATTTATAAATTATTGTATGTATATAGTACCATCCATAATGAGTATACCATCTGCCAAAAATATTCGATTAAACATTAACCCGGTTGTGGTCGACTGTACCTCGGACACATGCTGTTCTCCAAGTCACCAACTACTCCTAGAAAACAATACAACATCACTAACACACATTACCACTTACCACTCAACAAAAACAATAACGCACCGTTTAATAAGCACGGAACCCTGTAGGACACCAGAACGCCCCCACGGCTATAAATCCTGAGGCACCAATAAACAAGTCAACCGGACAGCGCCATCTGTCGGCAACATTCATAACTCGGCCGCGTAAATCATAGCGCGACGACGACGGTGGAAGGCGCTGCAACTTCCCCGATATATCTCCCCGAAAGTTGGGAGTCGGGGAAAAGATTGTGTTTACGAAGGTAGTTGCGTATTACGCGAGCAGGTGTGGCGTTGAAGGGTGGAGTGTTGCTGGAAGGTATTCATTTATTGTATTTTCTGTTATTTAAGTATATATGGTCGTAGAAAAAGTATTGTATTATGCAACGCACGTACCTAATGGCGATTTTAAGACGCGGACTACACGACGACGGTTCCAGGGACGGTTCGGTTCAGGCCGGTACCTGGTTCAATCCTTACTCGGAAATGCATTTATTTTTTGGCTAGGAAAACGAACGAGCAGACAGCTGATAAATGGTTACCATCGTCCATAGACATCTCAACTCATTTTAATGTTACTAGAGATTTTCAGTGCACTGTTAACCTGAAGATTTAGACGACGGTTCCAGCGACGGTTCGGTTCAGGTGCCGGTACCGGCCGTGTAATCGATTGCATTCAAACTCATGCGTTGCGCTCAAACCCCGCACACTCGGTTCAGGAAGTGGAACCGTTGTACGTGTAGTCGACAGCGCTTTTTTGTTTGAGTTTATATGAAGCTGCGGTTCCATGGAACCGAATGATACTGGAACCGGCCTAAGAACCGTCGTCGTGTAGTCCGGGCCTAACACTCGTGCTATCTATTGTAAAACTCAGCTGCCCTTCGTTTAACAAACCAGCTCCCGTGTTAAAATCGCAATCGTTACGGGACATTACGTGGCAGTATTATACTATTATGATTTTGTCGGAAATCCTTAACACAAAAGAGAGAGACAACATCATAAATAACAAAACTTCGTAGCAAGTGCTACGAAGTCGTAGAGTCTGTGATTTCATGACTCTTATGACTGAAATATAACAGAAATATACTTGCAGATATTATTAATAATTACTTGTAGATAGGTAACTAATTATATCTTAAAAATTACAATTTAAGTTAAAAGCTTAAAATTAAGTTGTAATTCTGGAATCTGTATATTTGATTGACACATAGCTTGTAAAGTGGTCAATGTGTGTATTATATGATTTGATTTGATTTCAACTCGACACCCATTATTTTCTCTCTTTTTACACCACAGAAAAAAGTCACAGACTCTACGTAAAACCATTCGTATGAGTACGTAGAGTCTCAAGAAGTCACCATATCAAATCAAACTCTTCCATCATAATCTCAGCATCTGCGCCCCTTAGAGCAGGGGTTCCCAAAGTGTGCGCGTGGAGAGTAAACAGCCCCGAGGCATTTTAATGATGCTTGATCACATCACGTCGTGATCAGAGGATGTGATCAAGCATATTTTCCTGTTACTGTATATTTTTCTGTCAATTTTAACATAAGGTCCTTTTTAATTAGTAGCAAATATTTGGAGGGGGATACCCCCCCTCGTGTTGGTCATTTGTACCACTTTACACGGGAAAATAACCCTGTTACTTGTATGAAAATTTTCCATACTAAAGAAAAATAAACCCCATTATTTTGCGCCTTGGTGGCACAAACTCAGCCATGTCGTTTTGAATGAAACGAATTTCATTCCTACTTCTTATTATTAGTATAGCAATAATTCATTGTTTGTAGAATTTTCAAACAAACAATTTAGTTGTTTTTCGTGAAAACATAATAAGTAAAAAAAATTTTTTTTGTCCTATCTATTGTTGTAATATAACCTATAGATGACACCCTAGAAATATTTGTCGCTAATAAAATAGAACTCACATTGTGAGGTTTAACTAAACAGTTGTTTTCGTGTCATACTACACAGATATTGCCAAAATACTAAACCTGTCTTTATTTTTTATTTTATGTCGCCACGACCTGATTATGTTTGGGAACCCCCGCCTCAGAGGCAATCTAACCTGACTCCGACACATCCCCTGTGGTTGCAATAATGGCCCATTTGGAGACCGCACGTCGCGCCGTCTTTGTCTCTCTAATGTACGGTTATGGCGTCCGAACGAGACAGTTTATGTCTAGTGAATTGGCTTAGCTGATTAAGACAATATGCAGATTCAGATAATACTCGTATGTAAAATGCAATTGGATTTTATAGTTATTGTAAAATGATAGGCATATCCGCAATTATTGACCTATACCGTTGTTGCTTTCCTTATTATTAGATTAGATTTTGTTCGTGTCGTACCGGCCATAAAGAATAGCACCACCCCAACTCTTCCCGTGTGTGTCGTACGAGGCGACTAAGGGACTTGGTGGATACTATTGTACACCTAGTAGACGGCGATAAGCTCGCCACCTATCACGTTTGTTCACCAAATCTTACGGCGAAAAGTAGAAACTAACTGTAATGAAGGTGGTTCCTCTGCCTACCCCCTTTGAAGATTATATAATCTCAAGTCTATACTTGAGAGTTTTGCTATGGTAATTACGCTGCCTCAAACCGAAACACAGCAATATAAGCATTGCTGCTTTTCGGCAGCAGAAATAGACAAAAACACCACCCCATGCTAACACTGATCTGAAGCACCTATCTAGCGTCGGTGGATTAGAAGCTAGGACGCCGGAGTCCCATGCGGGAGGTCCGGGTTCCAAACCATGCCATGTCCCACTGAGATTATCAGACTTTTTCGGACATTTACCGACTGCTCTAACGGTGAAGGAAAACATCGTGAGGCAACCTGCATGTCTGAGGAACTGAAAACGTTTCAGAAGGCGTGTGAAATCCACCATTCAGCGCTATGGGCCCGCTCGGTGGATCATGGCCCGAACCCCCTTGTGTACGGGGAGTCCTGTGCCCCAACAGTGAGGACATTGATAGGCGATGAAGATGATGATGAAAAGTGAAAAGTTAAACTAGGTATCTAGTCTTCACATAAAAGTTAAGCGGCTGGTTCTTTGAAGCGAAATGGAGGACTTATTAATTTTATAGTGTGCTTAGAATTCAGTACGACCACACCACGCCGTGGCGTCGTCTGCTGTCATTACTGCAAACATTAAAACCACTCCAGCGGCTCCGGAGGAGAGCAGACTTAAGACCCTTAATGGGTGACTGGTCACATTGTGTCACGTCACGGCACGATGTACCAAACGGTACATGAAAACATCGTAATGAATACCTGGGAAACATGTGTATCTGCAAAATCACATTGGGATTGCGTAGTGAATCTATGTTCAAGCCATCTCGATCCAAATTGGCTTATGGAATATTAAATAGCTAGATGATAATGATACTAAATCAATGTATTTACTTACACCATTGTTATCCGCTATGCTTACTTTAGAGTCTTGTATCTCTTTTGATTCTTAACATATCAGAACTAACTAAAAATATGCAATAAGTACTTACATAAGTACTTATTTTTTATAAGTACCATTGTCTATTTATAGTGGGTACACACAATAACTCAATGGTACATTCCACGATTAAATGTTAGAGTCACAGAAACAATACACAATGAAAAGTGATTACAAACCGGGTAAAGTCCACGATAAACTCTCCACGTATAAACTCCGGGTATAAACTCTCCAAGAAATTTAACCTGTAACTTTAACTTATTCAAGACCGCAGTAGTAGACTGCATTTCAAATTATTTTTATAAGATTTGTCGGAAATCCTATAATAAAAGTTCGTAGCAAGTGCTACGAAGTCGTAGAGTCAGCGATTTCATAATAATAATGTATATATACGTATATGGCAAAGGTATGCAGCGTCTGTGGAGAGGAACCAGCGAGAGGGTTCTTGAGATTACACAGTTGCCCAGTTTTACTGCTTTGTTAAAACAGCGACGTTTGCGGTGGCTGGGGCATGTGCATCGCATGGATCACTCTCGTTTGCCGCGAGGCGTCTTGCTCGGTGCAGTGGCGCATGCAAAGCGTAATGTCGGTAGACCCCTGCTGCGTTTCAAAGACTGCGCTAAGCGTGACATGACTGCATTCGCAATCAGTCACGATGATTGACAGCAGAGATGCATTGAGGAAACGTGTTCGAGAGGGATGTCAGGAACACGATGCAAAGTGGTTCGAAAAGTATTTCGAACCACTTTGCAGTAGGCGGCCAGGAGAGCAAACATACACCGAGAGATCACTCATCTACCCGGTGCACCACTCGCTTGCATACCGTTCCCGAATTGGTTTATTTAGCCACGAAAAGTGATGCAATCGCGACGCTGCTTAAATCGTCTGCAATAGACGTAACAGGCCTATGATAGCAAAGATACGAACAATATAGTATTTTATCCAAAGCAATGGAAACGCACCACCTCTTATAAAATCAAAGAGTCGCCACAAACGACAATCGCGACAAAGTTGAAAGTATTTCCACTACATTAATCGTTAATTGGCCGGGGGTGCGCAATGGGAGAGGGGTGAGGGGTGAGAGAGATAAAATGATGGTTTTAATAACTAGGGTAGATGGTTTTATGCAGCGGTAGTTTTTACCAATGAGACAGGCAAGGTTTATGAGGTATGGCGGGATTTAATCAAAGTTCTACAACTTATATTTGATTTAGGGAAGCATATCAAGCAATGTAACATTTAGGTATGAATACTTATAGATAAGTTCTTTGGGAAATTATCACTGTAACTTTGAAAACACATAATGCTAATTTTATAGCATGAATGTAAACTTAGTGTGAACAGTGCTTCATCATCAGCCTAATAATGTCCCCACTGTTGGAGCACAGGCCTACCCTTGACCAAAGGTACGGGCCATGATCCACCGAGCAGGCCCAGTGCTGTGCGGTGGATTTCACACGCTTTCGGAAACTGTTTAATTTCCTCAGACATGCAGTCTTCCTCACGATGTTTTCCTTCACCGTTACAGCAGTCGGTAAATGTACGTAAGTCTTCGAAAAAATCATTGGTACATGGCATTGCATGGTTTCGAACCCGGACCTCTTGTATGGGAGTCCGGCGTCCTAACCACTAGGCTACCGACGCTACAATGAACGTGAACTTACAATCTATGGTTCTATCGTTAAGAGCGATCTCTTCTATGTAACCTTTTGATAGAGTAGGTTTTATGAAAAGGTACTTCGGTTGTGCATAGACTGCATAAAATGACAATCTACCTTTTAGTTACTTATTCCATTATGTACTCGTACCTGCAAATGAAACTTTAACGTGGAGGTAGAGAGGAAACTTCCTGAAATATGTCTTTGAAGCTGCCCGAGGCACCACCGTCTAAGTTAAATGGAAGTGGTCGGAGACTGATTTTATTTGCACCGAGTCTCAGACACCGCCGCCGCCTGGTTGAATCTTGGCTATGCAAAATGGTAGAGTGGGGAGGGTACATCAGTGTCGATAGATTTAAAAAAATATCGACTGTTGGTGGTATTCTTAACTCGAATCCTATCATGGTATTCTTATCTCCACTCTATCCTCATTCATAATAACAAAGACACTCATACAACACAACACGCACATACTGTTGCTTTCTTCGTCCGTGCAGTCACTGAGGGGCCAGCTGAAGATCAGCGCTGTGGCTTGCCTCAGCATTACGCTGAGCTTGTGTACCCTTTTTGGCACTGTACCGCACCGGATGTTTTGTGCTGCATGTATTAATCTTTCTGTATTGTGTTCTATATTCTGGTGTTTACAGCGTTAAATAAACGTTTTCAATTTAATCGTGGTACTTCTTCAGAGTAAATTCTCAGGGTTAACCAGCCTCTCAGCTACGAGTTAGACAATATAAGGCAAAGGCCCTTCGCTTGAAAATGCTTGTCAATATTCTGCCTACGTTGACGCCAACTTAATTTATTTTTATTTTTATTTCCGATGCATTGGGACACTGTTTTATCGTGTCACTTGTCACTTGTCACCTGGGCCCTATTTCAAAAACAACAATCCTAAAAGTACAAAACATTGACGCTGTCTGTTATGTTTTGTGCGGGGATTTCTATTATTGTTGCTATTTTAGATTTTATTTTATTTTTATTTCTGAGAAACCTTACAGCTATACAATTCCTGAATTGTTGTTCTTTTTTTATACAATCGTGTAAGCCATTAACAGGTCTCCTTATTATACAATGAAAAAATAGTAACAGCTGAATGTTAATAAAATATGGAGGTGGGAAAGTGGAATGGGGAGTGGGGAGAACAAAGAAAAGGGTATGTGTGTAAGTATGTATGTTGTAAGTATGTGTGTTGAGAGGGTGTGTGTGTGAGAGAGAGAATTGGGAATTAGCTAGATTCTGAACACTGACATGCGGACGAATTTTAGATCAGCTTTATACAACCTTCTTATCGACAGCGTCTCCACAGCACATGCCTAGTACTGTGGTGGACAGCAGTTAAATGAGTTACCCGTTGGTCCCGCACCCACTTCTGTACCCGACTGTCCTCGGCGTGGTCGGAATTTTATATTACTTTACTTTCAACGAATAAAATATTCCCTGCGAGAAATGTTGGCAAAGTTTTCTGGAATCCCTGATGTATTTTACGTCAAAAAATAGGAATGAATTACGGTATAACCAGGTTTTACTCAGGGTATTTGACATATTTGAAAGTATGTTAAAATGTTTAAATCATAGCTCTTCTTTGCTATTTTTTTTATTTCCTCAAAATAACGTCGCTAAATAGCCTTAAACAGAGTTTAATTTTAATCATTTAAAATTCCCGCGAATACGCTGGTCGCCATGATAGTTTTGTTGTGACGTCACTATCGATTAAATAAACAAACAAAACAGAACTGATCGCCCAACATTCGTTGTGTTGTTTACTCGATGGTGACGTTACACTTGACAGCGTCATGGCGGATAGTGTTTCGCTTCAGGTCACGTGATATACAGATTAAGAAAGGGCGATTTTAAACTTAAATTATTAAGTTAAAATCGTGATTTCACGATCGGAAATCAATGTATTTATGTTTCCCATTACTTGAACTATCATATTTACATACTCTCATAATGTATTGTTTATGGTGGCAAGTGGCCTATTGTAACCAACAGGGATGGATTACATGCTCGTTGCTGTTCCACCATGGGACAAGAAGAAAGGCATATCGAATACGGATCACCTGACGTTTCATGCACAAGGGTACGTCATCAACCAACAGAGTATTACCATTACATTGGATACCAGACAATTGTACAAAGTTTACCGTAAAAATAGATTACATTATTTTTAAATGATTAAATTAATTATGTTCATGCACTTGCACATCGAAATATTGTATTAATTTAATTTTATTGCATGCCATCTTCTAAGTCGTGTTCCTCATTGCCGAGGGTCGTGATCATTCTAAGGAATTAATCACATAGAACGACTCTCGTGGCAGATTTAATGAGGTGGTTTGACATTGCTTTCCCCGTTTCACACACTGGTCATCTCAATGTGCAGGTTTCCTCACGATGTTTTCCTTCACCGTCAGAGCAGTCGGTGAATGTACGTAAGTCTTTCGAAAAAACTGGAAAACTCATTGGTACTTGACATTGCCTGGTTTCTAACTCGGACCTCCCGCAGGGGAGTCCGACGTCCTAGCCACGACGCCACCGACGGTCTATTATTGCATGCCTAGTAAAACATAATTTGTAACAGAAATGTAAGAATGTGCTATTCGGTAAAAATGGCAACCCGATTGACGTAGTAACCTTGCTACAATCTGCCCTCTAGGTGCCGGCTAGCAGGGTTCTAGGACAGTGCGCAGATGAAGTAATAGAAGAATTTGGTGATAAATAATATATTTAAAGGAAAATAACACAGAAAATAGGCAGTAGTAGGAAATAAAAGTGAACGGGGAGACGTCCGTTCGAGACAAAATACAGAGAAAAAGTGAAAATACAAATAAAACAATGAAATTAATGGAATAATGAAATTTAGAAATGGAATGGGAACATGATTTTGAATTTAAATGAAGAAATGAAGATACCAACACGAAATGTGATGAGATAAACGCTAACGATGAGGTTGAAATTGATGGCAAGGAGGTTGATATGGACGATGAAGTCATCGTTACAGCCTTGTGCGTGAAACGTCAGGCGATCCGTATTCGATATGCCTGTGATGGATGAGCGTCATTGATATGACATAAAAAAATCTAGTAAATTCGAAGTCTATGGTTCCACTATAGT
Source organism: Hofmannophila pseudospretella (assembly GCA_947369225.1). Classification (NCBI taxonomy): domain Eukaryota; kingdom Metazoa; phylum Arthropoda; class Insecta; order Lepidoptera; family Oecophoridae; genus Hofmannophila; species Hofmannophila pseudospretella. The sequence goes on along the minus strand of OX376327.1, from coordinate 13,611,031 downwards.
ATATAATATGAATACAATACAATTGTTCCATAAAAAAATCCTTTGGTTTTTTTTTAAAACTCACGTAATTTTTATTTTTGAGTAGTTACTATTACCTGTTCAACCCTATAGATACTGTACTTTATTTACATTTCAACAATAGTAAAACCGCATATTGAACAAGGTAAAAGTTAACTGCTTTTCCAATTAGGTACGTTCGTATCATACTTACCGATTACATATAATTTAAAAGAAGCTTTCTTTCTATTTTCACTTTTAATATACGTAATGACAGCTGCAACGCCGCAAAAAACCAAAGTAGGGAAACCGCGGTAAAATACACTTTACCGTTCAATTGCTCATCATTTGCTTTTATGGTATCAGCGAATGAAGTTTAGTTTATCACTGTTTTGTAGACAAGTTTTGTGCGTTAACAATGTTAAGCGGAGTTTCATTAAAGGTACGTGTACAACACTTTCTTGTGACTTAACCCATTTTTTTAATCTTTAGGTTTCTTAGATTTTCAGATAAAGCAAAGGTTTATGTTACGTACAGCCGACAGCCTAATTTTTAGACGATCTGTGGTGGGTGAAATCGAACTACAGAAATACTTTCTTGTCATAAACTAAAGGAAGAAATAGGCTCCAAAATGGGAGGCTCATAGTCATTTTGAGTAGGCCGTATCTGATAATATGCAACACTTACTGTTGTTTGCTAAGTTGGCTCTCAAAGTGAGGGCTGACTCTAATAATACTTGAGCTTCCCTTCCCTTTTCTTAGTGACCCTAACGAGGCTGACATGGTCACCTTGTCGTGTACCAAAGCATCTAAACTGAGATTTTTTTAAACTACATAAATGAAATATTTTATATAGAGGATCTTCTTCTACTTCTTCAGCTCCTAGAACACCTAGTGGTGCATAGGGCTGAGACAATAATACGTTCTTCCACCGAGCTTCCACCAATATTCTAGCCCTGGGTCTTCCACGTTTGCGAGTTCCGATATATAGAGGATACTATTATATTATTATAGTACCTCTCTGTCATAAACCTACCTTTTCAGCCTTGATTTGAAGGAATAATGCCGGTAAGTTTTCAGCAGAAACCTCGTAGTATATTTTCCAAATTTCTTTTTTCCAAGTACCGTACCGCCCTCTATCCAAATGTTGAATAAACAACTCGTTCATTTACGTTTCGAAGTCAAGAGATAGATACCACTAATCGCAATGTTACTTGACACTAACAGTACTAGATGGCGCTCTCTTCAATACTCTTTCTATAAGCTAAGTTTGATTCTTGACGTTTCGCTAAGAGAAAACTAGATGGCGCTGTTCCGAATTGTTACCAAATAGTACACATGTCTGCTCATAGATGTCGCTACTATCCATGATTACAAAACTATAAATAAAACCAAAGAAAACTTTAGTAGCATCCATTATTGTTTTACATCGGAGTAATAAAACCCTAAAGCCTTTCCGCGAAGGTGTGAAAATAATTTTATTCCGTGCTTTTTATTGTTGTTTGAGCGTGGGAACGCGCAGGTAGCGGGAGAGAGTACGCGGCATTGGAACATAGGCCAAGTTGGAGTGACTTGGTAGGTTATTGCAGGGACTCACTCGGGGGATACTACAGAGGGACTAGGGGCGCTATTGACTAGCAAAGCGCTATTTTATCGCCTCTGTGCAAATTATTTACAAAGTGTAAATTTCGAAGGGAAATCCTGTTTGGCGACTTTTTGAGTTCTCTCCATATCCATTTTACTGCAACTGTATCATCAGCAGCCTACTCTCTAGTCCACTGCTGGACATAGGCCTCGCCATTGACCCCGATCTTCGGCTCTTCTCATCCAGTCGCTGTAACTGTATACCTACCTATTATATTATACTTCATTCGTCTGAAGTCTGATCCCTCCTTCGATGCACTAAAATTCCAAAAAGTTTTCTCTAACTTCGGTATTACATATTTAAAACGTTACTTTCAATAATTACCTTTTTAATTAACCTTAAGAACTTAGATGGAGTGCCTCATGTGCCGGTAATTACGCTGGCACTCTTACCCTTTAAACCAAAACACAGCAATGCAAGTATTGCTGCTTTGCGGCAGAAATAGGAAAATGGTGGTACGTACCAACCCCAGGCCGACTATGCACAATGTATGGTACAATCTAAGGTAAGGTACTGGTGCGACTAAAGCCAGAGGTTGTTCGGAGCGCCCAAAGATTTAAAAAAATATATATTTAAGACAAACAAGTAATTTAGATTGCTCGCAATAGAAGTTTTCTATATAGAAACCGCGTCTGCCAGTTGGCGTATGCGATGTGAGCATCTTCCCATACCGTCGGGCATTCAAATGTCAAACAGTACTATGGACAGCACTTATTTCATGGTAGTAAAAGTCTACAACCACCTCCTCGAAAATTTGAAAAAGTCCAAACTTGCTATACCGACAAGGTTCATCATGTTAGGACTAAATAATTGTACATAACTTTGTATACTTCTGTATTCTGGTGTTTACAGAGCTAAATAAACGATTTCAATTTCATAATAAATAACATCTGTATGTAACTCATGAATATGCATGAATAAATGAATTATGAATGTACGGAACTAAACGCGCATTTGCCCAAATCCTTTGGCTCGCTGTCTGTGCTCACATCATTATTGTAGACTAAAAGGTTCGATTTCTGGGGGGCGGCAAAGTCCTAAGTCATTCCCTGTCGATGGACCGTAGAGAGGCGGTAGGTTGTTTATTGTTGCATCATGATGTCGGCGTGGTGAGGCGCGCGCGGTGCGCAGACGCAGACGGACGGGCCGGTTTTAGGGCACCGCGGTAGCGACACGCTCCTCCACGCTTTGACGATTAGATAACGATTACATTACAGGTCTCAGAGTTATTTGTGTGTCGTTTTTTTTTTAAATAAGGGACTTATTGTTTATGAAAAATGAGAATAACTCGACTGGTTTATGTAAGTCAGTATGGCATCGTCGACTGTTAATCGATTCGGAGTTAAGTACTCTTAGTTTAAAATTGATACCTACCATCAAAGTAATTCTATGTTGCTATATAATAGTAGGTATTCTAAAAACCATTATCTGAACAGATCCGCCGTAGGAAATGGTTGTGGATAGGGCACACCTTACGTCTCCCGAAAAGCATCGCCTACGCCTCCTTGAACTGGCAACGTACATGAGGATCTCGCAAACGTGGAACACCCAGGGCTACATGGTAACGCAGTCTTCAAAAAGACCTGGATGCGGCTAAAGTATCCTGGGAAACCATAGAGTCTGCGGCATCGGACAGAGCGCGATGGAAGAATATTGTCTCAGACCTATGCACCACTAGGTGTTCTAGGAGCTGAAGAAGAAGATTCTAAAATACTTACAACATTATTTTATTAATGAAAATCAACATAGACTAGACTTGTTATCTACGAGTAAGTTTGTGCGTCTACTGGTCGGTGCCTTCACCGGTCACATTAGCACCAATGCCCACCTATACAAGATGAAGCTGACTGACAGCACATCTTACAGAGCCTGTGGTGAACAACTGGATACCGTTTCACATCTCCTATGTAAATGTGACGCTTTCGCGGCAAAAAGGATGGGCCTGCTAGGCTCTGCCTATCCGTACCCAAGGGAATTCAAATCCCTCCCACTAAGACGCATAGTCTTGCTCGTGCACGACATATCCGGTGATGTGGTCAAGGGATAGGTACAAGGGGTTGAACACAAAAGATCCCCATGGGTCGAAGTGTCGCTGGGGCCCCGGCCCCCATCCAAAGATAAGATAAATTTGTAGCGGAAAAACTACGCGTGTTAGTTCATCGTACTGTAAAATTGTAAATATCGCATTTTAAAATTAACTAAATCCAAAATCAGACGCGCCATTTTACATCAGAACCTCTCATCAGGGTTTCTTACTGATGGATTTCATTTCATTTCATTTATTCATCTTTTGCACATGTCAGCACACTTAAACATGTTAATATACGGTACTTAAAATTAATTCAGATTTATTACTTATTGTTTATAGTGTAGGTATACAAACTAATATCTGGCTCGTCAGCACCATGCAGCAGAGGCACCACGGTCAGTATAAAACTTGTAACGATGTCGACTTCATCGTCCATATCAACCTCCTTGCCATTTCCTCATCGTTAGCGTTTATCTCACCTCATTTCGTGTTGGCATCTTCATTTCTTCATCTATATTTTCAAAATTCAAATCATATTCCCATTCTATTTCTAAATTCCATTATTCCATTAGTTCCATTGTTTTCTTTGTATTTTGCACTTTCTCACTGTATTTTGTCCTGGACGGACTTTTCTCCGTTTTATTTTTGTATCGTACTACTACCTATTTTCTACGTTTACTATTTTCTGTGTTGTTCTGTTCGTTAAAAATATAATATCTATTACCAAGTTCTTCTATTACTTCATCTGCACACTGTCCTACAACCCTGCTAGCCGGCATCTAGAGGGAATATTGTAGCAAACGAATCCCAAAACTACCAATCTAATAATTATAAATAATAATACTTAAACACTAATAATAGCTGATGTAAAGGGGCATTGTCACATAGACCAGACCAAATAACAATTAATATAAATTGTACATGGCATCTGAACACCATGTAGTTCCATACAACTCATGAATGGCCGCTATATTTAACCGTTGCAAGTCGTAAAGCTCTACAAACGCGCGTAATGGAATCCGCTGACCGCCACTTTAGAATGCACCCATTCATTCATCACTCTATGTGTGTATGACACATGGGGCAATATTCAGCTCTATTTTTGGCCCATTCATGCGAATACTACGCGCTTTCTTACTCTACATCGACTTCGACGTACATTGCTGGTTATCATGTTCATTCGTCGATGATTTAACTCTAAAATCAGCAATGGATATTGACGAGGATCTGATGCTAATTTATTAAATCGTCTAGAGATTGACCAATTAAATTGACAATTAATATAAGTTTTTTATAATTATGATTTTATGAACATGAAATTTTGATCTTTAATTAATGCTGGGTGCCACAAGACCGACAGCGGCGCCGAGGCAGGCCCGGGCGTAGGTGGAAGGACGATATCGACCACTTCCAAAAAGGATAAGGACGCCGAGGATAGGGAAAAATGGAAAGGAGGAGGCCTTTGCCCAGCAGTGGGACAGACTATAGGCTTTAAAAAAAATTAATGTTGTTTGATGTAACATGTGAATTTATGTTGTTTGATGTAACATGTGAATTTATGTTGTTTGATGTAACATGTGAATTTAACAAATAATAATAAGTAAGTAAAGTAAAGTATAATACACTTTATTGCACAAATATAAAACAACAACCATGAGATAGAAAAGGAAATAGTGAAGTACAATTTAGGCGGCCTTATCGCTAAGAGCGATCACTTCCAGGCAACCTTCGGGCAGAGGAAATGATATCGAGAAAGAGGTACCTACGTGTGCAAGGTTTATGGAAAACGTTATATAAGATAATTTTATTTACAATAATAACACACACACGCCCTTTCAACACACATAATTACACACTCTTACAACTTACATACTTACACACATACCCTTTTCTTTGTTCTCCCCACTCCCTATTCCTCTTTCCCACCTCCATATTTTATTAGCTGTTTCTAATTATTATTATTTTGTATAAATTATGGAGACCTATTTTTTGGCTTGCACGCATGTAAAAAAAAAAAACAATTCAGGCATTACATAGCTGTAAGGTTTCTCAGAAATATTAAATAAATAAATAAATATAACACTAAGTACATAAAATAAACAGGCAGATATATATGTATACTTAAATAGATAATGATAAACATACATAAAATAATACATAGACTACATGAACTAAAATATATAATGAGTACATAACATACAGGAAAAGCTGAATAACAACCAGGGTAGATAAAAGGAAAGGAAAGTTTAAAGAGGTAGGAATCAAAGTTGGAGAAAGTGAGCCTTCACTGTAAGTCTTCATTGTACACAAATAATAATTAAATGTAACTTATAAAATGTCTTAGATTAGGCCCGTGTGGTAGGGTACCGAGGATGCTGGCGGCGTTGCCCCGCTGGAGCGCTGCACAGTGGGCCCAAACGGTGCGTTCCATATCATAAATCTATAACTTCTTTATTTCTTGACATATTATTTTGAAATTTTACACACACATACTAGAATACATAGGCTATCAATTGAATAAAAATTCATGGTTATAACACAACTAATTATTTAATTTAAAAATATCAAACATGAAAATCTTCATTTTTATTGCCATAAAATTAATTAAAAAATAGGAATAATTATTACACTATTAAAATAATATTTTTATGACTAAAACTATACTTTTAAACATAAAAAGAACCACGTTGTATATTTTTAAGACTTATAATAATTATTTTCTCTACTCGAGAACAGTTATATCTAGAAGTTCTTTAGCTTCGTCAAATAATTCTTATATTATTAAACATCGAGGCTCGATATGTATGGATCAGGTGTACATAGCAAAGCGTGGAAGACGTCTTCATTTGTAGCTGACCGGGAACACGTTCTGGCATGATGAAACCGAAAACTCTTGTAATCTTTATTCCTTGCTTCTTGGGCGTCTTCAGAAAGTTAACCAATTGGCAAAACTACGTAGTATTCTATAATTTGTGCGCCATGAATATTACGGGATTAATCGGAAGTCCTGAGGACATAGTTTGAAGAGTTATTTATAGTCTTCTTATTATTAATTCTTCGTCAACACCCGTTATCTCTGCAGAGCATTGATAGTTTTGAAAGAATCTTCTTGACGTCATTGCTATTACCAGTACCTTGTCTTGGTTGGTCTATATGCAAGCCAAGTTCTTCACGAAAACGTCTTTGCACAAGCCTTTTCTTTTCTTCTTTACTTCTTTTGTTCTCAGGTGTTGACGCTGACCACTATTGAGAAGATAAATTGTATGAAATGTGTAGTAGCATCTCCAATTCTCCATACATCTGATCCGAGCATGTAACGTAGAGTCCGTATTGGAAAGAGTTTTCGTTCACATCTCTAGCCCTTACTCTGTGCTAAACGCACAGAGTTGTCTACATGACGTGGCCAAACTTTTTTGAATACTGTTTACTACAGTACTAATTTCTAATGCCGATAAATTAAAATTGACCATTAAATACTGTTCAATTTCAGAAGTAGTTTTCTCGTTAATAATTAAAGTACACAAGTCACGTCTACTGCAAACAAATTCACTCATGTTGCACAGTAATTTCGTTTTTGTTATGTATGTAAAAGTTGTAAGACGAATCAAAGGATCCGAATGTTGGATGGTATTTTTAGAGTACTCCAAGATTAGTGTCTAGCGCAAAACTTATAAATTAAATTTTATTTCATTATATCTTATAAACTTATAATTAAATTAATTGATATTCGAAGCAATAAATGCAACCATCATTGTTATCTATCAGTTAACCATTATAGATATATAATACAGATATGTTTATCATTTTAATGGTTAAAAGATGACCGCAAGATATTTTTTTATCAGAGGGATTTTTTTTTAAATTTTTTTTTTTAAATTTTTAATTTTGAAATTTTTAAAATTAATTATTTGGCACGTAACCTAATGTCATTTGTCAAATAAAATACTTATTCATCATTATTACTCAATAGTTTATAGAATAAGAAATAATATTTATTAATTCCCAAATATTGAGAATTTTACTTGTCTAATATTTTTTGCTCTAAATTAAAATGGCGCAAATATGCGCAAGTTTTTATTTTTTCTTCTCAATATTGAATAGTTTACGAACCATTAGCAACAATTTACTCAACTTCGGCAGCCTTCGGCAACAGAGAAAACTCCAAGTGAAAATAATAAAATGTTTAAAATGACTTCTCTCACGAATAAATTTTTAACATTTTATTTCTAAATGAAAGTCAAATATTAATTGCAGCATTATAAATTAGAGATCTTGAGCTTTCCAAAAAAATATAATCTTGCTATAGTGTCTATAGCAACATGAGCAGAAATTGACGTCTAACTGTCACCATGCATAGTTTGAAAAACATGAAATTATCGAAGTGTTATGTTTGAAAATAATTTTAGGTAATTTCAACTAAATTGAAAAATATAAAAGCCTTTCTGCCGATAAGGTGGTCTATTCTATTAGTTAAAACCATCGACAGTTCCTTAACATTACGAGTTTCACCATAACCATTTTCGATATGCTCTTGTTTGGAGGGTTCCCACTGTGCGCTGTGCTGATCCTTTGGGCGAGACAGCCGCCAGCCCTTGGGTCCCTCGTCGCATCAAATAGACGCTTGGACAGCTCTCGGAACAGTGACCGAGCTCCAGGGCCCCAAGGACCGAGGGTCTGCAACAAGTTATATAAGTTTTATTTCATATAAAAATGTTACATAATTGTCAACAGTCTGAGTCTAATAAACCGCCCCGAGTCGGTTATCTATTAAATACCAGTATTGTAAAATTGGTGCCAAAATCAACAGACAGCTTGCAGCTTGCGAGACTGCGGCACAAGCATCGCTGATTCGAATCCACCTTTGGACTATTGTGTGGGCATAGACAGGCAGTCTAGTTGAAGTGGTAATGAAGAATATTGGTCATCATCAGCCTATTAATGTCCCCACTGTTGCGGCACAGGCCTCCCCTTGCTCCCCTTGCGGGCCCAGTGGTATTTGGTGGATTTCACACACCTTCGGAAACTTTTAATTTCCTCAGACATGCAGGTTTCCTCACAATGTTTTCCTTCACCGTTAGAGCAGTCGGTAAATGTACGTAAGTCTTCAAAATCCGAAAAACTCATTGGTACATGGCATTGCATAGTTTCGAACCCGGGCTTCATCAGCAGCCTATTCTAGTCCACTGCTGGACATAGGCCTCTCCCAGGGTGCGCCATTGAGCCCGATCTTCGGCTCTTTTCATCCAGTCGCTGCCAGCCACCTTACGCAGATCGTCGCTACCATGGCCGCCACCGTGACCAGGAATAGTGGGGCGGCCGGGAACTGGGGGCAGTTTTCTTTGTGCGCTATCCATGGGAGGTGATGCCATAATCGCCACGCTAGGCCTGCAGGTTGGCGATCGCAGTAGCCGGGTGGCTTGCCCCGATGACGCTGCTGCCCGTCATCGTGCTTCTGGTATTTTGACCCAGCCATAATTTGAGTGGTTATACCGCCACTAGTCGGTCGCCAGGGACTCGTTCGTTAATCGGCAGGATGCACCACGTGCAGGTGAGTTTGACATTTGGAGGTCTAGATGTTGGTGACCCCCCTTACAATCCGGCGTCCTAGCCACTAGACCACCGACGCTCGAAGAATATTGTCACTAGCCTAACTGAGAAGAATATTGTCACTAGCCTAACTGAGAAGAATGTTGGTAAAATGTGTAAAACATTTATTTAATATCAAATTCCTACATTTGACAAATAAACTATTGAATCATCTAAGGATTAATAAGGACTAATCTGAATTTTTGGCTACATTTTTTGGAACATAAACTATTGGTATATAGCCCAATGCGCGACACATCGAAAAAAAAACGATGACTCTTGATAAAAATTTAATAAAACCGAACACAAAGGCAGACTGTTCTCAAAAAAACTATGGGCTCGTGTCCTCCGCTTTCAAAAAAATCGTATTCAAATTGTGAGGGAGGGTTTTTGCCCTCTCGGAGCACACCTGCCGCCGGTCTATCATCTGTCAAAGTAAAAACAATGGAATAAAGTAAATTAATAAAAAAATCGAACTAAATCATTTCATTACATGTTCTTACTTTATTTTTTGTATGGTAATATAGTTAGTAGAATAATGCCGCGATTATTTTAATATTTCATTATTTTTTTTCGAGAGTAAAATAAATAAATAGAAAAACTAATAATAAATAAAATAAACCTAATTTTATTTTAGATATTCATATCACAGAATTACCTACTACCTTCTTATTTTACTTTCCATTATTTTAGCCAATTGGGGGGCAGTGATTGCCTTTTTAATTTTGGCGGCAGAAACTTAATTCATAAAAACAATAATTTCCCTTAAGTATGCTAAATCTCTGAACATTAAGGTTTTTTTTTATGTTGAACAAGAAAGGAGCACAAAGAAGCCGCTACAAGACTAAATTAGGGATCATTTATGTAAGTAGAGCAAACCCGTCTTGCTTTTCAAAGTTTTTTTTTATTATTTTCAGAAAGTTTAATCAAAATATACGTCATAAGATTTTAAATAAAAGAACCTTACTAAAATTAAATAATTAAAAGTAAATGGGCCAGTCACGGGTCACTCAATTTCCAAATTATGTTATTAGGTATTTATTCGTACCTACTTACAACAAAATATTTTTATTGTTTTTTTTTAAATATAATACCGTGTAATTACGAGTACTGTATTGTGCATCGCGATCCGCGCAACGAGTGATGAACAAATTTCACCGCGACAGATGTCCTGCGCCCGCGCCTATGGCTATAGGGTTGTCACTACTATAGCTACTAATTAATTTGTTTCTTAATTGCCTATTTAGAGAATTTTATATTTTATGTTCCACGGATCCATGCTTCTCTGACTTGTGCCAGATCGCGAAGTTCATCCCAGTTCTTTCCTAACGTCTGCACCTCCATTACAGGTTTCATTTTTCATGTTTCAATACAGATTCCAGGATTCAGGCTTCCAAGAATAAGCATAGACATCTCTTCTAGCCCCAAATTCCTCGGCGGAGTAACGGGAAGAAAAGAGAGAGAGTTCCACAGATAATATTATTACGATGTTAGGTATAAAACAAAATTGAAAAAAAAAACAGCTTGTGCAACGTCGGTGATGTCTGCATTAAGTTGATTACTTACCTATCTATTATTTTTTTAACCATGACTCAGTTAGGGTAATGACTTTAACAATATTAGCTATGGGATTGCGTCTGCTCTTTATTTGGGCAAGACACGAATCTTTCTCACAACTTTTTCGTAAAACTTATTCTCTTCGCTAAAATGTTTGTCACCCCTGATCCAGCAGCGCCTCCTATAGCATCCTCTATTTAACCTCAAAATGAGCGGCGAGTTTTTGCCGCAACTTTTTATACAACTTACTGCCGTCTACTAATATTATGCTTATGTTTCCATTTTTTTCTTCACTTATCTCCGCTTTGGGTATTTGATGAGTAAAAAAAATTGTTTTTATGCGCCTTAAGGCTAAACATATGGCGCAGCGCGTGCTCGCGCACATTGCGCCCGATTTTTTTTCGCATCCGATTCGAAATTTAAATATGGCGCATGTGCCCCGGCGCAGATATCGGGGGCGCTTGCTTTTTTTATTTTTTTATTACTGACTCTCGTTGGTTAAAGACCGGTGTCTGCCGGCAGAAGTGGTTCTATTGTCTGACATTAAGGAAAAAGAAATAATCAAATAAAACGCTGTCAACAAAATAATACGTAATTATTTAAATTCACGTCAGAATTTTAATTTAAAAAGATTAGAAGAGTCCATTTTTTTTTTATTAAGTTGATCTAGTTTTATTTGAGATCTACATATTGATGATTTAACATTTAAGTATATAATTAGCCAAAAAATCGATTAACAAATCTAATCACACGAAACAATTATTCCGTGGATCGTCACTCCCAGGCTGGGAGCTCACAGTTCCAAACTCCCCCCCTCACAAAGTAAGGTATAGTCCCCGCGTATGGTACAACTTTTTGCGTTCTCTTTTTATCCAGTCCGTCTGTTACTTCTTCCATGATATAGTGTCGGTTAGCCGCATACTTTATGGCCGGAGCCGAGGGTGTCGATTATTTTTAAAACTTTCTTAAGGGTGGTAATTAATGGCGCCGCGGGATTAGCACTTTCTAATTTTTAAAAAAAATACAACCCGTTAAGGTGTTGATTTTACGGCCTGACGTCTTTTGAACTGTTATTTATATGTGACTTCAGTTTGTTTATTTTGAAACGAGTTGTATTCTTTAAGTTTTTTGTTGTAATATTTCATGTAGACAACTAATTGAATTGTGTAGAGATTTTAATATGTACATTTTCAAATGTTTACGGTTAGTGGCCAACCTATTGCCAGAGCTGTTCAGGCTGCCCGTAGGCCTGTGACGTGGATGGCCTAGCGACTGCTTTCGAATGACAACAACTGAGACCGCACTATTTAACGTGCTCTCCGAGGCACAGAGGGGTTCAGATGAAATGTGCCACTTTATAGCGGTCACCCATCCTGCAGGTTCCGACCTCGTCCAACGTCATTTCACTTGCACAATCACTTTATGACCATGCTCGAAGCTAATCTATGAGCCCCTCTATATTTTCAATAAAAAAATCCATTTTCAAATTCAAATATCCAATTTCAATATTTTAAAAAAATTGCTACGTACAGTATTCGTCGATTTATTGATTAAGCGTCGGTGGCACAGTGGCTAGGACACCGGACAACCATGCGGCAGGTCCGGGTTATGCAGTGATGTACTAATGAGTTTTTCGTATTTATGGAAGACTTGCGTACATTTACCGACTGCTCTAACGGTGAAGGAAAACATCGTGAGGAAACCTGCACACTGTGATGACCAGTGTCTAAAATGGGGTTGGCACAAAATATCCTCAAGGATCGAAGTGCCGCTGGGTTATTCCCGGCCCCCATCATAAGATAAGATAGGGATTATTCAAATATCCATTTAAAAAAGTATCAGCTAAATACGTAACACAGTTTTAACGACTAATCGAACATTAATTAGATTCAGTGACCGTGCCATCATCGCCTTTGCATAAAATAATAAGGTAAACATTTTTATTTTATGCATCAGATGAGTTAGACGACGGCGACATCAAACGATTTTTTCACTTTTCAATATCAATTTAGTTGTTGTATTATTCATGAAAATTAATTGATAGCGGGGGATATAAACCACCTGTCGTGTTTACACAGGGTGGGACGATATAGAAATAGGAGAAACTGAATTTAATCATTTGTCCACCTGTATAGGTTTTAATGTGGTAATAATATATGTATGGGGAAACCCGTGGGGGAATACAGATGGAATATGAAAACTTCCGCGAAAAGCAGATCGATTTGCATGTTTTTTTTTTTTTTTATGTGTAACTAAACCCGCATTTGACCTCGATCTCGCCTGATGGTAAGCGACGATGAGGTCGACGATGGAGCATGCGGGTCCAGTAAATGCCTATTCACTCTGGCCTTGAAGATCCCAAGGTTGTAGGTTTCGGTAAATACAGACGCCGGCAGGCTGTTCCATTCCTTAGCCGTTCGCATAATGAACGAAGAAGCAAATCGCTTCGTATGTATATATTACCTTGACCACTTTGACCGACCGATTCATGATAGGCGATTGATTTTATTTTTCCAGTATTAGTTAGTTTGCGTGTTTGTTATGACGAATGTTTACTAGCTAGAAGGCCGTTAAGATGAACGGACAGATAATTCTGAACGTCAACAATGGAGCTCCTTTTGCCCTTCTGGGTAAGGATTTTTTAATTTCCAGAGATCTTACAATATTATCAATATAAGTGGGGGCCCAATTAGGTAGGGGTTTGAGCCGTTCTGGGTTGAGACACTGGGACCTTGGCCCTGGGAGCCAGGACCGCACCGTGTCATTAAAGAACTCACAAAGTGTCTGGTTGATGGCTCAAAATACCCAAGGGCTGGCTATTAGCCTAGATAGAGAATTAACCTATGGTATCCGACTGCAACTGGGCAACGCACGCAGCCAGGCTCTGGGGTACACTGCCGCACATGGGGGATTCAGCCAAACCCCCCCCCCCCCCCCTTCTGTTCAAGTTAAGTTTAGTTTTATTATGTTTCATGTTTGTTCTATATTTTATCTGATCTTATGATAGGGGGCCGGGAATAACCCCAGCGGCACTTCGACCCTTGAGGATCTTTTGTGCCTACCCCATTTACACACTGGTCATCTCAGTGTGCAGGTTTCCTCACGATGTTTTCCTTCACCGTTAGAGCAGTCGGTAAATGTACGTAAGTCTTCGAGAAATCCGAAAAACTCATTGGTATATGACACTGCATGGTTTCGAACCCGGACCTCCCGCACTGTACCACCGACACTCTTTGTTGTATATAGTTTAGTAACCATTTAAATAAACATCCAGAACACTTTTAATAGTTATGGAGTCAGGAGACTCACCCTACGTCTAACTTCGGCTCTGTGCCAGCCGGGTTGCTAAGCCATTTCTCCACAATCACTTAAATAAAGTGTAGGGATTTACTAGATCTCTGCCAAAATGCTGAACCCCTTCGGCGTGTGGAGACGAGGGCCCTGACATTGCCTTGGGACCAGTCCAAGGCCAATTGCAGTTGTCGTTTCCTAGTAGGGATGAGCGGGGTATCGATAGGAGTTGTCGATAAAATAAAAATACGGAATCAGATAATCGTATCATGTCGTATCTATATATACGAGTAAGTATACTGAAAAAAACCCAGTTTGGTTATCAGTAGCTTTTCAGTAACCATTAGCTAACTTTCCTGTTTGGTAACCCTTTAACTTTTAGCTTCCACAGTTTAACTAACCGTTATGTTCCACAGCTGTTTAGTAAATGAAAGCTAAACTTAAGCTATTTATTGCCTAAATTGAGTTAGCTAAACAATTTAGCAAAAACATTTTTTTCAAGTAGGTTTCCTATGGTAAAATAAAGGAGATTTTACCCGTAAAATAAACCTTTCAGCGATTTTACTGGTACCCTTATCCCAGTCTAATTTTTCGTCCATTTTATAAGTTAAGCTTAGTCTATATCCCTTTTCTCCGAAACGCCTTTCAACATCCATACTTAACTTCTCTGGAAAGTTCCGCGGGGCTTTTTCGACAACATATATGAGACCGATCCATCTCAGAATGATTCCTAGGAAAGTTTTCCTTATCGACTATCGTTGTTTTTTTTTAAAAGCAAAGGGAACTGAGCCCATACAGCCATGTCTGATGTAAACAACTCTTTCAAGTCTTCAATAAAATGCTTGTGTGACTCATTTCAATGCTATCTGGGAGAATCTTCCACGCTTCTGCACCATCCGAACCAAATAAGAAGGCGTCCCGGACGCAGTGTGGCTCTTCAAAATCCAGCCAAGTACGGATCGGGCTGCAGCGTCTTATTTGACTTTACTTCACTGTCCCACACATTATTCACATCTTGTAGAAGTTCTTCGAGCATGAAACACCATTCTTACTATTAAAGCACTACTGTAAGCTAGTACTGTAGCTGACGTGGATGCCATAAAAGCGCGGGAGAACCTCCTATCGACTATCGACAACACTATTTCCCATCTCTTTGCTTCTTTCTTTACGCTTTGGCATTACTCTATGGCATTCCCCTTGATATTTATAACAGCTAAAGGCTGTAGTCGAGCGATGCTCTTGCCAAATCGGCTCGTTCTGCCGTCTTGAAGTTAACTGCAGGTCAATGACCCCGTGTCATGGGCAAGGCTAGATATCTGAAATTTCCTAATAAAAAAAACGAATAAACTCTACTAGATTGGATGTAACTGACATTTGTATGGACTTCACAATGAGTGAGAAGAAATCAAACATCAGTTATGTAGAGCAGTTTCATCTAATGCTGCTGTGTGGTGCCGACCCTAAATTATAGCACCACACCAACTCTTCCCATCTTCCACACCAACTCATCTTATCTTATCGTATGATAGCGGGCCGGGAATAACCCAGCAGCACTGCGCCCCTTGAAGATCTTTTGTGCCTACCCCATTTTATACGCTTCTCGGTGTGCAGGTTTCCTCACGATGTGCAGCTGTCGGTAAATGTACGTAAGTCTTCTATAAATACGAAAAACTCACTGGTACATGGCACTGCACGGTTTCGAACCCAGACCTCCCACACGGCAGTCCGGTGTCCTAGCTACTGTGCCACCGCTCTATCTCACCTTAGTTAATACTATTTTACACCTAGTAGACGACGCGGCGGTAGACTCGCCACCATCACGTTTGTCCACCAAGTAGGTTTTGTGATTTAGAAAGGAGTCCAAAAGAACTAATTAGACAATAAGACATATCTGGTTATAAAATGCTGTTTCACCAGGATCTGATGAAGACGTTAGGACATTATTCTTAGTCGTATTCCTTGATGAGGATCATGATCATGGAATGGAAATAATCTAAATTCACAGAATCAAACATTCTCTTACAATTACCTACATAATAAATAACGGAGCGACATAAAGTCTAACAACGAAGCACATAAATCATCGGACAAGTCTTTATGGTAACCGTGTAGCCCCCATGACTGGCGGTACAGGGGGCACAGGGGAAATGGAATAACGACAGCTTTGGGATCGGACAAGCCTTCTTATTGAGCACATGTTACAGCGGACTTATAATGTTATTAAGTTGATAGCTAAGTAATTCGGCGAAGATCGAAATCGTAAAATATCCAGATGTCCAACTTTGAGAATGTCAGGGATCGCCGAATGTCCAGATCGGATAATGAATGAATTAAAAAATATTTGCACACATATATAACACGATAAAATTACACGATTACATTTCATTACTTAAAAGAGTTACTTTTTTACTTAAGAGTAAGTTAATGTGAAATCGGCGAGTAGGTAGAGTAGCAACAAGGTAGGAAGGTCGAAAACTGTACGCTGCCGGTCGTCTTTTGTTTCATTTTGGGTGAACAGAGGAACCACCGTCAATCACAGGTAGTTCCCACTTTTCGCCGTAAGATTTGGTGGACAAACGTGATTGGTGGCGAGCCTACCGCCGTCTACTAGGTGTAGAATAGTATTCTCTATATTTTTTTGAACTCTTCCAATTGCGTGATTATAAATACATACCCCATGATATAGAACTAGATATAGAATTATACTACGCTAGAAAATTATTATGGACCAATAGAAAATTCATTTTAAAAATCTGTCCTGTCACTATAGGTACACTTAATCTGTCTAGGTAAACTTTGTCTGTCTAGGTATTGTCTGTATAGGTAAACTTCATCCTGTCACTATTCATATCATATCACGTCTCACTTTTCGCATGTCATATGTCACTTGCACACATCTTCTTTTCAGCCTGTTGTAACCCATTGTTGAGTATTAGCATCCACATCATCCACCATCTTTGCAAAGTTGTCGTTTTTACAACCTTTCTTTTACTTATCACATATCATTTGTCACATGTCACTTTCCAACTAAAATTGTTTGTATCAATTTGGCCATAATGTTTAAGCTCCCCTACATCTTGAGTATCTAATAATAAATCGCATTACTTAGTTCTAAATATACGCGGATCTCTAAATGGGTGACTTTCGCGTATATTTTCATCCGTCCGCGCGTTCCGTGAGACTGCAGGGTTCACATAAAATACACTTATCAATCATAACATAAATATGTACTTAGAAATAAACATTAAAATGGATTTCTTAAAATAATTACTAAAAAACATATCGTAAATTTCTTTCCGTCCAAGATCGACTGTTGACGGCGGATTTAACTTTCTGTAAGAACTAAAAGTCTGGTTACACAATACGAGCTGCCAACCTGACAGTAGACAGCTACTGCCCTGTGTACTCGCATGTCAGTAGCTCGATTCGCCTCGGCCGGTCACACAATGAGAGTAGCCGATATTGCGAGTAACCAGTCACTGTCCTAGACAGCAGTCATCTCTATGATGTCGCAACAAAATATATGGGCCCGAGCATAGCAAAATCGTGTGAGTGACGTGTGAGCTGCTGCCTTGTGACAACGTGGGGGAAGGCGAGTGGCGAGAAAAAACAAAAATGTTGTAGTAACTCGGTTGCGAGCTACTGACCGACTCGCACATGACAGTAACTCGTATGATGCGGTCACACGGTGCGAGTAGCTGCACTGCAGTAACTGACTAGGCCAGCTCGCGTGCTGACTCGCACTGTGTAACCTAGGCATTAGTAGAGTAAGTAATTCGACATACATTATAAATGTTACTCTATACACAGTTTCGGGTCCTAGCGTCGTTGGCCTAGTGGCTAGGACGCCGGACTCCCATGCGGGGTCCGGGTTCGAAACCGACTGCTCTAACGGTGAAGGAAAACATCGCGAGGAAACCTGCATGTCTGAGGAAATTAAAAAGATTCCGAAGTCGTGTGAAATCCACCAATCAACACTGGGCCCGCTCGGTGGATCATGGCCCGTACCATGTTGTGCAAGGGGAGGCCCCAACAGTGGGGACATTAATAGGCTGATGATAATGTTGTTTCGGGTCCAAAGAACTCCAAACATTTGTTTTCTTCAAAACATTGAGTTTCAAAACTTATTTTGAAACTTAATGTTTTGAAGAAAACAAATAGTTTGTTTGTTTATGGACATATCCAAAAACTATTTGACCTGTTTGTACATGGTTTCCAAGTAGTCAGCCCTGCCCGCGATCAGATGGCGATAAATTGTGTCTGTCTGTCCGTATGTCCGTCTAGACGTCCACTTATTGTCACTGCAAGCGCCCAATGAATCTTTTAGCGCGTATCGCTCGCCATTTAGTGTTTGAGCAAAACTGCAGCACTATTACCGATTTCACTTATACTTATAGGTACTATCAAAGTGCTGTGTAGTAAACCAGCCTTAAAGAATAGCACCACCCCAACTCTTCCCGTGGAGTCGTACGCGGCGACTAAGGATCTTAGTGGATACTATTCTACACCTAGTAGACGGCGATAGGCTCGCCACCTATCCCGTTTGTCCACCAAATCTGTCGGCGAAAAGTGGGAACTGCGATTGAAGGTGGTTCCTCGGGGATTATGAAGGCAAGACTCGGGGTCCGTTTTGTTTGTGAACACGCTTCAATAAATTCCCTTGTCTGTCACCCATATCTTCTTCTCAGCGTATTTCAGCAGTATTCAGAGGAGCCAGTCCTTCACCACGTGGTTCATCTTCGATCACGAGCGGGTTTATTGTTCTTGTAATTAAAAAATTAATTTTCGTCATTTGCATTGTCCTTAAAGTTAAGTTTTCATTAAAATGCATGTTATCCCTTTCTACGCCATAGCTGTAGATAGAGATGACACGAGACTTTAAGGAAGTCTGAACATTAAAGGTCGTTTCTTGGAACTCACGGTTACTCTAATAATTATAACGCATCTTTAACTTTCGCGGGTTTGCCGGAAGAAATCTCTTTTAGAGATAAGGTCACCCTTTGTACAATGTCTCATTTTAAGTCTATTGTTGTACAATAAGGTGTAAATAAATAAATACTCTACCAACCCTGGCTCAATAACTGAACCTAACTCTGAAGTCGAGATAAACACGAACTTTGTCTGAGCAAAGTAGACCTACATACTTCAATTTACATGGGAAGTGCTTTTTCAATCCCCTATTCAATAAAACACTATACAATTTAATTAAACGTTGCAAAAACAAGGTATTCGCAACAATAAATTACTAATTGCACAGTGTGCCGCGCCCCCACTTGCCGGACAAAAAAATTAATTACAACAGCATTTGCACCACATTTTGTATTACAATTTATTTTAATAACACCGCGCTGATAAGAATCACTTCACACGATTAAAGTGAAATTATTTCAGCCTAGGAGTTCAAGCTTGGATGTACGAGGCAGGAAAGTGGTTGTCATCTCTCTGGTATCGGTTTACGTGATCTTTGCATGGGAAGGGAATGTAATATAGAAATATATTAAGTTGTGAAGGATGACACATGAAACATGTATTTCAATCACGCTATCACAGGAATAAAGAAATTATGATTTAATTACGTCAAAATAATGACGTCCACTATAAAAATAACTGAATTTTTTAATGATCCTCGTAAAAATTAAAAGTCCATTTAAAGAAAGAGATCGCCATTGTTAGTTTTTTAATATATGTGTTAAGGAGTTCGCTATGAAAAAATACTTAATATGTACTTATAATTGTGTATTTGACAAAAAACAATATTGCAAAAATTAATGGACATCCTGAAGATGTATCTGAAATCCGTTTATCGATATCTCAACTAACATTAGCTATATTAATGGTTAAAGTTAGTAGTGGGGGGATGCTCTGTCCCTTTCTAGCAAAACAGTCCTTATTACGTAGCCAAGGACCTGCTTGTATGGCGCTACATAACAGTGACGTCACAATTATCTACTGCCGTCTCTATCTGCCGTCTGATTTTTGATTGCCTGTAGCTATTTTATTTTTCAACGGATTTTAATTCTGTTTTCACATTTGACCATCAATTTATGTCTATTTTCTTATTTTTATGAAATGTATTTAATATTTGATACTTGTCAAATACCCTATTTAATTCAATATGACAGTGGTTTTTATATTCTTGGTCAGGGTAGAGCACGCCTTCGAATTTCGATTAAGCTTGGAGCTATCGGCTGACTGCATGGTGTTTTCATGCATAGAAATTAGAAAAACAGCGTGTTCAGTGGCTACCCAGGTTCCTTTCTAACATATATCTTTAACAAGAAAACGTGCAGTCTAAACAATGTCTTCGCTGAACCAAAACGTCTATCTCGGAATTACCTCGAGACCGCAGCTCTAACTGGACGCGGCGGCTTTTAGCGCGGCTTGCAAATAAAACAGGCGCACACGCAGCGGCCCCCTACAGACTGCGGCGCACAGGGCGGAGAATTGCGTAGACATGGATAAAGATTTTCGTTAGCAACTCATTTAATTTTCATGTACCTACAGGTTTTAAGGCCTACTTGTGACACTTCTAGAACAGTGAGAACATATATAAAGCAGACATATGACTAGAACGCGAATTCTTACCGCGTATATAGAAATGTCTTTGGAGAGACTGGTAGTGCAGGAAAAGTTAAGGGAAAAGATCGTGTGGTAGATCAGCGACAAAGCAGCCAGACCTTGCAAAATCGCTGACAAAATGTTGCTTCACCAAGTGTTGATAATGATCAAAGCCACCAAATGCTAAAAGCCGTTATGCTTGAGACTATACGAGTACTACCACTCTATCAAAACTCAAGAGTGACTGACTAAGAAGAAGAAGAATGTAAAGCACAATCATTGGTTGTCTGGAAGAGATCACTTTTAGCGATAAGATCGCCTAGATTGTATTAATCATTTTGTACGCATTGTATCACACTAATTTTGTGCAATAAAGAGTATTCATTCATTCATTCATTCATTTTCTTAATGTTTTAAAACAAACTAATGAAGCCTATTCCCAATGTTGTTCTGTCTACATACTGCGCGCGCACGATGCGTGCGCAGATCAAAGCGGCCACGCGGCGGGATGCGCAGACGACGTCTCGACGCACGCCCCCTCCCGACCCTCCCCACTCTCCCTCCACGTCGTGGCGCCTCGCGCGAGCGCAATTGAATTATCATAGTGAATCGAATTGATCAGACGTCGATGAGGAATTTATGGGGCGGAGTTAGACAGATGATCAGATGCAAATGACTTGTTAAGTAATTACATAAATTAAGTTAATTGTAATGCAAGATACAAAAGAAAAACATTTGAGTGATAGCGAAAGTTACAATAATAATTAAGGAGAAGTTTCAGTTGACTATAACGTATTTAGTTTACCAACAGGTTTACCTAAGTTAAACCATAGAATACCTATATTATATTAAAACGTTAAACTAAAAGCTAATATAGAGGAAATAGATGATAATGAAAAGAGTAGTGCGTGGGATGCTCTGAAAGCGAGACACGCATTGTCCTGGCCTCTGAAAGAACTCTACAAAACAGCACTTAGCTGATAATGTCAAATGTCAAGCGATGACGAGTGCTTTCTCTTTGAAAACCAACCTGTATATATCATTGTGAAGGCATATCATTAAACTTTGACATTTGTCCTTTCATTTATTACCCTATAGCCTTGTATCTACTGCACTCTATTAATTTGTTTGTCTTCATTTCATTTCTATCAAAGGCTTTAACAATACCTAAACACTTCGGCATTCATAATTTGCTTTTATATTCGAGGTTATACTTTTCATGTTTTACATTACATGAAATCACCGCAGTCTCCAGCGATGTGAGGTTGGATACCTATCTTCTATAGACTCCCTGTTTGAAGCACTAAATAAGAATGAATCTCGATGTTACAAAATTCTAAAATCTTAATAGTTTGACAGACTTTTCGAAGAAAACCTCGAGACTAAATACTAGTCTCAAAATTACACAAATCAGAATATGACCTACGGAATTAAGTTCCATTGTTAGACCTAAAATTGGCTTTCTGCTGTTCACTGTTTCACACAATGTGTGGACATAGACAAAAGGCATAAGCTTGCTCCTACGCACAGGACTTGCAGACCAACGAACTTTAGTAACAAGCTTTAAGCTAACAGCGATTATGGGGGCGATTTTTGTGCTAGTAAATCTGACGACACGCGTTTGAATAGGACTGGCCCAAGTGCAACGGAAATTGAAGAGATCGCAGAGGCCTACTCATATATCCAAAACTATAGAAGATGAACGTATTAACGTTGATAATGATGTTAGAACTAAGCATTACAATTTCAAAATCTATAAAAACTATATAAAACAGATGGAAGAACAATGTAAAATAAAATAAATAAAGTACAATAAACAGCATAATGATTGAGCTTACACAACGTTCAAACGCATCTCATTATCATCATCATCAGCCCATGTCGTCCCACTGCAGGGTTTATACCCTGCTTATGCTTATGCCTCCTCTCTTTTGATTCTCGTTCTCCTCTCTTTTTCATCCACCCTATATGATCCTGTGCTAGTCGTATCCAGGTCTTCGATGCGACTTTGGTGATGTTAGCAGCAGTGGCAGAAGTTGTAGCAGTTACGGCAGAAAGATCTGTATCGTCGATAGTTGCAGGATTTGAACCACTTGCACCAGTTGAAAATTTATTATTGGAGACAATTAAGGCTGAAGTCACAGGAGCTACATTTGTAGAGTCGGTTATCGACGAAGCTACATTGTTAGAGCTTACAGTAACTGGAGCTGCAATTACACTATTGGTATAGCAAGCTTCCCTTGGCACTGTAGTGGCAGGGTCTGTGGGTGTTGAACATGCGTTGGTAGTAGTTGTAGGTACAGAATGTGCAGTGATAGCAGCTGTACTCGTTGTGATTGAATCTGGGATGACAGTCTCCGCCCATCTTGCTGCTGAACGACCTACTCCTCTTTTCCCCAACCGTGGCCACCACTCAGTGAGTGCTCTGGTCCACCGGCCATCACCACGTCTAACCAAGTGTCCCGCCCATCGCCACTTTAGCGTCGCAACCCACGTCTAGGACTTTAGTTACTGGTCGGATCGCTGTGTTGCGGATCTTGTCCATTAGGGTGATACCTAATATGGCACGCTCTATAGTCCTTTGTGTGACCCTTATTTTGTGCACAGCTTCTTTTGTGACCGTCCATGTTTCGGCACCGTAGCATTTTTCTATCCCTCAAGATGTCATCGAGCTTGCCGAATGCCGCCCATCCCAGCTGAAACGCACCTGCCTATCTACAATTTGTGAAGGAAAGATAGTTTATATATGATAGTGACCGTAGTTGATAAGCTGATAAAGCACCCGCTATTGCTTGTGCTTTGGAGCAAAACCCCGCAAGTCATTTTGGCACAGACATCCAAAAGAAGATTACGAGGCGTTTTTTTAAGGAAAATGCGAACCAAGTAAAAATAGACGTGGGCGTAGCAATAGGCAAAGGCATTGTAGCCCTAGTCTAATAATACCCCCTAGACTCTATCAATGAAACGAGCCGAGCCGTCAATGAGTTAAGTTAATTCATTTTTCGACGCTTTTGCCACAGCCACAGCTTTTACTTACTTAATTAAATTGAAAATCAACAGAAAAGAAAGAAAAGCAAGTTAAGTCAAATGATGATGTAGGAACGCGCTATGTAAGGAGATGGAATGACGTACCGTCAGTTGTATGAAAGGGAAAAGGGAAGATCTTCCACCAGGCGGGGTGTTGTGCCTGGTGACCAGATGTGCTGGTCCAACTGTGGATGTTTGGAACTGGTATATATACGAAGTCCTAGGAAAATTTCAATAGCGCGTTCTACGCCGATGTGAGTAGGTACTGTATCGTAGTGGCGCGCGTCGTGCGTCGCCACAATGATATTATGATGTTATGTTGATTGTGTATTATAAAGAAATTGAAATTGAATGAATGAGTAATAAGTATGCTTTCGATTTACACACTTAATTTGATTTTCGTTCTTGTTCTGTTCTAAACTTGGTGATGGACGTTTTATTATCATTTTCTGTTAATTTTCAATTTCTATTTCTTTATAACACACAACAGTATCATCACCATAACATCGTCATCATCATCGTGTATATTAGTCTTCTACTGTACATAGGCCTCTCCTAGGCGCGCCACTAACATCTTCCTTACGCAGATCGTAGCTCCATCATGATAATTATTACCTCTACGTTTGGTTCTGCTCAGTTTCCCCAGATTTAAAAGACCAAATGCAGATTTACCAATTTCCATCTATTATTCTTCATTACAGGAAAGGGAAAGACTACTATTTTAATTTCTTTTGTTAGACTACCTCCATTATTTTGCCAAACACCAGCGACGCATAAATTATTTCCCAAACAAATGGATATTTAATATGTAACCTGTTGATCTCTCACTAGCCCTTTTAGGAAGAGCTCTTGATATCCAAAGCTCGGCTGGCACGGATTTGACGCGGGTTCACATTTCGTGTAGGCCGTCGTCGAAGGCGCCGGGTAACTGTACACATAATCATTGATAATTTGCATGCCATATACGATATCTGGGCTTCGCGTATGTCACTGTTTCCGCTGGTGGTCTCGAGCCAAAAAATATATATTTAAAACTATGCCAAATGATTTGTCCTCGGTTAAGCGTGAAATACAAATCATTTCAATTATCATACAGTCTAGTGAATGATTTGTTACTACCGTCAGATTGTATATTATAGACGTCGAAACAAGTTAACTGAAAGAAGTTTGGTCTAATTTTTGGCCTGGATGGATTCGGACCTGGGTAACTGTACCTAAAACTGTAAACTGCCTGTTACTATAAGTAATCCAATTTTTTCAAGCAACCAACAGGATCAAAACCGCAACGCATTGTAATGTAAAAAAAAACGCAGCCTCATACGCTAACATGTCATCTCGAGCGACATCTGGTGTGCCTTAGCGAATATACACATGTCTTTTTGTCCAGATGACTTCGCTTGCCGATCCACTGTGCAGCATAACCTACAAAATTCTACTCTATGATTAAACTCCAAGGATTTAGTTTATATTGAGAAGGTGTAAGCTAAAATTTAAAAGTAATTACATGGATATTCTGTTTATTTCAATACGGTTTAAAGTCGAGTTTTGTATGGCGAGAACATTCTCAATTTTTTTCGGAACTAGTATAATTCATACGGCAAGGAGCGGGTCAGGTTACAGCAGATGCGTTGAAATGCTGAGCACGCGCCGATGACATCGAATTTTAGGCTCCAGTTAGTTTTCCAGTTATTCTCTAACTTGTGGTCGTTTTTCGGAAGCACACCCTTCCGAGGAGCCGGGTTGAATTACAATTTGGACAGATAAAGGCTATCGCCCATTGCAGCGACCAGACGCGAACCTGTCACGAACTCAACTCAGAGCAAAGCATTGAAATGTGAGCTTTATATCGTATTACATTCAGTACATCGCAGATTCTTTACTAAATTTTAACATTAGTGAAACAGATTGGGTGCGGTGGGTTACTTTGACAGATAAACCTTCCAAACCAAACCTTCACTTGTTGAATCAGATACTTCGAGTCTCCTTAATTATTATCTTTTACAGCAACTCTAGTGGCAAACATACGTATAGCCAAGAGACGGAACAGAAAAAGGTCATGTCACAAAGTTGTGTAGCCCTTTACTGGCATCGATTCCTGGGTGGCCGCCTTGAAGATAGCTAAATGAAACGGTCCATTCACTCGTATACAATTTAGTATATGTCGGCGTGACAGTTTCATTTATATTTGGGAGTCACCAAGGAATCGACGCCCATCTTTATGTTTGTATCTGCAGGTTTTCGCGCGGAAATCTTCAGTCTCTTTGCCCCACTCATTCAACAGTCTTTCTTTAAAATTCCAAACTCTACCTTTTCCCCAGGCCCGTAGTCAGGATCAGCGGTCGGGGCGAGTTCAAGGGAGTTGATGAATTTCAGATAGTAGATAGTCGCATGCGCTCAATTACCGCAGCCCAAAGTGCATGAATGGCTGTGCAAGGTCGCTGCGTTGGATCCTGTTCATGCAATTTCGGGGGGGTTCAACCCTGCCTTCGGGCCTGCATGTCCCCACTATTGCCCCCCTTCACCCCCCATCCCTCCACGGTCCACCCACGAGCCAAGCGCGTGTTCGCCGGCCACATGCAAATATCTGTACTTGTCGGCACGTGCACAATACCTGCGCGCGCAAAAACCGCCCAGCTGCGCGCGCGCAGCTGCCTCGCCGCGACGCTAACTGTACCGCGCATGCGCCGTGACGTATGCGGCCAGCTGGGGCTCAACTAGAGAGCTCAGGCTTGGATATAGGTCATTATTAGAGCTACTGCTGTTGGCACTATGGCATTATGCGTGTAAGCTGAAGCAAAAAGCTGAACTTACAACCTTTAATTGTAGCAAAAACTCAATTTACAAGGTAACAAGTCAGCTCTTTCTTGATAGTTTCATGATGCAACACACTCTATGATGCAAAAGGTAAACCTTTATGCCACATAGACTCATGCTTGCTTCAGTATAAATGCTCTATCGTCCAGGAATCGAACGCGAAACCCATTGTACGAAAGCCAGTTGGAGGTGCACTACGGATCATGCCATTCTGAAAAATTATTAGAGTCGTAGTGGCTAAAACGTTGGACGCCTGAAGGAAAACATCGTGAGAAAAACTACACAACTGAAGAACTTTCATAGGCATGTGAAATCCACCAATAAGAATAAGAATAAGTTTATTTGTGCGGTAAGATGACAAAATATTCACAGTTCATACACAAGTAAGAACTTAAGCATAGGTTATATTAAACTAAATAAAATTAGTGAGCAACAAGTTAGTTTACAATAAACGCTGACCTCCGAACTAGGAAGTTCCTGTATCTCGGAGGACAGATCTCTTCTGTGACCAGTGGAAATGAACATGTAACAGAACAGACGTTGGCCAAGCCAAGAACATATAAAACCGAATCAGCACTGGGTTCTCTGTGGAACATATACCGGTCCCTCCTCCCTTCGAGTAATCCCAACAGCGGGGACGTTAATAGACGGATACGAAGCACCTAAAAGAACAGCCGTCACCCGTGATGTCACAAAGACAATATCTAGATTCTGTAATGGCGGTGCACGTAGCGCTTGCCCGACCCCATCTGTCGCTCGTCATCTGGTCCTACTGACCTTTTGCTACTGTTTAATTATGCCGGGAACATGTGAGAAGGCGCACATTAATACTAAAACCTGTCGCTATGGTTGGCTCCATACACTGCAACAACATTGTACAGTAAATAACTTGAACAAAAGGAAACATCGCTTCAGTGTGGTTAAAGTGGTTGTAACAGCGTATTCTTTTGGTACCTACCCCCTGGATGGCCGCCCTCGTGCTTATCGGAGGGCTCCGGGATCTCCAGTGGAACGCCCCGGTGCAATCTTTTGGTACCTAAAGATCTTTGTCAACAAAAAAATAATCCGTCGAGCTCTACAAATGTCAATGCAAACGAACAGGAGAACGATTCCACTAAATAGAATCTAAACTGCATCGTTATGACGTGTTTTGTAGTTAGGTTCCCATCGAGTCAACGATCGATCGAACAGTGACGTATTTGTGCATTCTAATAGAACGTTTAGTTTATACTGAATCGCACTTGAACGCAAAACGCTTCAACTGTCAAATATAACGATCGAACATAAGTTCCTCCCGAGGTACTTTTGCCCGATCTATAGTAAATCGAAAGGTGGCGGTGGTAGAGTTATGCGTCAGCAGAATGCGATTTGGTGTCCAAATAGAATTGGAACGAAATCTGAATTGAAATTGGATAAAAATAGAACTACAATCGTTGTAATTTAGGCGAATTGGGAGGAGCCTAATTTTACAACATTTGTCCGATTACGTTTTCTCATACAAATCGTAATCTGCTAACGCGTTGAGCGGACCCCAATCGATCGTTGGCTTGATCGAAACTGTCTAGTGGCATACGAAAAACGAGGTGGTTGTAATTTAGTTTATATTATATACTACGTTGTATGTATTAGTATAGAATATGGCTCCAGGTTTACCCGTATGGATGGTTTCCAACGCAAGATCAAATGACGATTGGGCGAAATCCGAACGAATGACTTTGTTCGGATCAGAGCGCATTATCTGGATAATTTCGATTTGTTCCTGGCTTAGATTATAAAATCTATGGTTCATAATTTCTACCTATAGATCGTCATTTGATTTTTCCAGTTCGTGACGATGGAATCCGAAATCAAACCACGAAACCTGTCTTGAATAAATTTTCCAACGTCCATTATTAATTAGTAATTTTCTCGAACTGTCTGGGCGCCAACGGAGGTGCAGTGCGCTCCAAAACCTCACGTTCCCGATCGCGTGCAAATCTTACGTAAGTGTTACTCCAAAGGAGTAATTCACGAAGACTCGCCAATGAGGCGGGCGGCCCTCGGGGAGTCAGCATAATGTCCTTAATTACTTGATTGCGGGACGCACGAGAGCTTGTTTTGATCCTGGATAATTGCCTTGTTTTGGTAGGAAGCTGGGATCGTTAGAATTCGGGAATTCGGATGATTTGGGTTTGATATCCAAATTCTGTTAGATTATTTTATATATCTATAGGAGAGAATTATCATTTCGATTGATGGAATTATTATATCTAAAAACCACTGCTAAAAACATATTAAAAATAAATATCTGTTCTGCTCTGCTTCTTGTTATCTTAAACTTATACTTATCCTAAACTATAACGGATATGTCTGCGATCTCAAGGATATCCGTTTTTTTCTTTTGGATTCTATGTAATTTCTGTCATTTATCAATTAATACAGAAATTATACCCTGACCAGGAACTAAAAAAACCTTCGCCCTATTGCAGAATTAAATGGTACTCTTTTTTTCATAGCAAACTCCATTAGAAGTTTTATAATATAGATTATAATACTGCCAATGGCGGCCGCGGCCGGCTTTGTGAATGTCACTCACTAATATTCCAACCACAAACTGTATCCATAGGCAAATTGTTGGTATCTGCTGAACGTGTCCGGGATGTAGAAGAATTAAAAGGTTTACCTAAAAGTGAAAATAAATATCATTAAAAATGTTTTTGTACTGTTAAGCATAATAATTAATAACGAATAAAGAATTATTTACAGATGCGAAAATCAGTTTCTGCATAGATTTGTTCGACAGAAAAAGGTACAGAGCCAACATAATTTCTGTTTTTGGCCACTGCGAGCGCTGCGATCGATTCCATTACCCTCGCCTAGTACTTCGCACCCCGCGACACGCTACATAACCTCATAATTTCATTGTTTTGTTACTAAGCTACATGCAAAAAGGATAACATTTCGCGTGTGTATTCACAACACAACGCAACGCAGGTGATCGCATCCCAAACGTACAATTACTCCGTGGGGCGTTTCGGAACGCACGCGTGCAATTCTATTTTTGAATTTCCAACTTTTTAATTTTTAGTTTTATTTCGCTAATGGCGTGCAGGCGGCGTTGTGGCCAGTCGTAAGCAATGAATATTTCTTCTCTCAGTAATGCTGTCCATAATTCGTGTATTAATGTCATAATTAGACTTCTCAAAGCAATAAAGTGGAGCTAAGTTGAGTTTAAAAAATATTTTTTATTCTGTTAATAATACATAAACATTTTTACAATAAGATAACGATGTCCTAGATAGCCTAACCTTTTAGCTAGATATGTTTGCGCTACTCGTATATCTTGTAACTTTGATGTTTGAGACGATACAATTGTTTCACAACCAAACCCCTAACAATTTGTTTAGTTATCACCTTGACATTGAACGTATTGACTTAAAAATCTGAGTGACCAGGGAAATGGACGTTCGGGGAACTGGACTTTCGAGGAATTAGACATTCGCCAATTCGTTACGCCCGTGATCTGACAGTTCAGAGTTCAGAGAGTTCTTCCAATACTCTACACTACATTTGCGATTCTTACAGTCTAGACTAGACTGTTTTCTCTTGTTATTAAGGAAAGCTTACTCATTTTTGTTGCAGGAATGTAATAAAATCTATCAAAACAAAAAGCTCATACAAACCTTTCGAAAATGAACTAAAAGGGTTCGTTCAAAAACCACCTACATGAAAATCGTTTTCGACCGCAATACCGCTCCTTAAACCAAATTAAACGCTGCCGCTGCCCCGCTATAATTCTCTAACCGCACTTAGGGGTCGCGATTTCTGAAAGAAAAAAATATATTTAAGGAGTCAATGCCCCCGCACCGCCATCTGGCCTGCGCTGCGCCCGCGCCGACGTTCCACTTTCAAAAGAAAATATACTTTTTTTTAAGTTGGTAAAATACGCCCCGTAATAACAGATTACAAAGATACATTTGCGTTTTATTAACTGGAATTTTAAGCTTTATTACTAGCAATCAAAGTTACTTTTGATGGCAATACAATCTTGGTAGCATTGCTTAAAATTTTGAGGGATAGTTCTTTACAATGCAAAGCTACTTTTACAGACGGATAAACGTAGTTGTGATCTTATTTCAAAGAAGCAAAGTTTAAAATCAAGTGGTTTCAATATAGGAATTGTATAAAATGAAGTGATAATGGAATTTAAAGATCTGAAAAGTAGATAAAAAGAACGTAGTAACGCTTTACCGCTTTGCGCGCGCCATCTTTGAATTAATTTCGTTTATATTGTACACTTTTGCCAGCTTCAGTTGGAACATACCTAGTATTCCTGAAATACTAACTGCTGGTGGTTTTTCCATATCTCCGCATATGGACTGATTTAGGTAGTTAGTTGTTTTTTTTAAGGCAAAGGGAACTGAGCCTATACAGCCACGTCTGATGTAAACAACTCTTTCAAGTCTTCTTTAAAATTCTGGTGTGACACATTTCAATCTTCCACGCTTCTGCACCATCCGAACCAAAGAAGAAAGTGTCCCGGACGCAGTATGGCTCTTCAAAATCCAGCCAAGTACGGATCGGGCTTCATCTTATTTGACTTTATTTTACTGTCCCACACATTAATCACATTTTGTAGACGTTCTTCGAATAAAAAACACCATTCTTACTTGAAAAGCACTACTGTAAAACAATTTGCAAGACAACGACAAAAGCTGGTGTGGGCGCGACAAAAGCGCGGGAGAAGCTCTTAAGTAGTTAGACAGTAAACCTTCATGTCTTCTTCCTTAAAAAAGTATATTCAACAAAATATCTCTGGCCTCACCTCGATCACAATCCTGTTGCGATCTAAATTTAAGACGAGGCATTGCGCACACTAGCGCCAATTGAAAAAAAAACATATCAATTAATTAAGGCATTTAAAAAAAAGTGTGGTATTAATACCTTAAGGTTCCACAAATGAAGAAGATTTTTTTTTTAAATAGTTTTGTATTCTCATATTGCTTGCTTATCGTATGGTTAGTGGCCAACCTATTTGTCAGAGTTGTTCGGGCCGCCCGTAGGCATCTGACATGGCTTAGCGACTGCTGTCGAACGACAACAACCGGGACCGACTGCTTAAAGAGCTCTCCGAGGCACGGAGGAGTTCAGATTAAATATGCCACTAGCGGTCACCCATTCAGATACCGACCGCGCTTACGTCGCTTAACCTGTACGTTCACTTTCGGACCGTGCTCGCAACTAGGGTACGAGCTCCTCAATTGTCATTGTCATTCTCATATTGAAACAATAAGAAACAAGCCAAACTGTCAAAAGTGGCCACTGCTATAAATTTTAAAAAATTAAGTACTTTTTTAAAATGCCTTAATTAATTGATATGATTTTTTTCTATTGGCAGCACTAGTGTGCGCAATACCGATCGCACAGTACATTGCCTTTTATTCATCTTTAATTTTAAATGGTACTACGAGTATGTTCCCTATTGAATTTAAATATATGCAAGTTTCAATATTTACAAGTTGTATTACAACAGAAATGTATTTAAATTAAATGTATTTAATTTGGCTATACCTACCTTGCGTTCTGAAACAGTACTTACAGTCGCGATTGGTAATTTACAGTCCGCGATTGCTTGCTATTGGTCCATATTTTCGCGCCCAAATTTAAGTACATATGTCATCTTATTGAGCGATATGGCAATATCTAGATATATTATTATTATATCTTGTTATCTATGGGATGAATGCTGGCCTTTATTGAATACCTTCTTTTTGTGTAAGCACTGTCTCCCAAGATACAGGCTCGCCTAGTTTGGGAGTCAGGGTATTGTTCGATTTACAAGCATTGTGATGTTTACAATAAAGATTATTTTATTATTTAAACTCATTACCTGATTTCAATTCATTGCATTAAACAGCCATCATCACTCGAATGATGCCGACTTCATTGGAGACGAAATTCGCTGGAAAAAAAACCCAGCGCAAATATTCGACCACGTGCTAAATAGTCTAATTAACGTTATCAAGTTGGTGGACCGTTGACCCCGGCGAGGGGACGGGGGTAGTCGTTAAAACGTTTCAGTAAGTAGGCCTCCGCCGCACGGGACGTGGCGTGCCGCGCGAGGTATTTGTCAAGGCGATGCGATCGCGCGCCGTACGGTGCGCCCGGTGGATATTGGCTACTTGGCCGTGTCGTACCCAAAAAAAAGGCTTAGGTGGCAACACTTACACTAAAAAGAATTTATTTCAAGACACACATATAAACAATTAAGTACAGAAGATAAAAATGATCATAATTTCAAACAAATGTAAGATATCGTTCCTTCTAAGTCGTGTTCCTCATTGGTGAGGGTCGTGATCATTCTAAGGAATTAATCACATAGAACGACTCTCGTGGCAGATTTAATAGTGTGCTTTGCCATTGTCTTCCCTATTTCACACACTGGTTATCTCAGTCTGCAGGTTTCCTCACGATGTTTTCCTTCACCATCAGAGCAGTCGATAAGTGTACGTAAGTCTTTCAAAAAAACCGAAAATCTTTTTGGTCCATGGCATTGCCTGGTTTCGAAGTCGGACCTCCCGCATGGGAATCCGACGTCCTAGCCACGACGCCACAGACGCTCTTATACAACCACCCTGTATACGATCTTCAATGTTCCATGAGAGATTCGTATATAAGCGAGTGCTGAATAGAATAATATTCGAATATCACATTCGAAAACAAATCTTCGAATCCTTAGAATGTTGACTCTATGATATATGACACGTGACTGCGATGCTAGGGTCGCTGGCTGTATCTCACGCCAGCTACAAGATTTTAACTAAACAATGTTAGTTATATAGAAAAAAAAACAATGACATCTAAGCAGCCAATTCTATACAGTCTCACTATAAAGGGTTGTCGCCTCCAAAAAGTGACGAGGTGAACGGCAAAGCCCCTGAAAGCGGAATTATACCTATAGCTCTACGACTGCGCTACAAGATGACTTCACCGTGCACTCCCACAGCTCTACCAGCTTATTTTTACCGCTAATAAAGCACGGAAGGTCATCTCCAAAGTATGGAGTACGGCCTTCGACGGAAGGCAAATACAACTTGGTAATATTAACATTGCCAGGTTTAATAACATCGATTTATGGCAACATTTTGTACACGCAACCATTGCCCGGAATATTAAAAAGTTTGGCTCGCGTATAATTGGGCGATTCTTATCTTTATTAGCGCTGTATGTGGTTTTAATTGATTTAGTAGCTTAATACTAGATCATTAGCTTTCAAAGTTTTCTTGGGAACCAGTTGGTCGCTTATTTATGATTAATACCTATAGAGAGCTTTGGCGTAGTTATCTCTTTTACAAACTCGCTTTGACTTTTAGTCGGCGATAGAAAAAAAGTTTGAGGTTTGAAGTTGATATATTATTATGTAGTTCACGGTTTTGCATTATAGGTATTTATTTTAGGTGTTCTACTACCTTTCTAGACGTCTTGATATTAGCAATATAGATTCTGGACTAAACATCTTCGAAGTTGTGATGTGACCTAAGAAACCCTGTTCTTACATAAATAGATTGAAAAAAGTAGAGTGAAAAAGTGTCATTGTAAAAATGTACTTAAGGTACTTACTTAACTTAATACTTACTTAATTTCTGATTTCTGAATGAGTACATAAATATCACTTACTTTAGTTAATATTTCTTCTTGATTCTTTCCTTTGTTAACTCTATTTCTTACTCTACCCATACAGTTAATTTTGTGCATGTCACCACACCCTCCATACAATAGTCTCTCGACGTCCCCTAGCGTTTGCCAAAACAACATTTTGACCCGAACCCTAGAGTATAATTGGCACAAGACCACTTAAGAACTCAACTAAATCAGCAATACAAGCTCAAGAAACCGGAAAAACATTATGGCGATCTAATTCTGTTTGTATTTGTGCCGTGCGGAAGTCGAAAGCTGCGGTAGTTTTTCTGCAAGACCCACCCCTCGCCACGTGTCTAAAGATTGTGAATCTAAAATAAAAGCGGGCCCAGAGCGGACCCTTGCGGCACACCTGCGCCGCCAGACTAAAAGCCCTATTCGAATCCCAAACTAAAACACTTCTTATTGCCTTCTTATAAGAAAGAGTACAACTGTATATGAAGTTTGTAAGTTTAAAGCGTATATTTGTCAGGAAGAGGGTGTATATTGAATTATATTTAGTCGTAAGCTCCCTTTTGGTTATGATTGAACAAACGATACGCGGCAAGGTGTGCGCGTCGAGACACGCTTTGAATCTGTTTTGATAATAATTTCGATGGCTTTACGCTTATTTAATCATAATAATATGCCGCTACTCTTAGATAAGCTTCCATAAATTGATTTGTTTTTAATCTGTTTTGTCTCTATATTGTATGTATACTATTGTTGTATATTAGTTTAGATTCTTAACGTCTCCAGTTACACTTCTATACTCTTTTCTTTTTAAACAGCAATAATAAAGTTAAGAATGAATAATTAAGTAGGCCTAGGTCTTTGGATTTTCAAAAAAAATTAACTACGTAGGGCTTTTTTCAAAGCAAGTTCAATATTTTTTGCAACCATACGTGCACGGTGCAGCCATTATAAATAATTTGATAGACACCTTGTATCACTATTGTTACCGTTACATATCCAATGAATAGTCGCATCTACCATAATTATTCATAATTCCAACACATGCCACTAAAATTATACCCACAAGATTGAATATCCTTTCAAAACCATGCGTCTAGAAGCAAATGTAATCTTGTTAGCAAATTTTACAGTTGTGGATTCGCTTTCTATCGATTTTTGCACCTTTCTATCATTTATATCGATATGTGCGGGACCCAACTTTATAGATCCACCATCTGGTGCGACCTTTTCTAAAGTTACACCATTGAATTTATATCTAATGGCGTTTTTTGTCTGTTTCAGGTAAGTTTGCGAGTTCAGCAAAAAATCCAAATGCGAATACGGCGTGAGCAGACACGTGAGTAACATAATGTTGACTGTTGGCAGATTATTGTTATTCGAACTTTTGTAGTTTATCACGATCGTATGCTTTTTAAGCTCTAGTTTTTTTAAAACTCTCAATACCTGTGTTCTAATTAAAATCAAAAATTATCATTTCATTGGCTTATTCTTAATTAAAATAGAATTCAATAAAGCCGTGAATCCGTACCATCAATTTACATTTCAATGAAAGAGATTCATTCTCGACTACGACTACTTTTTAACCCCCGGCCGATAATAGGAGGGCGTGTTATAAGTTTGACACGTTTGTCTGTCGGTCTGTTTGTCTGTGGCATCATAACTTGAGAACGGATGATCCGATTTGGACCCGGTAAATAATAAATATTTAACAGAGAATTTAGTCGATAGTGTTAGAACACTCTGGACAAAATTGTTGAGTTGAATTGAGTTTGAGCTCAAATGTTTATAACCATGGTGACTTTTCCACATCTGGAACATTGAGGATCTGATGATGACCAGGAAAAGTAAGGTTAGAGTTATCTTGATTACTCGTACGTAATCTGATGAAATCAGTTAAAACATGAATCGAAACAAACTCTCCCCTTTCATATAGATTCTTATCTTTACCACCGCCACCATGACAGTCCAATGCACAATCCAACCCCATGGCATTGCGCAACTGAGGTCATCCTCTGGTCACACTCCGTAACTCGTTGACAGGTGCGCGTGATTCGATCGCGATCACGATCGCGGGAAATCGTCCGTGAAATCAACAGAGGGGAGTGATGTTATGGATGGTATGCTTTCTGCCGAGGGGATTGATGCAGTAATAATAACTAAGAAAGAATTATTGGAAAACTGAGATAGGACTGGAGAAAGTAGGTATCAGGACGACGAATAATAATGAAAAAAATAAATGCCAAGATAGAGATTCGAGGTGCACCTGTCTGTTTGCCTACGCTACAAGGGACGTAATGTAAAGAAAATATTTCCTCGAATTTACCAGGGAAGACTGCTTACTATAATCCAGTAAATATAGTAGGTACTCTGTGCTATAATCATTACTTATTAAAGTATGTAACTATAAAAATGAAAATAACAATTATTAAAAGCTATCTACATACCTTTTAGTAATTTCACAGGATGAACAAGTTTTTATGTACACACCGCAATCTATCATTTAGTACGGACTACAATTATTCGTCTTATTGGGACACCAATTATCCGAACACCTCTATCTGTGATTTACAATCTATTGAATCCACTTACAATAAAACGGATAGTAGTCATTTCTCTAACACACTTCGCGGATATCTATTGAATTTCAAAACACTTTTCCCGTTAACTTCTTTCACTCTCCGACAGGACGCAATCTATTGTGTCTTGTCTTGTCACCTTGTTGTCCTTTCGGTATCTTTGTCATCTTCCTGTGGTCCATTCGGCGCTGTCGACATCCTCTGTAGTCCGGTGTGGTCTCACCACCTACCGGAAGTATTTTGCTTTTCGCTTAAAGGATTATCAGCTATTTCTGTAATAACACAAAACACCTCGGCACCGACTGTACGATTATAATTATCTTGTTGATTGTCTGGTAATCCTTGGTTATGTGGATTATCTCTTTTGTAAGTTTACCGTTCTTTGGCTATTAGAAACTCTTTTAGGTTTCTAAATATTTCAAATCTCTTGCTTTTAGTTCTGAATTCACCTTTTCCATTATTATATGTTTGTGCGCATTTATTTGATGTAGCATTTGATCATTACGGGGATCAAACCTTGACAACGGTTACCCTTGAACTACTAAGTAAATTAACTAGTTATGCTATCCGTTAAAAGACCATAAAAGGTCAGAAATGCGTGCAATTTTCAACATATTTTAGTCATAATAAAAACTAGTGACATTTGAGTCTTTTTGTCTATAATAGGCTCGCGTGGTAGGAAGAGAATCATCGCCGAGGAAATACTTGCCTCGGGAACTATTCCTAATTACCCCATTAAAAAAAAAGAAAAAAAAACAGGAAATAAAACTTTTTGAATTTCAGTACCTACCTGGATCTCTTATAGATCATTAAGCATAGTTAGTCCAATTTCTTTCTTTCTCTCTGGTCCGTTTGGACATTTTTATACTGTAGGTAGCTGAATGTTTTTGACCTACGCTTTGTAGTTGAAATATTAGTACTTTTATTCAATCTAAGTACCTCGATACGTACTTGTTTTATATGTTAAGTTGGTGGTAAAGTTAAAATTCTTAATAAGCCTTAATTTGCAACTCTGTACGGCTAATAGGTACCTATAGGAATTCTAATGGTGGCTAGCAACTCGATCGAGGCACATAAAAAAGAAAATGTTGGGCTCTGTGGCACATAATCATACATTATTATTAACAAAACGCGAAGGTCACTACCCGACCGGTCACCAACCAATTACCCGCGCCGCGCGGCACTGGCACGCTAGCCCAGCCTCTAGTCTGGCCTGTAGTATGTTCATTACTGAAAATATTAAAAAGCAGGAATGTAAAGGAAAATAAATCACATTTGACAGTCTATCTATCTAACCGCTGTGCTCTAAATGTTCCAAATGGTTCATCATCATCATCAGCAGCCTATTCTAGTCCACTGCTGGACATAGGCCTCTCCCAGAGCGCGCCATTGAGCCCGATCTTCGGCTCTTCTCATCCAGTCGCTGCCAGCCACCTTACGCAGATCGTCGCTCCATCTAGCAGGGGGGCGTCCCACACTACGTTTGCCCAAACGCGGTCTCCACTCCAGAACTCGTCTACCCCAGCGGTTGTCGGTTCTGACAAATGTGCCCGGCCCACTGCCACTTCAGCTTGCTAATCTTATGA
The DNA here is from genome assembly GCA_947369225.1 of Hofmannophila pseudospretella. Taxonomy (NCBI): domain Eukaryota; kingdom Metazoa; phylum Arthropoda; class Insecta; order Lepidoptera; family Oecophoridae; genus Hofmannophila; species Hofmannophila pseudospretella. The sequence continues at coordinate 13,572,734 of OX376327.1, read as the reverse complement.
GCTATGTCGATAACTTTTGTTCTATGCCGGATCTCCTCATTTCGCATTCGATCCAGCAGAGATACTCCGAGCATAGCTCTTTCCATAGCACGCTGAGCGACTTTCAATTTGTGAACCAGTCGCCCCGTAAGGGGCCACGTTTCGGCTCCGTAGGTCATTACTGGTAGGACGTACTGGTTAAAGACTCTCCAAATGGTTAAAAATGAATAAATATACAAAATATCTATCTGTCTATATCTCTCACTTTTCCATAATCCCCAAGTAGACGAAGAAGACTTTTCGCCGTAAGATTTGGTAAACAAACTACTAGGTAGCTAGGTAGGTTTACTAGGTAAGTTGACATTGACAGAACTGTAAAATATAGCTGTAACTGTAAATTCCTGTAAAATATAGGGTACAGACCCTAGGCGCTACTAATCTGATTTCTGCGGTGACAGTTTTTAAGATTCCGTACCAAAACGCTAAAAAAGGAGCCCTGGTGAGACTTCTGTATGTCACTGCTGTTTTCTCAGGATCTACTAATGTCATCGACTTGAAATTTGGCACTCGATCATGATTGCCCGCATGTATCCTAGGTTAAAAAAAATGTTTTTTTTTAAATGGGTTCCGAAATGGGGGGCCGAAAACTGAAAGTGGGGAAACTTGGGCAAGTGGGGTATGATTATGTACGGACTTGTACATTACAAAACTATATTTTATTATATGTGCTTAGTTTATGACTTATGGCCAAAAATGTGTGAAAAATGACCATTCCCTTCCCCTTATCTCCGAAGTTTGCCTCGGTTGAGACAGCTCGGTCTGTCTGAATTATTTCCGATTTTTCAGCTTGCAAACTTCGGTGATAAGGGGAGGAGAATTGTCATTTTTCGCACATTTTTGGCCATAAGTCAAAACTATAGCACATAAAATATAGTTTTGTAATGTACAAGTCCTTACATAATGATCTTATCTTATCTTATGGTGGGGGCCGGGAATAACCCAGCGGCACTTCGACCCTTGAGGATCTTTTGTGCCTACCCCATTTTATACACTGGTCATCTCAGTGTGCAGGTTTCCTCACGATATTTTCCTTTACCGTTAGAGCAGTTGGTAAATATACGTAAGTTTTCGAATAATACGAAAAACACATTGGTACATGGCACTTCGTGGTTTCGAACCTGGACCTCCCGCATGGGAGTCCGGGGTCCTAGCCACTGTGCCACCGATGCTCCTTATTACATAACGATACCCCACTTGCCCAAGTTTCCCCACTTTCAGTTTTCGACCCCCCATTATAAAAATAAAATTATTTCCATTTTTTTAAACCTAGGATATATGCGGTGAACCAAGTTCTACAACTGTGTGAAATTTCAAGTCGATGACATTAGTAGTTCCTGAAAAAACGGCAGTGACATACAGACGGACGGATAGCGAAGTCTCACCAGGATTCCTTTTTTACCGTTTTAGTACGGAATCCTAAAAATTGACAACGCAGAAATCACACTAGTAGCGCCCTTGAATTTTTAATTTACTACTAAACCCGCATTTGGCCTCGATCTCGCCTGATGGTAAGCGCCGATGAGGTCGACGATGGAGCATGCGGGTCCAGTAAATACCTATTCACTCTGGCCTTGAAGATCCCAAGGTTGTAGGTTTCGGGAAATACAGACGCCGGCAGGCTGTTCCATTCCTTAGCCGTGCGCATAATGAACGAAGAAGCAAATCGCTGATTGTCACATATTTTCCATCAACCATGGTTGTGTTATTTCCTTTTTTTATCAATATCTTCTTGAATGTTTACTTCACTGTTTGTACCTTATTATTTCGTTTGTCATCCCAATTCCCAAACAAGCGAAATAAATCAATCATTGTTACCATATTCACAGATCATAATCATCATTCATCAAGCATAATCAGCACACACCACGCGCATATCCGCGGGTATGTGTCTCAAAAATTCTTCTTAGGAGAGGCCTATATCCAGGCAGTACACACTACAGCCGCCCGTCATAGTCTATCTGACGAAACCGTTCTCCACCGCGTTTTAATGTACGCGTGGCGCCATCTATTGTCATCAGGTCGAACTACTACTACTGGAAGTATTAGGCACTAGCTTTTCATACAAAATTGAGCTCAGCATGTGGGCCTAAGATTACCTGTAGTTTATTAGAACGACAGTTATATTATATTATAATAATATTACTATGTAATTCAAGACCTATAATGAACAATAGCTGTAATATTCACGCACTACATAAATCTACAACAAAATAAAATAAAGTCACGCACTTTTTACTTATTAACCTCCGTAGCCCGTAATTTGGTCGTTTTGCGGGTAATTTAACAACTATAATTCAGGCCGGGTTCAGGCCGGGCATGCCTTATAGGAATTTGTATAATGCCATTTTAATAAATAATTGTGAACGGTAAGTCGTAAAGTGAATTGTTTTCGTGTGAAATACGCGTAAATATCCCGGTTTTAATGAAGAAATTAAAGCGTTCGTGCTATTTCCTTAGGAACATACTCGTACCATTATTCAGTAGTTACGCCTACGCCTACCCTCCAAATTAATTTTTTTAAATTTATAATTACATACACTATAGGTTTTCACGTTTTTGAATTTTCGAAAAGGAACATAATATTTTCTCGTGGTTGACCCCCAGGATCCGAATTTATAGCATGCGTGTGTAAAATTTTGCGAAAATCGTAAGTATAAAGAAAATATTGAATAATTCGGCTTTATAAGTTTTTTTTAAATCTGTCTTTTAGAGGCTTTGGTACACACATGGGGACAATGTCAGCCTCGTTAGGGTCACTAAAGGAAGCAATAGGGAGTGATCCCTGGCACTCAGGTGATGCCTGACAATCAGCGCCGCAGTGCTAACTCCGCTGCGGCAACAGGCTGAGGCAGTCCCCTGTGTCCGGTGCTGCACACCACCTTCATCAAACTTAATTACTTTTGTTTATTTATTTTTATAACATATTTATTGAATATTATTTTTATCTTCTGTACCTAATTGTTTGTATGTGTGCGCTTTTGGAAATTCTTTCTTTCTTTCTCTTAATAGGAAGCTTAGGTTTATTAGAGTCAGCCCTCGCTTTAAGAGCTAATCTAGCAAAAAGGAGTAAGTTTTTCATGGCATCAGTGAGCTGACTCAAAGTAACATTGAGCCTCCTATTTTGGAGTCTATTGAGGTCAAATCTTAGAGGGTTTTTGTTACACCCGTATAGATGCTCCTTTGCCATAAAAACGAACACCAGTATCACCAAAACAAACACGCCGGAATGGATTCAAAACCAATCCTTCTACCAACTTAACTTTGCCATGAGTCCTTTAGAATCCACCTTCACTTCGTACGGGTAACTTAGTCGCCCGACGGCATGACATAAGTTTGTCTCTCGCTAATGATTCACACGCTAAATGGGTCAATCCATTATCTCTGGCCCGATCTGATAACGGATCGTTATATTTTAGTTTGATCCTGTTTTATTTTGTTTTATTCGAACCACTTCGCATTCCGATCGGGCTTGTACACGAGTGCGGAAGAAAACTAAGGTTGGATACGGCATCGGGGGCCATCGAAAGTGGTTAAGTAACTTTGGGCGCGGACAGAACCGGGATGGGTGACCGCCACTAGTGGCACATATTCATCTGATTGCCTCCGTACTTCGGGGAACACATTAAGCTGTCGGTCCCGGTCGTTGTCCTCATGTCAGAGACCTACGGATGGTCACCGTCAAATTCTCAAGAATCCAGATGTCCGTCCTAAACATTTGAGTTCAAACCCGACTGCATAAGAACCGTTTCAGAATTCAGCGAATTCTGATATCAAATGTATTGCAGGATCTTTTAAACCACTGACTGATCCGATTTAAGTATCCTCTCTTTTCGCTTAGGGGTTAAAATCGAAAATTACAGCTTTATGCATCACTGCTCTATTTATAAGGTTCAGTTTCCCCCTGTCAGTTGCCGCATCCGAATCAACTACCCACATCTACCCAGCAACCTGTTCTCAGAACACAATACACTGATTGTCGCTTAGCACCAAACCCGGGCCGGCCCGTGGGGTCGCGGCAAAACGACAAAAACTGAACCTACGCGTCCTAACGTGGAGGCGCCGGAGCAAGGAATTGTAAGGACGTGGAGTAGACACGAGATGTACAGGAATCTATAATGGCTAAGGAACATGTACGAGTAGCGTGTAATGTGTGGACATTGAAATTGAAAACGTTTATTTAACACTGTATACACCAGAAAATAGAACACAATACAGAAGTATACAAAGATTAATACATGCAGCACAGAACATCTGGTGTGGAACAGTGCCAAAAAGGGTACACCAGCTCAGAATAATGCTGAGACAAGCCACAGGAAGGATATATAGTTGGCTTCAATGGAACTTGTTCATGATGAAAACAAACCTATCGTTGCTTTATCACATTAGACGATCAACCATAGTTTAATTCACATGGAATTCACTTTTGACATGGAATCACATGACATCTTACACACTCGCCTCGTACTGGATACTTAGGCGGAGCACCCCGTAACGAATTTGTCAACTTTGAGCATACCAGTAACTTGTCAACCGATCAACCTGTCAGGTCGCTCGAAATATCTAATGACGGCGTCACTCGGCCCTCTTCTACCGATGGTGATCACAGTTCTCGATATTAACATCAGTCGCCAGAAAAAAACCCTCCGCGGTAAAGTTGTAATAACTATGTCAAAAATAGTCAAATTCAAAAACTAGTGAGTCGCCCGTGAACCCACCCATCTTTAAAAAACTGGTTGTGACCCAGTAGAGCCCACCAAATAATAATAATAATTTTTAAACTTAAAACTGAAAGCAACGTCTTCTAAACAACTTTTAATCAACAGCTCTATACACTCGCCCTAATATCGTAAAACCGACTCGTTGTCTTTTCCATGATCTATAGATTATTGAAGGAATGCGAGAGGGCGCCAAGCCCTTATCAGGTGACACGATTTAGCCGGTGGTCACCGTCTCAGTCCCACTGTCGCCGTCAGGTTGATCGCTCGTTTAATTCCTCGATAAAGTGGTGAGATACCGAGCGGACGGCGGCGAACGGTCGACGGTAGAGCGAATTTATTGCGATGTTATAATTAGAAGCGTTTGCTTTAGGGATTTACTGCGTTCGCTGATATCTTTGGAATTAATAGAGTTCTAGTTAGTTGCAAGATTGATGTCTTTAAAGTTAATGCCCTGTTAATGCGTAGATTCAAGAGTGCTCGAGAGGCACAGGCCGCCTTAAAATTCTGAAGTTACGAGATTGTTTGTTTTTGGTTTTAATGTTTAGTTAAATCTTCCCTCTTCCCCCTACCTGACTCCGACACTTCTGTAATATACGGGATGTAGGTAAGGGAAAATTCACTTTCCCTTAATGGTTGAAAATACCCATGAATAAAACAACCAACCAACGCTATTTTTGTAAACTGAAATAAAACGAATACCGATTTTTTTCCTGGTCATCGCTCGCCTTTGACAAATGATTTAAAGCAGTGCTGTATCGACGTCTAAGATTGTTCAATATTCATGGGTACTTTTACCCCGGACTGAACTCCAAGACGGGGGAAAGCGGGTTGCAACGCTAAAGTGGCGACGGGCAGGACCCTTGATTAGACGCGGTGATGTCCAGTGGACCAGAGCCCTCACTGAGTCAAGGTCGGAGAAAAGAGGAGTAGGTCGTCAAACAGCCAGGTGGGTGGATGATATCACCAAAATCACATCGAAGAACTGGATGCGACTTGCACAGGACTGGAAAGGGCGGCATAAAAGAGAGGAGGCTTATACCCTGCAGTGGGACGACAGGGCTGATGATGATGAAGACTTTTTGTCCTTTACCCCCTTGTGATAAGCACTGATACCTCTCCTCCTCAGTCGGTCCCCCAGCGTTGAGGATCGTGACCCGACAAACTTCATCTACAGCCCTCTTCCAAACGCGCCGATCTTGGCGGTGCTAATAGTAATCTCAAGGTTGTCAGACCATCGCTTCGGGCTACGCACTCTTGGTATTTTTCCCTCTGAGCTATTTTGCTCGTCACCAGTAGCTGATACAAGGGTAGTAATGCCCGTTGCTATGCTCACCACGCGCACGCGCGGACGTGACACGGGGACGCGCATTTGCATAGGTTTCCGTTAAACCGAGGAAACAGACGGACGGACACAGTGAGTACTAGTACCAATGACTCATTTTTTTATTTTAAAAGGAGAGCAAACGAGCAAACGGGTCACCTGATGGTAAAGTGGTCATAGACATCTCACCTCACTAGTTTTTAGAGGGTGTTCAATGCTGTGCTGAGTTTGGAGTCCCTCAATAAGTTTATTTGGAGACCATGTGCGATCTTAGATACGCGGGGCAACCTGGATGAAAGAAAAAATAAGTCCGGACGCGCCTTCATCCTTCATGGAGGACATATTATACTATAACTTGTCCGTACCTAAAATCTTCACCTCTGTGATTATTTTAAACTAGGATTAACTCTGGATTAAGTTAAGCGTGTTAACGACATTTAACCCGTACTTGGGTGCAAATGGACCTAAGGATAAATCTACTTGTATATACATAATACATACGTTATCTACGTTACGTGTACGTACATCTGCTGACAAAACAACCACCCAATACGAGTACATTATACTTCCCCTCTGAAGTCCCCTCCAGGCCCCCTCGACTCCAAGTAGACAATTTGTTATGATAATTAATGAGCTTCCGACTGGGGCTGACTCATCCTCTACTAGACCCTGTATAACATCGTAATACTATGTAATACTTGTCTGGACATGTTCCGACACATCCCTGTATACGAACAGCTGTATTGACCTCTGCACTGCCGCTCATAATCGGTACCTGGGCTTCCTCTTCTAAGTTATATTCCTCATTGATGAGGTTCCTCGTTCTATGGAAATAACCACATACAACGACTCTCTTGACAGATTTAATGGGGTGATTTGCTATTGCTTCCCAAATTTCACACACTGGTTATTTCAGTGTGCTTTTGAAGTTTTCATTTACCGTTAGAGCAGTCGGTAAATGTACGTAAGTCTTTGGAAAAAAAAGATATACGCATTAGTGCATGATATGCATGGTTTCGAACCCGAACTACCCGCATGGGAGTCTGGTGCCCACTACGATACCGACGCCCATATAACTGGATTATATCAATAAACTTTTTCGGAAAATCGATAATAAATATTTACCTCAATTTTTTTTCCTAAATATTAGAATAGAATAGAATTTATTACCAAAATTTCATATATTTTTTTACAACAAACATTAAAATTAACGTAAATTAATTTATACGTCACTTGTAAGTATAGTAATTAAATTACAGGTATCACGCACAGTGGTTGCCCACGCAACCTAAGTCAGACAAAAAAATTAAATCATCATCATCATCAGCAGCCTATTAATGTCCCCACTGTTGGGCACAGGCCTCCCCTTGCACAAGGGGGTACGGGCCATGATCCACCGAGCGGGCCCAATATAAATATTTCACATACCTTCGGAAACTTTTCATTTCCTCAAACATGCAGGTTTCCTCACGATGGTTTCCGTCACCGTTAAAGCAGTCGGTAAATATACGTATGTCTTCGAAAAAATCCGAAAAACTCATCGGTACATGGCATTCAGCATTGCATGGTTTCGATCCCGGACCTCCTGCATGCGAGCCCGGTGTCCTAGCCACTAGGCCACCGACGCTATTTAAAAAATAAAACTTTATCAGCAACTTTTTCCACCACCGTCTGTTTGTTCATCAATTTAGACACCAACACACCGAAGTCTACAAAAAAGTTTGATAAGGACCGCATTGATAAGGCCCGACACGTGCCGAACAAGCTGTTCTCTATTATGACATCGCGTTCACAAATATTGATTTTCCTTATAAAAGACTCGAGGCCTTGTTAATGTTTTCCACTTCTCGTGTTTGATAACGACAGGTGCATTTTGATAAGCGCGGTGAATGGCGCGGTTGCTGAGTAAACGATGACTAATTTTATTTCAATACAGCTTGTACGATTAACAGGCTGTATTGAGACAGTGGTGGGTCCTGCTCCTCGCGTGCTGAGGGTCGTGACCACTTTCTGGCGGATGATCTTCCTCCATTTATGTCTGTCCCCGGCGGTGTGGATAGATCGTGGACTGTAGAGTCAAGGGTGGTGCGGATTTGGTCGGACCAGCGCATCGGACTACGTCCTCGAGGCCTCTTCCCTTCCATTTTCCCGGTCACAGTGAGTTTTTCGAGGTTGTCTCTGTTTTTCCTGGCAATGTGACCGAAGTACTCGAGAATTCTACGAAGGCAGAACGCAGTCGTGAGGTGATTTTGAGTTCACATAGAATGGATACGTTGGTACGATGAAGTCCACGGAATTCAGAGCATTTTTCTCCAGCACCACATTTCGAAGGCATCAATTCGTTTGCAGTCTGCTGTTCTTAGTGACAGGCTGTGGTGGGTCACCTGTCGGGAAACCATGACAACTAATACAGAGGATGATATATGGAAGATCAATATATTAAGCTAATCTCTTATGTAATTTTCCTTCATCAGTTTAGGTCGCCAGATGGAAGCCATCTCTGGACCAGTGTGATGGACCGTGTGGTCCTATCACAGGCTTTTTAGCCTAGTTGGAATGATTATAAATTCTTTCTTTCTTTCTACATATCATCTGTATTAAAGCACAAGTTATTTTTCAAATTGCTGCCGACTCCTAGACTTGAAAATCTTTTACGAAGTCAGATGCTCTAAGGTTCATCTATAGAGCAGTTTATCACAAAATTCAAGATTAATAAGCACTAAGCTGACGGTAAACAACCCAAGCAGTAAAAGAGAAACCATAGAGACTCGGAAATCAATTCCGCATAGTAAAACAGTGTTTATTGCGCCTGCGCCTGCGCCGCCGCCGCCGCCATGGCCGCCCTTCCCACGTCCATTCGCAATAATACAACACAATTTCACCTAAACAAATAGAACGGACATGATCTTGGCCAGCGCGGCTAATATTTAACGGTATATAAATTATTAGACCCACTGCAGACCCACTGGGCACCCCGGTGGGTCGAGCGTGCTCGGGGCCGGACAGAACCTTTTGTGTCTCACCTTATTATTGAATTTACACCTCCACTGTGGGACAACTCGGGGACAACAGTGTGACTCGGTACGGAATTGACAAAAAATGTTTTGAGCCCATTATTAGAAATTGTCACATAAATATCTCTGAAAAGAATTGTCTGTACGTGAGACGACGGGAGAAATTTCAATTTATGTACTTAGGTTCATATTTAAATTATTGGCAAGTGCCAACCCTCGAAATATATTTTCTAATAACCAAATAATACTTACAAACAATATGGTAAACTTATATACTACTAAATTATAGGTGTTGTCCGGCGGCTTAGCTCGTCTTGACTTTTTTTAACTCGGAAACCTTACCAAATTTTCATCGCAATCTACCTATGGAATGAATGGTACCTATTGGTATAGGAACGTATAGACGACAAACATTCATTTATATACATATAGATTGATCTGTACGGAATACTATTAGACAATGTTCTCTGGCTCTCAAACTAGGTCTAACCTGTGTCTAACCAGTACCTATATCTAAATGCATATTTTGTTAGGCAGTCTGATGAGCGTCGGTGGCACAGTGGCTAGGACACCGGACACCCGTGCGGGAGGTCCGGGTTCGAAACCTTGCAGTGCCATGTACCAGTGAGCTTTTCGTATTTTTCAACTTACGTACATTTACCGACTGCTCTAACGGTGAAGGAAAACATCGTAAGGAAACCTGCACACTGAGATGACCTGTGTGTAAAATGGGGTAGGCACAAGAGATCCTCAAGGGTCGAAGTGTCGCTGGGATTATTCCCGGCCCCCTATCATAAGATAAGACAGGCAGCCTAATCATAAAGGCATTGTTTTGTCAAAATAATGGCATTTACTGGACCCGCATGCTCCATCGTCGACCTCATCGTCGCTTACCATCAGGCGAGATAGAGGTCAAATGCGGGTTTAGTAGTAAATAAAATTAAAATTAAAAAAAAAGAACTTTTGTCATGGTTTGATCATCATCATTTCGTTTCATCCTCTACACACAACGGTTACTTGCAACTGCAACTATAACGTCACTATACATTACCTCACTCCCAATATAATTATACTTAATGCTACATGCCCGCATTGAGATATATCGTCAGGAATTTCACGCCCATTTCACCACAATGGCTGTCCTATCCCTGACAAACAAGCCAACAACCATGATGGATGCCAAGCGGCGATTACAAAAGAACCATTGACAGCGTTCACCTACCTCTATACCCAATTATATCCTTATGTCGGGAAGATTTTGTCCATTCGCAACGACGACGGTGACCCACTAGGCAGGAAAAAACGCTGGACACGGGAACTGGGAACTTACCTGGACGTGATGGCAATAAAACATTCAGGAGATAACCAAGATTTTTGTAACTTTATTCTACTATTATTAATATTAGTTACATGGAAAAAGTCACTTACACCGACAAAGAAAACAAAATTACATGTTTATTTTGTTTTAAAAACTCTATTCACATCACGATTATGGTCATTTATGATGGTGTAAATATTTTTTAATCTGAAGACTGGAACACAGCCTTTTCATTTCACCATAATTTATTTCGCCAATCTTTGATATGTAATCCTAAAGCTTACACTTATCATACAACACCAGACGGTGACCAGTCTATAGTTTCAGTCTTCGAAGCAAGCTTAGTTTCCACAAGTCTACCTCAAGAAGGCCAGGGTCTCGCTGACGTCGTGCCGCCTTCCCAGCCTCCGCGCGCAAGTCTGCTGGTGCAGCTCGCAGCAGTAGGCCCTGGTGAAGCACTGGCCGCAGTACTGGCACGTGAAGACGCCCTGGTGGCGCTGCGACATGTCCAACATGTGGCGGCATACGCAGCAGTCCCTGGACAAGGAGATGGTGAAAGAGTTACTGATGATTGAAGAATCATAGCAGTTACAAAATGTAGATAAACTAAAGAAGTAGGAAATAGAAGACAAATAGAAAGATAACTAAGGGCACAGACTTAAAAGAAATAAAAAGAAATTTAATCTTTCGCAATTAAAGGTAAAAGGGGTTGAAAAAGTGACAAATGGCTCACAGTAGGCCGAAAGTTGATATCATATCTGACTGGCAGTGGTTGGATTCTCACTGCTAATTAGATAAAATTGGAAGTAGACATATACAGTCCTAAGCATTTGCACAAATGATGCTGAAAAACAGCTAAATTAGAAACCTATCAAGTAATGTTACCTGGCGTCGCCCAAGTCGTGGCCCTCGATATGGTGACTCAGCTCGGAGGGCCTCCGGAACGCGGCGCCGCAGATGTTGCACACGTAGGGCGCCTCGCCACGCGCACTGGGCGAGCTCTCTAGCGGCGGCCGTGACAGCATCGACAGGTAGTCGAAGTGCACGCTCGACAGCAGTTTCCGTATCGTCTCCGTCGAGATCCGCAGCAAACCCCGCAGACTGATTGGATCCGTGTTCACTGCTGCGACCGTCATCATTCTCTGTCTCGTCGGTGTCCTGTCGTCCATATTTATCCTCTGGTTTACATCAACTTTCGCTTTAGAAAGAGATGCAGTCACTTCAGTCGCTCTGTCTCTCGTAGGTATATCGAAAGTTATTTTAACACCACAAGGATTATAAAGTTCCTTCTCTAATATGTCGTTTATATCTCTCCTTGCTCGTTTACTTTTATCTAGTTCCTCGGTAAGAATTTCGTCTATTTTTGATATCCCATGTTCGATTACTACTTGACGTGTACGTATTTCAGGAGCAGAAAGTGGATATGTATTGGAGGGATGAGTATTAGCCGGTGAATCTGTCATTACACAAACGAATCGGTCGGTCTCTTTATGATCGTCAGTTTTATCATCTTCTTTAGGTTTTTTATTAATGTCAGGATAATTGTTCATTTTTTCCACATTGGCATGTATCATACTAATTTCTGATGAATTGATAACGTCACTCTCGACAACAATACCAGCACTAGCACTTTTAACTGCATCTTCATCGCTAGTACTGGCATGTTTTAAATCAATACTTGATGTGTTTGTATTTCTATTGTCAATATTACCAGCGCTAGCATTTTTATAAGTTGTTACTGACGTATTTGATTTCTTTTCGCTACTTTTTTCAGTAATTTTTGACGTACTCTTTCTAGAATCATCATCAAAACTAATTCTATAGTTCTTCCTAGCTATGCATGTCGTCACGGGACAACAAGGTGGCGGCCGGCGAGCTGGCATATCGTCCGCATTCATATCATCGAGAAGCGAATTTATTGTTTTAATTAGAAGATCTAATTTAATCTCAATATTATCTAAAGAAATTTGTTTTGCTCCACTTTGTGATTTTTGAATTTGTTCTTTTAATCTGGCAACATTATCTGAAACTTTATCATATTTCTCTTTCGTAGTTTCTTCCTTGTCTCTTTTATCATCTCTATTGTCTTTATCTTTTTCTCCTTGCTCATTTTTGTTATCTTTATCTTTTTCTCCTTGGCGATCTTGATCATTCTTATCAATTACTCTTTGGTCATCTTGATTATCTTTATCTTTTTTGCTCTGATTATTTTGATTCGATTTATTTGAGTCTTCCTGTTCATTTTGAGTAGATTTATCTTGGCTATTACTTTTGTCGTCCTGTGTAGCTTCGTCTTTCTGTTTATTTCTATCATCCTGTGTAGCTTTATCTTCTGTTGTTTTGCTTGTTCTTAAATAACTATAATTATCTTCAGTTTTTTTCATGTAGGAATATTGTGTGTCAAATGCTTCATCATCTTCTGCCAATGTATTGGTTTCTTGTTTGGTTTGCATTTTATATTCATCAGATTTCTCGATTTTATTCTCAAGAAATACGGTCATAGAAGTCTGAGCAGAAGCATTACGAAATAAAGTAATATCGCTTTGGTCTCTGTTATCAGTGTTTCCTTGTTCTCTTCTTTTAATATTTCTTGTATGTAATCGATTATTTTCTCCCATTTCTAATTTTACGCCTCTTCTATTAATTTGATCTGTTCTATATTTATTTGTTTCTCTTCTTCTTAGCCTATTTGATGGTTCAGCATAAATTGTGTTACTTCTTGTACCATGATTACACTGATACTCTCCGAATGAGTGTGAATATCTTCTGGGACTCACTACACTTCCTTGAGATGAAATGGGATAACTGCATGTTTCATACGGAATATAGTTAGAGTACCGCGGTCTTGCAGAGCCTCTGGTCGTTGCGCAGTAGTCGCGTCTCGGTTCCCTGGCGCTGTTGGTTACGTGCTGGTCTCGTAACAAAGGTCTGCAACCTGGTTGTTTAACTCCCAACCTCGCAACATAATAGTCAGTTGAGAACTCATTGTTGACACGGTTTGTTATGTATCTATTCGGTGTGTGCTCAATTTCGTAATCGTTTCTATATTTATTTTTCAGCTCGTTTATGTAGTTGTTCCATGTCTCACTTTGTTTCTCCCTCTCCCTGGCTTCGATTATTTTCTTGACTAGACATTGCAGTTTGATGTTTCTTTCAGTCGCTGTGTGCAGAAATTCGCGTGCATTTATGTTCAATAGTGGGCGACATAACGTAGTTTTTTCAGCATATGTTCTACTGTTATCAATAATTGGAGAATTTTCATTATCTAAGGAATGATTTGCTTCAAACGTAGCAGCTCTTTTATATCTATGTTTATTTTTTATAGTAATATTATTGTTCTCCGTAAAAACTGAAAGCTTTTTCGGTTCTCTGAACGAGCGGCATTGTTCACCAGTGTATTCAGGATAGTGAGGTACAAATTCACTTTTGTTAGCTGCTTGATCAGGTCGATCTATTACAGATTTTCCTCTTAATATCTGTCTTATACCAGGTGGATTGTTTAGATAAATGTTGTTACTTGTTTTGTATGAATATTCACTTATATTATCTCCTACGAGTTTTGCTCTATCACTTTTCCCTGGACGATATCTAATGTTGTTTACATTGCCACAGTTGCAGGGCCGACTCTGATTGCAGGTGTTGCACAGCAGCAGAGCCCTGAGGGCCTGCCGATGCGGGCCGCAGGTGTTCACCGACAGGTAGTCGGCACTGTATTCCGTTAGTTGAGACGTGGACGCTTCATCAATTTTGCTGGTTGATTCCAAATCCATAATTTATCACGAGAATTTTTAACTCTAACCAAAATTGTTACATTGTGACAAATAGATGACAGAAACACAGACAGATGTTATATCTCGTAAGATGATCAAACATTTTGGTTTCTTGAACAAAAAGATTTCCATAGTGAGAACGTTCATTTTAATAATGCAATCTCTTTTCATCGCGAAATAAATAACTTGCGCCCTCTGCTATTTTCAGTTTTAATATATAAGAATAAGAATAATGTGACGAAGTGTCCTGAGGAGGTGAGCCTGGCCACCTCACTAACATTAACGGGGTCCCTGGCACTCGGCGTGCGCAGGGTTGTGTACCTGGCTAGCTCTGGGGAGACTACTGAGGATTTTATGGAGTGAAACGCGGATCACAAACTAAGCTGCCATTCGGCTTTTTCGGCTGCCAAGGGGCAGGGGAATTACAACAACATACATAATATAAAACGTAAGGTAGAAAACGTAAGGGAACCTGCATGACTGAGAAAAAAAATCCGAAGGAGAGTGAAATTCACCAATCAGCACTGAGCCCGCTCGATGGATCATGGCACTTTCCTACTATTGAGTAGAAAAGTTTATAGGCCGAAATCGTTTATTTCGATGTTAACTATAACCGGAGTAATTCATGAGTTAATACTGGATCAAAATGAAATAAAACATCAAATATTCATAGACTTTAAATTTCAGCAGGCTTGCAAATGCACACAGTGAGATCTTGAGACAAAACAATGAATTGACATTTAAATATAAAAATGTAATGGTACTCAACATCGACGAGAAGAGTCAAAATGTCAAAATTTTGGTTATCTTCCAAAAGTTACTGGCACTATATCAACATGACGCGGCTCGCCGATTCTTGGTGTTTCCCCCTGACACGCTTGGGGCAAGTCTGCTGGTGGAGCTGGCAGCAGCAGGCCCTGGTGTAGCACTTGTCACAGTACTGGCACATGAAGAGGTCGTTGTGCCCGTGAGAGTCCAGGAGATGGCGACAGATGTGGCAGTCTCTGAAAGGAAAACGAAAGTTTTCAAATGAAAAGCGTACTGGAAATGAGCAAACAAATTAGAAATATTCATTACGCTATAGAGAATTAGGATTTATCAACAATTCAGAGATGAAAAAATAAAATCAAGGCATTTAGTGCTGCATGTGATGCATGTCTGTATAAGTTCTCATAAGTAGTGTTGCCTAGCCTAGACTCAAGTTTAATTCCTGACGGTAAGTGAGCATGAGGCCAAAGATGGAACACACTTGTTTAGTATCGCTATAAACACTTTCTGTAAACACTGCCGAAATACATAGAATATTTGGCGACGGAAGAGTCGAAACAGGAAATTCAAGGAATCTATATTATTCAAGGAGTCTTTATTACTCAAGGAATCTATATTATTCAAGGAATCTATATTTTTCAAGGAATCTATATTATTTAAGGATTTGCTAATGCTATTCATATATTTAGACAGGTTGTATATTACCTTGGACTGCCAGTGTCGTGATGTTCAATGTGGTCACTCAATTCTGTGGCTTTTAAAAATGTAGCGCCACACATACTGCACACAAAATGCTGTCGGTCTTCGCTGACATCGCCGGCGCTGCCTGCACTAGCGCCCGCGCCCGTTGCTGTTCGCGAGAGTATCGACTGGCTTCCGCTCGATAGTAGCCTGCTGATCGTATCCGTAGAGATACTCAACAGGCTCAGCAGACTCAGTGGATCGGTGTTCATCGTGGATATCGTCATCCTTCTTCTTCTCACTGTTCTCAATTCTCCGAATGGTCTCTCATTGGTGCCAACTTTCACTTTAGAAGAGGTTGTCACCTCAGTTGCTATATCTTTAGTAGGAATATCGAAGGTTATTTGAACGCCGCAGGGACGATAAAGTTCTCTTTCGAGTATATCGTTAATATCTCTTCTGGCTCGTTTGCTTTTATCTAGCTCCTCCGTAAGTATCTCGTCAATTTGTGAAACACCACGGTCGACTGCTATGTTCTTTTCTGATGTTGAATGTGGATATATTGTATTTGCAGAATTATCGATCATGAGACAAACTAATTTCTCGTTTTTTTTGTTTTTGTTGTCGATTTTGTTAGTACTTTCGATGTTATCGGTTATTTTATTATTGTTGGTGCTATCTGTTTTATTATTATTAATATTACCTTCATTATTAGTGACGATACTTCTGTTAATATCTTCGTATATTCGTCCTAGACATCGAATAGCACTAGTTGTATAATTATTACCGTCTGATTTAGTGCACAATGTAAGATCACACTTTGATTTAGGAGGAGGGAGCTGTACACCTTCGTTTTGTAGATCTTTTAAAAGTGAGTTCACTGTATTTAATAGGATATTCAATTTGTTGTCAATATTGTCTAATACTTCATATCTCGGATCATCTTCAACGGTCAATATATTTTCTCTTTGTGCATTATCCTCTTTTTGTGTATCTTTAATTGGATTTTTATTAATAATATCTTTCTGTGGTGGTTCTTTTATTATGTGAATATTTCCATTTTTCTCAATATCTGTTTTTTCATCTTGTGTAGCTCTGTCTTTTTGAAAACTTTTTCTATCATCCTGAGTTCCAGCTTCATTTTTTGTAACCATGGTAGGACTATCTTTTTCATTTTCATTACTGCCTAGCGTAAGATCTTTTTTACTATCAATTTTTCGTTTATATCGAATTCTTTGCAATATACTTTCTTTACTCTTGGAACGACTAACTTTTTTAATATCATCTTCTGTTTGAACAGCAGCGTCGATAGTTTGTCTTTTTGTATGTCTCTTTCGTGATTGTTCAATATCAGTTACTATCATAGCAGGGTCGCGACTGAATTCTCTAGTTAACATATATCCTTCTTCCTTGGCCCTTTCCCGTTCTTTTCTCATCATAGCATATCGTCCTTGGGAAGACATCGGATAACTAAATGGAGCGTTTTCATAAACATTCGGTCTTTGTTTGGAATATCGAAGTCTGTTAGCATTATCATATCCATTTTGATTCGACGTAGCAAGATCACTTCTCATTTGCTTAGGGCTGTGACCTCGATAAAAATCATGTAGCAGATGATTTGCTGAATATGTTTCAAAACTAGTGCTCAAATAATTATTTGTGAAGTAAGGATTATAGCGTTGTTCTGTTATATACCTGTATGGTTTATGCACTGTTTCATCAGTGTAATCGTGTTTATTTTTCAGTTCATTTATGTAGTTGTGCCAAGCCTCAGTTTGTTTCTCTTTTTCTCTAGCTTCAACTATTTTCTTGATGAGACCTTTCAACTTATTGTCTCGTTCTGTCGTTTTGCGTAAAAATTCTCGAGTGTTCACGTTCACAATCGGACGGCAATAGGTAGTTTTTTCAGCACATCGTCTGTCGCTATCTCTATCTCTATCAAACGTTGAAACGTTTTTAACATTAGTGGAATTGCATTTATTACGCTCGTAACTTCTTGTACACGTATTCTTATCCTCTATTATAATATTGTTGTTGTTTTCGGTGAACACTGAAACCTTTCTGGGCTCACTCCTGTAGCTGTAGCTTTGCAGTCCGCGGGAGGTGTTCGCTTCATGATGCAGGGATGTATACGAGAATTCGCTTTTGTTGGTCTCTTGGCCCGTTTGTTTCACTAC
Source organism: Hofmannophila pseudospretella (assembly GCA_947369225.1). Taxonomy (NCBI): domain Eukaryota; kingdom Metazoa; phylum Arthropoda; class Insecta; order Lepidoptera; family Oecophoridae; genus Hofmannophila; species Hofmannophila pseudospretella. The sequence goes on along the minus strand of OX376327.1, from coordinate 13,554,928 downwards.
TTTTATGCCGGAGATGTGGTTTAGGTAAATGTTTTCTATATTATTGCGCTGGGATTCTCCTTGCGTGGTGTCTCTGTTAGTACTGTTGTCTGGTGGACTGTACGTGGGCTGATCGTGGTCCCAGCAGGAGCAGGAGTGACTGTTGCAGAGCAGCCAGCTCCGGACGAGGGGTCTGTCCCGGCGCGCCGCGCGGAGTGACAGGTACTCAGAACTGTATTCCGTCCGACGAGACCCGCTGCTGGACTCTTCAGTTCGGGTAAAATTTTTACTATTTGATTCTAAATCCATATTTTTTGTTATATTTTTTTGAAATTTAACCAAAATCGTTTGACATTTTGACAACTTGTCACAAATATATATTTTTTAAAACTGTAATCTCTGATTGAAATGGAAACTTCTTTCAGTGTCACGCCAAGAAAAGTTTTCAAAAATGTTTTCATTTTTATAAAAGAGAACGCACTTTACTATCGTATTTAAAATAGTTTTTAAAACCTGTGAGGGTAAAACTTTTCTAATATTTTTTCAGTACTACGTACAGTTTTAAATACTACAAACACCTAACAACAATAATGAACATACCTCACGTATTATGATCGGCAGGTCAGTCAGACCCGAAGAAAGTGCTTCCAGTGGGCTCCCTACGACATTTAGAAAAACTTTTTCTCGATACCCATTTCATCCAGTGGATTCAACCATCTTCTCAGAAGCAGGCTATTGAAAATTTATAAAGTATGCCAAGCCAAAAATTTAACAGTTAGTATTTTGGCATACTTAAACCGCAGTTCCCCTTCTAGTACAAAAAAATTTGGAGCGAACTCAAAAGTCAGTTACAAATTAAAATAAACTTAACAATCATCGCAACAGACGACAAGTATAAACAGTCGGACACTACAAGTCAAACAGAAAAGCAAAAGCCACAATGTAAGATAAAGTTAAAGGGTAGATTTTGTCCAATGAATATTGTATGCGGCGATTACCATAATCGTACGACAAGCTGCGAACGAGGCCGGGCGTGGCAAGACACTGGAAAAAACTAATAGAAATGCAAAGAAAATTAATAAAAAGACGATAACAAGTGGGTGTTGTGACGATGTATTATCTAAATGAGCTGTATAATGACCGTGTTTTGGGTAATATGAGTTAGTTTATAGTTGGGTCGCATCAGTTGTAGGCCCAAAGTAGACGGGAAGATTGAGAAATCATTGGCTCTTACTGTCCAAAAAATTTAGTTTAAGTAAATTATAGTCAGCTTCAGTTTGCATTATGAGGTTGTTGGATCTTATTTCCTTATCGATTTGAATTAATTATTAATATAATTTGCAATATAATAAATCTAATAAACAACACTAAAATTATTACATGTCGTACGTAAATGAGTCCCACATCACATTTCAATAAAAACATTTATCCAATTTTCAATAGAGGTAATTTTTAACAGGCTTCCCCTCGACGACGCTTTATGTTCAATAGTTATTCAATTATCCCCTTTCAAGGCAAAAAGTCGGGTAAATAACTTGGAATGGAAGAATAAAGAACGCCCTTCAAAGGGTCACCTTAGGAAGAGTAGATGCCCTATTAAGGAACCTTGTGGTACGCCACACTCGTAACCTTCCTACTCTCGTCTTTTGAACTAATGTACTCTATCAGTATGTTCAATGTACATTACTGAATATAATGGAGAAAGCAAATTAAGCCCATGTAGAATAACGCCAATGAAAAGATTAGTTTATGCATGTTCAGTGTTATCAAAGGCCTATGTAAGGAACATTGTCTCTACCTAACCAGACGTAGTGATTACAGGAGGGTGAAGGTCGCAGCCTGCTGGGACGTTGCTATGGAGACCAGAGAGTCTCCCTCGTAGTCTGATTACCAATCATTTGAGTATTGAGGAAAAATGAAACGCAATACTACGAAAATTACTGGTCTTGATTAGACTAATAAAGGTTCCTAGAAGTTTATTACTTTACTATTCACTTATAAAAAAGGTTCAGTAGTCTACTCCAGCGATTCTTAAAGTGGGTTCGCGGAACCCAAGGGCTCCGTGGAAAAGTCACTAGGGTTCCGCGAATCAGTTACAATCTTCATTGAATCGTTGAATTATTTTGGCTGCTAAATAATGATATTGCTAGCTAACCGTCCTGGAATACGAATCACTCATAGTTCTCGGGTGCGGCTCGGCCTCCGGCTTCGGCGAAGTTTGTTGGGGGCGCTCGACTCAGCTTGGAACTGGAGGGGACGCTTCCAGCTTCGCTCTATGCGGAGCTCAGGCTCCGGCCTCGGCGAAGTTCGTTAGCTTTCGTTTAATTTGGGGTTCCATAAAAAGGCTTTGTTAAACGTCCGCAACCTAAATAGTTTACTCTAACACTTATGTCAGAGTAAGGGATTATTTTAATTGCTTGATAGCGTTCATGCGCTTGTCTTGTATCTACGCGTATACCACAAGAAATACAATAAAATAACAGCGTCTTTAACAACGTCATAGAGTAAGGCAATTCGAGTGAATGAAACGAAAAATCGAAAATCAAAACTGTCTTTGAGAAGGTGCGACGGCAGAGAGGGACGACAATAACGCATTGTATTTACATGTCACCATGCGACACGATTGTGCTCGGATCTCACGAAATTATTTTTTCTTATTCAATTTGATCTTATTATTCATAGGTAAGCATTATTGTACCGCAACCAGTTCTCGGGTACCGTGTGTTCCACCGTCGGTCCTCAGAAACCCCTCCCTAAAGGTTTTCTGTTGATCATTCTCGGTAAATGAACGAACGAACTTCGCGCGTAATGAACTTGTAATGATGAGAACACTTGCCGGTAAGATGAAAGTTAATCGTCAGTTGCTTAGGAATAATCCATCGGTGTCGTGTTAACTTAAAAATAACTTACACATCGTTAAAGAATTATTTAGAAACATATTAGCGATTTCATTACGTGATTGATTAGATTACTATAAATAATTATATTGGATAGGGTTTAATTTTTAAACCGTTTTTGTAGACCCTTATAGATACTTGTACGTAATCGGAATAAATATTTCTTTTTTTATTTTTATTTTTATATATATAAATTAGCTACGACAAACAGGCAGACGGGACACCTGATGGTAAGTAGTCACCGTCGCCTAGAGACACATGCAACACCAGGGGTATTGTACGTGTGTTGCCGGCCGTGGAGGGAGAGGACTTTTTAACGTTCTTTTTGAAGCATCCCATGTCGTAGCGCTGCGGGAAAACGTCGGGTGGAAGAGAGTTCCACATTTTACAGGTGCGTGGCAGAAACGTTCGTGTAAAACGGGTCGTGTAACCCAAGGCTTTAGAAAGTGCGGGTGAAAATTGAGCCGCCGACAAGTGGTGCGATTCAAGAAAGTAGACGACGGCACCAAGTCAAATAGTTCTGAAGAGCACTCCCCATTATAATATACGCGATAGAAGACGCAGAGAGAACCGATGTCTCTTCTTAAACTGAGAAGCTCTAAATCGCTCGTGAGCACGGAATCGTCGACAATTCGAGTAGTGCGCCTTTGCACGCTTTCAAGTGGATGAAGCTGGTATTCGACCGGCCCAGCTATGGGAGCAGTACTCCATGTGCGGCTCCATACTCTTATAAAAGGTTTTAAGATTTGGACAAATATGCAGTGCAGTTATGCAGGTAACCTATACGTAGGTACTGTACAGTGGACTGCGTTATTATAATTAGATAATTTCAGTTTTCGAATGGACATTCGTTTGAAATATTTTAGAAAATAAACATCATCACATTGCCGGTAACCTATTAATCATTCTTCCATCACCTAGGTTGCCTGGAAGATATCGCTCTGAGCGATAAGGCCGCCTTTGAACACTTATTCTATATTTCCTCTCCTATGTAAATTTCTTGTGTGCAATAAGGTAATTAATCTATCTATCTATTTCCTAAATTTCCTACACAATTCCTAACACTTCCTATTCCTACACAATTCCTATATTTACTACACAATGTAAATTGTTTTTGGAATATACGAATATTAATATCAATCCTGCATTTTTCATTAGCAAAAATTTATTTTATGTCCTTCTCTGAAAATCATCTTTATCTACGGAACACATCGCTACGGAGTCCGTTTCACTCTTATAATTTTTTTCGTTACCTTTAGGTTTATGTGAGGAATGCGAAGTTGAGGAGATTACCGGCTCGGCGGCTCCACAAAGTGGTGAACACCACCGTTGCCATGGTTACCATTGTACCCACCGTCAATGGAGCCTTTCATACCACGTTCTGTGAAGTGAATTGTTAAATACCTTGTAAATATTTTGGAACTTTTTTATTGATTGCTTATTTTGTTCATTCAAAATGGTTCGTAACCATTTTATTATAAGATTTATGTTTAACTCAAAATAAAAAAAATAACCTCGATGACTCTGCGCTTTTGTGTTCCTAACAGACGCACAAGACACACATCATTATTCTATGTGCCCTTATCGCGAACTAACTATGCACAAAATTCTATTATCCGTCGCATACACAGGTCATATAATAAAGAATTTTCATCGTTGGACTTGTTCAATGGCGGTGCCGCTGCCATCAGGAGAGACATTGTAACAATAACCAATAATACTTAGATGGTACTAGTACAGTAGCGTTGTAGCTGGATACATGTAGTGAAGACTCGAACAAACACATACAAATGTACACACCCCTTTCACTCTCTTCTACACAAACACGCTCACACACATTTCCAATAAACACATCCACATACATACACACCAAAACTTATTTCTCCCTATAAGAATTATTTAAAAATAGGAAATCTTTAATTGGCAGTATGTTTTTTTTAATGGACTTTTTTGTTTTTAATATTAAGTGCTGTAGATTTTGTAATAAATAAGAGACCCCCGACGTACGATTGTGGAGATCCCCTTACTTTTTCCTTGTCATCGTCAGGTCCTCAAAGTTCCAGATGTGGAAGGTCACCATGGTCATAAACATTTGAGCTCGAACTCGAACAACCTAACTGTTACCGTCCCCGAGATCTCAAGATCTTAAAACCACTGATCAATTTTTCACATGACTAAGAACATTCAGCAGGTTAGACCTGCGGCGCCTGAAGGCGGACGCAGGGAGGACGCGGACGCTCCGGGATTCGCCCTACGCGGATCTCGGCCTTTGGACTCGCCATGGCTATCTTAAAATTCCTAGATCCATGTCATTTTCATTTATTTTTTAGCTCCCATTAGTTTTTGTCTCAGGATTCTCTACAACTTTAGTTCGAGAAGACCCCATCTAACTATTATAGTTTAGGCGGGCTGATAATCTTACAATTCTTCCTGTTTCATATTGTGAAATTGAAGTTCACTAACTTTTTCCTGGTCATCATCAGATTCTCCAGGTTTCAGATGTCGGAAATCACAATGAACCTGAACATTTGAGCTCAAATTCGAACCATCTAGCTATTTCCGTTCCAGAGGTCCCAACTTACATCAAAGATACTCCAAGATCTTGGAAACCACTGGTACAATTTTTATCAGACCTAGCTAAGAACACTCTCGACAATAATCTCTGTTAAATAAAAAAAACCGGATCCGAATCGGATCATCCGTTGTCAAGTTATGATGCCACAGACAAACAGACAAACGTGTCAAACTTATACGCCTCTCAATCGGTTGGGGGTTAAAAACAGATTAGTTGATACATTGGAATTAACCGATTCGTGTAGCATAGCATAACTGTCACGTCCATAATCCCTGAGGGGGTAGGCAGAGGAACCACCACTATATAGGATTCTCGATAGTGTTGTTAATCTTGAGGACTTTACTTTACTTGATGGAGCGCCTCATGTACCGGTAATTACGCTGACTCTCTTACCCTTCAAACCAAAATACAGCCATGCAAGTATTGCTGCTATGCGGCATACCACAATCGTACTTACATGTTGAAGTATATATTCTATGATATCATGGGGTGTGTGTGTGTCATCAAATAGAACAAAGGTTAGGCTATGAGTTAGTTTCCAAACGGACTTATCTATCGATAAGACTCTAACGGCCCCTTTACTTATATTCCCACGGTGTATGACGGCATTTGTTAAAACTAACTTACTAATAAGGTAAACTTACGTATTGTTCAGCGATTAGACTAACTTACTCATTTTCAATGACGATCTGTTCTAACATGACTTCATGACACAGTCGAAAATCATAGGCCTTTTGAATAAGAGGTATGGGGTATGAGTATGAGGTATGGTTCCTAGGAAAGCGAATGAGCAGACAGCTGATAAATGGTTTACTCACTTTAATGTTACTAGAGATTTTCAATGCACTACTTACCTGAAGACTTAGGCCCGGACTACACGACGACGGTTCCAGAGACGGTTCGGTTCAGGTACCGCTACCGTCTGTGTAGTCGACTGTTCAGGAACCGCGCAGGCCGGTTCCAAGTGGAACCGTTGTACCTACGTGTAGTCAACAGCGCATTTTTGTTTGAGTTTATATGAAGCACCGGTTCCATGGAACCGCCCCATACTTAAACTGGCCTAGGAACCGTCGTCGTGTAGTCTGGGCCTTAGGTAAAGTGTATCATGTGCCGGTAATTACGCTGGCTTACTTACCCTTCAAACATAAACAAACATTTGCGGCAAAATAGGTAAAAAGATATTATCTACTCAGACTACCTGGAGTTATACCACCAATAAAAATTGTGTTCATGCTACAGACACTTCTCCAAATCTGAATATTATTTTATATTTATCTTAGTTCAGGTTTTAGGCCATTCGGTGTTTCCTTTTTTAAACTCCTTGATTGGACTCCTGGAATTCCTCGCATACCTCACCGAAATAAATCGGGGTTCAAATAAATCGGGTTCCAACACAGTCTGGATGTCGGAATTTGAATATTCTTAATGGCTTTTGTGTACCGCCACGCCTCCCGGGGAATGAGTGCCAAAAGCTGTGGCTAGCCAGACGAGGGAATGCTGGCTTTATAATCATCATTCTGGTTCACTGCTGGATGTCAGCCTCAAGTTCATGATTGAGCAAGGTCACGTTTGAATTGGTTTGACGTAACGTCATTGGTTCCGGGACCACATCTTTAGGGTGGGAAACGACGCTTTATGAATCACACATGGATTTTAAAAACTACGACTAGTGCTCAATAAAGAACTCGCTAAAATTATCCTAAAGTCCTGAAAAATAGGATTGAGGACTCGATTTTTTTTCTCAATGCTGATTCTAGAGACAGTTTCCAAACACTTGCTCTGGAAAGAATCAGTCCCGGTCTAATCTAACCATAAGCCAAGGGTGCTTAACTATTGAGTTATGTTATAGGTAGAGCCTTATTACATTATGGCGGTGGGACTGATTACGAAACTAGGGGGGATTTATTATATATATTACTTTTTTTTTTCTTTTCTAAGAATTACAACGATTTGCCAATGTTTTAATTATACAAATACACTTACTGATAAATGTGACATGGTAACACTCCCTTTCTTGGAAGTTTAAAAATATTATCTCCCACAGATAAGGGAATAAAATCAACACCAAACCAATCAATTAGTCCGCGCCGTAAAAGGCAATTCGATTAGAAAAAAAAAAGTTGACAGAAACCGATGGAGCCTCCACTTTTAATTATCGTTTACCGACGCATTGTTTGAGTGTAGAAAAAAACAGGGATAAAAAAAAAATTAAGGCCGCATATAAAGTTGTCCGTGGACGCCAGGATAGATATCCATTCGGAGATGTAGAGTGTAACTCAACCAACATACTTACATTTGTGATGCCTTTAAAATTTGTTGGACACATACCGACATCGAAAACTTGCCAAGATAATTGAAGGTATGACTCTGTGCAGAATCAGCCTGGGGGTAGGGGTGGTACCACCCTACATAATTATTTATGTTTATCAAAAAATTTTAGTAAAATACAACTAATTATATTACTAAATTTACTGTGTATTATATAATAGTAACCTTTATCATATCTTCATATTAATGTCCAATAAACTTCAGAGGTTGCCTGGAAGAGATCGCTTTAAACGATAAGACCGCCTTTGTACATATCGTGCTACTATTCCTGTGGTTTTTATTTTTCCTGTATTTGTGTACAATTACGTGTTTCTATCACCCTTTTATCTAATTCTGCCGGTAAGCAACAACGTTTGCATTACTGTGTTTCGTTTTGAAGGGTGGCTCTCTTAGCCAGCGTAATTAAGTAGGTACCGGCAAGTGACGCACTCCGTCTTTCCCAATGTTACACAAAACCCTCTAATAATATTGATTGAGGCGAGATGTCGATGGGAGACGGTGACCTGGGGTCTGATCCAGAGCCAGTAGCGACTACCGGTTATTTTCATCCTACGACTGTTAACCACTTACCACTTACCATCAGGCGGCCCGTTCTGAGCGAATTATTTATTCTCCTTGTGCAACACCAGAAACGTCTACTCATTAGGGTAAAATGCAGAAAAAAATTACCATAACGAAACTGAGAAATAACTAAGCTGAAACAGACGTCTGTAACAAAAGTGGAAAGGCTAGATTACAAGCATGAATTTCGTACATTTTGTCTGCATTTTACCCATTAGTGTTAAAACTAAGAAATCTACCTAGCTGGACTGTATTTGTGTGTTTACGTTCTACGTCTGTCCGTCCGTAATGTCCAGCTAGCCGATTCGAATAGCATTTGCTATCGACGACGTTTAGACCCTACGATCTCATGTCGACCTCATCATCTCTCAACCGGTGAAATTGTGCGGAAACCTGCACGTCTGAGAGAAGAGTTCCTATTTCACTCATTTCTCTCGGGCTCCAGGACCCACGAAAGTCAGCCTCCTCATGGTAACAAGAATTCAGTTAGGTTCTACTGTGGAAGGTACATCTTAACTCCTGACCAAAAGGTGTCATAAGTTTGACGGGTATTTCTAATTTTGTCTGTTGCATAACTCAACAACCGATGATCCGATTTGGCCGCGGTTTTTTTTATATAACAGATAATTATGTCGACAGTGTTGTCTGATAAACATTTGAGCAGTGGTTTCCATGATCTTGGAGTATCTTTGATGTCAGATAGGATCTCTTAAACGTTGTTTGAATTTCGTTCCACGAGGATATATCCTCCCTTCCGATTTTTTTACCCAGTTTGTCGACATCGTCTATCGTTCCCGTGTCGTCGACGTATCGCGCCGCACGCACTAACGCCGTCATCTCGGACACAGTTTTTTGGGACCGGCCCGGCGCGGGCGCAGAGCGGCGATTTCACGGCGGGCCGTTCCCACACGCGCGGCCCCCCGGGTTCGATTCCCGGCACTTTTTTATCACACGTCACTGACGTCTGTTTTAGTACCTGTCTTATTGGGGTAAATAGAGAGGTTCAGTTCACCGTACGAAAGACATAATACAAGTTTATTGAAGGCTATTTAGATGTGGTCTTTGTCAGTGATGTCCAGATCGACTTTATCGAGGAAGAGGGAAAAATATTGAATAGAAAGAAAAAAAAAAAAAATTATTTCCGATACACACTTAACACACACACACCGATACACCTAGGTACAGAAGACAAAAATAATACTAAACAAATATATTATAAAAATAAATAAGCAAAAGTAATGAAGTTTGATGAAGGTGGTGTGCAGCACCGGACACAGGGGACTGCCTCAGCCTGTTGCCGCAGCGGAGTTAGCACTGCGGCGCTGATTTTCAGACATCACCTGTGTGCCAAAGATCACTCCCTGATGATACACTACCGGAACATATAAATAATTAACGAAAATATTAATAAACAGAAGTAAAATATTAGGAAACGAAGCAAGGTACTTAATTTTTAAATACGAAGCAACAAGGTAACAATATTATTAATCTAGAAGACACCTTCCAATATTGTATGGTCACTAATCATGCGATAAACAAGAAAACAGCAACAAACAATCCAATATTATAAGTCCCATCCAAACATACTTACTCATACTATTGAACTCGAACCTGGCGTGTCTCAAAAAATTGAGCTCGTTTGTTGTCCGTGATCCAAGAGCTTGGTTGCACCTGGTAGGACTACTATTGGTAGAATAGGAGCACGGGCAAGACGAAGTCTTAATAGTAGGGCCACAGTTATTTCCGCAGACATTACTCATTTCAAAGACAAGTGTGATCCTCCAATCTGCACTGGACCACTTCTCATTACCGTCCCAAAACATAGAAGAGATATCTCAAGAATAAAAAGATGATGACATCTTAATACAAATAAACACCAGAGGTGTAATAAAGAAACCTGATCACGAACGACTGATAGTGTCTGCAGATAGAGTGGACAGACGTACAAACAAACAAAGAAAGCGTGAAAGCAAACCTCTCGAATACGAGACGTCTCCCACACTAGTCTGGAGCCAGCAGACAAACAAACACACGTGTTAGTGTCAACACTAATAAAATCTCTTAGGGTAAACATATTGATGTCTAGATACCATGATCACAGTCATGATTGACTGTCTGAGGATCCTACTACCTAAGTACAGCTCTGATTGCACTTTATACCTAAGAGTCCATTTGCAAAACTACTAGATAACATTGCGTTATAAAAACGCAATAAAATCTTACCAATTGTGATGGCGTATTTTCAAAAAGTCCTTATTCAATCTATAAAACGCAATCCGCCATGACGTTGTCAAATGTGACGTCACTATCGAGTAAACAACACAACGAATGTAGGGCGATCAGTTCTGTTTTGTTTGTTTATTTAATCAATAATAACTAAAATTTAAACGCTGTTTAAGACTATTTAGCGACTTTATTTTGAGTAAAAAAAACAAGTAAAGAATGGCTAATAGTTTTCAATAAAGAGTCAAATACCCTATTCTACGGCATCTGAGGTATTCCCACCAACTCGAACCGAACCTCACGCGCGGCACTTGCTTGCTTCCACTTGTCTTATTTTTTAATTTTCCTTTTTTCCGCCGGCGATACCTGCCGCGAACCCCCCGGACCGACTCTTAATAAAAAAACCTCTAGATCACACTAACCATTCGATTTAAACAACTTCCATTGCCGGTCAAAGCCTCGTCTATAAAACCGAAGATAGTGATAAAGAAGCGACGGATGAGGTAGAAAGAGGTGTTTTAGAGGAATTTGTCGAAGAAATGTGTGTAATATCGGGCGAATCGAACGGCGGTCACGTATTGCTGTTGTTCCGGGAAAGTGTTAGCGAAACCATGTCGACTGTCGGTGATGTTTGTGGAACAATTGATAAAGCTGAAGATGAATAAGATGATGGCAGTAAAAAAAATATCTTCATGATAAATAGATTAAAACAAAATCTCAAAATATTTTGGTATAAGCCAATTAAACTGAACTCGAAAACTACTGGGTAACATTTTTAACTTATTCTGTCTAACCTGCCCAATGACAAAGATCCGCTTTCTGGTTAACTTTCCTCAACTCAGCCAAACTTTGCTAGTTTTTTATTTGGTCAGAAATTTAAAATTAATTATTAGCACGACCAGAAAAGGCTAAGTTGAAATAATAAAACCATAACTTTTATGTACGATCCGTCTAAATTCATTTCCTTTATCTTTCTCAAACACCGACTTCCAATCATCCAAACGAACCACGCCTATCAAACCTAATCTTTGAAGAAGTTATAGATCATCACATTTTCCACCAGCTCCTCACTACGCAGGTGGTCCTAACACCAATATTTGTGCAATAATTCTTTACGTATCATCAACAGTTTGCACCTTATAATTTTGTTTGCCGAAATATTTGTCCATAACCTAATCACTGTTCGTTTCTGCTGTACGAATATTTTTACCAATTGTGTCCTACTGTTCTAAAATTGTCTCATCTGCTTTGTTGCCTAAAGCTTTAGCATCAATTTTGAATGAAACATCGCTGGTTATCAGCAAAAAGCTGGTGGATAATTAGACATGATCCGAGGCGGTGTCTTTTAATGTTTTTGGAATCGTCAAAGGGCGGGGCAACGGTGATCTCTGTTTGATTTGAAGGGGCCGATGGTGTTTTTTAACAAATTAGCGCCGATTTGTTGACGGCGATGCCCCATTATGCTGCGATGAGGTTCTGTGATTGAGTCCTTAATTCGGTCGTTTTTCACATCGGCCAGCTGTGTGGTCCGTCGTAATTTTAGTCGGGAATTCCGATGATCCATCATCATTGTGTCGTGCTGGGTTCTGACCCTCGCCCTTATATTATAAACTAGCCGACGAGGTATCGTTTATTTGTTGTTCATGATTCCCAGTCTTATCCACCAATTACAATAGCGTGTTAAAGGTGTTACACCTTTAGCACACCGCAGCTATTTTGAAACGCAATCGGATCGGACGCATAGAAGTGTAGAAAACCAAAATATAGATTTATAGAACTTCAGTCCACTTCCATTTCAAAGTAGTATCTAGTCTAGTATGCCAGAGGCCTTATGTACACACATAACTTGCGGGCTATGTTCCTTGCAGGCCATGCAGAGAAAATGGAGCGCCTTGAATCTCTATCTTAGCAAGCTTCTTTTGCTTCCACGCATGCTCGCTGTTGGATCTGTATATTAAAATCTATGAGCACTTAGCCACTTATGTACCGCAGATGCTCATTAACAATTTCAGTCGCCTCCCAACATAGTAGTACAATGAGCAATACTTTCGCCGTCGCACGTGACGGTCGGACGGACGGTCAGCTGGCGGAAACGGCGTCGGATGTGACGTCACGGGATGTTGGCCTAGGTTGGTGGCTCACCTGATTGGTGGTCGCTGGCAACGTTACGATGACACGGGAACTAAATACTTTACATACTGTTCGACTGTTTGTCGAGGGACTACAGAATGTATCTCAACCTAGGGTCCTCGACCATATCCAAGGGCCTGAAGCCTAGCCTAGCCTAGCTTAGTCTAGACACGGCGTGTGCCAGGCCATCTTGGAGAAACAGACAGGCACTATATGTACATTTACACGAACCCTTTCAAGCATGTTTATCCTCCCCAATTCATTTTTCCATTCAAGGGGCAACTTGACTCGTCGTTGATCTGACCTACATAACGATAATGACTTCCTGCTATCCCACATCAGGAACCTACATGACGATATCCCACATTTGGCTCGCAGTAGTCTTCCACCAGGCTCTGTCCTGCGCAATGATCTCTATAACTTGCTACTCCATTGTTATGAGCTTCATCTCCCGTTGTACGGAGCATTGCCACGTCGTATTCCCCTACATACGTAGCTTCAGTCCTAGATGCGCCTGATTTCTTATTTGTTCTATCCTCGCCCACCCACTGCATCGCATACCAGCTATTATAAGTTAGTGCTCTCGGCAAAGAGAGTAGGAAGCGCATCCATGCACCAATGCACGCAAATTCAGCTCTCCGGCGACGATGGCGCACTTAATGGCCTCTGATGATGCAATTACATAAGCCAATAGCCTCATTTTCGCTGCCATCGTAATTATATGAAGATGGCAGATGGTAAATGAAGGGTTGACTGGAGTCGGAAGTAGATCAGAGCGCCTATCATAATACTACTTACATCAATCTTTTTTTTTCAATTTCAATTTATTTTATTTACACATACACAAGTAGGTACAGGTAAGATATAGGTATATGAAGATGTAACCTGACTCAGGGCTCAAAAGATGCACTCACTCACCCTTATTTACTGTCTCCCTATCTGACTCCCTAGGTTTCCCTGTATGTGGGATATGAGGATCCATCCATAGAGGAACGTGCCTCGCTCGGTTACATCATTGTTCGGGAGAGTTTCAAGATTTGCAATAACCCTCGACTTAAGATTATAGAGATGCACCCTACGACTATGATGCATCTATATTGCACTTACTTCTTCCCAGTAATCATCAGATCCTTAATCTTCGAATGTTAGATGAGACAGTGGTCATAAACATTTGACCTCAAACCTAACCACGCCTATTACCATTTTGAGCTTCAATTTAATAGTAAGTAAGTAAGTAATACGTTTATTTCACACACAACAATAACCATTAATATCAAAAATATCTATTCAAATTCTTGGAAGCTTAACCAATTTTAATCAGACGAGTTTAAGAACCTTCTCCACAAATTACTCTTTCAAATACCATATCAAAATCGAATCGGATTATTGAAGCCACAGAAAGAAAGGTATACGCGTCTATATTATTGCTTGGCTTTTATCTGGTTAAGCTATTGTAGATACAGAATGTCTGTGGCATTGTAGTACTGCAATACTTAATGCAGACAGGGCGGAAGAGTGAGTCACTCACGAGTCAGGGGATCGTGTCTGCGCGCGCAGACTGCCGACGCCGAGCTATGCGCGTACGCCGATTGTGCTGCAACGCGAATAAATCCCACCACGAGTGGGGGTGGTATGTGGAGGCATGCAGAAACAAATGAATTACGATGTTACAATACAAAGTGTCTAGAGCTAAAGTGTCTATTTACTGACTGCTCTAACAGTGAAAGAAAACATTGAAGAGGAAAAAATGTAATTTTCTGAAGACATGTGAAATCCACCGTATAGCACCGGGCCCGTATTTAAGGGATGATCTGCTGTGCCCCAACAGTTTGGACTTTTTGCATCAATAGTCTCCCTCGGGCGTTCGTTCCTTCATGGAATTGAAGATACAATTATCTGGGGTCAGTGTAGTAACTTATAAGATACTCCAGCTCAGTACAGTCTAGGCTCATTCCCAAATAAGGTACCTGCGTATAATAAACCTTGCAACATTCGTAAAGATTGCTCTCAAACGCTGGCCGAAAAAATGTAGGAACCTACCTCGAGAACAGCAATACAAAGGTAACTAACAATCAACTAAATAGCCAATCTAGACTACCAAATTGGCTACCTTGTTTATCAAACAGATATATCGCCAGCAAGAAGGATCCTAAATGTATTCCATAAAGATACGGCATACATAACTGTTACCGTCGTTGGATCCGTTCCAGCTGGAATCAATTTATCCTCTTCTTTCCGACTCTTGGCTAGTAGTACTTATACTTAATTATGTATGTGAGCGATTTCTATATTCATTTTTTTTTGGGTTTGCTGGTATACATACATTTATAATGGTTCCTCCACTCCACTCTATTAGTAAAAGGAACTGCTTAACCACAGTTTAAATTATGGTTATGGATAGTAACTTTAGAAAATATATATAACAAGCTTCCGGAAGAATTTAAAACAATGAAACTTAATCAACTTAAATTAACTCTGAAAACATGGCTTGTGGAAAGATGTTTTTATAGCGTCAAGGAATTATTGGACGATACACGATAATTATGTGTTTGCTGATTGTATGTTTATATTTTAATTGGATTATAAATTTTAATGACAATCTATTTTTCTTTTTTGTTTCTTTTCAAAATCTGTATAAATTTATGTTTTTATTAACTTGTGAATTCGGTGTATATGCCTGTAAAGGTGGAGTTTAGTGTGACATGTTTATGCAACTATATCTGCAATATTTGTAATTCTTACATAAACTTTTACACAATAAATCTTATCTTATCTTAAATTAAAGATATACTGTAATTTTCCAGACAAAATAATTTCCAAAATATTACTCTCCTATAAACCCTTGCCTTTCCTCTCATACAGTAGATAGCCTACTATTTGAATGACATGGTGAAAAAAAAACGATTTATTTAGTACGCCTTTCTAATTTGGTTAAAAATACGAAGCGTATTTTAAAAAGACATGACTTCTAACCGAAATGTTAGTTTAGTTGGGTAGTCTTTACCGTTCATCGCTTGTACAGACGATATTCAAAAGGGTTGAATTTGACGCCGGCAGGATGAGATGCGATAGCTCAGCAGATCGATTCCACTAAATACAACGTAACTAAATAGAATCCAAACTGCATCGTTATGACGTGTTTCGTATGCTACTGTCCACTAACCATCCAATTTCAGTTATGTTCCGACCGAGTCAACGATCAATCGAACAGTAACGTATTTGTGCATTTTACTAAAACGCTTTATACTGAATCGTAGTTGAACGGTAACAAAACGCTTCAACTGTCAAATATAACGATCGAACATAAGTTCCTCCCGAGGTACTTTTGCCCGATCGATAGTAAATCCAAAGGTGGCAGTGGTAGAGTTATGCGTCGGCAGAATGCGATTTGGTGTCCAAATAGAATTGCAACGATAACTAAATTGAATTTGGATAGAAATAGAACTACAAACGTTGTAATTTTGGCGAATTGGGCCCCAGTTGGTTAGAGTACGCCACGGGACGGCAAGGTCGCAGGTGCAAATCCTGCTCCTGGAAAAAATGTCAACCACATTTTATAAATAAATGACTGATGATGTACTGTACCTACGAGAAGAGTATCGCTGTTAAAAATTCTTCACACAGATGCCAAAACTGTTAACAATATCAAAATAAACCCTCGCTCACATCACTCGCGCCGACGACCACCAACCCTCTGAACAATACAACCTTCCCAGAAGGTTGGTAGTGGTGCGCACCACTCGTACGTGCCTCCACCCCAGTTATCACTTACCTACAGTTACCTTCATTTACGCGAATTCGTGTCTTTTAGCGAACAATAACGTACCTATTTTTTTGAATTTTGATGCTGATTCTAAGAGCAGGGTTCCATAATGAAAAACTACGGGAAGAGTGTGTATGAAATATGGTTAAAGTTACGGAAATTAGTAGAGCTTTTAATATACACTTATTGGCATAGGTACAGTGGCCAAAACATCAGTCTTTGGTACTTTATCGAAATCATAACAAAAACCATGAAGGAACGAGTGTCCGCTTCTAGACTAATCTTAATCCATGACAAAAACTTATTGCACCAGGGGTCCACAAAAGCACAAACTCTAAAAACGTATAGCTTGAAGTGTCTTCCACTATACATAATTATACTTCATTCCACACATTTTCACATGGAACAATATTGCTGTAGCTGAGTCAGCTCCTAGCATCATTAACGTGGCGTGATTCCATCACATCCAACTTCTATTTCTCCTACAAACGATGAGAATTCATGAAATATCATCCTTTTAATGTCCCCACTGTTGAGGCACAGGCAAGAAGTACAAGAAGTCCCCTTGTATACCCAGACTATACCCTTTAATACTTTGTCACATTAACATTCATACGAATGTATTGCGACAGGATTCCACAGAGTATAGTCTTCCACTGTACACCTAAGTTTCTTACAATGCATTTCACTCGTTATTGACAATCGATCGCTGTTACCAGCACGGTACCCCACCGGCAGCACAATGCGCGGCGCGGGCGCAGCAGGAATGCGTGAATCAGTGCGCGCGAGTCGCACGCGAGCCAGGATCTAAAATAAACAGATCAATGATGGAAGGGATTCCTCGCACATGACGTATTGCATCTATTCTGTTACTATTCTCATTCTTGCCAAATGTGGGATAACATTACCAGAACTAGATAGTTAATAACCTAACTCTACATTGTTATAGTTTTTTCTATATATTGATAGAGTCCTAAAACCCAGCTATATGCTAGCTGCTCGAAAGCTAGATAGAACAGCTACAAAGAAAGCACCCGAGGAATCCCAATGGGTAGTAAGGATCTTCTATCAATATGAAAGGAACTAACGATGTAGAGTTAGCTTATTTATGAAATTTAAGACAATCATTTAAGTGTGAGATAATATTATTATTAGGTAAACATGGATTGGTTGATGGAGCTGGGATCTGCAAAAGATGACAAGGTGGCTGATAACGTGTTAGCGACGAATACCATGACGTGAAAACTGGGATCAGTGATCAGTGCCGCGCCCTGGGAGAGGCCTAGGTTCAGCAGTGGAGTAACTAATACACGCTGATGATGATTACGGATGTATTAAGATTGTACTGGTCAAGGTGTTGTAAAACACTTGACACTTGATTACTTCGATACTGAAAAAATATTGTTACTAATTAGTTGAGTCTTATGGACGCACACTGACCCTTACACCTACTAACATACACCCCCTCACACACACACACACCACATACTCACACCACACATCACACCGTCTCACGCTCACGCCCCTCACACACACCTTCTCACGCACACACCCCTCATACACACCCTCTCACCTACACGCATACTTAATTATTTAATTAATGCATAATCTTATTCTAAACTCATTTAAGTTATAAAATAAAATTAAAATAAAATATTTATTGATGCAGATAGTATCTTTTACATTTTCTCAGATTTCCCTGGCTCCCACACTAGGATACCCTGTGTTGAGGGGGCCAGTCTCATCCGATAAATATAATATCCTAGTGTGGGAGCCAGGGAAATCTGAGAAAACGTAAAGAATACTGTCTGCATGAATACATTTTTATTTTATTTTATAACTTAAATGGGTTTAGAATGTCACTTTACCCCTTAAACTAAATTAAAAACCAAACCAAATAATTTCAAAATCGCCAACGCATTTTTTGTAGACTACTCGTAATTAACTTTTGTCAAATGAATCCATTCGTCCACTCAGTCGAATGGGCCTGTCATTAAATTCATTAATAGGTGTAAAAGGCTACTGTAAAAGGCGCGTGGCTCTCAGAGCCTTTCCGGGAACAATTGTCGACCTTCTGGGTTGTCGGCCTGACGACCGCAAGGTTGGCCCTGACTTGCCTCCACGATCTCGCTGCAGAATACATTACTTACAAATACAATACTTACTTCATTCACTACGGTTACTAAGTACGTGCGTGAGTTTTTAGTTTAGATAGTGTTTAGGTCTTGAGACTTCTGTTATTGATAGCGATACGCGAATGTACTAAGACAGTAAGATAGATATCTTCTTCTTAGGCTCAATTTACATTGCCGCGGAATGGAATGGAAGCGAATTTTCGCAACGTAATTGTACATAGCATAATGAACTTTAATGTCAATTGTGTTACATACAAACTAAATACGCTTTACCGCTAGGGGAATTCTCGAGAATGCGCGAGGATTCCCCGGATGACGCGCGACCTCTTTTTTGGCTCGTATTCAGTTTGTATGTTACACAATTGACATAAAGTTCATTATGCTATGTACAATTACGTTGCGAAAATTCACTTCCATTCCATTCCGCGGCAATGTAAATTGAGCCTTAATCGTACTCCGTATTGCTGAGGGTCGTGATCATTCTAAGAAATTAATCACATAGAACGACCCTCTTGGCAGAATTAATGGGGTGGTTTGCCATTGCCTTCCCCATTTCACACACTGGTTATCTCAGTGTGCAAGTTTCCTCACGATGTTTTCCTTCACCGTCAGAGCAGTCGGTGAACGTACGTAAGTCTTTCGAAAAACCGAAAACTCATTGGTACATGACATTGCATGGTTCGAACCCGGACCGGACGGGAGTCCGACGTTCTAGCCACGACGCCACCGCTCTCGGACGAATGGACAGACAGCAGATATAGAGACCGATTTTACCTGATTTCTTTCTTTATTCTTTCTTTCTTCTAAAAGGTTACTGACTTGATTACCTTTGGACTGGATTGTGTCATGTATGAGTACAATTTTAATAAGCTCATTGATTTTAGTATATTTTGCCCATTTATTAATATCTCCGACTTAGTTAAGAATTTGTACGCTGAGAGACGTATTCCACCACCTAACATCTCCCGAATATTCTTCCACACCCATTGCAACCCCAAACTAAACTCCATCTTCCTCCCACAGTGCGAGGAGACCATGTCAGCGGGAGACATGTGCGTGTCAGCCGCAAGGGCCGGACCCTCGGCGCGCTGGCACCCCGCCTGCTTCGTGTGCAGCGGCTGCCAGGAGTTGCTGGTGGACCTGGTGTACTTCTGGAAGGACGGCCGGCTTTACTGCGGGCGGCACCACGCAGAGGCGCTGAAGCCGAGATGTTCCGCTTGCGATGAGGTGAGGGTTTCTTCGTACGTGATGGAAAATAGTCACCGTCAAAGCTTCAGGTGCTGCTGGGGGACCTGGTGTACTTCTGGAAGGATGGCCGGCTCTACTGCTGCACTATGCCGAGACACTGACGCCGAGGTGCTCCGCCTGTGATGAGATAAACTTGTCTATTTGTCAGCTCTAAATCATGTTCCCGTCAATACACATTTCAGACCAATTAACACCGCGCCAGCCGGTTAGGTAGGTTATTACAGTTCCAGCCTTTTGTCGTTAGTCTACAAGGAATGGATTTGTATAATGGGGTGCGCATAGACCAAGTGAATTATCAGTTAGCCACATGTCAACGACTAAACTTTTGAGTTAGATAACAATTTGACTTGTGTTTAGCTCTTCTTAGTCGTAGTCAGAGACATAACCCATTTTTTTAAAAGCTAGTTTAGCCCTTAGGTAGTACTTCATACAGAAAAAGTAGTTGTACTCTATACTTTATGAAAATTACTACTCGTGCGTTATCAAGAAATCAAAATCATCGATCGAGTGAAACATAAAATAAAGGCATGATTTATGTTTTTTGCGGCACTTGTTATATAAATTGAAACAGTTCACAAACGCGGTTAATGTGCTGTTTTGTGAAGGAAACCGCCCTATATGGGGGGGAGGGCTACCCTCGACCTAAATACCCTTATCGCGGCGGTTGGGCCATCGTCTCGATTGGGCCCTGCTTCCGTCCCTATAGGGTTGCTCGGGTCCTGTCCCGGAAAAATGCGGGACATTAGCTCTGTCGCTAAATGTCTTCGCTTCAGCGTTACTGTGTTCTGTAATATAAGAGCCAGTACTTGCTAAGGCCACGTGCTCTATCTTCGGTCTCATCTACACTTACCACCTTACGTATTATGAATTGGTAATTTGTGATCCTTGTAAGATCCTTGTAGAATCTAAAGAGTACCTATTAGTTAATTAGCTTCATATTAATTTTCTTTTTTTTCTAATTTTTTGTTAAATATACTTATCTATTATATAAATTTGCACACCACGATGTGGTAGGATATGCTGGAACTACCTATGTAATTTTAAAATACTTCATAACGTATATTCTTGCAAATTAAAAATTCATTTCATTTCACCAGGTGAGGTCAAATGCGGGTTTAGGTGTAAATAAAAAAGACACGTTTTCATTATTGGGCATTAAAAAAAATCGGGACACATGTCCATAGCCGTAATGGCATATATAGCTCACGGCAGCTATTCCGCTGATCGGCGGTATTCAGATGTATTCCGTGCTGTCCCGTCCCGTCGTTTTTCCCTTTCGGCACACATCTGCAGCCCTACCAATAGCATTACATAGGGAAAAATACAGCTCACGACAGCCACTCGCCGGTCAAGCGTCGTTTTCAGTCGAATTCGGTTGATTTATCGAACTACAGCTGACGCGGGTCGTTCACCCTCGGGGCTCATATTTTAATATCGTATATTTGGGGTTACCGGGCGCCGCTGTAGGTTTTGTGAAGGCTGGACTTAGTCAGCATAAAGTAAACTAAGCTAGGTATAAAATATCTCAGAACAACCGGCAAGGCCGGGGCCTGCCTGCCGTATGGGCGTAAATTCGTGGCCATAATTTAAGTCTCTGAGTATGGAATTGGCTATTAAAATACCAAAGAAAAAAAAACGCATTTGTCCTCACCGACAATTTCAACAGACACAATCTGACTCTATTGTAAATCGAAGGATCTCTATTGTAATTTTTTATCAGTGATACCAAGAATCAAACCTAGGCATTTACTAAACACGCATGCTCTATCTTTGATCTCATGATAGCTTACTATTAGGCGAGATTGAGGTCAAATGTGGATTTAGTGGTAAATATAAAAGGGTCCTAAATCATAGATACATAAAAGCATAACAAGACATGAAGAGCAAGAGCCCCTTAATGCAACCCCTCGACCCACCCTCATGACGATGTTATCTGGTTCCGGCAAATTGTAGCTTATCACCCTTCCGGCGACAGGATATTGGCAAATTGGCCAATCGCGGCGCTCGATCTGATCGCAAGGATGCGCGTACGCAACTGACAAAGTTGGAGTGTAACGAAACTGCAGTCAGATCCTGTTGGCAATAGATTCAAGATTGTTAGCTCTACGATAGTTTAAAATAGATAGATAATTATTAAATGACTTTTTGTTTTATTATTGCGAACAAAGTTTAAGGCATCAAAGCCTGTAGGTATAGTTTTTCAGTGCCGCAATCATAGAAGAGATAATTAAGTACCCTCAACCAGCACACCATATGATTCGTATATTCAACTTCTAGAAATATTGACTTCTTATATCGCCTTTTATGTTCACGGGGGAATATTCTCATATCTAATGTACTTATACATTATTTCGTAGAGGTATCGTTACAAGCATACGTTCCAAAACAGGGTGACTGGCGAGTAGGCTACACGATATTCAAGTTTAGATACTACTGGGTATGACTGAACGGTCTCGGGTGCAGAAATTCAAACAGACCAAATCGCCTTTATTTAGGTGATACCACAAAGATCAAGAATGAACTTTGAACTATTGGTAATCGATTAAAGCAACACCTATATCGCACGACATCGGTTCGTGCTCAGACACTGGTGAAGATAAGATCTGTACGAGAAAAATACGTGATGTGAAGTTGTCTGCTCTCTGCAGTCAGTGTGCATCCTGCATACAATTACCAAGAGTGGAGATTGTGACGTGGTGGATATATGCTCCCCAATATACAGCTCTTTGTATTGGAGACAATGGTTTGAAGAAACCAAAAGTGTTACAGATAAGACTTTACAAGAGAGACTATATATTCGGAGTCTTAGATATTCTATGCTAAAAGGAATTAGTAAGATGTCATAAATAGATGATAATGATGAAAGTGCATGGAGGTTCTATCTTTATGAAAAAGGGATTTTGCCGAAAAATCTTGATGTAATTGTATTATTATTATTATGTATTTATTTCATCTGAAAGCAACAAAAACCGTTACAAGATAAGTCGTACAAAATAATTAAATAATAAATCAAAATTAAATTATTTACATTACTTATGTGTGACACATTGCACAGCTTAGATAATTAAGATTATATTTAACATAATTAAACAGAAAAATACCTATAATAGTACAATAGTGTACAAATAATTATGATTATAATTATTTACACTTTTTTAAGTGTGGACACATGTCAAAATAATTTTAAAATGTCACAGGCGCTTCTTCTTTTTTCGTATTGATGATCCGAATTAAATTTTTCCCGACCAGAAGGCAGCCACATCGATAGCCCTCTGGTTGGCCTCGAAAAGGTCCTCCCGCGTGCAGGTGGTCGGACACGCGGGACAACAGAGCAAGTGCTCCATAGTTTGAGGGGAGACACCACACTCACACTTTACTTGATCGCTGGAAAACCCCCAGTTGTGAACATTATCTCCGCAACAGCCAACCTGGGTTCGCAGACGATTAAGCGTTTTCCAGGTTGGCCACGTGAATTTGAAACCCGGTGGTAGGTCTTAGAGGCGCTAAGAGTCGTATATATGTCAATTTCCCGAGTCATAGGAAATGAGAAAGTTTTAATTTTGAGGACATAAATTCGTTCAGGCTGTAGTTAGGCATTTTTCCTCAAAGAACTTTTTTGTAATGGCCTTAAACTTTATAGCAGGGAGTTTGACGTTCTTCAAGATTTTTCGGCAAAATCGATGCAGACCGTAACAATCGATAAATCGATAAGCAAGTTATATAGACGTATTTGTGACTCTTCTTTTCTCCAAGTTTTGATTCATCATCATCATCAGCAGCAGCAGCCTACCCTAGTCCACTGCTGGACATAGGCCTCTCCCACGGCGCGCTATTGAGCCCGATCTTCGGCTCTTCTCATCCAGTCGCTGCCAGCCACCTTGCGCAGATAGTGGGGCGGCCGGGAACTGGGGGCCGTTTTCTTTGTGCGCTATCCATGGGAGGTAATGCCATAATCGCCACGCTAGGCCTGCGGGTTGGCGATCGCAGTAGCCGGGTCGCTTGCCCCGATGACGCTGCTGCCCGTCATCGTGCTTCTGGTATTTTGACCCAGCCAGAATTTGAGTGGTTATACCGCCACTAGTCGGTCGCCAGGGACTCGTTCGTTAATCGGCAGGATGCACCACGTGCAGGTGAGTTTGACATTTGGAGGTCTAGATGTTGGTGACCCCCCTTACATCCCATAGTTTTGATTCGGGTACTTAAATTAGCAAAGACTAAAGAGTACGCAAAGGAAAACAAAAGAAAACACTTTCTCTTCCCCTTCTTCACAGAAATAATCGTCTCCATTCCACATTTAACGACAGATTTTGGCTTCCCATCACAAGCTATTCATCGATCAATAAAACCAAATAAAAAGTCGTCATAAATTGGGACAAGTCGCGTGCCGAGTAGACATAAAGTCGTCAAGCCACGACATCGTATCAGAGGATCGACATGCGAGGACATGCCGGTGGTACCACATGCTGCCGCTGTAGATTTGCATTTCACCGTTGTTGCTATGAGAAAGGAAGGCATCAGTAGAGAAATCCACCACCATCTCGTAGATCATTGAAGTTTTGAAGACCTGTAGATCAATGGATGAAACTAAAGGGAATGCTATCCGAATACTATTGGATCATAAACAGAGATCAAAGAAAACCTGTGCCTGGTTTTCAATCACGAATTATGATACCTTATTTCCGCTTTTGATGAAACTGTAAAAATAATTGAACAACTTTCAGTTATAGTTTCTACAAAGTTAATCCAGATACCGATAATGAATTATGAAAAGAAACTAGAAAGTCAGTCAATAAATTAAACCAATTGGTTGTCCTCAACGAACAATACTTAATCTTAATGACAGCTGTCTCACCGTCACGTACCGTGTCGTCGTGTCACCGGGCCTGACTGACAACCAGCGCTGCGGCGGTGGCTAGCGTCTAGCCATATCGTCACAGCATAATGCTGAGTCAGATACCCTTTTGAACTTACTGTAGAAATATTAAAAAGGTTTTTTTTAAAGTAATGAATTGTAATCGTGTAATTTAATCGTGTTGTGTATATGTGTGAAATTAAATTTTAATTCATTTATTAATTCAATCTGTGATATCAAAATGGAAACACCAGTCAAAACTCACAAGATTACAAGCAACTTTTAATGGGTTTAAAATTACTACCTCTTACAAATCGATGCGCGATCGCATCGCCGTTCATCACGTCTAATTACGGTCTGTCGCTTGTCTAATTAATTTCTGTTTAAACAAGTTTAATTAAGCATTATTGTTCGCCGCTGTTATCATTCGAAGCTACGCTAGAGGCGAAAGCTCTTCACTCGAAGCTGAGGCCGAATATTGTATAGAATAATTGAATGAAGTCGAAAGCGCCGTTCAATATAACTATACTACTCCAAGTACTATAGTAATCCAATTCAGTACCTTGGTACCTGCTACGGAGAAATACATTAACCCTTAAACCCCCCCCCCCCCCCAAACTCCAAAGTCCATACAAAAATGTCGAGCCTTGGCGTTTGCACACTGCAGCGATTTTGAAACGGAGCGATCCGTACCCACAGAAATGTATTTCTCGGTTTTCAAAATTACTTCCAATTCTAAATCGCTGCAGTGCTGAAGGCACTGATTACCGGTAAGTCGTGAGTCCCCATCGCCTACGCCCCTGCAAGCTGAGAGGTTCTAACACTTGGTGGGTGAGGAGCGGGATACCAGGCCCCCTAATACTTAGAAGTCCATAGAAACAGAAGACCTTTGCCGAATGCATAAACTCTGATGTCCGAATCGTCCAACTCGGTCAGCCCTAGCGCGGTACCCGTGCTGTCGACCCCAGGAAAGTGTACTGAGCACAATGGCTCGTGGGAGCGATTCCCACGAGCTGGTCGAGACCACTCGCGGGCCAGGCGGCGGCGCACGTATTCATATTTGAGAACGGTACCTTGGGCTGAGAAGTACGTGATGACTGACGACCACGGTGCGGGCTGACGTCACACGGGTTTTGGCTGCGGCGTCTCTGATTGCCGGTTTATATTGGTCAAGTGTTTAGTGAAGTGGCAATTACGAATTGTAGTACAAGCCACTGTGCCATACTTGCAAATGGATTTGCACCAGCTTACTCACTGTACTTACTCACTTCACTATACACTTGACCAATGTAAACCGGCCTTCATGGCGCTGGTAGAACTTGCAACTTGAACATAACAGGCTTAGATCTTGGGTACCTATTACCGTTTTCAAAACGATGAATTATTTCAAAATTCAGATATCAATGGTCAGAATTCAGTTTCCCTTTCTCTTCTCCGTTAGACCTTTACGTATCAATTTAGGTGCTTGACAAATGGAAATATTCTATTTTTAACTCCCGACCTAAAAGGAAGGGATGTTATAAGTTGTTGTTGTGTCTATTTGTCTGTGCCATCATAGCTCAACAACCGATGATCCAATTTGGGCGCGGACTTTTATTGATCTGAGTATTTTGTTGAGAGTATTCTTAGCCAGGTCTGATTGAAAATTGGATCAGGGGATCCAATATCTTGGAATATGTTAGATGTCAGATGGGATCTCTGGAATGGTGATAATACAATTCTAAAGGCGGCCCCCTATATTTTTTTCTTATCACTTGCACATTCCTTCCATACACGAGTCAGCCTAGCCTAGCCTAGCCTAGACAAGCCAAAGAAACAATGCCACTTGCGCAAGCTGATAACGAGCTAGATAGCGCCATTCCCAGCGCAAGTTAATTGAAATCTCAGCGCCCGCCCGATGCGACGTGAATCAAGGAAATGTCGCTATCTAAGTGCTTATGTGTAGATTATCTAAGTAACAACTTAGTGCTTCCTAGCCACGAACGGTCTATGAAAGGGATGATGAATTTCTCCGAAATCCCAGAATTTCATGGAAAAATTCGAGATACACCCAACTTTTTCACTTGTAAATATACGGTGTAAATAAGATTTACGGTTTTATCAAAGGCTTCCCTACTACAAAGACTACATTATAAGAATAAGTTTATTTGTGCGGTAAGATGTCAAAATATCCACAGTCCATACACAAGTAAGAACTTAAGCATAGATACTACTAAACTACACTATATACACTACTAAATACTTAAACTAAATAAAATGAGTGAACAAAATGGTAACAATAAACGCTGACCTCCGAACTAGGAAGTTCCTGTATCTCGGAGGACAGATCATTTCCACTGGTCACAGAAGACAAGTGGAAAAACAGACGACGCCAAGCCAAGAACATATAAAACTGATATACATACTTTCATTTCCAAATAAGATTGAAGAAAAACATCGTTCTTCACGCTCAGGAAACATGCAAATTTTTACAAGTCACAGTTACCTTACATTAGTTACATTATTTCCTTCACCGTTTATAATATCACTAACAAGTACTTAATAGTAGTATTACCAGACTTACACATCATTATGTAACACCTACTACTAGAGTCCATAACAAACGACCAAGTTGACACAACACCAGTAACAGTAACCCGTGTCTTACAGCAAACGTGATTCATGTACCGCAATCTGTCTGATTCACTTAGTTCGCGTAATATACATACTTTGTTCTGTCTCTACTTAGTTACTACATAATAATTACTTAGCCATGAACGTACCTATGACAACCGCTGGGGTAGACGTGTTCTGGGGTGGAGACCGCGTTTGGGAAACGTAGTGTGGGACGACCCATGCTAGATAGAGCGACGATCCGCGCAAGGTGGCTGGCAACGACTGGATGAGAAGAACCGAAGATCGTGCTCAATGGCGCGCCCTGGGAGAGGCCTATGTCCAGCGGTGGACTGCTGATGATGAGCGTACCCATTGGCAGCGTCCTGGCAAACAAGAGTTTCAAGATTGTCGTTCCCAAAATCCTCCCAAAGACTCCTAAAAAAACTAAATTCGTTGCGACGAAGTCTTCCATCATCATGATCATTAGCCGATTTATATATTTTTATTTACGACTAAACCCGCGTTTGACCTCAATCTCTCCTGGTGGTGAGTGACGAAGAGGCCGAAGGTGGAGCTCACGGGTGACACGGGCTTGTAAGTCATCATCTTACTATTCTGACTGTCGTCCATAAAAAGCTGTTATTGAGGTAGAATAGAATAAAAAAAATAACATTTGACCAAATGTCAAGGAGCAACTAACAGCATTGCAGGCAGTTTCGGCAAGGTCGCGGGTTCTGTGCCAACCTCGGACACGCGGCACGCGATCGCTACGGATGTACTGCATTGCTACCGCATCCCCTACATTATACCCTTTTTTTTCACGAGGGTAATCTTCCAAAGATACCCAGGCCGGAGTTTTTATTTTTCGGATTTTTACGAAGACATGTACATTTACTGACTGCTCTAACGGTGAAGGAAATCATTGTGAATTTGTAAGAAACCTGCTTATCTGAGGAAACATGTTTTCTAAAGGCATGTGAGATCCACTAATTAGTACTGGGCTCACACGGGATACACCCTATGTGTAAAGCGAGGTCTGTCTGTCAGTAGGGACGTTAATTGGCTGATGATGACGCACTAACCCCTTATCTCTGTCCACAGATAATCCTGGCGGACGAGTGTACGGAGGCGGAGGGCCGCGCGTGGCACATGAAGCACTTCGCGTGCGCCGAGTGCGCGCGCCAGCTGGGCGGGCAGCGCTACATAATGCGCGACGCGCGTCCCTACTGCCTGCCCTGCTTCGACGGCTGTTTCGCAGAGTACTGCGACGCGTGTGGCGAGCCCGTCGGCGTCGACCAGGGCCAGATGTCCCACGAGGGGCAGCACTGGCACGCCACTGAACGCTGCTTCGCCTGCCACACCTGCCACGCCAGCCTGCTCGGGCGCCCTTTCCTCCCGCGCAAAGGAGCTATTTTCTGCTCCATCGCTTGCAGTAAAGGAGAACCTCCGACACCGTCGGATTCCTCAGGGCCTCGGCCTCCGCGAATGCCGCGGAGGAGACCCCCTTCTCCCAAATCTCCAGAGAGAACTCCGCCGAGAGAACCCTCTCCTCCTATAGACGCAGATTCTGAGCCCAGTGGATCTTTGGCTCCGGATTCTCCGCCGCCACATCCGCCACCGCCTCACACTTGCCTCAGCCTCGATCGAGCTTTAGCGGATTTGAAATTAGAGCAATCTATGACGGAGCATCAAATCCAACCGACACCAGAGCAGCCTAGAGAGGAGGAATCGGCTCAGGATTGGAAGCCGCCTCATCCGGTGGAAGCGCAGGCCGTGGTGACTCCTGGCCACTCCTCCTCGATGCCCGAGTTAACGCTAGTCGACGGTAGAAGTAGAAAGGCGCGAGGGGGTCGGACGGTTAGGTTCTGCGGCGACGATAACGAGGCTTTCGAGCCGGACGACCCTCCCAGGAGAGAGAGGGTGAGAGACGAGGACGCCAGCAGCTACTGCAGCACTTGTTCATCGTCCTCGTCGTCTGCCGAGTCGTACGCGCTGCCCGCGCGGCGCGCGTACGGCGGGGTGCGAATCTCGTACGTACCGAATGACGCAGTGGCGTGCGCGAAGCGGGAGCGACAACGCAAGAGCGCGCAGCACGACAAAAACTGCATAATCTCGTGATCCTGGCTCCTTGTTGTCCACAACCCCTCCTAGTGACACCGACCTCCGAATAAAGACTGACTTTTTGATAGATTTTGTAGCCCCTAACCGCCATAGTATTGTAAGATTTATGTACAAGCTGTCTTCCTTGGAAATCCACTTTTCGATTAATTGGGCTGTTCTCATACTAACGCGCTTCTGCGAGGCTGCATTCAGAGACTTGATAGACTTCTACGAATTCCGTACATAATAATTAAGTGGTACTTTTAGTAGAAGGGTAATTTTAAATCTGACTTCAGACAACGCCATTATATCCCAGTTGCCAGGACCCCCCCCCCCCCCCCGCCCCACTCCCAAAATTAAAATTAAAATAAACTACTTTACTTTCCTTATTTCCTCTACGACAAGCCATTACAACCATTTGGTATATTAGGAGATTAAAATCACATGATTCTTGGTTTTACACTTTAATTCATTAATAACTCTAAATTAAAAATTTAAGAAACCCCCGACGTACCATTGTGGAGTTTCCCCTTAATTTTTTCTGATCCTCAAAGTTTCAGACGTGGGAAGGTCACCATGGTCATAAACATTTGAGCTCAAACTCTCTAACCACCTAACTGTTACCGGTCCAGAGAACCCATCATACACCAACATCCCAAAATACTCCAAAATCTTAGAATTCCAATTTCCATCTGATATAGCTAAGAACATTCAACAGATTAGGCCTGCGGCGCCTGAAGGCGGGGGGACGCTCCGGGTTTCGCCCTACGCGGAGCCCGGCCTTCGGTCTCGCCATGGCTATACTAAAATTCCTAGCTCCACATTCATTTGATTTTTTTTCTCTTGTAATGTCTCAGAATTCCCTACAACTTTAGTTCGAGAAGACCCCATTTAACTATTATAGTTTCGGCGGGCTGATAAATTTCCAATTCTTCCTGTTTCATATTGTGAAATTGAAGTTAACTTACTTTTTCCTGGTCATCATCATATACTTAAGGATTCAGATGTCGGAAATGCCCCATGAACCTGAATATTTGAACTCAAATTCGAACCATCTAGCTATTACCGTCCAGAGGTCCCATCTGACATCAAAGATACTCCAAGATCCTGGAAACCACTGGTCTAATTTTTATCAGACCTAGCTAAGAAACCTCTCGAAAAAAATTCTCCATTAATTATTTTTTTAAACCCGGTCCAAATCGGATCATCCGCTGTTATGATGCCACAGACAAACAAACAAACAGACAGACAGACAAACGTGTCAAACTCATAACACGCCTCTCCCTCGAGCGGTCGGGGGTTAAAAAGGGCTCATTGCAAAAAGCGTGTAACTCATAAATAACGCAAAACCAGGTGCGCGATGTCACTAATAATGTTATGACGGCACGCACACTCTATGCGGTATCTATAAATGGCTTTTGATAAATTTGTCCCAATCCCGATGTAATTCGGGGCTTGATAACGCTTAAATGTGACATTATTGTATTAGAACACCTTTAGTTAATATTGAAAGGGTTGTGATCGAAAGAGCTTCGCTTTTTCTACGGATTTTAATACCATCTGTAACTGTGGCCTGAATTATAGTTGACTGATAATCTATAGTGTTGTAAAGTGACGTGAGAAATGTCATTTGAAATCTCAGTAATAAATTATTTATGCCAACAATCTCACCTATTTTACTAACATTCATGTTCGTATTTCATTTATTAATAAGCAAATAAAACAATCCCAAGTGACATTTTTACTTATTTTGAAGGTATCCTATACCTTGTATAATGTAACAGAACATGATATTAATATATTGAAAGATGTTTTTAACATATCGAGTGCGTGTAATGTAGTAATACGTATTAATCATATCTGTTCATAAAATGATTATTTTAAGACATATCCCACTTTGCCACTTAGGTTTAAGTTGTAAACTTATTTAAGGAAAATTGTAAATTAATGAAAATAAGTACAAAATGTGTATTATGTATTATTGTGTATTATTTTGTATAACTTTGTATTTTTGAAATAACGCGTGTTCAGTTCAAATTATGTAAAATGTAAATAATGTTAAAATTTAATCTAGTTTATTAAGCTTGCCTTACATATTTATAAACATTATGTAACTTTATAAATTCAATAATGTAATAGGGATATATAGGGAAACAACCTACTTTTTTCTACAAAAATACTTTTTCCTTTAAGAGATCGCTCTTAGCGATAAGACCGCCTAGATTGTATTAATGTCTCTGTACGCATTGTTTCAAACTATGTTTTTTTTAATTTTTTTTATGTACTACTAAACCCGCATTTGACCTCGATCGCGCCTGATGGTAAGCGACGATGAGGTCGACGATGGAGCATGCGGGTCCAGTAAATGCCTATTCACTCTGGCCTTGAAGATCCCAAGGTTGTAGGTTTCGGGAAATACAGACGCCGGCAGGCTGTTCCATTCCTTAGCCGTTCGCATAATGAACGAAGAAGCAAATCGCTTCGTACGAGCAGATGGGATATCAACAACATAAGGATGGAACCCCTCCCCGCGCCTGGTAGTCCGAAGGCGGAATGGAGATGCTGGAATTAGGTC
Organism: Hofmannophila pseudospretella; assembly: GCA_947369225.1. Lineage (NCBI taxonomy): Eukaryota > Metazoa > Arthropoda > Insecta > Lepidoptera > Oecophoridae > Hofmannophila > Hofmannophila pseudospretella. Next base: position 13,522,967 of record OX376327.1, on the reverse strand, counting down.
GTGCAATTCCGATGCGCACTCTCCGAAATGTATCCTATAAAATACCGATAGACAGGCAACCTTGCGCCGATGCTCCAGACTTTGCAGTCTAGCCTCCACCAGCGATTCGTCATCTATAAGGCGCTTAGCGCGTTTCTCCACTGAGTCAAGGGCAGCCTGTTGGTAGTTTTCGTGCGAGAAAGTGTATTATCAGTGATGACGAGATATTTGCCGAGAGGGAACTCTCCAAGGCAAACATACTATCTTACTTTTAAAAGGATTAAAATGAGGAATAATTATTTTTATTATCTCTGAAGTATTTCTCTTTATATCATTTTTTTGAGCTTTTTTTCATTGAAGTCTATTCCCTAACATTGAAATTGGAATTCATTCATACAATCTTTTGATAATAGACGACAAAATCAGAAAATTTGCGCAAAATAAGTCCAGAACGACCATATTTTGCAAATAATATTTTTGAATATAATATTATAGAAATACTTAGTTTGCTTTACGTTTAATAAATAAACAGTACCCACATGTTGTGATGACTGTACACTCGCGTAAAAAGTAACTTCCGATCTTAAACTCTTCAACTTCCATAGCCGACAACTGGTCAGATTCTTATCTAGCTGACTATACCAACATACACATTTCTTGCCGATTTATTTATAAAATCGTTTGTGAACCCTTACTTATGTTTATATCTACTTGATTAATTAATTAATAGTTTTGTATTTTGTACAAACCGATAACTTTAACTGTTTTGTAAGTTATTTGTAACAAAAGATAAAATAAAATGTTTTTGGAATTAAGCTAACTCTTTAATTTCTTATTTCTAAAATAGGTAAGTACTTACTCGTAAGTAACATAAAATAGGCTAGGATCCTACCAAATATGACGAAACCAAATCACATTTGGCTCACCCATCCACATCTCAACACTCAACACCTCACAATCTACACAGACAGACAAACATTGAACTTACAAGGAAAGCCCCCAAGTGTCCGGATTCGTTTTAGGATATATTGTAGAGCACTAAAAACTAACCCGTATTTTTTTTTCGGCCCAGTCTAAAGTCAAAATCTGGGAGAAATCGCCCTTCAAAATTCTCAAATGTATGGACATAATGAAATCAGATCATCATCAACCTATTAATGTCCCCACTGTTGGGGCACAGGCACAAGGGGGCACGGGCCATTATCCACCGGGCGGACCCAGTGCTGTGCGGTGGATTTCACACGCCTTCGGAAACTATGGGGGTCGAAAACTGGGGGAAATCTATGATTTCACTATGTCCATAAATTCGAAAACTTTGAAGAGCGATTTACCCCACAAAATATAAAACTGGTTCGGCTATTTTTAGTAGGTACTCTACAATATATCTTAAAAGTAATCAAATCGGAACCGGACACTTGGGAGCCTTTCCTTGTAATTAAATACTTGAAGGTTGTACTGAAGGTTGCCTGGAAGAGATCGCTCTTAGCGATAAGACCGCCTAGATTGTAATGCATTGCAGTGGCCGCCTAAATTTTACTTCACTATTTCCTTTTCTATCTTTTGTTTGTTGTTTGTTGCAATAAAGTGTACTTTACTTAACATGCTGATACTTTAAAAACATAACAAATATACAGAAATTGGAAAAAAAGAACTTGTACACAAATATAAATGGTATAATATAAACACACACCTATTGCAAACACCCCCGAAACCCCTACAGTAACGGGTTATTGTAAATTCGCCCCATTGTAAATTCGCCACACACAAAAAATACGTGTAAACTCGCCACAGGTAGGTACAGGTTGTTGTAAATTCGCCACACTCTTGTTTTTTAATTGTAAACTCACCTGCATAACTCACTTAGTGAACTATTCGGGGTACAGCCGGCATTGTTATCCTTATCAGTGAAAGTCCCTCCGTCCGCACGCACCACTATTGACATAGTGAAGTATGTGGGAACATATTACAATCGTGGTGTAAGTGGAAGTACATCTCAGGCAGTATTGTCTTTTAGAAAAGTTGAGTTACTTGGAATGTTAAGTAGAAAGATGGAAGGCTGATTGGCTTCATCAAGCACCCTAAGGGTCTGTGAGTATTATATCAGGAAACAACTAACGCCACTTTTGATAAAAATCTTTTTCTTCAAAGTATAAGGGAATTCTGAAAAATAAGAAGAATAATAATCAGTTTATTTGTGCGGTAAGATTACAAAGTATTCATAGTCCATACACCAGTGGAGCTTAAGCATATGTTATATTAAACTAAATAAAATTAGTGAGCAACAAGTTAGTTTACAATAAACGCTGACCTCCGAACTAGGAAGTTCCTGTATCTCGAAGGACAGATCTCTTCTGTGACCAGTGAAAATGAACATGTGGCAGAACATGGGAAAATATAAAACTTACAAAATTTGGAAGAAAGAATAAAAGAACAATAATAAAGGTTAATAAAAAAGGTTAAGCAGTCGGTCCCGGTTGTTGTCGTTCGACTGCAGTCGTTAAGCCATGTCAGAGGCCTACGGGCGGCCTGAACAACTCTTGACAAATAAGTTGGCCACCATACGATAAGCAAGCAAGCAAGCAAGGTTAATATAAAGGTTAATATAGGGTGGTGGGAATGCATTGTATGTGCGTGTGCGTTTGTGTGTGTGCGCGCGTGTGTGTGTGTGTGTGTGTGTGTGAATAAGAATAAGAATAGTTTATTTGTGCGGTAAGATTACAATGGAGTAGGAACTTAAGCATATGTTACATTAAATCAGGGAATACTTTAAAAAAAATCAGGGATTTACGTTGTTCTTCTGATGATATGTGATTTTTAGACATATTGGTATTATTGCAGATCGTTTCATCAGTCGGCTTCGTATACTAATCTAGACGGAATAACTGGAATTATCTAGCAACTTTTTTTTGTCTAGACAACTACAGGAAAACAAATTACAATAAAGCGGCGATATACTATGGTTTAGAAAAATCACTTTTAATCCGTAGAACGTATCTTTTAACCTCCATTTTTCAAAATTCATCATAATTATCAGCCTGTTGGGGCACAGGCCTCCCCTTGCACAAGAGAATACGGGCCCAGTGCTGATTGGTGGATTTCACACGCCTTCGGAAACTTTTTATTTCCTCAGACATGCAGGTTTGTTCACGATGTTTTCCTTCACCGTTAGAGCAGTCGGTAAATGTACCTACGTAAATCTTCGAAAAAAAACGAAAAACTCATTGGCACATGGTATTGCATGGTTTTGAACCCGGACCTCCCGCATGGAAGTCTACCGACGCTCGACTTTTTCAAATTTAACCTGTATAAAACGAGACATATTTTTTTTAGCAGAGTGGGCGCTAGTTGTTTCCTTTTAATTTAATTACGCAGCTACAAAATATGTATATTGTATTTATATATAAAAAGTTTCAGAGTTATCATATTTCCATTAATGTTTTCCTGGTCCATAAAACTTGGCAGACATCCCTGCGGCGGGCAAAGTTATCAGATCGATGATGGAGCGGTTTTTATGGACAAAGTTTGCTTTGTCGCTACTCGTCCATGTTTTGCTGGATGGAAGCTGGCCAATAGAAACTTTTCCCAATAAAATAAAATTGGCGAAAAAACTATACGAATAGTTACATACAAGCCGCCCTCGACAGACTGAAGCAGAATATCAGCGCCATGCTCTAGAGTAGACTACTCTAGAGTATGGCATCATGCTGAGCTGAGGCCTATTTGGTGTAGTTTAAGAATATATTGTATGTATATATGTATACACATATATTATACACTTGAAATTGCGTGTGTGCTGCAGACAGCAAATAAACGTTTTTCTATTCTATTCTATTCTACATCTACTTACTGGTTTAAGACCTAATGAATAGACAACTAAATCAATGGTGCATATCATATTATCCCTCAAAATGTGATTAACAGAACCCGAAGTCGAAAATATGTCTACAATGATGATACAATCCTTTCCAAACAATAAATCGAACCTAGAACCACTTCTACAGAATTCAGATGCACAATCAACCCGAAAAGACACCAACCTAGGTTTGTCACCACTTGTCAAATTCCTTCGTCTACATGTCACTGTATAAGCCTTTTTCTTTTTACATGCTTTCTTATATCTATCTTATGTGTATACAATTTTAAATAATTATGTAGGTACATAAGTAATCGGTGTCTTCTATAACAGCTTGTCATCCGACATAGGCCTCCTCTAATGACTTCCATTCTTTCCGATCTTTTGCCCGTCGATCTTTTATTCCATATAGCACCTGCCGTATACTATAAATCGTCTTCTCACCTTTTTGACTGTCTCCCTCGTCTTCTTGTAGTATCTCTAGGATACCATTCCATTATTTTCATGGTCCACTTTCATCTGTAATAATGATTTATTTCAGATTCTCAAATTTTGAGGTTTTGGGCAGGTTACCTGTAATTGACTGTGGGCCTGGCTTGGTCGCCAATAATAGAACTGCATCTTACAAAATATAGATTCAGGATTTAAAACTGAATACGGACCAGAAAACTTCACAAGATATACCATACAAATAACTTTTCATACCTAGTAAATGCTAACATAGCCGCTTAGATAATCTGTCATCGAATGGTAGACCCATAAAAAATAAACCTAGGAAAAAAAGAGTCTTTATGCCTCTTAAATTGCAAGAGAAAGTAAATAAAGTATGGAGTGAGTAATCCGCACATAACAAGACATTCCCGTAAAACATTGAGCATGCAGTTGAAGACGGATTGCGGACAACTTTGCCAAGATCCAGCGGATAACGGCCATTGAGACGGCTAGACGCAATTCGGGTCGTCAGTACAACCCCTTCGGCTGTCATATTGCATGGGTTGGCAATTTTTATGGGGTTGTTATGGCTAAATACTAGGGGGCAATAAATTAAGCTTCTCGTTGAGGCATGTAGAGGTGACTTTTATGTATTTTTGAAAGTCGTGGTAACTGTACATACGAGTGTCTATATGGTATTATGGTCTAGCTGGTAAAAAAACGATGATATGAGGGTTGGCATAAGATAAATTGTGAGAACATTTTTATATGACTTTTTAGGATTTTGGAAGGAGCCAAAGCTACCCAAAGACCAGTGGCGGATCCAAGGGGATTAAGGGGGCCATGCCCACCCCACCTGTAAGGTCCAAAAAGGCTCGACTCGATCTTGACCATTTTAGTAGTATTTTTCGATTATAGTAAACTATACTCCTTTCCCTCAAAATCTTTTTCTGGATTCGCCACAGCTACGAATCTGTCGACAGCATCATGTTATTTTTTTTAATAAACAATAAACTATAGGGTGTAAAGCAAACATTAGTACAACCTGCTCCAACCCTAATATTTAGCTCTAATAACCTTGAAAAGCCACCCCAAAAAGCAAAAATTTTAATTATAAAATTAACCCTTTCTGGGCGTGAAGTGCAGGGTGGTTAGCCAGGGTTGAGTCGCGTTATTAAGTCATTAGGGAGTATTAACATTGTGATTAATGGATTGGCTGGGAATGTACACCCCTGCACGGAAGGGTTGCTATTTGCCGTAGAGTAATGAAGAAACAGAGTAGTCACTGTTCCGCAGGTCATTTATAACTCTGCCTTGAATCCTCAGATTCATTATAGAGTCCATCAATGCAGTTTGTCGGCAGTGGGTGGTAAAATCTACGTATGTCATCAAAAATATTTAAAAAAAAATACATTTGTCTGATAGTAAAGAGATACACATGTATACTTAAGTTATAAGTATTGTTTACTTTAGATTTTCAATTTCTATTACAAAATGCAGTGCCTTAACAGATTTAATAGACTCTAGCAGCCTCATTGCTAAAGATCTTTCTTCCGTAATCTTCTGATGGACATCGCCATATTTCACGGCAGAAGACTTCTGAAGTTCTTCTTCGCACCTGCGTTAGGAGTCTACCTAAAAAGTAATCTACTTACCGCGTGTATAAAACTACTAGTGTATGAACAGCAACGAGGGTAGAGTAAGGGGTGAATTATTGTGTCACTTGGCTAGAGTGTGGTATTAAAATAGCAATTGTATTGTTTAGGAGGTCGACTGGACACCGTTGTGTGCGACGGGGAGCGGAGGCGTGGCGGTTGGTGACTAATTTCAAAATTATGTATACTCGACTGGGTAGGTAATTGGGCATATTTTCTTTTAAGAAAAATTACTTTTTTTTTTTTTTTTATTAAATAAGGAGAGCAGACGAGCCAACGGGCCACCTGATGGTAAGTGGTCACCGTCGCCCATAGACATCTCACCTCACTGTATTAATATTAGAGGGTTTTTGATGCGCTGCTAACCTTGAGGACTAAGATGGAGTGCCTCATGTGCCGGAAATTACGCTGGCTCTCTTACCCTTCAAACCGAAACACAGAAATGCAAGCATTTCTGCTTCACGGCAGAAATAGATAAGAGGGTGGTACCACCCCAGGCGATCCTTCACTTTAGGATCTACCACTACTTCATATAATATATACAAAGCACAGTTAAAATCGAAGAATCTAATCGAAGTGACAATGGCTACGGCACAAGCATCGCCGGCCGGATCGAATCCAGCTTTGGACCATAGCACAGGCATTTCAGTCTAGTTGGAGTGGATTCTCCTCTGATTCTCTAGTGGAGTGGTTCATGAAGAAAATTTTTTTTTATTTTGTCTTGTTTGCAGGAAATCTTACAGCGTTAAAAAAACCTGGTAAATGTTCTTTAAATATTTGTATGCCAATCCAAGATTCCACACATTAAATTTTATTAAAATAACAGCATAAAAAGGACAGAAAGGAGAAATGAATTTTACAGTAAAAATATATATAAGTGATATCTTGGTAAGTAATGTATGTAATAATAGTTTATGATAATGCTTGCGTATAGGTAGGTGTGTGAGTGTGTGTGTATAAGATAAATTTATTGTTTAAATACAAATACAAAATACTTTTATTTACCACAAACATTTTACAATTGTTTTTAAGTTTACTGTTGGATCCCGCACTAGGGAGACACATTACCTATGATCGGAGTAGGTAGGGCTGTTTTTGGTACTTGCCACATACGGTCATAATATGGATAAGTATGCCCAATAATCCCGGGATTTCCGGGATTGAATAAATATATTATTTAGATTTTTAACGTTATATTTGTTTTGATACACATTTAAGATTGGTGGCGAAATAAATTTTTTTAAGATTCATGGCGCTAGTGTACCTATGGTAGTGTTTTAACTTCTTCGTAAGTTCACAATTTTTAAAAAATCGTAATCCGCCGAGTAAGGGCGAGGTTTATAACAGTAATTTACAACATTTGCTCGATATCTTAAAACGGGATCCCGAAATAATATCCATATTAATATAACCTTTGAGGACATTGACCCGAAAGAGCCCTACCTACTCCGATCAGTGCACATTACCAATATGTATTAATTAACTAATCAGGACTCGGTTGTAATTTACAGTTTACCTGTATACATACCTCAGACAACAATTAGAAGAATCGGTATAGTTGAGATTGAGTGTGTAAGCATGTGTATGTGTATCTGTGAGGTGTGTTAAGGTAGGAAAGGGTGTGTGGGGTGAATGTGCGGTGTGTGTGTGTGTGTGTGTGTGTGTGTGTGTGTGTGTGTGTGTGTGTGTTTGTGTGTGTGTATGTGTGTTGTGAGCTTATAAGCGATAAATTAATAATTTGCCTTTTTATGTAAAAGATATTTCTGGCGTAGATTCAAAAGCAACACGACAGCCAATTGTTTCATATATACAAAAGCATTAATCTAAATTATATAGTCTGTAGTGTAAATTGTTTTTAGGTCAATCGACGAGTAACCCTAACTAACAAGCCCTTGCATTATTTGACACCGAACTCTTTTAAGAAGAGGGCAAGATCCAGGTCGGGTCGCTGCGCTAGCGCTGTAATACCTACAACCTACCTACAAACAACCTACTTGCAAATAGGCATCCTGCGAGTTCAGTTTCATTTATTTCACTAACAATATACCTACGTATTGTGTTTGAAAAATACATACATATACATTATATAAATATTCAAAAATATACAAGAGAGACGGATAAATATACTCATCACTTACCATCGGCGAAGATTCGTTCCGGTAAGAAGAGCTGACCAGGACCAGGGTTTATAAATCCTGACCAGGAATATATAAACCCTGTCAAGAGGGCGCCATTGGTACTTTTATTGTCTGTATCATGGCCTATGCGCAACCCTGTCGGCGCGGGCGCATGCGTGAAGCACAGCACAGGTGTCGTCACGGCGCGCGCGCACCTGTAGGAGTGGAAGGGCTGTTCGACGGATGGTTATGAAGTAAAAAAATAATTAAATTGATTTTTTTAAATTTACGACTAATCACGCATTTGACCTCATTCTCACCTGATGGTAAGTGACGATGAGGCTAAAAACGGAGTACACGAGCTTTTAAATAGAGATAAATAAAAGCCCTCGTCATATTGCGAATTTCAATGGTTTTTTCATAGCGAACTCCATAACACAAAATATAAAACTACCAATGGCGTCCTCTTGACAGGGTTTTATACATTTCTGATCAGGATATAAGTAAACCCTGACCAAGTGTTTGACCTTAATCACCCTGATGGTAAGTGACTATGAGGTCGAAGGTAAAATACAGTAGCTCAGAAAATGGTAACACTTCGTCAACGTTATAAACATAAAAATTCTTAGCGCGTTATCAAGCAGTGCCCTAGTAAAATAAATCTCTAACTCCAGTTCATTATAATGAAACTAATGAAAAACAGCCTTATTAATAAAAAAATATTGGTGCTCTTAACATTCCATTTGGCAACACTGACCATAAATTATATTTCTGTAGTAACAGGTATGAACCAAATGGGGCAATGCTCTATCGACCTTCTATAACAAATAGGGGCTATTATTTTAATATTTCTAGAGGGTACAGATACCTAAGTATGTGGTACTATTTACATAAGAGGGGGAAAAGCAGTCACCGTCAGTTGCAAGGAACATCCTTAATAAATAAATAAATAAAAATAAAATCTTTATTGTATATCTATTTGACAAGTATAAAATATTAAATACATTTCATAAAAATAATAAAATAGACATAAATTGATGGTCAAATGTGAAATCTGTTGAAAAATAAAATTTTATTATTTTTATGACTATCAAAAATCAGACGATAGCAAGAGACATCAATAGATAATTGTGACGTCACTGTTTTGCTAGAAAGGGACAGAGCATCCCTCACTACTGACTTTAACCATTAATATCTCTGATGTTAGTTGAGATATTGATAAACGGATTTCAGATCCATCTTCAGGACGTCCAAATAAATTGAATGATGCATAAATATAAAGTCAAATACCCTATTATAACCAATATAAGACTGTAATTAATTGTAATTACTTATATTAAATTATCAATTATAAAAATTTGAAATTAATATAAATTAAATTGCATCATTAAATTAAATTAGATTAGGTTAATGTTAAAGCTTCCTTAAGTCTCGTGTCGTCTGTATCTAGAGCTATGACGGTTAGCATGTATTTTAATGACGACTTAACTTCAAGAACGTTTCGTGCAACTGACATTTAGTCTCTTAACGTAGGCAGAACCAAGAATGTGATTAATATTTGATTCATTGATCGTGACGAACAGCTACATCTCCGAGGCACGGAGGGGCTCAAATGAAAATGTGCCCCAAGCGTAGTGATCACCCATAACGTATGATGAAGCTTTCAGAAGAAAGCGGCCACCGGCCAACCTTCCACGATCACTGTCTGTAGCATGCTGGCACATTGGCTTAGAGCCCCTCCGGGCTTCAAACGGGCTACTCTCGGAGCGCAGCCCGGAGTGTGACCACAAGAGATCATATTACTGAGGGTCGCCTTACTTCGCTACGTTATCGATTTGACTGTCTGTTTGTTTTCGTTCTTTATCGTAACTTTAATGGTGATCGGACACAAGACAAGGAAAGTTCATATAAAATTAATATGAACTAATTCAATCGATCTTTTGTTAACATCTCCATTAGGGGCCATATAAATTATGTCACACGAATGTCATGATTTTGGACCCCCAGTCACATTTGTATGACGACCCCACCCCTCCCCACCCTGGTGTGACGTCACATATTTTGCAAATTATAAATTTAGAAATTATTATATTATTAACAGCACTTCCGAAATTATTGTGTCTCACACTTTTTTTACCCCCTCCCTCCCCCTTAACGTGTGACGTAGTTTATGGATGGCCTCTTAGTGATATGTTCACTAATAGCTACTAACCTTTTATGTAGAGTTAAAAAATTGACCCACAAACGCACAAAAAATGTCAATTTTTGACTGAGCACTTTCTCCTGTTGAGAACTAAAATAAATGGTCTTACCACCTTTTGCTCTAGCTAGGTGATCGAGTAGCAGTATTCCCCAACTTCCAAGACACAGGTTTCGACCTGGTTTGTAAGTTAGAGGTCCTATTTTTGTGCCTTGTAATAAGTGAATAAACTTTTTCATTTCCATTATCAGTTGGAATATTAAAATTTATCATGAATTTAAATAATGCTCTGTACACACTAAGCTATTCCACCCTGTATAATATATGTAGAGCCTTTATAATGAGGTCACTTGGTGAAACAAGTTCGTATCAAGGCATTAGTGCAAACATCTGTAACCCCAAACTAATAATTAGTCATCTATGTGGGACATAGCGAAGGCAGATGTAGTGTTGTCATTACGACTAGGCGTATGATTATGTTTGGCATTTTGCGCCTGCGCATCTTTCCTACATGTAAATGTAAGTATTGATTATTATAATGTTAATTTTACGACTTAGGACCCTTTGCGCATTAGCCTTATTATGGGCGTTTGGTTAATTCTTACAAGTAACAAGAAAAAAAAAGTTAAAGTTAAGGTAAAAATGACGTTGTAAAAATGAACTATAACTCTAATTTTCAATAAATAATTGATTTCAAAATTTGATTTGTATACTTATAAAAGTTCTTTGAAGTATACGAAGATTTTATTGAGTAGGTATTCGTATAGTTAACTCGATGTTATTAATATCTAATGAGTTCCAGATTCGATTCCTGGTCGCTTAGATCCTTATTTTAACCAAAGTGCATGCACTTTTTACAAAACCCTTCACCCTTCCCCTTCTTCAAAAATCGAAATCGATATTGAGTAAAAATGCATTACCGACCGATATTTCCATTCTACGGCGACGATATATAGATAAGTTAGTAGGTATTTGACGTCTTGGACCCACCAATAATACCTTCTTTTTTGATAACGGGGGAAATCTTCAAAAGATACCCAGCCACCTCGGGGAAAGACCGGGTTATGTGAGATTTTTACTCACTGAGATTATATCAGAACGCACCAGTGCCCTTCGAGGATTTTCCTTGGGCCCTTTCTGAGAGGAGCAATACACCTCCAGCTACCTCTCGTTGCAGCAGCGTGCGGCCATAACACTCAGCTGCCCTCGTCATCAGGGTCGCCCACCTACGATGGACGATCAAAGCCCCCACTTTGACCGCTCGCGACCCTGATGACTCCTTGTAGTTCGCCTCCTACGAAAGGCAGGAGTTGCCGTAGCTCTATTCTTCGCCCGAGTCTACAGGGGGTCACTTATGGGGCTTATCTTATCTTATGATAGGGGGCCGGAAATAACCCCAGCGGCACTTCGACCCTTGAGGATCTTTTGTGCCTACCCCATTTTACACACTGGTCATCTCAGTATGCAGTTTTCCTCACGATGTTTTCCTTCACCGTTAGTGCAGTCGGTAAATGTACGTAAGTCTTCGAAAAATACGAAAAACTCATTGGTACATGGCACTGCATGGTTTCGAACTCAGACTTATGGGGCTACTTATGGGCTCTCGGCTACTTATGGCAGTCTCGGGCGAAGAATAGAGTTACGGTAACTCCTGCGATTACTAAAGGAATCGAGGACTTGGGAAATTTTATTTAACTTTTCAACTTTATTACCTAGGTACTACCATAAGTAATAATTATACGGAACTTTAGGTCAACAACCGTAAAAGGAATTAAAAGTATTTGAGAGATGAATCACAGCGACCTTGCGACCGGATTCCTGTGCGCATATCACACGGGCAAGGTGAGACAAATGTACCGGCACCCGGTCGCGGGGAGGTGGCTACCGACGACGTGAATGGAGTGAGTCACAGTGCCGTAAAACTATTTCGCGGTAACCGGTGGTGTTTTCCCGCGATTGTAGCTGTCAGTGTGACTTCCACTTGTAGTTGTAGGACGAAAGAAATGGTTCTGTTTGAGTAATTTACTCACTTTCATTTACTATTGGGAAATGATTGGAGAACTTTTTCTTCCTTAGTCGCTCTCAGTTCGTCAACGAAGTCATACATCAATTGGTCCGGTCTTATTCCTTCCTTCTCCTGTTCCACTCTCTCTCCCTCTCTCTCTCTCTCTCTCTCTCACACACACACACACACACACACACGCACCTTTCCTTTCATTTTGTAACAACTTGCTCAATTATCTTTTTAAATAGCTTTGTAACAGTTTGGTTTCGTAACTGGCATCTATAGATTTTTAATTGTTCGATTTATATATTTAATGTGTAATATGCTGTGAAACAAACAAATAAATAAAATAAAAATAAACTGGACGTCCGGGGAATTGGACGTAACGCCCATGATCCATTTAAAATCGTGATTCCATTTTTACAAAAACTGAAATTAAAAAGGTGATTCCTCTGTCTAACCTCTCTGGAATTATGGACGTGAGAGTGTATGAACTTAATAGGGCCAAATACGCTCCGCTGCTACCTCTACTATTGAAAACGTTATAGTAGATCTATTTATATAAATCTGTCATACTTATACTCCGCTTTTGATTTCTTTGAGAAACCTTTGAACTAATTAACATACTCGTATGTATATGCAGCCGACATACATGTTTAATAATGTCGAATGTCGACCCCACGCGACAGGCTAAAGCCTTGTGTGGAAGTCACAGTTAACTCTTTGCTGTAAAACAATGTAACACAGTTTTAAACTACATCGTTTTACTAGTTGAATCTACCTGTTCCTAAGTATGTGCGCACTGTTTAAGTAAAAATTATTCTTATTTTTAATTTCATTTTTGATCAATTTCTTAGCATAACTTAAACTGATTGACTGGAAACATGTACCTATGATTTACGTTACCATCAGAATTCTATTCAAATTCTCGCTATGTCTTCAGTTCAGATAGGCATCAAAACCGTAGGCTTGGAGATTTTCAAGTACCATATAGAGTTTTTTTTATATAAGAAGAAAGAGCAGACGATCAAACGGGCCACCTGATGGTAAATGCTACTCTATGAGGATTTGATGGAGTGCCTCATGCGTCGATAATTACTCTGGCTGTCTTCAAATCGAAACACAGCAATGAATATATACTCGTTAAGTAAAAGGGTGTTACTACTGGAGATGGTGACTCTACGTAGAGTCAATAATACCACATGTAATCCTTTATTTCTTATCCTTAAGGAGGGTTTAGAGGGTCCCCCCCCCCCCCCCCCGCCTTAGTATACGCGGGAAAAAAAATATCGCAGAATATTCACATTTTGTATCCGTGTCTACTACTTTCTCGCTTTTGTAATAAATAAATGCTTTACCGACATTACTTATACATAATTTAAATAAAGGTACTTAGAGTAACTATCGTTTGCCCGCAGCCTAACTTGCGTGTACTTTGTAATGTCTATGTAATTTTTAATTGACTGAGATTTGCGTTTAGAATTCTGCCTTTCCATGCGTGAAGTCACGGGCAAAAACTAGTTTATCATACTCATTTATTAAAACCATCGGGACACCAGGAACTCTTGGTTACGTCATGCTTTTTACAAATTAAAAATACACAATTCATGTTAACTATAAACATGACAGGAGCGAACAGACCAGCCGATTTACATTTAAAAATTTAGCTAAAAAAATTAAGACTGTAAAGCAGCTGTAAAGGGGCTTTGTCATTTATCTAAATTAATAAATATAAAATTAACATATCTGCTGTAAAGGGACATCTTTGAATCTTTGTACATTTTTGGACCCCTGTGAAAGCTATAGCTACGCCCCTGAATATCGTTTCCTCGTATTATCAGGATCACGCAGCCTCATCCAAATTATTCTTCCGCCTCACTTCCCCAATCTAGTGGCTATCGCACGACCTTGCTGCCAACTACTGTGTCAAGGTTTCACGTTTGAGTGCACTGTTTACATTTCGCGTTCGGTTGGAACCTTGTCTAACTCGCGTGACTCATGCGTTCAGCATTCGCAAGTGTTGTCTTGTGGCTTGTAGCTTGTAGGGCAGGTTTGTTGGGGCACCGGTGTATGGGAGCAGTAGTGTCACTAACTCAATACCATTTACCATTTCTACCTGACGAATAAAGCAGCAAACTCATTCGAGACGGGGAGGGTGGAAGCTGAAGCAGAGAAAAGACGTAAGAGGAAGGAGAAGGAGGTAAACCCGGCCTTGAGAGACAGGTTGCCAACGGTGACAAGATGCAGCATATGCGGTCGCGAGTGCAACTCCAGGATCGGGTTGTTGAGCCACTCCAAGACGCACCAGAGACAACAACAATATTTCTAAGATTCGCAGAAGTTGTCACGAATATTGCCACGACGACGACCGTGTACCAATGAGTATTTCGTATTTTTCGAAGACTTGCTGCTGCTCTAACGGTGAAGGAAAACACCGTGAGGAAACCTGCACACTGAGATGACCAGTGTGTAAAATGGGGTAGGCACAAAAGATCCTCAAAGGTCGAAAGGTGCCGCTGGTGCCCTATCATAAGATAAGAACTCAATACCATGCGATGCAGGCTCAAATACTTACATGCCATGTAGTATTTAGACAAAAGACTTTTCTTGAAGGTATTGGAAAGTAAGTTTTGTGAATGAAACACAAAATTACTCGTATTTTTTAGAAAACCTGCATAATTATCGGCACATGAGGCTATTCACCAAGTCAAGGTTAGCACGGTGCATCGAACACCCTCTAGCATTATTAGTGAGGAAAGATAGGCGACGTTCCTCTTATGTTTTTTTAATACACATTAAAAAACTTTCCAACCAGTGCCATAAAGAAAACGGAGATGGGAGTTACGCTTGAACTTTTGTAACACAGAAAGATTTGGAAATTCGCATGGTTACTTTCCGACATTTTGCAAGCTGCGATAGTATAATAATGGCTGGATGAAATCAAGGAGTGGACCGGACTGAGCTACCGTGATCTGAAAGACGCAGCATGCGATTTTGCCAGTAGGCAGGAGACCTCCAAATTTCAATTTGAAGTTGGCGCCCGATGATGATGATGATAGTATAGTGTGTGTAGTGTCTTCGCTGTGCCGACGTGCACTGTGACCGGACTATGGACCCACAAGACAAGGAAAGTGGCTCGCTCCACAGCAAAGCAGATATAACGTAATACCTACTTAGCTCTATGCATTACCCGTTCTGTTTGCTATGTTGATTCACCGATTCTTGCGCATGCGTATTGGTCGTTCTACTGGGCGACGACGATCGCTTATATTGTATACAAATGTTACGAGGTAATTTAATAAAATAAAGTAATACATACATACTTAAGCTAAAATTACAAAATACCTAACTATTTTACAAGTAAAAGACCTGGCCCAGGTCGCTTCCTGCAGGGAGTGTCCCGAGGAGGCTGGCGGCGTTGCCCCGCTGTATGGCGAGGCAAAGTAGAGGCTAGCCTTCTGGACAAATTAATTTTGACTTGCAGATGTTAGGAGTTCGAAGAAGAAATTGGTGGAGAGTTTGAAGAAGTGTCATTCAATCGATGCTACATCGCATCCAGTTACGTCAGGGGCTAGAATTGTTCCTCTCTGTGTAACTTTATTAGTAAAGTCGTGTCTAATGGTCGTGTAAGTAAGGTAGGAATAATGGGGAGAAAGGAGAATTAGTAAAATAAAGAATGTGTCGTAGATAAGAATAAAAGAATAATAAAATTTCAAGTCATGGGTCATGACTTGAAATTTTCTTTCAGGATTCTATGGCCTCTTCGCTGCATATGGCTCTGTGTAGAATCCAAATAAATTCAAGTTTACCTTAAATATGTATTCTTTATAATTTTCTTCGTAAACTCTGTCTTTTTACCTGACTACGGCGACCCAATTTGGACAAATGAGGTACCGTTACACTATTCCTCTTTCTGTGGGGAGTGTAGGCTACAATAAAGTGGAAGTAAGTCTTCTTGAATGCCAGCAGCAGCTATATGCTGTCTTTTAATATGTATCATAATATCCTATCCTTACAACCTGACTCACAACAGGACAAGATAAATATTCCTATATCGCTACACCAGTACTTACCTAATATTGCAACATTCATCACGGAGGGTCCATTTGACCCGATGAAGTGTGTCGAGGCGCCACGGCCCCGCACGCGGCGCCCGCGCCGTACCTGCCTGATTGCATGATTGCCGTATGATTGCCGCAAGATTGCCGTGTGATTGTATGATTGCTGGCGCGTTGTCACCGCTGAATAACATCCTCTTCAAGCGCGTGCGTCAGTGGAGGCAGTTTGGGGGAATTTTCCTCCTTCCTTGACGTGACAGAGAAGAGAGAAAGTTTAAGCAAACTAGGTATACGATATACTTAATTTGAGTAACTAATTCTTAAAGCAAAGTAATTACCTACTCCTAGCTGTGGACCGGTGATAGAGTTGAGTTGGGTTCCCTAATCCTTACGCAAGATCGGATGACAATACGTTATTAACCTTATTATTTTTTTATTGCATCATCAACTTATATGGACATCCTAAAGCAGGATCTAAAATTAGTTTTTCGATATCTCAACTAACATTACAGATATAAATGGTTAAAGTTGTATTGGAGAGATGCTCCGTCCCTTTTTAGCAAAACAGTCCTTTATATGCAGCCAGGACCTGCTTGTATGGCGCTTGGGAACACTGACGTCATAATACTTATTGCCGTTTCTTTCTACCGTTTTGATTTTTGATTGCCTGTAGCTATTTTATTTTTCAACGAATTTTAATTCTGTTTTCATATTTGACAATTTCTTAATTTTTAAGAAATGCATTTAATATTTGATATTTGGAAACAACCCTATTGGGCGTAATACGTAGGTACATACATGATATTTTCATAGATATATTGACCCGCGACAGTCAGTATACATTAATTGCCCTCTTCTGTAGAAAGAAGATGGTTTCAATATCAGCCGCTCGACCCCATAAGTAACATTAAAAATTCTCAAACCAGCTGTTCACAGATTCGAAAAGTTGTCTAGGATACTGAATACTGAGTCGCCCTGCAAAAGGTCCATTTAATAGGCTGATTTGAAAGATTTTTCATATCTTGTCGATATATATCCATAAGGATATACACTCACTCAAACCTACAGTAACTACTTATTACTTAATCCGCGGTAAGTACACCGTTCACCGCGGTATTTACTCGCGACTGGGAAATTCTCCGAGGCATGAGTAACGGAACAGATAAAGCAGGTATAGGTGTTACTAATCCGCAAATACTAGTTGCGTCAATACTCGCACTGGCCAGCTAGGTGCACCGACTGTTTTCCTCGTTCTAAAAGCGCGGCGCAGGTAAACATTGTCTAGGCATTTTTTATTATTATAAAATGTTGATATTTTGTCATGTTTGTTAATATTCTACGACGCATTTGTCTAATATTTCTGTATTTTATTATTACTAAGTATTTTCCGATCTAACAAATGCATTTGATTGGGTCATTCGCATGATTTCGAAGATTTTAAATGAGAACGCTAATAGAGTTTAGATAGTATTCGTGCTGGCTCAACTTCTATTAGAAAACAGAGTTCAAAAAACGTGTAATATTTGTAACGATAACTTTCATTTCTGTTAAACAATATGGTGTACCTCAAGGGACATTAATTGACCTATATAAATTTCGGCGCTGAATCATTTAGTAACTATCTGATCGTCTGTATAACAACACAGTTCAACTTAAAGTAGTTAAAGTTTTATTGACTTAGATATATTTGAGGTGCTATCCTAATCTGAAACAAATGTTCTTTAAAACTCCTATCACCTGGCGCCGCCGTACCCCGAATTGTTTATCGCCTATTTTGCCCCAAACATTTTGCGGACAATCATGGTGGACAAAAGGAACAATTAGACAATAGAGTTATCTTTTCACCAGTTTACACGTGCGAAGTATTTATTAGCTAGGTGGCGCTTCTAGATAAGAGAACCGTTGTACAAAGATTAGTAATTACAAAATGGTCATAGAATAGAGATTTAAATCAAATAAACCATCACTTAAACAAGCTCTATATGCTTAGGCTATTACAGGCAACTCTACAGGCATTTACATTCTTGTCCTTATGATTATAATTAAAGTAACCGCACCTTTACTCTCTCATACAATATATCCTGAATACGTCATGGGCATCTACGCGTTCTCTTTCTATGATATTCATTGGTACATTTCCTGTGACGAAAAAATTGCTACTGTTACTTTGAGAAGATATTTTTCTAACGCATAAGTAATCAGAAATTCTTACTTTGATAGATAGATAAAAACGATAATTTGGTTGTACCTACACAATTACATAAGTGTTACATGAAAAGTACAAATACTTCATTCTTTGCCCTTCTAAAGTTCTAACAAACATTCCTCGAAGCTTTAGCATTCTGTTTTAGGACACTGGAAACTGCATGAAATGGTTGCTGCTGGCTGTCTCTTAGCGTCATCTGCCTCTGCCTCATGAAACTCATGATCTACCTACGTACCTAGTCTATGAGACAGTCCTATTGTTTGGACACAGAGCCGTCGGGACTGTCCCGAGATAAGCCACGACATAGGCGCCGCCGCAGGTATACCACCACCGTGGGAAAATTAACACACCCTGTTTACGGAATCCAGTCTTTCTTTCACAATAATCATTAAGCAGGGTGGTCAAAATACCTGAGTTAACGACGCAAATAGGATAGCTGACCAATTGCTGCTGTGTCTCAGATATCCAATATCAGAGTAAAAATTACTACAGTCTTCTGTAGTCAGGGGCGGCCCTAGGGTAGAGCGAGAGGAGCGATCTGTTTAGGTGTTGGGTGGGTTGGGTGAGGACGGGTGCCAAAATCCGATCCCAAAAAAGGCTCGGTCTCCGACCTCATCGAAGTTTGTTAAAAACTGGCTGCTCAGAGCTTTGCTCTTATGATACTATAGAGTATAGACAAATACACAAACAGACATACGTGTCAAAACGTGTCCCTCGATCGTTGCGGGGTTAAAAATGCTCTGGTAATGGAGAAATAACGATGACATTATAAATTTTGGACTGGAACGCGGAGGAATGACACTTCGACTCCGTCCCCCACGTAGTGGAGTAGCGGAGCTCGTCTAGGAATGACAGCTGATGTGATCCGCATCCAGGGGGACCGCCCCTGGATTCATTCTACGCGGAAATCGATCCGTAGCATTGGTATGAAGAACTTGATCGGAACCACGGTCAAGGAGAGAGGGGAGAGGTGTCTCCGATCTGGAACATCGCTTCCCCCAAATATAGGGCTGGGAACGCTATTGTCTGCAGCATATGAAACCGAGAAAGTACGTGTAGAGCTTACTTTGTTAGAAATATGAAATTCCCCTATTTTCCCCATGTTGTTTACAAAGCAATTATGAGTACATAGTTAAATACTCGTAAATTCAATTGTTTCCTTTTATTTGTTATTGTTCGGTAATTCGTACCTAACTTCGCTAAATGCTTAATAACAATCCATGGTACCTATCAGTCTGCGGTTTACAGTTAAATACTACCTACTATACGATGTTCATTCATTAATTTTCTATGGGGGAAATCATACAGTGATTGTTCACTTAAGGAACTCCCACAATAAATTATACATTATCCTATTCGCTATTTTAATATTTCACCGAAGGTCCTTCAATACACCAAATTAAAATATCTAGTACAGTATTTGCCCAGTCGACGTAATCGTGTCGTGCGTCCGTCCGTCCCTTGCGGGGTAGGCAGAGAGAATGGAGCGCCATGAATCTCTGTCTTGACACGCCTCTCTTGACGCATGCTCGCCTTTTGGATCATGTGCTAGGCCATGTCAGAGGCCTACAGTTGGCCTGAACAACTCTGACAATAGGTTGACTAACCAACCACACGAAAAGAAGATCTCTTTCTGATTTAGGAATAATAGAATAACATTCAGGCACAATATTTAAGAAAAGAGTACAAGATACTAAGCCCGTGTGCTCCATCTTCGGCCTCATCGCCACTTACCACCAGGTGAGTTTGAGGTCAAAGGCAGGTGTTGTCGTAAATTAAAAAAATCTCTCGCATGGGCATAGTCGGCAGACAATATTGCTCTTAGATCCCCTAATATTTTAATATGTACTCGTACTAGGAAGTAATGTTTCGTGAACTCAGTCGGAATTAAGGTCGTTTGCACTTGAAGAGATATCCGAAACCGCAGCTGTGGTGACCAGCAACACCATTCGAGTGTGCAGGTCACGGAGATTTTCCTAAATCTATCAATTTTGATAGGAAATTTACTTATTGTGTAGGCGTAGGAAATACCATACCATGAACTTTTTGATTAGGTTATGTTCCAATAATTGTGTCATGTAAATTAATTGTTTTTAATGAAACAAACCATCATCATATCTTGCTCCAGAACTCCACAACGTGTATATATATGCACTTGCTCATATTATATGTTAATTTGAAATTATTTTATAAAATTGTAAGTTAATGAAACTAATACTTCAAAAGATGTGCTGCTGATTGTTTCTTGCGCCGCTTCTTTTCTTTCAGCTATAACACGAAGCTATAATACGAAGCGGTGGTAGTTTAAAAAACCGGCCAAGTGCGAGTCGGACTTAGTCGGAGTTATATAGTTCGGAGTAATATTTAGACTTTATTTTATTTTTCCCGGAATACACATAATACTTTTCAGTATTTTTTTTCGATAAAAAATATTTTTTTAATAACTGCATAATTTTAAATTTTTGAAATCCCGTTTTTTTTTTCCTGATATTTTTTATGAGTCTGATTTATGTTAGATTTTTCGACTCAAACTTCGGAGATAAGACAACGGTAAATTTTGGCTCAATTTTGGCCACAATTCAAAAACTAACAAAACAATAGCACATAAAATAAAATAAAAGTTTAGTAATGCACAAATCAAACGGTCTAATATTAATACGGTAAGGTGAGATGTCTATGGGCGACGGTGACCACTTAACATCAGGTGGCCCGTTTGCTCGTCTGCTCTACTTATTTAATAAAAAAAAATTAAAAAAAATTCACACTTGCCCCAATTGCCCCGCTTTCAGATTTCGACCCCCCATTTCGAACCCCATTTTCAATAAAAATCAATTTTTTTCTAAATTTCTCTTGGAATAGATGGGGCAAGCAAGTTCTTTGATTGTATAGCTTTCAAGTCTATAGCTTCAGTACTTCCTGAAAAAAACAGCAGTGACATACAGACGAACAGACGAACGGGCACCGAAGTCTCACCATAAGAGTTCCATTTTTACCATTTTGGTACGGAACCCTAAAAAACTAACTTACTTCTTACTTTACTTTTTTATTTGCAATTAAAAAAAAATGAATTTTGAATCTTCATGAACCACTCCAACCAGGTCAAAATGCCCGAGCTACTTGGAGCTCACTTCACCACAATGCACAATGGTCCAAAGGCGGATTCGATCCAGCGGCGCTTGCGCTTTAGAAATTACCGCTTCAAATTATTTATTCTCATTCAGATTGTCACCAGGTCAGACTCATTTAGTGTTCCTTCTTCTTCTAAATCGTATTCCTCATTGCTGAGGGTCGTGATCATTCTAAGGAATTAATCACATAGAGCGACTCTCTTAGCTGATTTGTGGTTTGCCATTGCCTTACCCCATTTCACACTGGCTTTCATACACTGGCTTTCTTACACTGGCTTTCATACACTGGCTTTCATACACTGGCTTTCATACACTGGCTTTCATACACTGGCTTTCATACACTGGCTTTCATACACTGGCTTTCATACACTGGTTATCTCAGTGTGCAGGTTTCATGTGTTTGCAGGTTGATTTAGGTATCTATTGGATCTGAGCACTGTGTGGCTGTCTGTATAAGATTCTAACGAACAAAAATCCATTGACTCAGTTCAAACTGCGCACTAGTAATCTATAGTCTTCACCGGATCTTCGCCTACCTGTCCAATCCTTTCAATAGAGTCATTCACAACACTTTTTTTTTATTTCCAAAGGAATTCATTCACAGGTCTCACAAAAGTATTATTTTTTAGATTGTTTCATGAATGCTTCCCAAAGTGCGAAAAGCAATGAGTAAGCGTCAGAGCTCGTCTACTCTACGAGTTTTTTTTTGTTTTGTTTTTTTCTTAAGACAAGGTGACAATAGACTTTCAGTCCTGCGGTTTGGTTTGCCGATTTGGTCATTTGTATTGTGTCTAATGTCTTTGTGGACCGTGAGAACGTTTAAGGCAGGTATTTGCATTTTGACAAGGTTTTTTCGTAGGCTTCTTTATTGGACTTCCGAATTCTTGTCTTTAAATGGTTCAATTTTCATATTTTACTCGGCTCAGTGATTCAAGGTATTGCGTATATTTTAAACTGTCTGGAAAAAATGTGGCAGTAAATGGTGTAGAACCTCACTTATACAAAAATTCTCTAAGGTGGACTTAATATTTACCCATGGTTAACTCGCGATTCTATGCAAAATTGATCTTGAGTTAGTGTTGGCGGAAGACTGGGCTAAGAACTCTAAAGATGTGGGTGTCTGAGCTATCCAGTCCACTAAATATGAATGATTACAACCTTCAGCTCCACTTGAGCCAGTTTTATAGAGCTAATAGCTACTCTTAGTCGTAGAGCAACGCAAGTCTAGACCAAAACCTAGGTTGACTTTAACTTAGGAGATTTTTTCTAGAAGAGGTCAAATTAAGAAAATTTGGGCAGGTGATGATTCACGTGAAATTCATAGTTCCCCGAAATAAAAGTGAACGCAGAGATTGTTCCGGATTGTGTCCAATCTGGAGTATAGAGGGAGCACAGCCTGGGATCGGCCGCGATTGGGGGGTGGGTTCAGAGCAAACCCTGCGAATTTTGGTTCTTGCCTTTTCGATGTTGTTAGGCGACAGTTTTCCCGTCAATTTGCAGGGGGTTGTAATAACTTAGGTATGCTAGGTAAGGTACCTGACGAGGAGCAGGCTGGAACCACTGACACATCAAAAATATAACTTTTCGTGGAATTTGGGAGAGAAACGAATCGCTTCAGGGGTAGGACTGGTTAGGGGTGAAAATAGGGACCAAGGGGTGTGGATTTTTAGGTTAAGTTATATAGAAATTCAAAATGTGAGCTCGTGCTGTGTCGCTGAAGCGAGAGAGATGCGAAAGTGATCGAATGACAGTTGTATTTTTTTAAACCTAAGTTAAGTAGCGGGGTTGCCACAAACATAACATTTTACCGAAAGTAGGGGGGATACCAAACAGAGATGATGCAAAATAATCAATTATTAATTCCACCGATAGTCTACGCACTTGAAAAGTTGAAACTATTCACTGGCATTATTCATTCTCTCGAAATCAAAAGTTTCCGGTGATATTACTCAGTTCTTAGGAAAATACATTTAGTGAATGTAATATTGGTCATACGTATGCGATCATCATTAGTCCAACGACCAGAATCAGATATTTTTTATTGTAAGTAAGTACCTTAAAGTACATTTTTACAACGTCACTTTTTTACTCTACCACCGCTTCGGAAGGTACTAATAGCTGAAGGAAAAGAAGCGGCGCAAGAAACAATCAACAGCACATCTTTTAAAATAAATATACTTAACAATATTTATGAATACAATTATGCATGAATATAATCATATACACAATGTGCAGAGCTGGAGCTGAATTTAGGACCGAGTCTCTTTATCATTTAAATAGTCATTTATTTTATAATAACCCTTTTTACATATGGTCTGTCTTATATGGGTCTTAAATGTTTTCTGTCATATTTATTACAGTGTCAGGTATCTTATTATAAATCGTACACAGTGACCCATAAATGATGTATTTACTTTACTAAATCTAAACCGTGGGACTGCAAGTTTGTTTTTGTTTCTGGTATTAAAATCATGTTTATCACAATGTTTCAGAAACAGCTGCAAGTTTTTATGTACATACATGATAATTTACAGTCAGTATATTAAAAAATAAGTGTGTGTAAGGCGAGTGGACAAGGCGTGTTTTTTCTGACTGACTGGCATGGATATAAGTAAAGTACAATCATATAGTCAGGGCGGTTTGAGGGTTGAATTTCCTTCGCCCTCATTACATTTCAACCTCATCACATGGCTACCTGATGTCCACTGTTGGGTCTCATATCAATGCAAGGAGTAACAAATACAAAAATAAATTGGAAAAAGCGTTTAAAAAATCCACGAGCGGGATTTGAACCTGCGACTTTGCCTTTTCCTCTACTTTTCTTTCCAAAAAAAATATATATAGGAAGCGTCATCTAAATACAACATGAATTCTTCTTGGAAAAGGTTCACTAATTTGAAACCAGCGGATTTAAAATTAGTGAACCTTTTCCAAGAAGAATTCATTTAAATCGCAATAGCTCAGTTGGTTAGAACAGTGCCACGGAAACGCAAGGTCGCAGGTTCAAATACCGCTCGCGGACTTTTTTTTTCGCCCTTTTTCTAATTTATATAAATTTAGATATACCCTGGACTAATAAAATAATAATAAAAATAAAAATTTTGTTATACCCTGGACTCTTTGTCTTCTAAGTCTGAGTGTCGTGATCATTCTAAGGATTAATCACATAGAACGACTGTCTTGGCAGATTTAATGGGGTGGTTTGCCATTGCCTTCCCCATAAACTCATAACTCCTATAAACATATCCCTAGACTCTAGGGTATAACAAAGTTTTAATATAACTATTTTAGCTCTAGTAAATATTACTAATATCGGTTTAGCACCTAACAAGTTTCGAATACTACTGCCTACTCAGGCAGCCCTAACGGTCTACACCTAGGAGCACTCGATCGCCCACGCACTTCCTGCCACAGAGGAAATGACGTCATGCGGTCCACATTCGGAAATATTGCCAAGGATATATGGCGAAATTATTTAAAGCATAATATGTAGGTAATAGACATCCAGAGTCGTTGGTTGCACGGTTCATGTGCGATTCTAAAAACATTGTACCCGTACCTAACATCTATTATTACCACATGAAGCAATAATTTCAGTTTGAGTTTGTTTGCACTGTTAGCTTGTAGGGCTCCTGTTTCCTTAAGTGGTTCTTTATGCGTGCAGCTATGTTGGTTAGCTGGACTTCCAGCCAACCCAGCTCCATCCAGAAAGTCAGAAGTATCTTAGGACATCTACACTTCACGGAGCGTCCTTGGTTCACCAAGGAGTTGTGCCCGTTGTCTTGCCACTGCTGAGCGGTGTAATACTGCATGAGCAGCCGTTTCCTCAGCCTCCATGTACTCCTCCTGAAAATCTGACGCAACGCTAATTAGGACCGAATGCTAAAATGACGCCCGGCACCTAAATCTACTTCGGTTCAGAAGGGTTAACGATTATACAGGTCATTATTATTTGCGGGTCCTCTTATCATCAATCTGTCACCTGATTGACCTCCAATCCAAGCCTGACTTGACTAGCCTACACTTTATGGTCACGAAATCTAAATTTTGAATTTATTTCGCCCATTTACTTCTACAGCTGACTAGAGACTAAGTAGAGGTAAAAAGGTAGATAAAGAATATAATAAAGGTAGATAAGCCCTCGAAATGATCTCTTTATATTTTAGTCAGTTGAATAAATCCACATCTATTGCTCTACCATTTCCTACTACTTCTAATGTTCTGAATTATCTTGGTTTGTTTGATAGAATACATACCCAATTCCTGAAAAATAAAGAATATGCTAATAAAAACAAACTTCTAAAGACACTGGCCACTACGCCCGCCATCTTGCGCATACAATTTGTCAGTGGCGTCACTTTTGCGCGGGAAACGCCATTACCGCAATTGCCGTAAGCAGGATGTCGGGATCCTGTACCTTCGTCTACATCTAATCTACATCTACGGGCATGAGTCACCGCTCAAGTTTTTGGCACAAGTGTTCTAGGATCCTTTGAGTGGAGGGAAGAAATGAGAACAGTTTTACCTAACCCTATTTATACCCTTCAAGATAAGGTACGAATATCTACTAAGGAGAGCAAACGAGTAAGCGGGACATCTGATGGTAAGTGGTCACCGTCGCCCATAGATATCTCACCTCTATAATTATCGAATTTTCTTTGCTCTACTAATGAGCCGGTAATTACGCTGGCTCTTGTGCTCTTTAGTCCGAAACAGCAATTGCCGCAGTAATAGGTAAAATGATGGTAACACTGCACAGCGACAACCATACCCAGAGAGCAGAAAAGCATATCGTATCGTAAACATGCTAGAATTCTATTTTTCCACTATAGTAGAAAAAAATATCGAATTGGTGTAGGCGCAGAGGACTTCATGGTTGGGAGAGCCACATTGAGCGCACCGTATGACCAGCTTAAGAAATTGAAAAATATTTATTTAGCACTGTAAACACTAGAATACAGCAAGTACACAATATAAAAGTATACAAAGATATAATACATTCATCACACAAGATCCGGTGCGGTACAGTGCCAAAAAGGATACACAAGCAAAGCATAATGCTGAGGCAAGCCCCAGCGCAAGAAAGAAAGAAAGCTGGCTACTAAGAATTAGCATCTACAGCTGGAGAATCCTACAGATTTTTATAAGAATCTGCTAACCCCAAGCCTCGAGTCACCAGCTATATACAGCGGCGTGGGAGCCTCGTCCGAACAAGGCGCTATGACGTCACGCGTGCTGACGTCCTGACCCGTATTGTTCGCTTTTTGCGCTGACAATTTGTCACCAGGTATACCGGCTCCTTTATTGACACTTTGAATCAGTTTGGACGAGTGACTCGATGGAAACGTGGGCAGCAGCTACGATGGTGTCAATGGACGGTGATGAAGCGATTCGTCCTGAAGATTTTTTAAGCAAGTCCGGCTGCCAAGCAGACTGTTCTGTTCGGTAAGTGGGCACTGTCGCCTCCGAGAAGATTTATACAGGCTGACGCATTAACGAACGACCTTGCCACTTTGTATTACTTACCGACTTTAGAATAATCGTGATGAATGCGACAGCCCTATGCGACGCTGCGTGCGACTTCATATAAAATAAAGTCAGGAAGACATGCATCACGTGTGAGACTACCTAGGTATACTGCGGACGCGGTGTCGACCTTGAGAAGAGGATATCTTCCAAATCCTATTCAGAAAGAACACATCAAGACCAAACGAGGCTCAGGACTGCAAACGTACCTACTTAGAGTGAATCATTTTACGAAAGCGAAGAAACTGTAGTATTATATGAGATGCTTGCTTGCTTATCGTATGGTTAGTGGCCAACCTATTTGTCAGAGTTGTTCAGGTCGCCCGTAGCCATCTGACATGGCTTAACGACTGCTGTCGAACGAAAACAACCGGGACCGACCGCTTAACGTGCTCTCCGAGGCACGGAGGAGCTCAGAAAGAATATGCCACTAGCGGTCAAACATCCAGGTACCGACCACGCTAACGTCGCTTAACCTGCACGATCACTTTCGGACCGTGCTCGCAACTAGGCTACGAGCTCCTCAAGTATGAGATGAAGCATCTTGATTCTCCCAATAATGATGAAAAGTAGCTGAACTGCAAGATATTTTACTATCCCTTCTCAATCTGCAAACAGTTAAATTATGAACATAGGCTGGGGACTAACTCACTGAGCGACTGAGATTTATATTTACTACTAGCGATAGTTTGAAACTGACAAAATGTGAATTTGATGTAGTACAATCGACCACAGGTCAAACTACCCAAAACGTCAAAATTTGAGAATCTGAGATGTATCATATTGCGCAGGCATAAGGTTGAGATTTAATCGAAGTTTTTTGGCAGATGGTATACTATAGCTCGTGGTCGATGGTACCTTTAATACATGGTAGTACTACACTAATCAGAATCTACTCAATTTCTTCCGCTGGAGGCATTCTTGTCTGCAGCAATAAGCTGAGTTGAGGCCATTTTCACAACAACAGCAGACCATCAGACATGATTTAGATATGTTCACCTTTGACTACATCATTATTTTATTATAATTATAACTGTTTCGGTCATTGCGGTGTGTGAAATAAACGTATTACTTACTTACTTACTTATAAGTAATATTAAAAATATCGATCTATCAGTTTGTTAAATCTACATAATCACACACGCAAATTTCAATTTCATTGGTCAATCGAATTTCCATGTGGGCCACATACTAACCACGAAAAATAAATAATAATGTAGGTAGGTAGTTAAACTTACGTAGAAGACTTCTAACACGGTTATAATAAAACTAAAGTACCTATTTAGATTAAAAGTAAAATAAACGTTATAACGAAGCATTGTGTGTGGTCTTTCTTTTCCATTACAAGTGCGTAATAAAATAATAGAAGGTATGGTCACCAGGGCCTGACTTGGGTACGCTAAGACCAGGAGAGGCACATGATCATCAAGCCCACTTTATGTGTAAACAAAGCGTCTGTTAAAGAAATTGTGCGCTTCCTAAACACAGACCTTATTCAGGTAATTATACAGCAGGCGCCACCTCGCAGGAACCCACGGAAAACTGACCGTACCAAATACACGAGATGTGTTACGGAAAGTCTGAACACGATGAGCGTCCCTGAGAGGATGGAAACTACGCAACAAATCGAACTACAGGTAAGTGCTGTCACCAAAATCATTGTTGACAGCTACCAGTCTACTTGCCCTCTGACCAGTCCCCCAAGCAATACTGGCAGAAGCCAGAAATGGTGGGGCCCCGAGCTAGAACGGCTAAGGAGAAAGGTCAGACGCTGCCTAAACAGGGCAATGAATACAAGTGCGGATGAAGACTGGGATAAGTATAGAGAGGCTAAATCCTGGTACAAAAAACGCATTAGATACAGGAGCGGAGCCTCGTGGAGAAAATTCTGCGAGGGCATCGAATCCAACATGCAGGCAAACAGGGTGAGAAAGATCCTAGCCAATCAACCTAATCAAGGCCTAGGATCCCTCCGTAAGCCAGACAATACTCTCACTAACTCTCTGGAGGAAGCACAGGAGGTCTTATTACAGACCCACTTCCCCGATTGTAGAATGGTAAGCACCACCAGTTGGGTGGACATGGAATTTACGCCAACGGAAGACTGTTGGCACTACGCCCAAACGGTTGTGACTGAGGAAAAAACAAAATGGGCTCTAAACAGCTTTGACCCCTTCAAGGCGGCGGGGCCAGATAACATCTTCCCTGCCCTACTTCAGTGGAGCGGCGAGAGGATGATCCAGGTCCTGACCGCTTTAATGAGAGCATGCCTAGCGCATAGGTACGTTCCCAAACAATGGAGAGAGGTAAAGGTCGTTTTCATACCTAAACCAGGTAAAAGTGATTACACGTATGCGAAGTCCTTCAGGCCAATTAGTCTTACGTCTGTCCTCCTCAAGACTATGGAAAGAATGTGCGACAGGGAACTGAGGGACAACGCACTGAAACACATTCCGCTGCATCGGAATCAGCATGCTTACAGCTCAGGTAAATCTACAGAGTCTGCACTACACATGGTAGTAAGCAAAATTGAGGAGGCAATTGCAAATAAATCCATGTGTTTGGGCAGCTTCATTGACATCGAAGGGGCCTTCGACAAGACCAACTTCACCAGCATATGCGCAGCTTTGACCAAACATGGTGCGAACGCGTGCATGATAGGGTGGATTGAGAACATGCTCAGCAAAAGGTTAGTAAGGTTTGCGGGTTGTGAGTCCCTAGGAGCAGTTGTCGTGAGAGGCTGCCCCCAGGGCGGAGTCCTCTCACCCCTCCTATGGAACATGGTGGTAAATGACCTGATATCCACACTCAACTCTCATTCCCACTTTGCTATTGGGTATGCAGATGACATAGCAATCCTCATCTCAGGTAAATTCGCAAATACTGTTTGTGAGGTAACACAAGGAGCACTACGGACCGTGGAACGATGGTGCTCTGACTACCAACTCTCAGTAAATCCTACAAAAACCGAATTGGTAATGTTTACGAACAAAAGGTCTCTGGGTAACTATAGACTGCCCGAACTGTTCCATAAGCGGCTACAGCTTTCAAATGAAGCGAAGTACCTTGGGGTGGTGCTCGATAATAAGTTAAGCTGGAATAGCCATCTTGAATACAAAATAAGGAAAGCTACTATCACGTTCTGGCAGTGCCGTAGAATGATAGGTAAGACGTGGGGGCTATCCCCCAGGATTGCTCTATGGCTCTACACGACGGTGATACGACCTATGGTCAGCTACGGAGCAGTGGTCTGGTGGCCACGCACCAACGTCACCACTGTTAGTACTAAACTACAAAGACTCCAAAGGATAGCTTGCATGGCGATCACAGGCTGCATGAAGACGACACCTACAGCAGCTCTGGAAACCATGCTAAACCTACCGGCGCTGCCCCTCTTCATTAGACAGGAGGCAGCCATTGCAGCGGTTCGTCTGAAAAAGCTATACCTATGGAGAGACGTCAGGATTCCCCACACTGAAGTCCTTAAAGAGGCTAATGAGGACCTCCCTTTGATGGAAGCAGTGTGCGATAGGATTCCGACGCTGTTTGTCTTTGATAAGAAATACAAAATACAACTGTACGAGGAGGACTACGAGAGTCTCAACCCCAGAGAGCTCAGAGTCTTCACGGACGGCTCCAAAACAAGGTCAGGCACTGGCTCCGGAGTATTCTCGGAGGACCTAAACATAAAAATATCTACACCACTTGGTGCTCACAACACAGTCTTCCAGGCCGAATGTGTGGGCATCATTCGTGCAGCCGATGCAATCGCCGCTAAAGGGGTACGGGATTATCCAATCCGGATACTCTCTGACAGCATGGCGGTACTTATGGCCCTCAAAAGTAATGTCGTCACATCGGGTCTCATAAACGAGTGTCACCAAAAACTGAATAAGGTAGGTAGTCACATCAAGGTCACCCTTCAGTGGATCAAGGGACATAGTAATTCTCGTGGCAATGACGCGGCGGACGAACTGGCGAGAAGGGCATCAGAGATGGTTGCAGAGGGCCCAGAGCCCCTCATACCCCTGCCCTTCTGCTGGATAAAGACGTCGCTGCGCCAACGCACGAAGGATATACAGAACTCTAGCTGGGCCAAGGTCGTAGACTGCAGGCAGTCTCGAGAAGCCTTGCCGAAGGCTGATCCGAGACTAACCAGGCAGCTCCTTCGGCTCAACAGAGTCAAACTGCGGAAGGTAACCGGGATAATAACCGGTCACAGTCCACTTAACAGACACCTCTTCAATATAGGATTCACAGACAGCCCCTTGTGCAGAGCTTGCATGGAGGCAGAGGAGACGGTCGCCCACGTGCTCTTGGAGTGCAGAGAGGTGACCACCTACCGGGCGGGAAGCCTTGGCACCCCAGGATCACTTCCCGAAGTCCTTCAGGACATCAGAGGACTGCTGGACTTTCTGGCGAAGTTGGGGTGGCTCGATCAATAGTAGTTTCCACCACACGCAAAATAGGCGCTTAAGACGTCGAGTTGCGGAAATCAGCCCGTTATTACATTACATTACAAACACAGACCTTGAGCTCTTCTTGAAATTAAGACTTGTTTCTGACATCCAAATCACATTTCTAGAGCATTATGGCCATCGTATATTAACGCCATCGTCGTATCGCCAACTAGACGCGAACCCGGCACGAACTCAACTCAGAGCAAAGCATTGAAATGTGAGGTTTATATAGTAGGTTTTCAAAATTCAAAAGTAGAAGGTGAAGTACTCGTCGATGAGTTGTCAACGCGTGGGCTACTCGTCGATAACTACTTCACTTGAATTTTGAAAACCTACTGTATGTAATACGATATAAAGCTCACATTTCAATGCTCTGCTCTGAGTTGAGTTCGTGTCGGGTTCGCGTCGAGTCGCTATAATGTGCGATGGTCTTTAACGTGCTATGGTGCTTTACGTACAGACTAAATCCGGCTCGAAGGACCATATTTGGGCAACAAGTTACTTGTTTTGGACACTAAATTGTAAAGAAACAATAACTTTGAATCTCCAATTGCATAAAGTAAAGTTCTTTGTAAGATGTTACCAGCCATGGACGAATGCTGGCTGTAACATTCAGGGTCAAGTGATGCTGTTAGGTAGTGTAAGGAAGCACTTATAGGAATAGAAAGACCGAAGACAAACAGAAAAATTACTATAATAGAATTGAAATTACTATTTTAGTAATCCCTTGTTAATTATAGTGACGTAAATTAGCTATTACCTGCCATTAATGCGTGGATAGAGGATGAAAAGAAATAAGGATAGTCAGGTTGAATCTAAAGCTTAGAAATCTGTGTTCTAGGCAACATCGTCCTAGCCTAAAGGCCGAGACTGCGTCCATCAGCGGGCTATCAGGCCCCTAGAAAATTCCATCACTTGAAGATTTCCCCCCCTCTCCGTTATTACATAAAAGGGTCAATTTCATCCTAATTCAGCCCTGTCTGCTAGTTATTCACGTGTTCGAACCTAAGATCCCAAACAATACATGACCTGTCCGGTGGACAATCATCGGGTGAAGGTAAATAAAGTGCGGTAAACAGAAACATCAACACCGTCGTCCAGCCATTTTGTTTGTCCTTTGTCTCTGAACCACGCGCCATTGTGTCGCGAGAGAGTAAACAAATATGAATGGTCGCACAAATTGGTGTTTTATCTGATTCGCGGCTGGTTTAGGAGTATTTATGTTAGGATTGACTGTCTTATTTTGTTCGAGACGAGTATAAAAATGCCTCTTCCAGTCTTCCTAAAGGAAACCTTGAGAAACAAAGAAGCGACAATGTAGACGTCGCTTCCACCAATTTAGTTTTGGTGGGTCGCTCAAGCTAGCTTAGCTTGGAGTAGTTACAACTCCTTCCCAGAAATCATTTGACTCGTCCTCTTCCGAAACTTCACACAACCTCCTCTCTCTTTTCATAAAATCTCATTCAACTTCCCCTGAAATGAAATCCCGCTTCTTCCCTACGCCTTGAAATAAGTACTGATTGTCTTACTTTTTTTTAAATGTTCAGAGTAGATATGGCTTTGACCACAATCTCACATGATTAGAAGTGAGATGAGGCCGAGGATGCAACACGCGGACCTAGTAAATGCTCACTTTCGTCTTGAAGATCCCAAGGTTGTATATTTCTGGACACACAGATTCCATTCCTTAGTGTTTGGTTCATTTTAGATCGATAAAACAGGTGATCATGACAGCTCCCTCCTCCTAATTTTTGACTCCCATTGAAATATCTTAAATTCGTTCCTATAATATGACCCAGACCCCCCTCGAAAATATCTATTTTCCATAATGGAGGGTCCAATGTCGAGCTAAGACTGTGGACCTGGAAACTCGACGTGTAGCCAACCGTCCCTAGCTCAATGTCTCGTTCCATGGATATTGCGTGATCACAGGCTCGGCATCTTCCGTGATAGCAGCCCATCGTGTCCAATTAGAGGCTGGACCACGCGCCATGCCGCGGCTGTCACTGCCAAGGCTTTCACATTTATAGCTTTTGCGCTGGCACCATGACACCATAAAAATACTTAGGTGAAGTTGATAAAGAGGATTTCAAAACAGCTGGCATGTGAGGTAAAAGATAATGCCAATAAATAAAATAACAAAAAAACTTAAATTCAGGCGCTCAATCCCTTTAGTAGCGTCATCGTAGCACTCGTCATTAAACGTTAATGGAGCATTAACTTTAAGGAAACGCTTTGTAACTGTGGAGTGTGTGGAATCAACTTTTCAAGGTCGATTTGCGACAACATATGACTCTGGGATTAACTTCTTGTGTTCTTTTCACTTGCTTTTCATATAAAATTTACCTCGGGTTAGTGTTAATCGGACAGTTAAGTGTTGGCGCTGGACGGCCTATGTCGCTTTTACTAGTGGTCCATTCTCATAACCCACCTCGTAGGTAGGTCAGAGTCTCCTTTGTTAAACAGCCTTCATTATTTTAGTTTTCAACCAAGACACACAATGTTCATATCAGTGTTTCGTTAACGCATTATCAAAATCCCTGATCACACGAGCTTCTGGCGTAGCTTCCTTCCGGCATATCTGTCTGATGCTGTGGCGAGCGCACAATGCTCACTAGTGTTGCGACAAACTAGACACTCTATCGATAACATTTGTATGTCACTATACTATCGAGCGAACTATACTAGGTGTACTATAAGCGTGTCGGTGGCGTCGTGGCTAGGAGGTCGGACTGCTATGCTCCAGGTCCGAGTTCGAAACCAGTCAATGCCATGTACCAATGAGTTTTTCGGTTTTTTCGAAAGACATTACATTTACCGACTGCTGTAACGGTGAAGGAAAACATCGTGAGGAAACCTGCACACTGAGATAACCAGGGTGTGAACCCCACCCCATTAAATCTGCCACGAGAGTCGTTTTATGTGATTAATTCCTTAGACCCTCACGACCCTCAGCAATGAGGAAAAACTACTTAGAAGGAAGAAGATACTATCTATAGGCCAAATAGAGCAATAAATTAGCTAGCGATTATATCTATTGAATTCGATAGTATCACTGCTACCAACCTTCTGTCGAGGAATGTTGATAGTCAGCTCCACATATTTTTCTTTGACAGTTAGAACAACTCTTCAATTTTGATTTTTAGTGTTTCTCAGATACGTACGCAAATAATCTACCGGTACGTCTCTCCCTCAATCTTCCCCTTATTAACTACCTTAACTAACTTAGATTATAGACTAGCAACTAGTATTGCTGATTTTAGGCTATCTATAGTACCTTGCGAATAGTTGCGAGGTAGGCAGAGAGAATTAAGCGCCACGAATGTCTGTCTTGGCACGCCTCTCTTGCTTCCTCTACAGTCATTAGTCGCTACACGCATTCTCGCCGTTAGGATCATCTGATATATTACCACGCACAAGAACACAACACGCACACACTGTTGCTCTCTTCGTCCGTGCAGTCACTGAGGGTCCAGCAGAAAATCAGCGCTGTGGCTTGCCTCAGCATTATGCTGAGCTGGTGTACCCTTTTTGTTACTGTACCGCACCGGATGTTTTGTGCTGCATGTATTAATCTTTGTATACTTCTGTATTGCGTTCTATATTCTGGTGTTTACAGCGCTAAATAAACGTTTACCAATCGCTATCGATGTTATACGAGTGAACTTAGAGTTCACTATCGAGACCCAAATCTATCGACAGTTTAGCATCACTACTGCGCACGCGCTCCCACGATCTTACACCGCCATAGCTAACTGTAGTCGGTTTCTAGAGAAATTATTTTAGTATTCAATGTACGGTGAAACTATTTTAATTAATTAAAGAACTTGCATTTTTGATTGATGACTGATGATGCTGACTGATAAATTTGGTCCAGGAAATGAGCCAGATGCAATCACTGCAAATATATACCCAGCTACTTTCTTTTAAGACGTATTCCTCATTGCTGAGGGTCGTGATCATTCTAACGAATTAATCACATAGGACGACTCTCGTAAGAGATTTAATGGGGTGGTTTGCCATTGCCTTCTCCGTTTCACACACAGTGTGCAGGATTCCTTACGATGTTTTCCTTCACCGTCAGAGCAGTCGGTAAATGTACGTAAGTCTTTCGAAAAAACCGAAAAACTCATTGGTACATGGCGTTGCCTGGTTTCGAACTCGGACCTTCCGCATGGCAATCCGACGTCCTAGCCACGGCGCCACCGACGCTTTAACCAAGCTCCATTCGATATAAAAACATAATTGAAGGTGATATGACTCTATACAGTCAACCAGGGGTGGTACCACCCTCTTATTTCTGCCTCAAAGCACCAATGCAAAGCACTGCTGTGTTTCCGTTTGAAGGATAAGAGATCCAGCGCGTAACTAACTTCCGCCAACCGAGTCCTCAAGGTTAGTCAAAAACCGTCTAATAACATTACAGGTTAAGATGTCTATGGTGACCACTTACCACCTTTGCTCGTATGCTCGTCTTAAACATTAAAAAAATGCACTAAAGTCTTAGGTAGAACTAACTCGGAAAAACAGCATTATCGGGACTCCATTTTCTCTGCCTATCATACTTGTCTCGATTAATTCAGCGTGAAGATACACCATGAGCGTAATAAATAGATTTATGTAAGGTTTCATGGTGCATTTTAATGAACATGGTGGAATAATCTTGGATTCTCATTTCTCCCATCTTCAAATAACGAACTCGTAGATAGGGTAAACCTTTCATTATATATATTTTATTGTATAAGGAGAGCAGACGAGCAAACGGACCACCTGATGGTAAGTGGTGACCGTCATTCATAGACATCTCACCTCACTATAACTTTATTATTTTTCGATTCACTGCTAACTGAGAACTTGGAGTACAAACATGTGACGGTAATTACGCTGGCTCTAAAACCGAAACCTTAAAGGAGCCAGAAAACACAGCAATGGACAGCATTGCTTCTTTGTGGTAGAAATAGGTACCCCCACAGGCTGACTGCATAGAGTCTTACCACCTTCAATTATAATTCCCTTTATCTCATCTTATGATGGGGGCTGGGAATAACACAGCGGCACTTCGGCCCTTGAGGATCTTTTGTGCCTACCCCATTTACACACTGGTCATGCCAGTGTGCAGGTTTCCTCACGATGTTTTCCTTCACCGTTGAGCAGTCGGTAAATGTACGTAAGTCTTCCATAAATACGAAAAACTCATTGGTACACGGCACTATATGGTTTTAAAACCCGGATCTCCCGCATGGGAGTCCGGTGTCCAAGCCACTGTGCCACCGACGCTCCCGAATTCCCTTAGTTATATTATGTCGTATTTAGGTAGTTTTTATTAGTTACTTTTGTTCATCAAAACCAAGTACCTTCCTACCTAAGCACTACCATGAAATAACGTGGTAATTTACTAGCGATCCCCTGATACTCCCTGACACTTGATATGCTCGGTGACATGACGATGACTCTTCAAAGGACAATGACGTGATAAGGTATATGACACGTGCGGTCTCGAACCACTTGTTTTTCAGCCCACCCTGTACGCTGGCATAGGAGGGGTAGGAATATAATTTACAGTGATAAGGCAGGGTAGTTTATTTGAACGACTCAGTCGGTGGCTTAGTGTCTAGGACGCCGGATCCCATGCGGGAAGTCCGGGTTCGAAACCATGCCATGTACCAATGTGTTTTTCGTATTTTTCGAAGACTTATGTACATTTGCCGACTGCTCTAACGGTGAAGGAAAACATCGCGAGGAAACATATATCTGGGGAAATGAAACAGTTTCCGAAGGCGTGTGTAATGGACTGGACCCGCTCGGTGAATCATGGCCCGTACCCCCTTGTGCAGGAGGCCTGTGCCCCAATAGTGGGGGCATTAATAGGCTGATGATGATGATGATGTCGACTCAGTGGCGATACCTAAAACCTAATTAGATCTTACGAGTACTAAACTACTTTTGCCAAGTAATTTTGAAAGTCGATTAGACCACACACAGTATTGATCGGTGGAGAGAGAGATGCGTTGGAGAAGACCCTGCGAGAGCTCACCTCAAGTCAGCGACTAGTAGCAGATCGCGCGGGAAAGAAAGCATTAATGATCATGAATTTTTTTGTATACAGGTAAAGTTACGTATAGATTCACCAACGTATGCGTGTGTTGGTGACCTCAACTCTGGCTGCGATCTATATCGGAGACCAAGATCTACTTGTATCACGGAGCTAGCGATGCAAGTGAGGCTGGGACTATATGGAACCGATTTGGCTCCAGCTCGTTTCGCTACGTCCAAACACATGCGCTTGATTTCAAGCACGGAGTGGGCGGAACTCGAACTCAACGCATGGTGATTGGATGTAGTTAACTGATCCAAATCGGCTCCATGTAGTCCGAGCGTCAGTAATACATCAAATACAAATTAATCTTTAAAATTAGGTAAGTTTTAGTTTTACTCTATGGCGACAGCGACAGTTATTATGCGCACACGCAGGCGCACCGCGCACGTGCCGCCATCTGGCGCAGGAAGAGCCACTCGACTGGAAGATGGGCTTCCACACGCTCCATCTCGCCACAGGGTGTTGTAGAGTCTCAAGTACACTGTATATATTCGAAACTATTGGTAACTAACATAAAATATCGTATCAACAACTCATCACACTCAATGACCCAACCAGATTCCCTGGGTCCAGAGACAACATACAGGATTCATACACACAACACCCAGCCCAGACTCGGAAACAGTGCTTATAGGTACCTACTTTGGAATCGAACCCGGGACCACTTGCATAGAAGGCAGGTATACAACTGACTAAGCTAGGAGCCCAATCAAATGAATTTATTTTTTTCCTGTAAACTTTTCATGCGTATCTTGAAGGGCGATTGCCACAGCGCGAATTTCTTTCTCCAAGATTCGCATAGAGGCATTAGGTTTCAAGAAATGGAAGGTTTTCTCTAACACTGTTGTCGATCGATTCCGCCAAATGCGTGACGCGGACGGCCCCGGCGAATGAATATCCATTGCTCGTTATGAAGTTAAAACGTCAGCGAAAGAACACGATAACCAGCAATGTACATCGAATCGTCCGCGAACTGATTCAATAAATGACACTGTTACTTTCAAAAAATTAAGAAGTGTCTGAAGAAGTGTCTATTCCCGGAGACCCTGTAGACAATACGCGCATGCGCAAGCTGACAAGTTAGCCCTGACAGGCTGATTGGCACAGGTGCAGCGCAGAGCAGTCGAGAAAAACTGGCGAATCAACAGATGCTCCCGGTTTCAATTGTACGCAATTAAATAAGTATTAAATACTGTTAAGAGTTCCATGTAACGGTTGTTCTTAATCTTATAAGAAAGCAAACCCTTAATTTCACTTATTAATGTTCCCTTGGGTTGTAAACTGAGGAATTGTCACGAAGAAGATTCCTTTAGCCATGAAGATCCTGCTCGTTTTTTTAAAGGCGAATGAAACAGGTCCACTTTTGCAATATGCATTCAAGAGATGCCGTTCTAGGTAGGTATTTTCGCCGCAGTATGTCTAAAGACGTCAAGGGCTTCCCATTACCAGACAAATAATAAAACTAATGTAACAAAGCGATCATAAAACCACAAAACACAATGCCATACAAGTCCCAGCCAGGAAGATTTTCGCGAGGCAAGGTAACGACAAGTGGGCCGGGCACGTAGGCACGTTAATTGGGCCCAATGGACACTGGCCGGTGCCCATAAACGAACCAGCGTGGGTTGCGACGCACCGTCTATACCCTCACCGATAACCGAGACCTCTGCGTTTCTTCACAGCCACTCGACTTCCCCTGTGGTTTCAGAGGCGTTCGGGAGGTGAGGAAGGCCAGTCGTCTGGTGGTGACGACGCGAACGCTAGTAGGTATCTAAGATTGTCTCGACTGGGAGTTGATGTGTTCATTCACAGAGTTTTTCTATCCGACGTCCGTCTGTTAGCTGCTGGAACTTTCGCTGTTCGGAACATTATAATAAATAGCAATGTACTGCTGCATTGACTTCACTCTACGATCTTTTGTTATTTTTCTATCATCTACTTATTCATCAAACTTTTAGCTTAGTTTTATATCCGGCCTACTTATCTATAGAGTTAATAGTATTTCAATAATTTACCTTGTTAGTTAACACGTTACAAAGATACGAGTACGTAATATCAGTAACTAATCTTATCATCAAATTCAAATTCCCAATGAAGTCATACATACGCGATAAGTTATACGCAAGTAGGAAGGTGACTATTTGATTTTGTCACAGCTAAGATTACTCATTGACATAAATGATTATGAAACATTAAACCCGTGGATTTTTTACACTATTAATCTACATCTCCTGATCCTTCGACATCCTGCTCTAGCCAAAGCTCGTTAAGCATCGAACTCCGAAGTTTTTAATCTAATTTAGAGCTTCTATTTCTGTAGTTGTCCATTCATCGGGAGCTTGTGATACGCAGCTATTCCAAGCCCGGCAGGTTTTCGGGGAATGTCAACAAACGAAGGGGCATTCATTCAATGAACTCTATGCATGCGACGCCCGCGCCGCGCGGCCGGTGGCGGACCGGTCCGGGCTCCGCTCCGGACTGTATTCATAAAAAATATGCTCCCAGAGACGCTCAATGGACTGCCGTGGCCCGTTGCATTGCATCGCGTCGTGTTTGTACCTTTATGTTCTAAAGCTTTTATTGCTGTTCAAAATTCGAATTGTCACGTATATTTCAAACCCATGGCATTGATTCCAGGATGACCGCTAAATCTAAAACTCAATGAAACTACTCATGTGCTACTTTGTGCGAGGGTAATGTTTCGTTTAGTGACACCCAGGGAATCCGGTGTCTATACAATATTACAATAGTCGGCAGTTATTTTACGGAATTTTATGGTAGGAGGTAGTTTCGACTTGTATTGAAATAATTACAGAACAGACAGGTGTGATTGGAATGATTGCACAAGTTTGCGAAAAAGCGATTATTGGATCGCGTGGGCGACGTGCCAGGTTTCGACCTCATAGCTCTTTCCAATCATTGCACAATGAAATGACACCGAAATGAACCCAAAGATAACTGTAACAGATATTCTAGCATTAAATAAAATTTCAACTATTTTAATAGACCCACAAAAAATAGCCGGTATTTACTCTTTATCGAATGTAGGTCAAGATGATAATAATTAGCAATTGCTTGTATACCTACTGTTGTTTTGAATTTATTACATACCCTAGATACCTATTCGTGTCTGTGTTATACCTATTATTTTTTACGATAGTGGAAACACGGACAGTGCATAAACTTTACTCAAAACTTTTACTTTTCAAATTCTAAATAAGTTATGAATATTCGTATGAGAAATTAAAAATATGCTAACTTAACTGCTAACAAGACGGATTTAGATTCTGAATATTTTTCATGGACAGTAATGGACACATCAATCAACACAAAACGTATTATTTATGCACTATTTTACAATAAATTATTCATTTCTATTTTCCTTTTACTACCATTTCCGTAAGTGACTTGAGTTGAATTAATGGTGGACATAATGAAAGACAATATTATAAGGATTTAGTTTCGTATAATTTTCTTTTAACAAATGATCAATAGAAAACTGTATAATTAACAATGTATCATCTTAACAGATAGTTCAAAATTATTAGCGATGTATGTAATATTTTACAAATACTTTGGAATGTTTGTAATAAACAATCTCATTTGAATATACATTGTGGACATTACAACCACTGCACTTCACTGTACATCACTCCTGTACAGAACTGTGGCTTTTTATTCCACTGATCAAAAACAGAAATGGTGACATTAAAGATTACGTCAAACACGTGAAATAGCCATACACTACGGTATGGAAGGGTCTAGGGAGATAAAAAATATCAACTTTTCTGTCCTTGTTCAGTATTCTGTGATGGTCACACACAGGCCACAACCGTTGACAGATTTGCTATTTTTTTTTTGTACCACGTGCAGTCCTAAACAGTCGCATTTGAGAGA
The DNA here is from genome assembly GCA_947369225.1 of Hofmannophila pseudospretella. Lineage (NCBI taxonomy): Eukaryota > Metazoa > Arthropoda > Insecta > Lepidoptera > Oecophoridae > Hofmannophila > Hofmannophila pseudospretella. Next base: position 13,481,354 of record OX376327.1, on the reverse strand, counting down.
ACACATTTACATAGCAAGGAACTGGATAGAGAGCATGAAAATACAGAAAAAACAGATGTTCAGTAATATTGCCAAATTGCTAAGCAGTGAGAATACAGTCTGACAAAACTTTACATGAACTTTCATACGCACTTATACAGCGGCTTTATCATTAACATTTCGCATGGAAACTATTGTCAGAGTATATTGTCTTTCATACAAAGTATAGCACAGAAACTGGTGGTGGAGTACGACACTGTTTAGACTGCTGTGGAACGGATTTTATACACCATCCAATGCGATATTTCAATTTTTACATAATACGAGACAATTATGGAGATTCATAATGAGATTATAAATGGGTATATATTTACGCGAGGCCATGCTTAGCAGGTGATGTGAAAATGCAACCGTTAACCATAGGTTAGGCTTGGTGCTCTGATCCTTGAGTTTAACTAAATAAAGCAGTCAATAAATAAACGATCATAAATATCTAATAAATACCTACGCAGGCTATATGTACAAGAAGCCTTCCATCGGGGCACTATCAGCCTTTAAACAAATATAATACAGCACTATCCCAGCGGGATAACAGGTATAAATTAAAAAATAAAGTAAAGCTGCCCGCTTAAGACTCGTATTACAAAATAATACTGACACCAGTAAAATAATCTATCCGCAAGATGGAATGTGCGATGGAACGGCTTAGGAACCACTGTGCTACTCTCCTCTCTGCCTCGCACTACCATTCAATTCATTACAATTCTATTTTTATAGAATGGAACATTATACAAAAAATAACATTGATTCAATCTAGTAATGTACGGAGCAGGGCACGCAAGCCCCGCACGTGACTACTGGATAACATTCATTGAACATTTACAAACAACAACATGCATGTGTACAGCCAAGGACCAGGCTTTGGCCAGCACACACAGCCTTCTTAACAAAACTGGTCTCCATTTAAGCCATGTTGAAATAAAACTTGCAAGTTTTATGTCAAGACAGCTCAAACACAGATATTTCACAGATTTCCAGAAGGCAGCACATCTCTCGTACCTCTAGGCACAGTGCCGACAACACAACAATGTGGTACTCCACTAGAGAGTAGCATGAGGCACACGGCTTGTCACATCCCAACACTGAACACCCACAGATACAGACCACGTTCCACGATACCAACACTGGGGCTGAACTGAGAATTTACACGCAAACAAATCCTGCAACTTCCAAATCGATCGGAACGGTATATACAAAAGAAATTCTTCCAAATAAATTATAAGCTTCGTAAATTAATTATCACATAAATTTTCTTATATCCTCCGTTCGCTCCACATAACTTACACGTAATCTATCTATATGTACACGAGATACAGTATGGTCCGGTCTGCGCGCTAGTGCGGGCTGGGCGCGGGTGGCGGCGGGCTGGCGGGCGGCGGCTGGCACACGAGCGTGGCGCGGCCGCGCGGCGCCGCCACGGCCACCAGCTGCACCAGCCCGCGCTCCTCGCGGCCGGGCGGCGCCGCCTTGCCGGGCGCGCGCCGGTGCAGCCTCACCCACGCACCGAAGCAGACTAGAATGGCCAGGAACACGGCCACGGTCGCGCCGCCCGCGATCGACGCCGTCTCCATCATGAGCTGGCGGCTCGTCAGCACGTACGAGTCGTCCAGGTCCTTGAACTCGCAGCGCGGGCCCACGAAGCCGCTGCGGCACTCGCAGTTGTAGATGGGGCTGTCCGAGATGACCACCGTGAAGCACACGCCGCCGTTGAGGCAGTAGTACTGCGAGTAGTCGGGCTCGCACTTGAACGTGGGGAAGGTGATGTTGAGACGCGGCAGCGGCTGCGGCTGCGGCCGCGGGCCCGCGCCGGCCGCGCTGCCACCGCCCGCGGGCCGCGCGGGTCGCGCCGGCCGCTTCGAGATGGAGCTGGAGCACGCGCCCGCCGGCGCCAGCCCCGCCAGCGCCCAGCTCACCACCGCCCACCACACTACCAACGATTGCATTTTCCGCACGATCCGGGGGGTCGGCGCTCGCGGTACGTGCACGATTTTGACATTGGACGGTGACTTATACGAAATCCGAGAGGCGATGACATGACCGCTTTCGAATTTCGAACTCGAATCCTTCGCTCGCATCCGCGTCGGCGGGCCGCCCAGACATGTTTCCTGTGTTAACTTTTTTTCACGTCGACGATCACTCGTTCATGACGGAGGCGCGGTTTCTACGAGATATCGCATCGATCCCTCCGCGGGCAGGTCGAAAGTGAAACACTGAACTCTGTCGAACACTCGATAGATCGTGGTTCACGATTATTCACGGAGCACATACACACAATGTCCCGTTCGAAACGATAAAGACAAAATGGTGCTAAGCGAATCGCACCGCACAGCACTCGGTGGTGAGTTGTCTATGCGCGACTGACGGAGGGCGTCTACTGCATCCGCCATCTGCCGACGGGAATGAATGCCGTGAACTCGGCGCCGCGTGCCTGTGTGCGCTCAGCCGCCGTGCACGTATACGGGGAATTTACCTCGAAGTGTGCTTGTGCGTTAGTGTTTGCTTGTGTGCGTAAACCTTTTTTTCTTTTTGTACGGGATTATGGAACAAGAACAAGGTAAGTAGTAGAGTAGCCTGTTTTTCCAATGATTCCCGGCCCTGAGAGAGACTTGTATTTATGTTGCGTGCGGTGTGTATATGTACGGTATGTACCTACTTAATACATGCGTGGTGGAGATACCTCCAAAATAAGGTTTTATATCACTGCAAAGAAACGTACTTATAAAAAATAACAGTCCGTCAAAAAAGAGTAAAAAATAAATAATGGCAACATTTACTGAAATTGTATGGAGATGACATTAAAGACGGTTGCAGACGATGCGCTACTGCGCATCGCAAGCTACTTGCGCAAGTAATAATCTGTATTGGCACCAGCGTTTAAATGTAGATCATTCGCACTTTCACTAAGCAAAAAGTGTTCACACGATGAAATTTGATAAACAGTAGTAGTACTTGCGCAAGCTACTGCGCATCGTCTGCAATCTGATGCCTGCCTGCCAATCCAATAATAATAATAATAATCTGCAACGGGCTTAAGATTTGAGATCGGTATATTGACAGTTGTCATTATTTAAGTTCTACTCTTTTTTGACAAAGTATAACAAACAAATATTTTGCAAACATCTCATTTATTTAAAAGACTCGAATAGATTTAAAAGTGATCGCATATAGGTAACATACGTTTATGTACATTTAAAAATAAATAAAAAAATTATAGGATCACACGACTTTTAATGCCTGGTTTACACTTGGTCAAGTTGTTTAGTTGATACTCGCCACTGTCCTTGCCACTTGACTATATAGACTATACACTTGACCAAGTGTAAACCAACCTTTAGAGGAACTATTTTTTAGATCCATGTACGGAACACTACAATTTCTACAAATCGCTTTGTTTTTTTTTCATTCTTCTTTGACAGCTGTCAATTTTGTTCTAAAGATTCGGCTTCATACCAACTTTTTATAATTTGAGAACAAAGATGAGATAGGCAACTGCATACTAAAGAAATCATTTGTAATTTGTGAAGTAGCAATTAATTGTATAAATAAACCAAAATCTATTCTTTTCATACATCACAAAATAAAATTGCTGTTAATTTAACTTATTTTGCGTTTGTACCTTTGCGTTTTTTTTGCATTACTTTTTGATTTAAATACTTCAAAAGAAAGACAACGCATGTCATAGTTCTATCGACCGCTATTCGCTATTGCTCATGTTAAGTAACGCTAACTTATGTCGAAAGTAAACGCAACTACATGAATTTTCGAAAGTTGTGTCGTTCTTTTTTGCAGTTTTCCCACAGTTTATACGATTGTAATTGAGAAAAACAATGTCTGAATCTTCCAAATCTAAGTCTTCTTTGAATTTAAATCCGTCTCCAACGTTACAATGTAAAGATCTGCATGAATATCTGAAGAGTCGCTCGGCGCACTTTTTAGAGACTTTGTACAACTATCCTACGATATGTTTAGCTGTTTATCGGTATGTATTATTACATTATGATGCTCACATTTCCGTATAATTTAAGAATATAAACCAAAGACCTCATATTATTACTGAACACTTCATTGTTTACATGTTTTTTCATACATTTTGAGGTTATGTTTTCTTGTGTCGTAGGGAACTGCCCGAGCTGGCTCGTCACTTCGTCATTCGGCTGCTGTTCGTCGAGCAACCCGTGCCGCAGGCTGTCGTCGCCTCCTGGGTCTCTCAGGCACACGCCAAGTATGCTAGTCTTCATAAAATTACTAAAAAGCCTTGTCTGTTGGTACCTCGGTTTCATTCTAATGCTAAGCAGAGATTATACTCTGTGTATGTTTCATTGAAGCTTGAGTTCTCAAGACGTACATGCAGCTAACAAACAGTTTAGGGTTTGCTGCTTTTGATGTAGCGTTTGTCATGCCTTTAGCACACTGCAGCGATTTGGACCGAACCCTACTTAAGGCATTAAGTTATTTAATTATGACTTAATTATGCTTAAGGCATTACATTGTGTGGTACTACAAAACTAAGCCTCCTAAAGGATAATATACTATTCTAATTTCACTTACCCATATCTATTGTTTAACCATTTAATTAGGTTTTTAATTTCAAACAATAATTGCATTAATATTCACTTACAAACCTTACTTCATTTTTCTATTGATTTTAGTACAAAAATTCTGATACAATTGAAACATTGTTTGAAAATATAATAATTTGAACAGTGAAGTCTGTAGTGAAGTAATGGTTTTTGTTGTTTTTTGATACTTTATGATAAATAAAATACAATACAATATATTTGCAGGGAACAAGCGAAGGCGTGCGAGGCCCTGTCAGAGCTTTCGGTGTGGCAGGAGGCGCCCATCCCCGGCGGACTGCCCGGCTGGATCCTGGCGCAATCCTTCAAGAGGAACCTCAAGGTGGCTCTACTGGGAGGGTAAGTAGGACCCTGGGCCCTGGGTTCTGTTGTTCTGTCAGAGCTGTCGGTTTGGCAGGAGGAGCCCATCTTCAGCGGGCTGCCCAGATTTACATTTATGTTCGCTAATCAGCATAGCACCTTACGTAGCGGAGGTAGAGTGAAAAAAATATTTAATATAAAAATATACTTTAAGGTACTTACAATATTTTCTTTAATTTGATTCAGGGGCAGACCATGGAGCCTGTCATCATCCCTGGAACCCGACGGAAAGGCGCGAGACGTGGCGTTCCTCGACGCGTACGCGCTCGAGCGCTGGGAGTGCGTGCTGCACTACATGGTGGGCAGCGCGCAGACTGAGGGCATCAGTGCAGATGCTGTGAGGATCCTGCTGCATGCTGGGCTGATGACCAGGTCTTCAACAATAATTCAATGGGGACCTTTATACACTAAAACGTTAACGCGTTGTAAGAGGCGACTAAATCCATCTATTGACGGATAGGGTCAAACACATTCTTTGACAAGGATCTGAAGTAATATGTCTATCAATATTCATTTTCTAAACATTGCTAATGTTGTAAACACATTACCAATATCCTTCCTTAACTATTCCAACTAGAATTAAACGTGGACCTATGTCCTATGACTGTCCTGTCCTATGACTCCTACGAGTGATCCACCACAACGGATAAATCCAGTGACGGTTTGTTGCAGTCTCGTGCCCTAGATTTTGAGCCACTGTCGCTTCATTACTTCAGATTCAGCACACATGTTTATTTATGTCATAATTTTGTCATCAGGGATGCTGAAGATGGGTCGGCTGTGATCACGCGAGCTGGTTTTCAGTTTCTACTACTCAGTACAGCTAAACAGGTAATTCTACCTTTTACCCAACTCCAACCTATACATTATATATTTCTGTACGGTAATAATTCCTTATCCCATTGCGTGGAGATATTTTATCATAACGATATAATCCTGCAATGTTTTACCGCTAGAGGCGCCACTAGCACAATGGTACATATACAATCAACATGTAGATTGACTTTCCACCAAATCTTTTTTTACCCTTCAGACTCGCGCCACGATGTCTTAACAGGTTTTTTAGGTCTGCTATTTTGAAATGATGCTATGACATCATCACAATTTTACTATAGCTTTGAGAAATTAATTTAATCCAAATAACGGGAAATTTGTGATATCTTCAAAAATGACGGAGTTTCTCCCGCGCTTTTGTGGCATCCACGTCAGCTTTGTTTCGATTTGTCTTGCAAATTGTTTTACAGTAGTGCTTTTCTAGTAAGAATGGTGTTTCTTGCTCGAAAAACTTCGACAAGATGTGAATAATGTGTGGAACAGTGAAGTACAGTCAAATAAGTCGCTGCAGCCCGATCCGTACTTGGCTGGATTTTGAAGAGCCACACTGCGTCCGGGACGCCTTCTTATTTGGTTCGGATGGCGCAGAAGCGTGGAAGATTCTCCCAGATAGCATTGAAATGTGTCACACCAGCATTTTAATGAAGACTTGAAAGAGTTGTTTACATCAGACATGGCTGTATGGGCTCAGTTCCCTTTGCCTTAAAAAAAACAATCAAAAATGACGTTTCGTTTTGCTTTTATGTTTACGGAGTGTGCTGGTGGCTCCATCTACGCAACGCTTTGAGTTTTATGTCCTATTGCACAAAGTTTACTTACTGCAATGGCACTAGTTTTTTTTCCATTGTTTTTAAATTATTAAATGGCCTCCACAACACAGGTTATACTAGTGTGGGAGCCAGGGAAACCTGAGAAAATGTAAAAGACACCATTTGCATTAATATTTTTTTATTAATATTTAAATGAATACCTACATAAATAATTTAATGTTCACGCATTTTCACATATGATTTTTTTAATAAAATTGTAAGCTTGATAAAACAGTAAATTTGTAACAGTAAGGAAACCTGTTTTAATATATGGCTTTACCTGTTTATGAAAGGACATAAGAACCTTAAAGAATGTTTGATAATTAATGCCATTGGAGAAAGTGAGGAAAACTTTCATACCATGAGCGGAAAGAGGACGCCTGAATCTATTTTTCTGCACATGCAGAACTGAATACAACACGTTAAGGTAGAATCTACAATAAATTATTTTGATCAATGCCTAATTGCCTATGTGTCACTCTGGTCCACCAAAATGGTCGAAAGGTAGTCTCGTGACCTTGAACCGCCGTCGCTTCGCAGTAACAGCTGCTCTTTTCGTCAGGTGTGGCTGTTCCTGCAGCACTACCTACACACGGCCGAGAAGCGCAGCCTGAGCGCCGCAGAGTGCCTCGCCTTCCTCTACCAGCTTAGCTTCAGCACCCTCGGCAAGGTGCGACATTCATCATACTTGCTAGCACATTGCAGCGATTGGTGAACCCATGGCACAAGAAGAAAGGCATAATTACGTATTGCACGATGTTCACGTCACTTCAAGGGTATCTCATCAATGGTAACTCTCGTCTTACCCAACCTTGTTATGCCTTTCTTCTTGTGCCTTGGGTGAACCAAGACTTCTGAGCTTCTGGGCGGAGCTGGGTTGGCTAGGAATAAAGCTAACCCAACCTACGTGCACACATAAAGAACCTTTTTTTTTGTTAACGGGGGAAATCTTCGAAAGATACCCAAACTCCTGGGGGAGAGACTGGGTTATGTGAGAATTTTACTCACTAAAACCCCCTCGATTGCCGACCTCGTGCATATTGGAGGGCGCCGGGATCTCCAGATGAACGCACCGGTGTCTTAGCATTTGCCTTGGGCTCTTCCTGGGAGGTGTATATTCCACCTCTCGGTTCCTCCCGTCACAGCCTAACAACCTAACTTAACTGCAACTATCAGCAGCTATAATGTTATGTTCCAGGACTACAGCACGGAAGGCATGAGTAACAACATGCTGGTGTTCTTACAGCACCTGAGGGAGTTCGGGCTCGTCTACCAGAGGAAGGTGAGCTATCTTTATACGTTTTCTCAAAGGAGAAGTACTGGATGAAGAAAAGCAAACGGGCTACCTGATCGTAAGTGGTCACCATCGCCCATGCATCTTGCCTCACTATAATGTTATTCTTGAGGCCTTAGATGAAGTGCCTCATGTGCCGGTAATTTTGCTGGTTCTCTTACCTTTCAAACTGAAACAGGAACTGCATTCCAGAATCATTTAGCATTTTCTATTTATAGGTCTTCAAGCTAACTCAACTCGTAACCTCTTCTGTTGAGTTGTGTACGCAGCAAAGGCTATTGACTCTATTTAGACTACTTTTGCTAAAAAGTTTGAAATATTAATAAAACAAACGACTACTGCTCAGAAAACAAAATATTGAAATTAATTGTTTATAATAAAACAAAGATTGAAAATAAAATATTAAAAAAATACTCCAAAAAAAGTTTACATACCGAATTGTTTTGCCTAGTGGGCTATCTTCTAGTGCCACGTAACACGTCTAGCTTTCATCTTTTATACCTCATTCCAAATACAGGGTGGACCAAAAGTCCGTTAACATTTAAAATGGTTATAAAAAATACAAATGCTACTTTAGTGAAAAACTGTTTATTTAATAATAAAGTAGACAAATTAGGATTTCACTTTTTAAAAATAACATCATTCAAATGTGACCCTTGTTCATCCTGGCACACCTGTAACCGGGAACGGAAATTTTGCATGACCGCCCGACAAGTGGTTGGTGAAATGTTCTGCATTTCCTCGCGTATATTTTCTTTTAATTCCTCAATAGACACTGGGTTGCTGATGTAAACTTTACTTTTGAGATATCCCCAAAGGTAAAAGTCCATTGGAGTTAAATCCGGGCTGCGGGGTGGCCAGTGAATGTCACCTCTTTTGGATATGACTTTTTGGCCAAAAATTTCACGAAGTGCTGCTATAGAGTCATTGGAGGTGTGACATGTTGCCCCATCTTGTTGGAACCAAGAGCTTCGATTAAAGCCTGAGAAGTCCTGTAATGCTGGAGCAAAAAAATTCTGTAGCATCACAATGTATCGCTCTGTATTAACGGTGACGGCGCGGTTTCTCTGATCTTCATAAAAATATGGACCAATGATTCCGCTGGCTGACAATGCGGCCCATACAGTAACCTTGGGCGAGTGTAAAGGTTTTTGGTGCTTCAAGTCCGGGTTAGTGTCACTCCAGTATCTGCAATTTTGTCGATTGACATGTCCATTTAGGTGGAAGTGTGCCTCGTCTGAGAAAAAGATGTTATTGAAGCTCGTAAACCTCTCAAGCACTTCGTTAGCAAACTGCAGTCTCTGAGCAGGGTCATTTGGCTTTAAAGCCTGTACAATTTGAATTTTGTAAGGATGTAAATGTAAATCTTTGTGTAGAATGCGATTTAGAGATGTTCTGGGCACATCTAAAGCACTAGACCGCTTTCGAGTAGAGAGACCAGGTTGTTCTCGAACAGACGCTCGTACACGCTCTATGTTTACTGGATCGCGCGATGTCCTAGGTCGGCCGGATCGTGGTTGACTTAAAGTTGAACCTGTTGTTTCGAACTTCTGTACCCATTTTTTAATCGTTTGAATTGTTGGTGCTTGATTTCTGTTCCGTATATTGTAATGATTACAAAATTTCCGTTTAGCTTCGGTCGTAGAATCGTTGTTTCGATAGTACTCGCGTACGCAAAATGCGCGCTGCGCTCCGCTGAATGACGCCATGGTACTAAATCCCTATTAGTAGCTCTCGCTTGTAGTAACACCCCTCGCGCCAATACCCCGCCCGCGCCGACGCAGCGACCTATTCAAATGTTAACGGACTTTTGGTCCACCCTGTATAATAACTAGAGATAGCGACATCTTTCTTTCAATTGTACTGCTAACAGGTCGTAATTATTATTTGTTCCCCAGCGCAAAGCCGGCCGCTTCTACCCCACGCGCCTAGCTCTGAACATCACGTGCGTGAAGGACGGAGCGGGCAGCACAGCTCCCCTGGAGCCCAGCGGCCAGCAGCCGGGCTACATCATGGTGGAGACCAACTACAGAGTGTACGCGTACACGCAGACCAACCTGCAGGTGGCCCTGTTGGGGCTCTTCACTGAGCTCATCTACAGGTGAGTGAAGGTGGGACCGGTGAGTGAAGGTAGGGCGGGTGAGTGAAGGTAGGGCGGGTGAGTGAAGGTAGGGGCGGGTGAGTGAAGGTAGCGCGGGTACAACGTGTGGACATCATCTACCGCGTGTATGCGTACACGCAGACCAACCTGCAACTCATCTGCAGGTGAGGGCGGAGACAACGTGTATTATATACCCTGACCAGAAATATAAAACCCTCCCCAGTAAAATAAAAATATTGCGGAATTCAACAAAACTTATTTTTTTTCGCAGCATCTTTATTTGCATAAATGTAGGTGTATTTTAGAGCGTCTGTGGCCTAGTGGCTAGGACACCGGACTCCCATGCGGGAGGTCCGGGTTGGAAACAGAGCAGTGCCATGTACCAATGAGTTTTTCGTATTTTTCGAAGACTTACATACATTTATTTACTGCTTTAACGGTAAAGGAAAATATCGTGAGGAAACCTGCACGCTGAAATGACCAGTGTGTGTAAAACGGGGTTGGCACAAAAAATCCTCAAGGATCGAAGTGCCGCTGGATTATTCCCGGCCCCCTATCATAAAATAAGATTTTTTTCGCAGCGTACTCTGACCACTAAACCACGTTTAATGGTACAAACGCCGAAGCGAAGATATCGTCAAATATCTTCAAACGCGGGTTTAGTCGTAAATAAAAAAACTATTGGTTTGATATCAATTGCTTGTCTTTTGGCGCAGGTTCCCGAATCTGGTGGTGGGCGTGCTGACGCGGGAGTCTGTCCGTCAGGCGCTGCGCGGGGGCATCACGGCCGACCAGATCATACACTATCTGGGGCAGCACGCGCACCCGCAGGTCTGGTATCATTCAAGTTGGACAGCCTCTGACTGTAATTTATGGGACGGATTAGAAGCAAGGCAAGCGTGTCGTATGACGCGACCAACCCGAGAAACTTTATGGTAAAAGGATCCTTTCAGGGTGCGCCTGGCTAGCGACCACCCTTCTAGAGTCTGTCCCCAAAAATTTGCTAAGCCCGTGTGCCCTTTGGCCTCCTCGTCACTTACCACCAGGTGAGATTGAGATCCAACGCGGGTTTAGTCGTAAATAGGAGCTCGTAGCCTAGTTGCGAGCACGGTCCGAAAGTGATCGTGCAGGTTAAGCGACGTTTGCGCGGTCAGTACCAGGATGGGTGACCGACCGCTAGTGGCATATTTCATCTGAGCTCCTCCGTGACTCGGAGAACACGTTAAGCAGTCGGTCCCGGTTGTTGTCGCTCGACAACAGTCGTTAAGGCATGTCAGAGGCCTACGGGCGGCCTGAACAACTCTGACAAATAGGTTGGCCACTAACCATACGATAACCAAGCAAGCAAGTCGTAAATAAGAAAAATTAGAAAAGTTCGTGCTGTCTTCTCACCCATGATTAAACTCCATCTCATACGCTAAGAGAAACCTTATGCAAAACCTTCAGCATTCCAACGGTTTGGATGGGACGTCAGGGTTTATCTTTTTACATTTTTCTCTCTCACATTTTCCTCATCATCCACAGATGATGAAGTCAGAGACGTGCGGCTTCCGCGCGACCTCCCTGCTGCCGCCCACCGTGGTGGACCAAGTCAGGCTGTGGGAGAGCGAGCGGAACCGGTTCACGTACACGGAAGGGGTCGTCTACAACCAGTTTCTCTCACAGGTATAGTGAGGCTCGTAGCGTAGTTGCGAGTACGGTCCGAAAGTGATCGTGCAGGTTAAGCAACGTTGGATGCGGTCGGTACCTGGATCGGTGACCGCCAGCGGCACGTTTCGTGAGATATTCCGTGCCTCGGAGAGCACGTTACGCTGTCGATCCCGGCTGTTGTCTTCCGACGTCGTTAGGTTATGTAAGAGGCCTACGGGCGACAAGAAGAAGACAGGTATACCTTACCAGAAATATAAAAAGGGGCGCCATTTGTACTTTTATAGTGTGTTATGGAGTTCGTTGTGAAAAAAATAGTGTTATTTAATTCCGGATTATATATTTTTATATTTTATTTATTTGTCAGTTTCACAGCATATTACACATTAAATATATAAATCGAACAATTAAAAATCTATAGATGCCAGTTACGAAACCAAACTGTTACAAAGCTATTTAAAAAGTAATTGAGCAAGTAGTTACAAAATGAAGGAGAAAAAATAAAAAAAATAAAACACAAAATAAAGGAAATAAAACAGGCTTTACGATATGTGTAAGCGCTAACGGTGTGCGTGTGTGAGTTATGGCGAGTTTTTATATTTCTGGTCAGGGTTAAGTGTCATCGGGGAGTCCATTGCCTGATAACAGGTCCTCGAGTTGGTCTGGCGTGCCCGTGTTCCGGCACGCCACCACAAGCCGAATGGGGACGTCAGTCCCCAGAGTTGGGTCCGTAATGCGGACACCCGCTGGCGAAGTCGCGGAAGTTATGCGCAAGCGTTCCCGTGGCTTCGCCGTCAGGCGGTGCGCAGGAACACCGGGGGGGTTTTGGCCGGTAAAAGTCCGGCATAACCTCTTCGTCTCCCCCATCCGGCGAAGAGGTAAGCATGAGTGTTTCCCCCCGAAAAATAAAATAATAAAAAAATAGGGTTAAGTGTCATTCAGTGGTCATTCAAACGCGTCCCCTGTGCGTGTTTTTAATCTCCGACCAAAAGTAAGAGGTGTTATATGTTAAGTTTGATGCGTATGTCTGTTTGTCTGTGCATCATAACTCAAAAACCGGTGATCCGATTTGGATGCGGTTTATTTTATTTAACAGAGAATTTTGACGAGAGTGTTACTCCATGTCTGATAAAAGTTTAATAAGGGGTTTCCAAGATCTTGGGGGATGTTTTATGGTAGATGGGAGGGAGTTCTATAGAACACCATTATAATGGTAACTGGTGGTTCAAGTCTGAAATGTTTAGGACTATGGTGCCCTTTCCACATCTGTAACCTTGAGGACCTGATGATTACCAGGAATAACTAAGGAGATCTTCACAATGGTAGGTCAGCGGTTTCTTAAATTTTAATTTGGAATTATGACAAGTATTTGAACCACTCTGTATACTTCATCTTTACGTGTACCAAGTTGCACTTTTAGCAATTTCTCTACCAAAAGTTTGTCTGAAAGAGATAGCTCTCTGCGATAATATCGCCTATATTGTGTTCTACCATTTACTTAAGCATTGTTTTTAAGTTTTGTGCAATAAACTGTAGCATAAATATCACGTTCATAATCCCCGAGGGGGTAGACAGAGGAACCACCTTCATCATAGGCAGTTCCCACTTTTCACCGTAAGATTTGGTGGACAATACAAAGTATAATTTATATAGTGTATTTGGTGCAATAAAGTATATTCTATTCTATTTTCTGTCAGGCGGACTTCGTGGTGCTCCGTGACTACGCGAAGCAGCAGGGCGTGCTCACGTGGCAGAACGAGCGGAGCCGCACCATGGTGGTCACGCGCGCCGGGCACGACGACGTCAAGAAGTTCTGGAAGCGATACTCCAAGAGCTCCTGAACTGGAGACTGGGCCCAGGAGTCGAAGATATGGAGATATGCCTTGAAACTACTTGGCGTACTAAATTCAAAGAGAAAATTGTCCGGAAAATGTCTAGCTATTTGAAGTTGGTGGAAACTTCTGTAGCGCGTTTTATGATTTGTTAACAGCGCCATCTATCGACAATTTGGTGGTTTTTAAAGTAATCGCCGGACGATAAGTTATGAAAGTAATATTCTAAGAGCTCGTAAACTTGGAAATCAAATGAAGAAATGAAGCTAAAGATTATAGGTGATAGAGTATGCCTTCAGTACGAGGTAACAGAATGTTTGTAAGATGAGAAGTTATTTGAAAACTTCTATAGCGCGTTTATGATTTGTATGAAATTAAGACATTTAGTAACAGCGCCATCTATGGGCAATTTGGTGGTATTACATTTTTCTCAGAAGTGCTGTTTCAAAGATTTCCACTCGGATGTGATATTAAATGGAATATGAAGAAACTTGGAAGACTGAAGTAATTGCAACGATGAAGGAACATACAGACTTGAACAACATAGCAGTTTCAAGTGAAATTGAAATTTGAGTCTCAAGTCCGGTCGTGCATGGAGTACTGCTGCCACCTGTGGGACGGCTCAGCTAAGTACCAACTGGCTGCCCTTGACTCAGTAGAGAAACGCGCTAAGCGCCTTATAGGTGACGAATCGCTGGTGGAAGCTAGACTGCAAAGTCTGGAACATCGGCGCAAGGTTGCCTGTCTATCGGTATTTTATAGGATACTTTTCGGAGAGTGCGCATCGGAATTGCACGACCTAATTCCAGCATCTCCATTCCGCCTTCGGACTACCAGGCGCGGGGAGGGGTTCCATCCTTATGTTGTTGATATCCCATCTGCTCGTACGAAGCGATTTGCTTCTTCGTTCATTATGCGGACGGCTAAGGAATGGAACAGCCTGCCGGCGTCTGTATTTCCCGAAACCTACAACCTTGGGATCTTCAAGGCCAGAGTGAATAGGCATTTACTGGACCCGCGTGCTCCGTCGTCGACATCATCGTCGCTTACCATCAGGCGAGATCGAGGTCAAATGCGGGTTTAGTTATACATAAAAAAAAAAATACTTTTGTGGGCGAAATTTGAACGATTTAAAAGTAAAAACAAGTGGATACTAGTATAAGTAGGTACATAGTGAAACTCTACAGTGTGAAATTAATTATGTGGTCTGTATTGTTGAACAAAATTGATATTATTTATTAAGACTGTAAATAAATGTAATATAATTCTTATTTTAATCGCCGTTTTAATTATTGTCAAGAGTGCAAATCAAATACCAAAGTAAAATAAGAAAACATGTATTCCTAATTCAACATTTTACAAATATTATTCCCTTATCCAATACCTGAATGTGTTCGTCATTAATTCATCACTAGACATAGAAGTTGTCGGGGCAGAATTGTCATATTTATAGTGATATCATTATCGATAATTACAATGTTCCATATTGCAACAACGTGACTCTTATAACAGTTAGTGGTTCAAGTTCAAGAGTCATCCGCGGATAAATAAATTTCTAACATTAAAAATACAATTACCTGAGTGTTTTTTTATTTTTTCACTGAAATGTTTTAAATTAACATTATTTGGGAATTTTGGGGTCGAGTAATTCAACTGTTCGGTTTCAAATATTTTTAGTATTTTGAATAGTCGGCATTTTTTATTATTTTAAATACGAATATTTTGGGCTAAGACATTTTAAATTAAGACACTTTGATTTTGGACATCATCAACCTACTCATTAAACAGCAGTGCTACAACATCGATACCTAGAAAAGTCGATAAGAACAGCATTCAATCCCTAACAAATTTTAGATCGTGCCCCGACAACTTCCAACTCTATTCATCACACAGTATTAATTACTACACTAAAGTACTAGCTACTAGCTCATAATTTATCTACAAATCCACAGTCTTTTTGTATTTTCTATTTTATTTTCACACGTCCTAGCTTTACGGCGTTTTATAACTAGGTACAGTGGAAGACACATCAAAGCGGTATCCTGTGGAACTTTGACGCAATAACTTTTTGTTATGATTCCTTGACATTCGTATAAATGGGGTATAACCTTATGTGTTTTCCACTGTACATCTCTTCATATTTTATTTTTTTTCGTCCGTCCCTCTCGCACAACTAGCTAAAGTCGCGATATTAGATATATCTATCTCTTTCCGATGCACAGCTGGCTTTAGGGTCTCCGGTGTGCACGGCTTCTACAAATTATCTGGTAGAGATCTATTTTTTGACGTGTATTCGCAGACATTTTAACGTCATGACAAGCAAAGAATATTGACCCGCCGCGTGCGCACGCGTCGCACAGCGGAGGCCTCGGCCTCCTGCCATGACACAAGAAAGGCATAACAACTTTGGATTGCTTGAAGTTGCACGCACTGTCACTCTGGTTGTCATTTTTACCGAATCGCACATTCTTACATTACTGTTACAAATTACTGTTTTATCAAGCTAACAATAAAAAAAACATGTGCAAATGCGTAAACATTAAATTATTTACGTAGGTATTATTTTAAAATACAATATTAATAAAAATGAAATCCTGCAAAGTGTCCCACACTAGGACACCCTGTGTTGTGGGTCCCATTTAAAAACCATGGAAAAAAACTAGTGCCATTGCAGTAAGTAAACTTTGTGCAATAGGACTTAAAACGCAAAGGGTTGCGTAGATGGAGCCACGAGCACACTCCGTAAACAGAAACGCAAAACGAAACGTTATTTTTGAAGATATCACAAATTTCTCGTTATTTGGGTTAATTTAATTTCTCAAAGCCATAGTAAAATAGTGATGATATCATGGCATCATATGGCCATTTCAAAATAGCAGACCTAAAAAGTCTGTTAAGACAGCGTGGCGCGAGTCTGAAGGAATTGGTGGAAAGGTACGTGTCTACATATTGATATTTGACTTTATGTGCTAATTTAAAGTTCATTAAACAAAAATCTTGTAAAATCATCCATTATTAATCAAAATCATTGTTTATCAAATTATTGTCAGTGAAAGCAATAAATTTAGGTTATCTTATGTTTAGAAAAAAGTATTTTTGAATGTTTCTTTGTAACTGTGCTAGTGGCGCCTCTAGTGGTAAAACATTGCAGTATTATCTCCTATTCTCTGGCATCCATCACGGTAACACTTGGTCACTTGGTTGTACCCTGACGTGAACATCGTGTTATTTGCGTATGCCTTTCTTCTTGTGACATGCCTCATCCTATCTACTCGTAGTCTACTATATGGGGCTTGGTGTCAGTGGGGTCTAGATGGTGGGTGGTAGTGGTGGTGGTTGAAGGTCAGGAGGAGGGGGGCGGCGGCGGCCGGACGGGCGCCAGCGCCGAGTATAACTTGCTGACCGCGGAGTGCACCGTGCGCTCCAGGGTCTCGTCTTCGGGGCACGTCACCTCCTGGAAGTAAAGGGTGTTGTTTAGCAGGGAAATAAAGGAATCCATGGAACTGCGACAATGTTCAGGTATAGGGCTGGTAATGAGTCCAGGGTATTATTAGGGAGTTTTTCTCACAGATAATGCTGAATACAATAGCGAATTAGGCCCATATCCCTTATGCACAGATCAAAGGCCCAATTCGCCTAAATTACAACGTTTGTAGTTCTATTTGGACACCAAATCGCATTCTGCTGCCGAGTCGCATCCTAGTCAAGTGAGACGTGACTAGGATGCTGGTAGGTACCATATTGAGGAGGTCGATGTCGGCGCGCTTCCCATCCACTGTCACGTGCAGCTTGTCCCCCTTGAACATCTTGGGCACCGAGTCCTCGCCGAACATCTCTTGGAGCATCTCGATCACGCATTCCTGGGCAAAGTAATATAATATGAGATTTTGGAAACAATACTAGGTGTAAAAAAAAACCCTATAGAGCCGAAACGGTGGTGTTCAGTATCCATAAAGGAATGTACAAAGGAGCCCTAGCTTAACAAATTCCACCATAGGGCCAACTATGAAATCGGTTCGTTGATATATAGAATCTGGACAATTTGACGGCTATGATTACTTGAGTTTAAATTCGAATAATAAAATATCTGGAAACAGGTTTCTAACACAGGACGAACTCGCATTTTGAATTTCTATATAACTTATCCTATAAATCCACACCCCTTGCTATTTTCATCCTCTACCCTGTCCTACCCCTGAATCCATTCGTTTCCCTCCCAAATTCCACGAAAATTTTAAACTTATAATTTTTATGTGTCAGTGGTTCCAGCCTGCTCCTCGTCAGGTGAGTACCTAGCATACCTTATTACAACCCCCTGCAAATTGACAGGAAAACTGTCGCCTATCAACATCGAAAAGGGAAGAACCAAAACTCGCAGGGTTTGCTCCAAACCCACCCCCCAATCGCGGACGATCCCAGGCTGTGCACCCTTTATGCTCCAGGTTGGAACATGTTATGGCCAGGGCCACTAAGATGATTCAAAATGAGGAATAATGTGATAGCGGAGGTCAACATCACTTGGTCTCCAGTCAGCTTAGGACGTACAGTCGACCACAGGTCAACCTACCCAAAACGTCAAAATTTAAGAATCTGAAATGTATCACATTGCGCAGGCATAATGTTAAGATTTAATCGAAGGTTTTTGACAGATGGTATACAATAGCTCGTGGTTTTTTTTAAATAAATTAGCTACGGCAAACAGGCAGGCGGGCCACCTGATGGTAAGTAGTCACCGTCGCCTAGAGACACGTGCAGTACCAGGGGTATTGCTTGTGTGTTGCCGGCCGTGGAGGGAGAGGACTTTTTTAACGTTCTTTTTGAAGCATCCCATGTCGTAGCGCTGCGGGAAAACGTCGGGTGGAAGGGAGTTCCACATTTTACAGGTGCGTGGTAGAAACGCTCGTGTAAAACGGGTCGTGGTAGACACCCAAGGCTTTAGAAAGTGCGGGTGAAAATTGAGCCGCCGACGAGTGGTGCGATTCAAGAAAGTAGACGACGGCACCAAGTCAAATAGTTCTGAAGAGCACTCCCCATTATATACGCGATAGAAGACGCTGAGAGAGCCGATGTCTCTCCTTAAACTGAGAGGCTCTAAATCGCTCGTGAGCACGGAATCGTTGACAGTTTGAGTAGCGCGCCTTTGCACGGAGTCAAGTGGATGAAGCTGGTATTCGGGTGCGCCGGTCCAGAGATGGGAGCAGTACTCCATATGCGGTGGACTGTACCTTGAAGTGCATGCGGTCCAGTTTGGGGGCCAGCGGCAGGTGGTTGGGCGTGGGCAGCGAGGACGCGGACAGGATGGCGGCCACGAGCGCGTCCGCGTACATGTCCGACACCGGCTGCGCTTGCCACTGGAACGGGAAAGGGTTTCTCTCGAAGATGCTCGGAAATGTGCTCAATACATTCAAAAATACCGGCCAGGTAGCTGGTTATTCCTGGCGCCGTGGGTCGCACGGCACACGCACCAACAGCCCGAGTAGAGAGACGCTTAGAATATTTGGAATGTGATTATTTTTTTTCGATTTCCTCGCATTATTTGAGATAAGTACTATACAAGCATCGGCGGAAACAGCAATTTTTGGCCTTAGATCGTCAATATGATCCGCGGCCAATAATGAATAGTATCCTGGCCTCTGCAGTTATGTACTGTTGGTCTAATAAAAAGTATAGATAGGTTCATTGCAAGTCACTTTTAAAACACTACAATGATGGTTCGAAAAAAACCCCAATTCACCTGCGAAACAAGCTAAAGAACTGTACTTTCACCATTTGTAAGATTCTGGATTTTTATCAGAATATTTAAATGGAAAAAGGTTATTTTCAGGGTCATATCGTATCCAATACATTTTGATTTGATTTGAATGATGACCAGGAAAAGCAAGGGGATCTCCAGTGGTAAATCAGAGGTTTCTTATTTTTTTTTATTTAATCATGTACCTTATAAATAAATACATCAACCATCACGAAGGAATCAACCAATCGCCCACCACTCGTCAGTTGCGCCGCCCCGGCGACCTTACCAAATGTGACAATGTAAAAATGTACTATAAGGTACTTACTTACAATAAAAACATTTTGATTGATTGGTTGACAATAACCATGAAAGCTTAAAAAGCTCTAGGTATCCTATTCTCAAATATGGTCTAGATTGTACCTCCAATGTTATAATGTTATTCTCAATGGAGAGCTCGACGCAACCGTAGAGTTTCCACCGCGTCTCCGAGAGGAACTCTATGGCGCCTGCTAGCTGCATCACGACGTGGCGCAGGAGCGGGATGGAGCCCGAGTAGTGGATCGACATCCGCTGCGTCACTTCCGACTGGGTTAGCTCCGTGTATTCTGAGATAAGAAGTAGTTCACTTATAATAATATCAAGTCATTTAATCAGGGATTGAAATACCGATTCCTGGCGGTTACCGTTGAAAAAATTGGAAAAATGTATTCGTATACCACATATTAATTACCATTTCACATTAAACTGTAACCTCCACACTAGGCGTTGCCTGTGTCGTGGAGATTACAAACACATACTGACCACTTTACAATGTTATGTGTCAATTTAACATTCACATTCCAGAATTAGAATTTAAAATTAAAGAGCTTCTTCTTCTTCTTTCGTGTTGATGATCCGAACTAAATGTTTCCCGACCAGAAGGCAGCCACATCGATAGCCCTCTGGTTGTCCTCGAACAGGTCCTCCCGCGTGCAGGTGGTCGGACACGCGGGACAGCAGAGCAAGTGCTCCATGGTTTGAGGGGAGACACTCACACTTTACTTGATCGCTGGAAAACCCCCAGTTGTGAAGATTATCTCCGCAACAGCCAACCTGGGTTCGCAGGCTATTAAGCGTTTTCCAGGTTGGCCACGGGAGTTTGAAACCCGGTGGTAGGTCTTCTTTTGGCGGTATGAAACCTTTGGGTGGTTTCTCCCGCCACAGCTTGCATCTTACTTCTGGCGGGTTCTTTCCAGGATCGATGGGAGAAACACTTCGCAGAAACCCGTTACGGCTTTTGAGACGAGATGGTTTGGCAGTGTGACTATGAAGTGGAGCTTAAGTTAAAGAGCTTAGATATGCCTATTATAAATTTATAAAACATATTAATATATACACGACACACTACACTACACTGTCGCTAATCTCTTTAATGTCCAATTAACTTCAGAGGTTGCCTGGAAGAGATCGCTTTAAGCGATAAGACCTCCCTTTGTACATATCATGTTATTATTCCTGTAGTTTTTACTTTTCCTGATTTTGTGTATAATAAAGTGTTTCTATCTATCTATCTATGTATCATTTATATGTCTAGGTATATTTCGTTTAAATAGTTTACCTAGTTTCGGCTACCGGTACGAAACGGTAATGGAAACGTATTTTATTTTCATGTGGGTAGCCGATTGAAACGGTAACCCAATCAAACTACCGAAATACTAACCGAAATGAAACGGTATTTCCATCAGTCAATAAAATTAATTTCACTTCGTATTTTCACCCACTTCCAGACGTTCGATTGACATTAAATTTTGCACACGCATTTAGCCCAGGTGATAATACAATATTTTGGTATCCATGACCTGATATTGGAACCGGGAGTGTCAATACCCATAAGAACTCCATGACCACAGTTGAGCACAGGCCTTCCCTTGCACAAGGGTACGAACCATGATCCACCGAGCGTACCCACAGTGACCGTTGGTGGATTTCTAACGCCTTCGGAACCTTTTTTCCTCAGACATGCAGGTTTCCTGCGATGTTTTCTTTCACAGTTCAGAGAAGCCGGTAAATGACCATAAGACTTCAAAAAAATCCGAAAAAATCGGTAGTTTGTATATGGTTTCGAACCCAGCTCTCCTAATTGTAAAAAAGTAACTCGTTTTAAGTAATGAAATGTAATCGTGTAATTTTATCGTGTTATGTATATGTGTGCAATAAATTTTAATTAATTCATTCATACACATGGGTACCCGGCGTCCTACACCACCGATTGCCAAATATAACAATCAAGATACAGTCGGGATCGCAAAAGCTATATAATATACGGCATGCGAGGGAGACTCACTGTTGAGGTCAGCTGGCGCGAGGATGTGGTAGTTGAAGTTCCTCTTCACGAGGATACCCTGGAGCGGCATGCCCGCCACCGGCGGCGTCATGGCCAGCGAGCCCATCACCTGCAATCAGATAATTATATTGTGATGTATGACGCGAGTTGGTAGTAATACCTATACGTATAGTGTTTGGCGATGATGATGGGATCCGGGGGCCTAGGTGGTCCGTGACCCACCCAAAACCTGTAATATAGGGCGCGAAATACGGTATTAACCTAAAATTTTTTTTTTTGCTTCAATCAACTTACATGGACGTATTAAAGAAGGATCTAAAATTAGTTTTTTGATATCTCAACTAACATCAGAGATATTAATGGTTAAAATTAGTATCGGAGAGATGCTCTGTCCCTTTCTTTTTAGCCAGGATGTCCTTGTTTGGCGCTTGAGAACACTGACGTCATAATACTTATTGCCGTTTCTTTCTACCGTCTGGTTTCTGACTGCCTGTAGCTATTTTATTTTTCAACGAATTTTAATTCTGTTTTCACATTTGACCATCAATTTATGACTATTTCTTAATTTTTAAGAAATACATTTATTATTTCATTCTTGGAAACTACCCAATTCGACTAGTCAATGACCATTTTTTTTAGTTCTAATGCGAATGGCTAATCAGGAACAACCTGACGGCGTCAGTGTTTCCCGAAAGATACAACCTTGGGATCTTCAAGGTCAGGGTGAATAGGCATTTACTGGCTCCATCGTCAGTTACCATCAGGTGAGATTGTTGTCAAACGCGGACTGTCTGAAGCTGCTAGCCACTATCAGTCACCTTGGCAGTCTTGTCCCCCCTGAAGGTGAGAGACAGCTGCTGCGTGTTCCGCGGCGTGTGTATGGCCAGCCGGCCCCTGTGTTCTCGTTGTAGCGCTGCTTTCAGTCGAGACATCTCGTTTTGTTCGCCATGGACTAGAACCTGGGAAGAAACCACTCGTTAAAATTCTTCTATGTTTGTCAACGAGGGAGGGATTATTGAGGTATAGGATAGGAGGATAGGTAGAATTGAGTAGACGTGCTGGTAACACTTGGCTAGTCACGTTTTTATAAGAAATTAATAACGAAGGTAGATATTGAGTCAGTGGTCGATTTGGAGGGTAAGAAAATGAGGAGAGAGGAGGTAGACGCCGCCAAGACGAAACGGTGGCGCAGATTAACGAATTTTACGAAAAGGAAGTAACTAAGAGAAGAAAACTACCCCCTGGTGAGTTGATTAATTTAGAAACGAGGGCAATATATCGAGAAGTTATGTATGTAAACTAAGATTAACGATTTGGAGGAACGGGGAGGTCTATGGGGAAGGCTGGAGGACCATCCAGGGACCCTGGGTCCCGATTGTGTGTAGGAAACGCACTGGTGATTAGCCTATCCGTTGACGAGAGGAACCAACCACCTGTGTGGCTCTCGGATCGGCTAATGGCACCAGGGGCCGCTCATAGAAAGAATATTGAGCTTCTCGATATACCACCCTAAGAAATTTGTCGCGCGATAGAAAGAACCTAAGCCTTACGAGGCATGCCATCGCGACAGGGATGTCTCTAATGGATCTTGGAGGTTACTTCAAATTTTCTGAAGGTCCAATCGGTAAAATCTATTTCTTGAATGTCCAATTACCTGTATGTCTAATTCCATAGTCGTTATGGGGATGAAGTTGATTATTAAATGATTTTGAATATTTAATTAATTTATTTTTTTACCTACAAGACTAACATTCCCACTAACATCTTGGGACAAGGGGTGAAATGAAAAACAGCGCTGCATAATTGGTACCCCTTTTGCCAAATATGCATAGAGACTTATGTAGTTAATAAGTATCTACCTACAACCTTGGGATCTTCATGGCTAGAGTGAATAGGCATTTAGTGGACCCGCATGCTCCATCGTCGATCTCATCGTCGCTTACCATCAGGCGAGATCGGGGTCAAATGCGGGTTTAGTAGTCAATAAAAATTGGCAATAAATGTATGTATTGTATGTATGTATGTATGATTATATTCTATTCTGAAATATGCCGATGATGGAATAATTATTTTTACGCAAACGACTGCACATTAAAATGTCAATAAGTTCTACAAATTCGAAGTATTAGTAACGTAGAACAAAGTGTCTAGTTTACCAAAATTAAATACAAACGCGATTATGTCCCGTTTACGCAGTTAAAAAATGAATACAAACCGTGTAAAATTCAAATCTCATTCGAAGTTAATTTAGTAGTCTACGCGCTACGTTTCAACCCGAAAATCATGTACGTAAAAAATATTACACAGAAATTATTTATAGTAAATAATATTCATATCATCCCATAGTTCCTATTTCCTTTAATGTTGCATGTTTAATAGTATACAATAAATCATAAGCTTTAACATAATTTGTAATTCTGGAATCTGAATATTTGATTGACACATAGCTTGAAAAGTGGTCAATGTGTGTATCTACGTAATCTCCACGACACAGGCAACGCCTAGTGTGGAGGTCATAGTTTAATGTGAAATGTATTAATATTTGGTAAAGGAATTAAAAAAAAACAATTTTTCAATTTACTATTTCACACACAGCCAAGACCATAGTTAATAGTTTATGTCTCGCTCACACTCTCGATTCTAAGATGGCGCAATTGTAATTAGCAAATTTTTGCCCGCAATAAAAAGTTAAATTTCAACTAATGTTCGTGGTTAAACTGGACAAAAACGGTCCTTCGAGCCGGATATGAACCAGCGATCTACGGGCTACGGGTAATGATTGAGGGTTTAAGTCCCACCGGTGGTTTTCTCTTTGAATAACTTATTTCTATTTCGAATTTGTAGTAAATTCAAAATAATTAAATATTTTTTTGTCTTCTGTGAAATCTATAAAATGAAACTAAGAACTTATAACTTTCCAACACTATGACATAGACGCATCAGCATATATGCTGCCTGTCTATAAATAAATAATAATAATACATTCCAAGTAGAAATAAACAAAATATAAAAATAATTATAGTATATGTCAGCGCAAACAACAAGTGACGTCATACTGCACGTGCAATGCCCACCTGCGCTTGCGACGAAGCAAACACGCAGCAACAGCCGATCCACGTCATGCCGCCCCCCACTACCTGGCCTCTATAAAAGCGGGCGCCCGACCCAATGTGGAATCATTCACTTGTGACTCGTCGACGAGGCAGTCGGACTTGATATTTTATTCGAGAATTATTGCATTTTCGAATAATTAACCGTAACTGGTTGCTATCAGGGGACTCTCGTGTGGCCGGTTACTATTGAATGTCTAACCGGTGACTAGTGGTTGCTGTTGAGACGGTTAACTCGTGGCTAGTTAGTGTCGAGTAACTAGGCAGTAACTAATTCGCTGTTAAATAACTCTAAAATAAGTTGATTGAGTCAATATAGTTATTAAATTATATTTCGCTGGTTTTTTAAAAAGCAAAAATAGAACCACGGGGTGAGGACAACCCGGAGAATGATAGCGGGTCATCTATGCCCTTACCCTCTGATCTGACATATAGTATAACTCTCACGTCATAAATACTCAGACATGATAAACACCTTCATAAATAATTATATCTTGGTTTTATACGTACAGCGTTAAAGAAAAAAACATACCACATGCGGCGGCTTCAGTATGTTGATGAACTCTGAGGTCTGCTGGTAGTCGGTGTGTGCCGAGAACGAGATGTAGTCCACCGACATCTTGAGGGGCAGCTTCTGGCCCGACATGGACGTGATCTCCTCGGGCTCTGACAGGATGGTCTTGGCCAGGGTGCCTTCTACGCAGTAGCCTGTACAGATATATGTGATCAGGTACATGGCAGCAACTTTGGCGCGGGAATGTACAGCGAATCGTTCGCCTAGATCATCCTAGTAGTCTCACACACCCTCACCATAGTATGGAATTAAATGGCACTGTTTTTAATTTTATCATAGTTTTTTTAATTAAATATGGAAACCAGAGCGTGGAGCGTCGGTGGTCTAGTGGTTAAGACGCCGGACTCCCATGCAGGGGGAGGTCTGGGTTCGAAACCATGCAATGCCATGTACCAATGAGTTTTTGGTATTTTTTTCGAAGATTTTTTTACGTACATTTACCGTCTGCTCTAACGGTGAAGGAAAACATCGTGAGGAAACCTGCATGTCTGAGGAAAGTAAAAGTTTCCGAAGGCGTGTGAAATCGACAAATCAGCACTGGGCCCCCGCTCGGTGGACCATGGCCCGGGCCCTTATGCAAGGGGAGGCCTGTGCCCCAACTTGTTGTTATTAATAAATCTATTGTATTGTATTTTAGAGTGGGGACATTAATAGGCTGACGATGATGATGATAATGAAGGTAAGCAGACGATCAAACGGGACTCCTGATGGTCAGTGGTCACTCCAGAACACCTTGACACTGACTATAAATATACCAGTTAGAGCAGTCGGTAAATGTACGTAAGTAGGTCTTCGAAAAAATCGGAAAACTCATTGGTTAGGAATTAGTTATTTCATCAGTTACAATTATACTATCTCACGCGCACATACTGACACACCCTCCCTGACATCCACAACACACACACACACACACACACACACACACACTAACGCACACACACACAATATGTATCACAGGTCATTAGTGCAATTTATTTATTTCTTTTTGTCAAATTCTTACCTAAATTCTTCACATAAGTATTTAATCTATTTGATTAGTTTTTAATTTAAATTTAAATAAAATACTCACTATCACTCCCACTAACATCTTGGGATAAGGGGGGAAAATGAAAAACAGCGCTGCATACTTGGTACCCGAGTATACATTACATATAGTGATTTGTACTTTAATTTTAAATTTATATGAGTGATAGATTTGGCAATAAATGTATTTCTATTGGTACATGACACTGCATGGTGTTGAACCCGAACCTCCCGCACGGGAGTCCTAGCCACGCAGTGTCATTGTCATTGACGCCGAATAGAAAAAGCAGTGTCTATTCCAAAACAAAGATCATTAATGACGGTAAAGATGGATTAATTATAGCTGGATATTAGAAGTGGGGAACAATGAACAAAGTAGGACTTGGAGTAGCTAGTAGGACAGGCTTACCAGCGATGATGACGCCGTTCTTGGGGTCAGTGCACCAGGACTCAAAGAGTTCCCGCGACAGCCCCGACTGCATCATACCTGGAGACGCCATGATCACGCACGGACCGATGTCCTCGAAGTGGTCTATGCCCTGTAAACACAAAAAATGTTTTTTTTACTATTCTTCACTATTGTATATCGGTGGCATAGTGGTTAGAACGGAGTTTGCTGTTGGAGCCCGCACTAGGGCGACCCTGTGTCGCGGCGATCCTTAATCACATTAACAATAAGTATTAAATTAACTAATTTGGACTCAGTTGTATTTTACAAAAATATATAATACCTACTTAATGTGTATAGTATAAGTGGGAAAAGGTGAGGGTGCTAGATCAAATGATTTGCCCTCTTATTGTGGAATGCACAAAGTCGCCTCCGTAGCATTGTAATCCAGTGTTAATAACCATTTGGTAATTTTCTGCTTAGCTTCCCTTGGAGAGAGCATTTTTATGTCGCAGAATTTTAGGATTTTATTATAGATAAACGGGAACAAAAAAATACTGAACGGTTGCGCGAAGGTAGTTTTTACTTTTAAATTTTCTACTTTGAAAACTCTTCTCTTCAGCAACTCGAAGTACTTGGGGGAGCTAAGCGTGGCTTTATGTTGTACGAGTCCTGCCCTCAGAATGTAAAGCTGCCGAACTGTGAGTAAACCTGACTCCTTGTACAGGTCTGCAGTCGGGTACCTGTATGGTTTTTTAAACATAACTTTGAGGACAGAGCGCTGAGCTCTCTCGAGAGTTATGATTGTGGTTTTGCCAGCTCCACCCCAGGCCGAGATGCAATATGTGACCAGTGACTGACACAGTGCCACGTAGACGAGCCTCAATACGTCTCCTATTGCCGCATTGTTTTCTTTGAAAAACGGACAGAGATAGACAATTTTTTTAAGTATTTGTTACAGCGCCGCCTTACGTAATGATCTGGGACAAAGACCTGACAGATCAATAAGCATTTGCTCAAGGTTTGTTCTGACCTCCAGTGAGTTGAACCCCAATGCTCAGGGCAAGTATTGTGTATGGAATTATTCCTACAAAAAAAAGATAAAGATTCTGATATTAATCAGAATCTTTTTTTTGTAAAGAAATCTAATTTTCGGGCATGTTCTTATAGGTAGTTTGTAAGGACTCCAGACTCACGCGCTAGCCTCAACTAAGCACTAAAGCGGAGTATAAAAGCTGTATGGCATGTACATTTTAAAAATCTCGCGCGTTTCGTAGCGTAAAGCATAAACGTCGACAGCTTTCTTTGGCAAGATTTACAACATGATCGCGGAAGGTAAGGTTGGAAATCTGACTACCCCTGCGGGAAACAGGCGTGAGGAAGGGTATGCATGATGTAATATAGAACACTATTTCAATATTTTTTTATTTACTTCTAAACCCGCATTTGACCTCTATCTCGCCTGATGGTAAGCGACGATGAGGTCGACGATGGAGCATGCGGGTCCAGTAAATGCCTATTCACTGTGGCCTAGAAGATCCCAAGGTTGTAGGTTTCGGGAAATACAGACGCCGGCAGGCTGTTCCATTCCTTAGCCGTTCGCATAACGAATGAAGAAGCAAATCGCTTCGTACGAGCAGATGGGATATCAACAACATAAGGATGGAACTCCTCCCCGCGCCTGGTAGTCCGAAGGCGGAATGGAGATGCCGGAATTAGGTCGTGCAATTCCGATGCGCACTCTCCGAAATGTATCTTATAAAATACCGATAGACAGGCAACCTTGCGCCGATGTTCCAGACTTTGCAGTCAAGCTTCCACCAGCGATTCGTCACCTATAAGGCGCTTAGCGCGTTTCTCTACTGAGTCAAGGGCAGCCAGTTGGTATACCGCAATCAACTTTGCTGTACCACTTCTACCAAAATGAATAGACGGACAGAATTCATTCAAGGTCATACAAGGCCGGCCGCATTTGCCTATAAACTTACAGAATAGAATATGTATGACATCATAGCCGGTTACTGTGGAATCTATGTTACGGGATTCTTTACACGAATTAATCCCATTACAAATAAATTACATCACTTTGATTTTGGAGCTACCAGTAATAATCAGTTCCTACGGCGGTTATCTGCCAGGTGTTCGGAGATAACTCGGTTATTCGCATTTATTATCTGTGCTGTGTTTACGTCTGTGTTCCGGCAATATAAGTAATTAGTTAGCTGTTGTTTCAGACGTTCGCTTGTTAAATTCATATGAGGTAAGTTTTGATATTGATGTGTTGTTGAATATTTATAGATGCGAAGTTGTCTAGTAGGAGTTTATTTATTTATTGTTTTACACTTTTGTGTAGAGTTTTTTATTATTATTTTATAATATTCTATAGGCTGTCCCACTGCTGGGCAAAGGCCTCCCCTCCTCTTTTCCATATCCTCGGTTATCCATCCACCTTAGAGTTCTTAGTAAAGAAAAATAAACCCTATTATTTTGCGCCTTGGTGGCATAAACTCATTCATTTGTAGAATTTTCAACAAACAATTTTGCCGTTTTTGTTATAAGTTTATAACCTAAAGATGACACCCTAGAAGTATTTGCCGCTTATAAAATAGGACCCTATAAATGTTAATAAAAATATAATAAATACCTAAATGGTTTTTGCGTAGTCAGGCTAGGATTTTGCATATAGAGACATGAACACAAGGAAAGATGACTTATTCCAGGAAACGCACAGATGTGTGGACAATCGGTGCAGCAGGCTTCCGTATAAAATCTATCCAAAAGTATAAAATCTTGGCCAAATAATAAGATACCCGTAGACACTCCAAAATAAGTCCCAAATTATAGTGGTCCGGAGATCATCAACAACATATCTTCTAGATTTGCCTTCATTGATTCCGTCTCTAAAGGTCATGGAACATTTTACTATGCAGCCTGGCACACCTACTTTCCGTGATTTAAAAAATAATGACAATTTCTTGACGATCGATCCCAACCCGATATTTCGATACAGGACATCAATAGAGACATAAAACATATCTTGACCGTTGATCTGGACAGCCATGCTCCCCGGCTGGGTAAAGACGCGGCTGATCCGCTGGCTGGAGGACCATCGCGAGCTGGTGGTGGCCCTGTTCTGCCTCCCCGCTAGCTTCCTGTTCTCACTGCTGCTGCGGCTGCGGCGACTGTGGCTGCGCGTACGCAGCAATCCGCTACGACACGTGAGCGCAGTGAGGGAGATACAGGCCAAGGTAGGTTCAAATTTTGTTCAGCAAAGATGATATAAGGTGATAAAACGTCGTTGCTTACAAACCATGTATTTATGTATGGTTCTTTTGTACTGATATTTATTTGCTAAGTTCCTCTAAAACCAGACTATCGTTCCAGGTGCAAGAATGGAACAAACTATCAGCAAAAGACCGTCGCCTCCTCTGCACTTCTAGACCGAATTGGCTGTCCCTCTCCACCACATTCTTTCAGAAGCACCTTCATCATCGGGTAAGACAAACGCACAAAATGAGGGTTCTAGCAAAATCAAGAGTGAAGTTAGTCGACAAATTGTAGTTTTTTAATTGATCGAAAATAAATACAATCAAAGATTCGCCTGATGATTAGTGATCTTCGAACCACTAAATGTCACTAAGTAAATCTGGCTAGTTGACAGCAAGACCCTTAGGGATGCAGCAAGAAGTAAAAAGAAGAAACACTTTAGAAAACAGATAGCGCTAGCAGACGTGTTACGTAGTTGATAATTATGCGTTGCAGCATGGAGTTTCATACAAAGAATACGTACGGCTTGAGGCGACGCTGATCAGGTGCCGGGGTGATATGTGTGCGATAACCTTAAGCCGGAGGTGTGAGATTAATCCCACCCGATGGTGTTTTCCTTGTATCGCTTATTTCTATACTAAACTTGTAACTTCACTATCAGGTCCCCATACCTTTGTACGACATCCTGGAGCTGAACGAAGAAGCCATGACCGTGAGGGTGGAGCCCATGGTGACCATTGGAGACATCACAGAGTACCTCATACCCCGGGGGTATTCGTTGGCGGTCACCATCGAGTTGGTGGACGCTACTCTAGGAGGTAATCGCAAAATAATGCCTATTGCACAAAAGACTGTAAAGCTAAGATATCATTAAGCTATAACATAGAAAGAAATAGTGTGAAGTTTAACGGAAAATTAAGTTTGAGAACCCTTGTTGCAACTGACGAAATAACTTGTTTTCAAACTACGTTAGTAAGAAAAAAAAGACTCCCTTGTATAGTAAGTAAAACTCCTGGTATTGTGAAGATAACAGTTCTACAGGGTTGGATTTGCTAGGTTTCTGGTTCGATTTCTTGCTTACCTTTTCCGTCTGGATGTCTTTTAAAGTTCTAGCCAGGCCACTGAGTTTGTTTTTTGAAATTAAAAACGTTTATTTAGCCCTGTAAACACCAGAATATAGAACACAATACAGAAGTATACAAAGATTGATACATTCAGCACAGAACATCCGGTGCGGTACAGTGCCACAAAGGGTACACCAGCTCAGCATAATGCTGAGGCAAGCCACAGCGCTGATTGTCAGCTGGCCCCTCAGTGACTGCACGGACGAAGAAAGCGACAGTGTATGCGTGTTGTGTTGTATGAATTTTCGTATCTCTACTTCCTATACCAACATAATAGACACTGATCAATTTCTTCCAGGTCTAGCAATGGGCACAGGCATGTCGACACACTCGCACAAAGCCGGCCTCTACCACGAAACAATCAGCAGTTACGAAGTGGTTCTCTCCGACGGATCTCTGGTCACCGCCACGGCTGACAACCACCCTGACCTCTACAAAGCCTTACCCTGGTCCCACGGGAGTCTAGGCTTCCTTGTCGCTTTGACCCTCAGAATCGTCAAGATCAAACCCTACATCAAGATCAAGTACATCCCAGTCAAGGGACAGGTGAACTACTGCGATATCATAAGGGAATTATCAGGGACTTACGAGGCGAAACCGAAGGTTTTCCCTGATTACATCGAATGCACGATCTTCAGTAAAGATGAAGCGGTCATAATGACCGGAGACTATTCCGATTGTGATGGTAATTACCCTGTAAACTGCTGCTCGAAATGGTATAAGCCTTGGTTTTATAAACACGTGGAGACGTTTTTACAGAAAGGGGAGTCAGTTGAACTGATCCCTTTAAGAGATTATTTGCTAAGGCATAATAGAGCAATCTTCTGGGTGGTGGAAGACATGCTTTCATGTGGGAATAATGTGGTATTCAGATGGCTATTCGGTTGGCTGTTACCTCCAAAACCGGCCTTCCTAAAATTCACAACTACACCTGGAGTCAGAGCCTACACCTTCACAAAACAAGTCTTCCAAGACATAGTGTTACCCATAAAAGAACTTGAAAGACAAATCGAAACCGCCAACGTACTTTTCGAGAAATTCCCACTACTAGTCTATCCGTGTAAGATCATAGATCACGGTCCATCGTCTGGCCAACTCAAGAGGCCGGACAAGAAATATCTGGTCCCCGGTACTGACTACGCAATGTACAACGATCTAGGTGTTTACGGTGTACCAGGGAAGGTTAAAGAGAAGAAAGCTTACAACCCTGTGGTAGCGATGCGTAAAATGGAGGAATTTACGCGAGAAGTAGGTGGATATTCCTTTTTGTATGCGGATATTTTTATGACGAGAGAAGAGTTCGAGGTTATGTTCGATTTGTCGCTTTACGAGGAGGTGAGGAAGAAGTACAAAGCGGAGGGAGCATTCCCGCATCTATATGACAAGGTGAAACCGGAGTTAGACGTGTTTGCTATAGGGGAGGAGAGCGCTGTTGAAGATTAATTGTGTTTTGATTGAGTAAAATAATTTATATACTGATTTCTTGGTTTTCTATTTATTTTTAAACGAAGTAATTTATTTATTTTAGGCAAGTATGTTGGGGCCATTTTAACTCCCATTAACAGCCGTTAAAAATTAAAATGCTCGCCCACTCATTGTGGATGCAAAAAATTAATAATGGACTTTGGATGAGATTAGGAGGTTTCTGACTCACTCATGTTCTTCAATGTTGTAGTTTTGAGGGCCCTCATGCTGGTTGATGGCAACTTGGTTTTTGTCAGGAAAAATATATTTGGAAAGTGACAAGTCAAAAAGGAAGATGGCTGCCGTCGGTAAAGCGGCAATAGATCGGCCAAAAAGGTTTTTTTTTTACAATGAATTTTGAACACTCATTCTCTAAAACATCCAGTTCCAAATATAAACCCGTGTTTGACCCCAATCTCACCTGGTGGTAAGTGACGATGAGGCCAAAGATGCAGCACATGGACTCAGTAAGCTTCTATAACATTTTAAAATCCGCAAACGTCTAATCTCAACAGCTTATTAATGTCCCCACTGTTGGGGCACAGTCCTCCACTAGCCATCCACCGAGCCGGCCCAGTGCTGCTTGGTGGATTTTCAACGACTTCGGAAACTTTTTTTCCCATGCAGTTCCTCACGATGTTATTTTTCGGTAGAAAATTTTCTATACCAACGATCTAAGTATTGAATAACATTGCAAATGAATAATTTAGGTAGTTTATTACGGCCTTTATTAATGTTTTAAACGGGAAATAGTAAAATGAAAGGGTGTCGCCACGAACAGTTGCAAACACGAATGTGATAGGAACGTTCGGGAATCGATGCTTTTGGCGTTGCTGTAGCCTTCCTCACTTCAATCATGACGACACTGTAAGTTCGCTATGACTCTCATACAAATCAAATTTCATATTTCATTTCATTAATTTTGCAATAAATTGTGTGTATCATTAATTAGTCAATCTTATCTTACGATAGGGAATAACTTCGACCCAACGGCACTTCGACTCTTGAGGATCTTTTGTGCCTTCCCCATTTCACACACTGGTCATCTCAGTGTGCAGGTTTCCTCACGATGTTTACTTTCACCGTCAGAGCAGTCGGTAAATGTACGTAAGTCTTCGAAAAATACAAAAAAAACTCATTGGTACATGGCACTGCATGGTTTCGAATCCGGTCCTCCCGCATGGGAGTCCGGTGCCTTAGCCACTGTGCTACCGACGCTCTTAATTAGTAAATAGTTTCTTTAATAACATTTTAAAGTCTAAGGCGCAAAATATATACAAGAGGCGTGCCGGCGGCGCGCCGCCTCTGTTTGTTTTGCACCCGTCGCTTTCATACATTTGGATCCACAGGCACGGCAGCTTGAAAGTCAAGTTGACTCGCCACTGTACTTGACTAAATGTAAACCGGGCTTAAGGCTGCCTTTCCACCAAAGCGGTGCGAGGAAGCGAAGAGATGAGCGAGGATAAAATCCGCCAATAGGATGGCTCCATTTTGATCGTGACGTGATAATGAGGCGATCCTGTTGGTGGATTTTTACCTCGCACGCCGCTCCGCTTTCTCGCACAGCTTTGGTGGGATGCCACCCTGACACTGACCTTCAGATTGGAGATATGTCTGAAGATGAAGGGGTTGTTGACAGCGATCTGTCGGCGGATGCGCTCGTTCATGGCGTTGATGTACGTCTGGTAGACGGCCATGCACTTCTTGGCCAGAGAGGACGCGTAGTAGATCGGGATGTCCTGCAGCTCCGGGTGTAGCGACCAGAATTCGTCTGCGTACGACACAATAAAATAAAATTAAACCAACAGAAGAAATTATACCGCTGACGCGATGAAGTGGAAAAGGATCTGCGAGAACTTCAGGCGCTGCGCCAGAGGAGTAACTAAGTGACAGAAGAAAGTAAAATAAAATACTTATTATTATAAAATAAATGACTCCTTAAATGGTAAAGAGGGTTGGTCCTAAATTCAGCTCCAGCTCTGTACATTGTGTACATATATGATGTTGAGGAGCTCGTAGCCTAGCACGGTCCGAAAGTGATCGTGCAGGTTAAGCAACGCTGGCGCGGTCGGTACCTGGATGAGTGACCGCTTGTGGCATATTTCATCTGAGCATATTTCAGTCGGTACCGGTTGTTGTCGTTCGACAGCAGTCGTTAAGTCATGTCAGTGGCCTACGGGCGGCCTAAACAACTCTGACAAAAAGGTTAGCCACTAACCATACGATAAGCAAGCAAGCATAATTATTGTAAGATATATTTATTTCAAAAGATGTGCTGCTGAAAGTTTCTTGCGCCGCTCCTTTCCTTTCAGCTACAGCACCTTACGAAGCGGTGGTATAGTGAAACATGACGTTGTAAAAATGTACTATAAGTATATGTAGTGTATGTGTACTATAATGTACTATGTACTATACATTAAAAACATTTTGATTTGATTGATTTGACTCTTCATTCCACAAAATTCGGTACAAAATGGGGCCTACAAAAAAATATGATACAATATTGGCGGAATCAGGTATTTCTCACCCAGTATGAGCAGCAGCTCCTGCGCCCGCCCCAACGCGAACACGGGTATGAGGCACCGGCCGCCCCGCAGCACGATGTCGCTCACCAGACCGGTGAACCGACTCTCCCGTTCCTCACGTTTCTCGTGGATGTGAGTGCCGTATGTTGACTCCTGTTGACAGACAACACCACTATGTAGATATGTAGTAGCGTCGGTGGCCTAGTGGCTAGGACACCGGGCTCCCATGCGGGAGGTCCGGATTCGAAACCATGCCATGTACCAATGAGGTTTTCGGGTTTGTTCGAAGACTTATGTACATTTACAGACTAACGGTGAAGCAAAACATCGTGAGGAAACCTGCATGTCTGAGGAAATAAAAAAAATCCAAAGGCGTGTGAAATCCACCAATCAGCACTGGGTCCGCTCGGTTGATCATGGCCCATACCCCCTAGTGCAAGGGGGGCCAGTGACCCAACATTGTGGCATTAAAAGGTGATGATGATGATGAGATATGTAGTAATGTAATAACGGGCTGATTTCCGCAACTCGACGTCTTAAGCGCCTATTTTGCGTGAAGAGATATGTAGTAAGATATGAGCCTGACAGGCCGCTGGAAACCGTGTCGTACGTGTCAGCTACAAACTTCAGGACTCATTAAATATAAAATAAAAAATTTAAGAAACCCACGATTTACTTAAAATTGGTGCAGCGGTTTCCTAGATCTATGAGTATCTTTGATGTCGGATGGGATCTCATAGGAACGGTATAGCTATTACCATTATTATTATGGTTCGAATTCGAGCTCAAATGTTTAGGACCATGCAGCCCTTCCCACATCAGGATCCTTAAGGACTTGATGATGACCAGGAACGAGTAAGAGGATCTTCACAACGTTAAGTCGGGTTTTTTTTAAAATTTCAATTGAAAATTATAAAATAATGATAACTTTGTTATAATACTCACTGTAATAAGTACATCCGGATGTACTGTGGGTATTTCCGCTGCCATCAAATGTCGGTCCTCCTGCCTGGAGAAGTCGCCCGTGTACAATACCTGGGCAGAAGAATTTTTTAAATAACAATTCAGTGGGCAACACATCACAACACACACTTTTCATTGCCTTGACGTTTTAAGCGCCGAGCACGTGGCCCGCGTTGTACGCCCACAAGTGAAGTGACCTCACATGACCCTACGCTCACCTTGACCCCGGCGATCTCTATCATGAACATAGCAGCGCCGAGCACGTGCCCCGCGTTGTACGCCCAGAAGCGCACGCCGCGTACATCCTTCTCCTCGTGGAAATTGATCGTCTCGATGCGGTCCATAGAGCCTTCCAGGTCTGACTCGGTATACAGCATCTGCTCTGTTGATATGTTGCTGGAATTGGAAGAGTATAGTTAAGATGTGAATAATTTAAGTAGAGTAGGTGATGGTTCTTTTGTCTACAAAAGTTCAAATAAATAGATATCGGCAAGCAAGTCCTATATATAAGAGTCTTTAACCAGTGTGTCCTACCAGTAATGACCTACGGAGCCGAAAAGTGGACACTGACGGTGCGACTGGTATACAAATTGAAAATCGCTCAGCGTGCTATGGAAAGAGCTATGCTCGGAGTATATCGAAAAGTATATAGAAGTGGCAATGGGCGTGTCACATCTGTCGCAGAACCGACAACCGCTGGGGTAGACGAATTCTGGAGTGGAGACCGCGTTTGGGCAAACGTAGTGTAGATGGAGCGACGAACTGCGCAAGGTGGCTGGCAACGACTGAATGAGAAGAACTGAGAATGCGCCCTATGTCCAGCAGTGGACTAGAGTGGGCTGCTGATGAAGCAAGTCTTACAAATGTGCCTTCATGTCGATAACATTAGTAGTTCCTGATAAAAACAGCTGTGTTATAGAGATGGATGAACACCGAAGTCTCGCCATAAGGGTTCCTTTTTTACCATTTAGGTGCATCCCTAAAAATAGACGAACGAAGTATAAGGCGTCATCAATGACGAGGCAATCACTTGTTTGACTATCCCGAGTTGTGGAGTCACTGTGGTGGCACGCACTCACCTGACCTTGATGTAGTCGGAGACGAGCCAGCGGTAGATGGCCTTGGTGGCGTGCGTCATGAACACGCGGCCCTTGAACGACGTCTTGGTCAGGAACCACGGCAGCGCGCCGCTGTGGTCCAGGTGGAAACTGTGACAAACATTCACCAGCTGTAATTATACTCTATTAATAATTATAAAAAATATCTGGGAAGGATCCGCTACTCACCCTCGGATTCTCCTTTCCCATTAATAACCAAATGCAGAAAGAAGGATTTACAATCGGGAAGGATGACAAAAGGATTGAGAGTATGTCGAATTAAATTCAAGTTAGCATTATCTAGCAGAATACTGCTATTTATGTAGGCTCATTCATTTCGCGCTGTTAATCCTTATGTCCTTAGGGTGCAAGTGGCATATTTGAAAAAATGCCTCCTGAGTAGACTGAAACTTCAGAGCAATAACACCCGTTAAACCCAAGAATAATAAGCTACTTGCCATCATAAACAATACATTATGAGAGTATGTAAATATGATAGTTCAAGTAATGGGAAACAGAAATATATTGATTTCCGATCATGAAATCACGATTTTAATATAATAATTTAAGTATAAAATCACCCTTTTTTAATCTGTATATCACATGACCTGAAATGCAGTGTCGACATGACGCTGTCAAGTGTGACGTCACTATCGAGTAACAACATAAATAGTGATGTCATAGCAAAATTGTCATGGCGACCAGCGTATCCGCGGGATTTTTAAATAAATATAATTTAAATGCTGTTTAAGTTTAAAAAAACTACTGAAGAATGGCTATGATTTAAACATTTTTAGATGCTTTTCAAAAAAGTTTCAAATACCCTATTGAAGTAAATGTTTTTCTCTAAGTAAATCTATGTGGATTTACCACATAGATTCTTCTGATAGCTTTGTACTTACTGTGAAATGAGCAGCAGATCCACTTCATCTGCCTCTATCAGGTCCACGAAAGGCAGAGCGTCCATCCCTGATAGGCCAGGATGGATGCCGCAGTCCAACTACAGAAGAAAAACACTTTACATTTTTTCTGACTGACGATCATTGGCACAAACAAACCATATTTCATATTATTCTTCAAAAAAGCTGTAAACCCTTATTCATAGCTGTAGATATAAATTCCATGAGATATAACGAAGACTAGATGATTCATGCAACAAGATGTAGTTACAAAGTATGATTACCATGATTTTCTTCCCTTTGAACTCCAGCATGATGCATGACCTGCCCACCTCTTGGCCCGCTCCTCTGAAATAAACCAGAATCATCTTCAGCCTATTTACATCCTCTTTGCTAGGTGTCTCGGGAACTCTTGCAATAGGTTTTCTTTCGATATGTCTTATTGGAATCTCACAACACATGAATATTACTACAAAATAATCAACCATATATTTTTTAATTTGTTTATTAAATATAACAAGCTTACAATATTCTTGAATAATTTTAATAACAGTGGGACCAAAGATTTTGAAATTAACCCCTATGTAGATTGCTCGCTAGAGAAGTTTTATAAGGAAGCCAGTTCAGATAAGCTTATATTTTAATCTTAATACTTAATAAATGCTTACATCGGTTTAAAAATAGTGATCTAATCTAATCTGGCACTGGGGATCGAACCCAGTCGGTCAAAATAGACGACAACTGCGCTATTTATTATACACCAAACGATTTCAAAAAAATATCTAATGCGAAGGTTTTTCGGGGATTCTATGAGGACATCAACACATCTACAGCAAGATTATATAATGTAATCGCAAGGTAAGCTTTGGTGAAAAGCTGTAATTGGAAGAAATAAGAAAATAAACACAAACTAACAATGGCCTTATAGTGAGCTGATCACTTTCTTCCAACGGCCCCGGATCGGTGCCCTTTCTCGGATTTGTAGTCATGGTTTATATTCTTTGAAATCCGCACATTAATACAATAGATAAATACACGTGTTTATGATATTATTTTTCAAAATAAAAATAAATTTTTCAGACAGTCAAAACCGGCAGAATTGTAGGTTATACTAATGTTGCCATGAAAGAAAATTAAATTTGCCAATAGATTTAAAATAATTATTGAAATTTAAATAAATAAATTAGATGCATTCTCAACGAAATTATATACAAAAGTACCTCTTAAAATTTTAAAATCATTTTCATCGATTAAATTACGTTAAAATCCTATTTTCACTCAAGACATTTGGTTTATTTATTTACCCTTCACACATTATTTTTTGTTGTTGCGACATTGAATCTTAACGTTCCATCTGCAATAGATTTTATTTTACTTAAAAATAAATTATTCTAAAAAAGTGAAAAAAATTAAGTAATTTCATTTGATCAAATAGTTGAATTGTATAACTGTACGTTTGAATTATTTATTATTATTAGAAATCGGTGCTGCGCCATTTGGATCATGCATGAATCAATGATTGAACTTGGACTGAATTGAATGTCGTGAGATGGGAATGGAACGGAACGTGATTGTCAAAATATGTTCGTGCGTGCGTAGTGAATTTTTGGTTATTTTTCGTAAATAAAATAAATTTAGTTTTCCGCCGTTTGGTGCAATGCCTAAACAGAAACTGTTCAACGAGGAATCAGATGAAGAAGTCTCACTCAAAACAGAGAATGAGTACGCCAAGAAATATGACGCGTGGCGCGAAAAAGAGGAGATACACAAATGTAACTTTTACTTAGATATTTATTTTCCCGTCACCTCTGCATTTTTTTAAATATATTAGACTGTCCGTGCGTCTGTCCTACCTAAAAAGTTATAGTCTATCAACTTCTTTATCTACCCCCATTGACGGCAAAGCAAGAACTACATTCATAATTCTACAAATAGTAACAACTTTTAAAAAGTCTTATCTAAAGCTGAGTACCGACATAAGGCAGCCTGTAGTCCGTACGCGCACCTTAACAATTATTCCATTACACAATTTAATACACTCAATATGTCCACATTCAATTACTATATTCATCTTTACAGTAGAACAGAAGTACGGCTCTAAAGCCCTGTCCTCTGACGCGTCCGTTTCATCGGACAGCGAGGACGAGAGCGACGAGCCCCCGGAGGTGTCAGAGGAGACGGAGGCGCAGTTCCTGAAAACCCTCGCCTTGCTGAAGACCAAGGACCCCAGAATTTATGATCCCGATTTCAAGTTCTTTGATGATAAGGATAAGGAACTAGGTAGATTTGTTTGTATTTTGTTTTCTTTGTATTGTACTCGGCCGGCCACACTGTGGCTTGTCACATTATTTGTTGTTGGCAAGAATATTTTGAATAAAAAAACATTCTGTGTAAATAATAAGCCGAAAAGCTATGGACATAGCACATAATGGCTGGCAAAACAACTTGTGACTTTTTCACAAGCAACATAGATTATTCATAAAAATAAATTATATTTTCAGTGGAGAAACCGGTATCCAAGACACTAACATTTGATGATAGTGACAGTGATGATGATGATGGAAACATATTCACCATCGAGAAGAAGGCTGAAATCAATGTGGATAAAGAACAAGAAACTTCAGAGAAGAGCTCTAAGATGGACCCGAAGGTAAACAACATTAAATAAACCATAGCATAGCATAACTCTCAAGTCCATAATCCTCGAGGGGGTAGACATAGGAACCACATTCATCATAGGTAGATCCCACTTTTCACCAGATTTGGTGGACAAACATAGGTGCCAATCTCCAAGCCTAACTTTAGTTACATGAAATGAAAAAGCCAATTTAATTTGAAGATTAAAATTCATAATAATTTTTTTATAGAAAGGAAAACTAAAAGAGTACCTGACCGGTAAAGCTGAGCACATCAACCAAGAAGTGGAGAGAGACTTGGCCCCACTGAAGGCACTGTGGTCTGACCCCAAGCTGAATGATGGAGAGGCCTTCCTCAGGGATTACATATTGAATAAGGAGTAAGTTAGCTTATAAATGCTGCTGCATTGATGCTGCTTAAATTACTTTTATAAACATTTATTCATATTAGTCACAGGTTAATCGGTAGTATAAATAACACAAAAAAATCATAAAATATAATACTACTGAATGTTTATCCGTGTTAGATTAGAGATTAGAAAGCATATTTATTTATTCGTATGGCAGTTGGAATTATACACAATATACAATAACAGTAGGTACTGCGATATGTCACAACCAAATATCCAGGTTTCTTAGCGATTCGGCGGGGACAATCGGTTGCTCACGTCCGCAGGAACATTACCCTTTGTATCCCTGCACGTGTCTCCCCGGGTGGTGCTAAACGAGCGACCAACTTCTTGGCGGCTGCACTTGTCCAAAGCAAAGAGACCTCGCAGCCTCTATACACAGTAACATGTCAAATAGAAAGCGTAAATGCTGAAAAATAATGCTGCCATGGGTCATGGTGGGTCTTCACAACTCCAGAGGCCATGCTGGCAAAAACGGAGTCTTAAAAAAACCGTTAATACTCATATAGTAGTAACATACTCATATGTTATGGCAATAAAATCTTTATCTTTATGCCTATAAATTTTACCACCACACAGATACTTAGAAGAGGATGACATTGAACAGGCAGAAGACAAGATCCTGGACGACGAGGATCTGGAGGAGGACGAGAGGAGAGTGGAGGAGCAGGGCCAGTTTGAGAGGGCCTACAACTTCCGCTTCGAGGAGCCCGATGACGAATACGTGAGTTGTTTTGATTGTCAGGATTGAGTAATGTGGGCTGTGAATCTGACTACATTTGACTACTTTAAAATATCTGTCTGACTCCTGTATCAATGTCTATGACCAATCCAAATATCAATTTCATGAAACAAGTTAAATTACAAGGGAAATTACAAAGCCATCTATGTGAAATCTATAATTAAAATAATTCTTGATTAAAGCTAATCTCACTTCATAAGAAATAGTTTGAGCCACTGCCGGCAATCCCCCCAATAAAGCATAATAGGGAACTTGCATGTTTTTTGTTTTTGTTTTTAATCGAAAGATACTTGAAAAAGAGAAACTTTACTGAACACAAAAGATTTTTAATATGCTTATTTAAAGAGATATAGCTTTGTAAAAACCCATAATACAATTTTCGCGCCAAAACGCATTCATTTTCTCAAGTGACGTAATTGGAATTTATGTAAACAAACGTGAGCTGTGAACAGTCTTGAACTTGTCAAAAGATTTTTCGCTTTAGAGGTTATTTTTATATTGGTTATTTACAAGAGTAATAAAACTATTTACAGTATTTGTGTAAAACTAAGAACAATAACTAGGGTGTAATCGTAATGATTCGTTGTTTTAATTACAAAAGTTGCCAATTGCAAAAAATATTTTCCTTAGAAGTTTATCAAAGTTTATGCAGATTTGGATACGTGTAAGCGTTACTGCCAGTTATTTCTATATACAGTTATGTATAATTATTATAATAGGTATATAATTTATAAAAATAATAATAGTTTATAATAATAATATATATTTATTCAGATAATTCCGCCTCACTTGTAAAAATATTCCCTAAATTTAGGGTAGAGAAATCCTATGACGTCACTCAATGCTGATAGGTGTTTGAAATTACGTTCCATTTCGCGCTACTAAAAAGCTAAATATCTCAATAAATACAAATATATAAATATTACTACTCACAATTTAATCTTTTTATGTACTATTCTATCGACTGCAACACATAGTTTTAAATTTTAAAATTCATGCAAGTTCCCTATTAGTGATGAAGTAGTAATGAATGACCTCTTTTAGTTGCAAATATTAATGCTATCAAAGAACTTTTAATATTTCGGTTGCCATATATGATTTATTATCAATAAGGTTGATGGAGCAGTGCACAAACATCCTTTTCCTTTCCTTTTTTTTTCGCTATTGGAAATAAATTCTTTCTTTCTTACAATATGCCTCCGCTTCGTCAAATTGCAAGGTTTTCTTTGAACCCATCGCTTTTATTTCATAACTGCTGTAGTCTTGTCTATTTTGCTTCAACTGCTACATAGTTTTTACATTCATCAAACATGTATAACGCAATACATAATACTAGAATTAGTATTACTGTACTGCAAGTATAACTAGCCAACATTTCAAAAGTCAAAGTCAAATGTAATTACTTAAAAGTCAACGACTGAGAGAGCGCTCAGGTGACCCCCGCGCCGAGTCGTACCTGGTGCAGCGCATCTCGCTGGCTATTCAGCGTGGAAACGCTGCCAGCGTGATGGGCACCTTCCCGCCGGGTGCGACTCGGGGCTGTTTATTAGATTAAGGAGTTTGACCCATATAATATGTTTATATTATATTCTAAGATTATATTTTAAGGTTATAGTGCTTAAAAGTACATCGTTACAACGTCTTTTTTTACTCTACCACCGCTTCGTTGTTAACTCTTTCACTTCCAGGTGAAACGTTTCCCGCGCACAATGAACTACATCCGTCCGAAGGACGAGCGTCGCTCGCGCAAGCGCGCCGAGCTGCGCGCACGCAAGGACGAGGAGAAGGGACGCAAGATGGACGAGATCGCGCGGCTCAAGGCCCTCAAACTCAAGGAGATACAGCAAAAGATTGCCAGGATTAAGGAGGTCACCGGAAATCAGGAGCTGGCGTTCAAGGTACGTGCTACGGTCTCGGACTTAAGTCCTCTCTTACCCTTCAAACCAGAAAGCAACTTTTCACCCCAAAGTCTCGAGCTCTAGAAAATAGTCTACCTACCACGGCAGCATTTAACCAACACATCAAGCGTGCTTGCTATCCTTCCTCGAAGGTCAAATCTGACTTCCCTCCACATCTTAAAATAAACATTGTGATACATACTAACTATGGTAGAAACTTCACGCTTTTCTCGCAATGTGCACAATTTGAACTTTATTTTTACTTTAACAGCTCCACTATATCTAGATTACACCCTGTATTTCAATCTACCCTCCACCCACAGGAAGCGGACATAGAGGGCGACTTCGACCCCGAGGAGCACGACCGGCGCATGCGCGCCCTGTTCGACGAGCAGTACTATGGGGAGGCGGATGATCAGAAACCCGTGTTCCCGGACCTGGACGACGAGCTGGAGATAGGTGAGGACATTTGAAGTCAACATCCTAGTCAAAATATTGACGGCTCCCAACTTCTGACACCCGGGGAAGTAACACCCCTGAGGTTTTTTTATATTGCATTGATGACTTGAACTTTCATCTTCGCTGTAACAGTTCATAAATCGGAAGATTTTGAAACTTCTTGCATGAATCGTTAACTCCAACCCGATGTCAATTTTTTATGAAAATCATAGACAATTCGTCAGCTTTTGTTGTGCGTAAATTAGTAGCGTCTTTTATAGGAAATAACTGTGATCTATTCTTATTATTTGTGTTCAACCATATGTATGTACCAGTTTTATTAATAAATAAATCTGAATCTGTCTATCGTTCACGTACAGGCAAACTACTTTAAAAAATAATAGTTTGGATGGTTCCTGGACTTCTGGTATATATATTCTAACTTCGTGAGTTAATCCATGGTTAAATATTCGCGCAAACGGGCTTAAGTAGTTTACTCGCTAAAGAAGTTTAAAAGCAGATTAACAGTAACATAAGGCACAAATATAAAAATAAAAA
Organism: Hofmannophila pseudospretella; assembly: GCA_947369225.1. Classification (NCBI taxonomy): domain Eukaryota; kingdom Metazoa; phylum Arthropoda; class Insecta; order Lepidoptera; family Oecophoridae; genus Hofmannophila; species Hofmannophila pseudospretella. The sequence continues at coordinate 13,436,688 of OX376327.1, read as the reverse complement.
ATATAAATTTATTAATGCAGACAGTATCTTTTACATTTTCTCAGATTTCCCTGGCTCCCACACTAGGATACCCTGTGTTGTGGGGGCCGGTCTCTTCCGATAAATAAATTATGAAAAACATAAGGCAAAGCTAAATTAAACAGTTAAGAATGCGTGTATGTGGTGTGTGTGAGGGGTGTGTGTGTGATGTGTGGTGTGTGTATGTGATGTGTGTGTGAGGGGGTGTATGTTGGTAGGTGTAGGGGTCAGTGTGCGTCCAATAGGACTCAAATAATTGGTAACAATATTTTTTCAGTATTAAAATAATCAAGTGTCACTAGCCAATTCTTAACCTTTTCTTTGCAGGAATACCTTGAACAGTTTAGGATGGAAAGGAGTTTTTCGGCTCTTTTGTATAAGAAAGGCCCTCGATCAGAAGGTGCTCGCTGTGCAAAAAGGGTCTTTCTTATTTTTGCGGTCCAAGAGTGAAAACGTTTTGACCTTGTTATGTTATATGTTTATGGTAATCCGGAGTGGCGAGTGGATGGACGGATTTTTTAACGATTGTTAATAGGAGTTGAAATGGTTGCATGGAGCATGTTTGGTTTTGAATGTGTGTTTTGTTTGGAATGTGAAATCATTGTTCATTGTCGACTATGTCATCTTGTATCAAGTAGTGGTATCCTAGAGAATTTTAGTTTTAATTCTTTAAGGTTGGTATTTGACCAAATACTAGATGTACTTATTATTTGCCTTATTTGTTTAAGTCACTAATAAAGAACTTTAAACTTGCTTGCTTATCGTATGGTTAGTGGCCAACCTATTTGTCAGAGTTGTTCAGGTCGCCCGTAGGCCTCTGACATGGCTTACCGATTGCTGTCAAACGACAACAACCGGGACCGACTGCTTAACGTGCTCTCCGAGGCACGGGGGAGCTCAGATGAAATATGCCACTAGCGGTCACCCAGGTACCGACCGCGCCAACGTCGCTTAACCTGCACGATCACTTTCGGACCGTGCTCGCAACTAGGGTACGAGCTCCTCTTTAAACTTTAAACTTATTAGTTTAAAATAAATATTTAAAAACAAACTAAACTAAGCCCAACTGTCACATTATGAGACACTGTGTGCAGCTGGCAATCGGATGGATCTCTGTGCTGGTTGGCTCCTGTACAGTGCCTAATCTACTCATACCTACCTCAAAATACTATTATATCTACTAACATAGTTTTTAAGTTAAAATTGTTACTAACATTTTTGGCCTTGTTTGTCTGTTAAATAAACGAATTTAATTTAATTTAATAAAGTAACTTTGATCTTTATTTGATTTATGTAGGATGTTATGTTTAACTGTTTCAAATTTTATTTATTTAGTTGCTTGTTAAAGATTACTTAAATCTTAAAATATAATCTTAGTATATAATATAAACATATTATATGTGTCAAAATCCTTAATCTAATAAACAGCCCCGAGTCGCACCCGGCGGGAAGGTGCCCATCACGCTGGCAGCGTTTCCACGCTGTATAGCCAGCGAGATGCGCTGCACCAGGTACGACTCGGCGCGGGGGTCACCTGAGCGCTCTCTCAGTCGTCGACCCAAACCTCGGACAAAATCCTTGGCCTCCGTGCACCATACGCCCGTGGTCTCCACAGCGAGTGGAACGAAAATATAAGACGTTTCGAGCCCAGCGTACTTGAAATGTTTTTGTTTGGCCGCCCACTCGGCAGCCGACCCTGCTGTCCGGACGGTGCGGCCTAGATGGGAAGCCGCGAACGTGCTTACGCACGTGGCGTCCTACAGCAGGGATCTACCTTTCTCCCAAGGCACCAACGTTAAACCGTCAGGTCTCTTGCCATCAGTACGGCTCAATCCAGGAGGCTCCAGCACGCAGGGAACATTGGCCGAAACCAGGGCTTAAATTACTATAGTTATAATTCTTATGTTATAATTATTAAGAAAAATTTAGTATGCTGTTATAGCTAAATATGGAGATCCATACTTTTATGCTACAACTTGTGCAACCTATGTTTACGAATTAATAAATAATTTGAATTTCAGTGTCAAGTATTACTGACTAATAAAGTAATAATTGTTACAGAAAACTGGGACAATTTTGACCCAGACACAGAGCGGGTCAAGTCACAGGACTCACAGGAACTGAACAACGAGGACGGACCACACTGTGAGGACGACGGGTTTAATGTAAGTTACACGTAAAGCTGCAATCCCATAGTGCAAGAACGACCCAGGCATGGTGCTTCAAGGCGAGATGAACAGGCATTTGCCGGTTCGCGTACTCCATCCTGACCTCATCGTCACCATCAGGTGAGACTGTGTTTAAACGCGGATCTAGACCAATTATTAATAAAAAAAAATTATGTTACAAATCACCTGCAGCTTGCATACAAGAGCGTCGGTGGCCTAGTGACTAGGACACCTGACTCCCATGCTGAAGGTCCGGGTTCGAAACCGTGCAGTGCCATGTACCAAAGAGTTTTTCGTATTTCTCGAAGACTTACGTACATTCACCGACTGCTCTAACGGTGAAGGAAAACATCGTGAGGAAACCTGCGCACTGAGATGACCAGTGTGTAAATGGGGTAGGCTCAAAAGATCCTCAAGGGTCGAAAGTGCCGCTGGGATTATTCCCGCCCCCCTATCATAAGATAAAAATAAGAAAAAGCTTGCATATAAGATACCCGCAGGGAATATAGTTTATTTTAGATTTATTATTTTATTTGCATCGTCTGCCTTTTTACCGAGTTGCTTGTGTCTTGTGACACTCGTTTGATAAAACCGTTTGTGACTTAAGCTATAAAATCGTCGTATCGTCATGTTTTGTACTACTGATTTTTATCAGACTTACTGTCAGTTGCACGAAACATCTTTAAAGTCAAGTCATGAAAATACATACAGGTATAGCAACAACATAGCTCTAGATTAAAATGCCAGCTGAAAATCAGCGCCGTGGCTTGCCTCAGCATTATGCTGAGCTGGTGTAGCCTTTTTGGCACTGTACCGCACCGGATGTTCTGTGCTGCCTGTATTAATCCTTGTATACTTCTGTATTGTGTTCTATATTCTGGTGTTTCAATTTCAATTTTTTTCAGCTTGCTTTTATTGTGCAAATAAAATTTTTGTATTAAAACTAGAAAACCTTTACCATCCCCAGATGGACGCAGATTACGACCCAAAGCAAGCCCGAGCGAACCTCCTAGAGGAACTGAAACGCAGTCAAACCAAGAAGCGACGCAATCGCAGGAAGAAGTCCAAACTAGCCGCCCTCCTGTCCTCAGAGAAACCCAAGTTCATTCCGGAGACCGATAAGAGCTACTCGGAGTATATGGAGGAATACTATAAGATGGACTGTGAGGATGTCATAGGGGGGGACCTGCCCACCAGGTTCAAGTATAGGCAAGTCGTGCCTAATGACTTTGGACTGACTATTGAAGAGGTGAGTGTGTTATTAAGCTATTTTTCAGAAATAGATTTTTTTTGCTCGGGATATTAGTAAAACGTAATTAACTACAATATGACTTGCTAAAACTGTCTATTTCTAATTTGCTTTTATATCCTGACCAGAGCAGAAAAATAAAAACCCTCGCCATATAAGTAAAAAAAGTAAGTAAGTAAGTAGTATGTTTATTTCACACAGCAATGACCGAAACAGTTATAATTATAATAAAATAATTATCATGTAATTAAATGGAACATTTTTTTTCATAGTGAAATAGGGTGCTATTTCACAGGATCTCCACAGGATTTTTATTTTCCTGGTCAGGGTATAACTATGGACAGCAACGGACTCATTGAATAGCTTCTTAGTAATATTCCTCATTGGTGATGAACTGATGAGGTTCGTTCGGAAATAACCTCATCGAACCACTTTCTTGGCAGACTTTGGCCATTGTCTTCCCCATTTCACACAGGCTATCACAATGTGCAGGTTTCCTCAGGATATTTTCTTGTTTTTTTTCACCAGTTAGAGCAGTCAGTATATCAATACAGTCTCAGTAATTTTAGCTAACAACATTTTGAATAAATTAGAAGAAGGGTGAAAAAAATTCCGCGAACAGGATTTGAACCTGCGACCTTGCCGTTCCGTGGCAGTGCTCTAACTGAGCATGAAAAAATAATTAAGTGGATTATCACACTACGAATTTTCTTTCTTACTACTGACTTAACCAGTCTCTCCTCCACTCTAGATCCTCCTAGCAGACGACAGAGAGCTGACGCAGTGGGTCCCTCTGAAGAAGATAGTGAAGCACCGGCCCACCGACGTGGAGAGGAGTGAAATCAACACCTACGCGCAGAAGGCAGCTGATGTTAACCTCAAACGGAAAGTGCTGCCAAGTCTGTTCAATGATTTACCTGAGTGAGTATTGATAAATTAGAATAACTGGGTGAAAAAATTTCCGTGAGGAGGATTTGAATCTGCGACTGCCTGACTAAATGCATAATAAAAAACTTGAGTGAGTATAATTTGTTAGATAGATAGTTAAACTAGAATAAGCATAGGCGGTCTTGGAGAAATCTCTTCCAGGCATTTATAGATCTAGGTGATAGTAGATGGGTATATAGTTAAACTTTGCCCCACCAATGTGAAGGAAAGGAAGGAAGATCTTCCAAGCGTGGTGGTATGGTAAGCCTAATAAACAGCTGTTAGAAAGTGGATATCCGAAAAATAATATACATACAGTATACGCTGTTCAGTAAAAAAAACAATTCACATTATATCTTAAAATTATATAAGATAGTATGAGACCACGTATATAGAATTTAGATAGAACGTTAAGAATTTGTCTGCAAAGGTTTGAATAGCGCCATCTGTTGTCGAGTTTACCGAAGCAGTTTTGCCTTTTTAAATTTATTATCTTTGTTTCAGAGAACCAGAACTAGTAGTACCCGTTGAAGAAACTAGCAAAAAGAAGAAGAAAAAGAATAAAGATAAGACATCCGGAGATGCTGAACCAAATGAGGAACACAACTTCGTTGAGAGTATTACTCAGAATGATGAAACACGCGTGGATGATGACTCACAAGTCAATACTAAGAAAAAGAAGAAGAAACATAGAGATGTAGAAGGAAATGTTGACAATTTAGAAGAAACCTTTGATAATTCTGAAGTGATACCTAAAAAGAAAAATAAACACAAAGAAACAGACGATAATATCACCAATTTAGAACTAAATAATATACAAACCACAAGCAATGTACATGAAAAAGTTAAAAAGAAGAAACGCAAAGAAATAGAATCAAATGTAAGCAATTTTGAAGCGATTGGAGAAGAAAATATAGCTAACAAAGAAGGTAACAGAAAGAAAAAGAAACACAAAGCAGATGGTTTTATAGTAGAAAACATACTCAATGTTGAACCTAGTTCGCCCAATGATACTTTGGTAGGATCTAAAGTCAAGAAGAATAAACATTCACTTTTAGAAGTAAATGCTCATAAAGGTAATTTGAAGCGTAAACTAGAGTCAAATGATACAGTTCCAAATAAGAAAAAGAAAAACAAGAATTCTAATCCAGCGAATGCAGAGAAGAATCCCAACAAGAAAGATTTCAAAAAGGATTTCAAGCGTAATGATAAGTTCAGAATTAGTCAAGGCAAAGAGAAACCGTCCGACGACCCTTTGAGCAAACTATCGGACGAGAGGCTGAGAGCATATGGATTGAATCCGAAGAAATATAGGAACTTCTTGAAGCATAAGAAGTTTTAGTTTTTGTTATTCTTCTACCGTTGTGTAAATAAATATTTTATCATATAATTTTGTTGTCTAATTGAGCAGCGAATGAATAATATAAATTATTTCTATTCTAGGCTCCAATCAATGCTCCATCCAATACATGTGTTAAAAATGGAGGGCTAAATAACTAAAACCTTCTAGGCCAACCTATTGTCAAAGTTGTTCAGGCCACTCGTAGGCCTCTGTAGTCCGACAGTTTAGCGTGCTCTCCGAGGCATGGAGTGGCTCAAGTGAAAATGCTACTAACGGTCACTCATCCTGGTATTGAGTTTTCCCCTGGTTAAGGAACCTAGGGGGCGGGCGTTCCTACCTTCATGACAAAAATACTCTCGTGTTCAAAGTGTCATTTACCCAGGGGTACATCGTCACTTTCCCTTAGTCCACTTTCGTAACTGTTTCGTTTCGCGCGCTATTTTCAAAGTCCCAGGGAATCGACGCCAATTAATAAACACTCAATTTAGGGAAAATTAATCGTATCACTTGGTAACTCAGTCAAATTAAAAAAAAATTGGTTTTGTCAGCAAATGTTGCCAGTATAATATTTTCCAGCTAAATTTAACGGAACAGAAAACTTCATCACTCAGTTTTATTTTTAACAATTAAAAAATAATATTTATAGTAGGCGACAACCCCGGAATGCCGCCGCTAAGTACCGGCACCGCTACTAGAAACCGACACTCCGGGGATGTCGCGCACTATACTTTCACAGTAAAGCTGTAAAACGCACTGGCGCTGCACTGCACTGCACGGCGCGTAACTGCAACAGCAGTTCTGATCGCACTTGCGCTGCAGGACAATGCGCGGCAACAGCAAACACATCTGTGACGTGACTATTCAGTTTCAACCTTGTACGTATGGTTATAAGATTTAATCTCCTTTTTACTTATAATGACAGTTAACAAATACCCTGACTAGAAGTCAGGGTAGAAATCTGTGTCTGTCAGCACGTCAAAATTCAATACGCGGCGGTTGATCCCCCGCACCCTACGGTTCAATCCCCACCCCCGAGAGTTGCTCACGCGGCCGCGAAACGTGCCGCGCGGTGCCGTGCAGTGCAGGGTAGTGAAGCGTAAGTGCGTTCAGGCCTTAATACAGACCGCCTCACACAAACTCCGTTCGTTTGCGCATCAGACTGTCATTTTCATTTGCTTTTGGTTTTGGATATGCTAGCTGAACAATAATCTTGCCTTCCCATGTCAAAATGCTTATTATAACAAATATCCACAAATGCAAAAAATGATTGTTTTCATTTTGATTTGATTTTTATTTGATTTGACAGATGAATTCAAAACCAACCTTTACAACAGTTTGGCGCTGAAAAGTTTGAATACTAGTTTGAATTTATATAACCTATACCTATCAGAATTAAACTAAAGTGGACCTGAATGAGTTTCTGTCTTAACCTCAGAACATGTAATACTTGTTGATTTCCTTATCATATATTTACAGAATTTTTTTGAAGTTACCTACCATTTCTGGCATTTTAGAATTCTTTCTTTAGCATTTTTTGGGTTCACCTAGTTGGCAACACTGGAGTTCTTTTTCTTTTTCGGCGAGCTGTGTGAGTGTGAGAGAACAAGGTGAATATTTTGTGACTTTTTAAATAGTTAGGTACAGTAAAATAATTGCACAAATCAGTTGAAAAGAACTATTAATTTAATTCTGTGATCAGCCCTTCGGTAAATATGAATTTGTTTTTGAGATGAAAATGGATTTCGCAAACTTAACCTCTAAATGTATTGTAACTCCGAAGGAGCATGTTTTATTTTTTGCCTTTAAGTAGACCATGACGAACTTCTATTCGGGCGTCATGTTTGGACATTAAGGCTACAGTAATGCCGCGAGCAATGATTCCCAAACGTACTCCAACCTAAAATTATTACGTATGAATTAATCTTAGGTGTTTACGTTTGCAACGGTTTGTGGCGACAAACCTCCCTTCTCACAGCTTATTTAGTTGATAAAGCATCTTCCTGTCCGATATAATATACAACATTCGAAACTCCCAGTTTTGAATTTCCAAATCTAAAACCATGCTTTCCTGCCCAGCTCGCCACAATGGTGAACAACCGAGTACCATCGGTCTTCTCAAAGACCTACGTGACCCCTCGGCGTCCTTTCGAGAAGGCGCGCTTGGACCAGGAGTTGAAGATCATCGGAGAGTACGGGCTCCGCAACAAGCGTGAGGTCTGGAGAGTCAAGTACACGCTCGCCAGGATCCGCAAGGCTGCCCGTGAGCTGCTCACGTTGGAGGAGAAGGATCCTAAGAGGCTGTTTGAAGGTTAGAACCTTTTTTTAGGCAAAAAAAACCTATAAATAAGGCACAGTAGTCTGGGTGCCATTTTTCGACACTACTGATTATATTATGGATCATTGAATTTTTTTGGTTAGGTTTGAAAAAAACCTAACCAAAAAAATTCAATTTCATTATGACACTTATTAGGGAATAAATTATGGATAGGTATTTAGATAGATATATACTTTATTGCACATATTACTCATTGAGATACACAAACTGAGAAAACAGTTTGATATTATTGTATTATTTATTTATTTATACTTTAATGCACAAAATAAAAAGGTGTACATTAGGCGAGCTTAATGCCTTGCCGCATTTTCAACCAGCTAACCATGGGGTTATGCAGAAATGTTTAGGTAGGCGCATTACAAATGGAAGTTCTTATTATATTATATATAAATAGCTATTCATAGCTGTTATGTTAGATGCTACAAAATCTGTTTCAGGCTTTTATTTCAAGTCTGAAAAAAATACCTAAGATGTGTTTAGATAATTATTTTTTCTTTGATAAACATCGGATGAAATTTTATCTCGTCCAACCTTGCACAAAGGCGTCTTGGAAAATGTTTAATCTAATGCATTTGCTTTAATGATGAATTTATTGGCAACCTCTTGTCAGACTACCACTGTTGATCATACAATATCCTGATATTTACACTTTTTGTAAACCTTATCAACCTACCATAGACTCCCCGTAACAAATGTCTGTCTGTACGTCCAGGCAATGCCCTACTCCGTCGGCTGGTCCGCATCGGAGTGCTGGATGAGAAGCAGATGAAACTGGATTACGTGTTGGGTCTGAAGATTGAGGACTTCCTGGAACGCCGGCTGCAGACACAGGTCTTCAAGGCTGGTCTCGCCAAGTCCATCCATCACGCCCGCATCTTGATCAGGCAGAGGCATATTCGGTGAGAACTTGCTATTATGTTATTGATATTTAGAATATTTATATTCTCCAAAGTATGTTTCTATAATGATTCAATCTTATTAAATCCTAATTTTCCTATGAGTTTAGAAGCCACATTTAACGGTGCTATAAAACGCAGGTAGTGGAGCTTGCAGCTACGGCAGCAGCCTTGTGCCTTGTGACTAGCCTTTGAAAATGTTCTAAAAGACCACTTGAATCTCAACCTAGTTGAGTCAATGTCTTGAAATGTTTATAAGCTCTGTTGAGCTGTTTACAGGTAATGTATGATTGATTGATTTAGATATATCTTGTAAATTCCATATTATTCCCTACTGAGGCATAAGTGCAAATATTTCTCAGCATGCAAGTTTCCTCATGTTTTCATTCACTTAACTTTAGGAAGGGAAAACTGTCCTAAGACTTGTTTACCTGGTATAAATATCTACATTCATCTTACAGAGGGAAACCTTAGATAAAGGTGGTCCTCTATCTACCCTATCAGGGATTATGGACATGAGAATTATTATGCTATGCTACCTTAGAGAGGGGTAAATTTCTGTATTTGTCTGTACCCATCAGTACAGTACGGTTTCCTAATGTTAAGGGTGGTGTCGGAAAGGGAAGACTAGGGGAGACCTTTGCCCAAAGGCACACAGGTAGAATAAGTTTGAACTTTCTAGATATGGTAGACTTTAAATATTATGTAAATAATATCTGAAAAGTTAAACTAACCGACGACCTCTCAACCCACAGCGTCCGCAAGCAAGTGGTGAACATCCCCTCGTTCATCGTCCGCCTGGACTCCGGGAAGCACATCGACTTCTCGCTCAAGTCTCCGTTCGGCGGCGGCCGCCCCGGGCGCGTCAAGAGGAAGAACCTGCGCAAGGGGCAGGCGGGCGGCGCCAACAACGATGAGGAGGAGGATTGAACCTATTAAATGACCTTTTATTCTTATATGTTGGTTTTGTTTGAAATCCTTTGAAAGATCGAGGCTCCAACAGGGTGATACAAAATACACAAGCATCTTTCCGGGTTCGATTCCCGACAGAGTACTGATCTACTTTCTTATAATATGATTCCCATGTGGACAGTCATTGTCGTAGTCAACCTATCTAGGGAGAGCATGACCTAATTGGAGTACTATGTAGGTATGTATGAACAATAATAATAATGGGGGAGGGGGTTTCCTCGTGTATAGCAGTAATTATTAGTACTCGCTGTGGTACTTAACAAAGATTTTTTTTGTGAGTGACCCCTAGTTTTCGTACTGGTTTTTCAGGATAATGTTGAATTCCAAAGCGTCTATTTATATTCGGCCGCTCGCCGCTGCCTAATTTCTATAGAGAGCATATACGTAGTGCACTCCATCCATACACATCGGGCAGCGGACGAATATAAATCGACGCTAAAGCTCAAATTATTATTATAAATATATAAATTATTATAATCCCTAAAGTAACTACAATAGACACTTTAGGGATATATTTTGGAGTAGCAAAGACACATTTAGATTTACTATAACACAGTGTTTGCTGTCTAAAGACAGCTAAATTACATGGGAACTGTTTTTCACCCTGTCGTGCATGTATGGAGCTGAGAGTGAGGATTGTTATTGTTATTATTTTGGTCACAAAATAATAACAATATTATATATGTGTTTAATCCATAATGCTGCATTGGCATTTAAACAGTCGGTATTTACACACCCTTTCACACACACATACACATACTCACATACACAACACACGCCACCACATATTAATCTTAGTCACTTAGCCAGCACTTGATTAACAAGTACTTACAAATAACATTTAATACACGTGGTTAATATGTATCACATATTCATGTTAATTCTACATTATTAGTCTTAAAGTTAACCGCGTTCTGTAGGTATACAAGTCATATATAAACGAGGAAATCTGTAATTGGCCTTCTTTAAGTTTAATACATATGTAATTTTATAATTGTTAATGCTGTAGATTTCCCTTATAAATAAAAATTTACCGCCGCTCACCGCGCTTTATAATTGAATTTCAAAATGTTGAAACACGCAAGTTCGGGAAGTTGAAAATACATATTTCGACGAAAGTAATTATTATTTAGAATGCTGTTTTACATTTGTATAAAAGTATATGTACATAATTGTTCTAAACTTATATTTAACATATTGTAAGTATAGTTTCTACACTTCATTCTCCTCTTCCAAATCCACCTTCTCCATTTCTTCCGTCACTTCTTTGGTTTTCTCCATCTCGTTCACCTGAAAGATAAAAGAAAAAATGAAAAAAAATCCTTCGTTAAATAATCACCTATCTAATGAATTATATAATAAATTATACCACAGATACAAAATATATGTAGGTGAACGAGTATTACTAGATTAGATATTAGTGATCCTCTGTCAATCAATCGAGACATTCCGATAAGCGTGTTCTTCAATAAGTACAAGAAAAATTATTACAAGGTGGAGGATTCGAACCTGCGGCCTTGCCGTTTCATGGCTGCTCTAACTGAGCTATCGCGGTTCACCCTGCCTGCTGCAAATTAACCAACCCTTTCTTCGTATACTATCCGTATAGGCGATGTAAGTAAGCCTTAAGCGATGTACGCGTTCGGTTCCAGCCTCGGTTCGGTTCCTTGTCACACTTGAAGTCGGCGCTTCGTGAGCGAACCGAACCGGACCTGTGAAATCTGGGCCTAAGTCATTACCTGGCTGAGGCACGACTCAAGGATGCGCTCGAGGCCGCGCGCGACGCTCTCCGTCGGGTACACGTGCGTGTCGGGCACGTGCACGAACAGCGTGCGCGAGTTGTCCACGCTCAGAGACGTGTAGTAGATGTACTCGCAGAGGAACCTGCCAATAGACGAGACAGTGTGATTATAATAAGCCTCGGGTCCGGTTCCTGCCCCGGTTCGGATCGCTGTAACGCCAACGGCACCGTGTGTAATCGCCACACATCACACGTGCGCAACGCCTTCCCCAAATTGAAATCAGCGCTTTGTGATTGGATGCTGCGAACCGAACCGAGACTAGAACCAGACCATGTTCTAGCCATCGAGTATACCCTGACCATAGGAAAGGAATATAAAAAACCTGACAGAAATGAAACTCATTTAAACTTCAGTACTAAAACTATTATGAAACAAATGGGTTTTATTTCTATTTATAATTAATGCCTGCTAATCCAATAATAGTAATTTATTATCTTTATTTTTTCGTCCCCACTCTCGTTTGGCCAAAAGCCCGCGATTGTGGTAGAATACCCCAAAATTGGGATATACAATAATTTTAAAACATAATAATAATTTTAATAGCTCTGGGAATAATATTGTAATGAAGCTTTAAATAAAAGTGGGAATACTATCACAAGAACAACAAATAAACAGCTCTTGATAACAATCACTCGTGCATTAATATCACAGGGAATGTTATTTACTTTATCATTGTTATCAGTAAGCGAAACTGAAACTGAAACCTGCAGAACAATGGCACTTCAATACATCTGTCATGGAAAGATTTGAATACAACTTGATAACACTGCTTCATGATCTACAATTTATTATTAGACAATGTACTTACTACCTGAGTATTCTCTAAAATCTATCTGCTTTATAAATTCAAAAAGTCTAGTGATAAATACATAATTATTTAACGTTATGTATTGTTAATTTGTTAATGACATCATCAAAGTCGTATCGAAGACCTGGATGCGACTAGCACAGGATCGTATAGGGTGGAACAAAAGAGAGGAGGCTTATACCCTGCAGTGGGACGACATGGGCTGATGATGATTGTTAATTTGAAGCCTAAATCTAAAACCAAATAAATAAAACCTAATTTTTTATTTTGACATTACATTAATTATAAATATTTTGACATAATAATAGTGAATTAATAGTTATAAAGGACATAATATAATGTTTGTAAATAAAATAAATATTGCACGCCTTAACAAGGTAGATTATAGCGGATCAAATTATTAATCATAAGAACCATGTAACCTGTAATCAGCAATAAAACATTAGAACTTTGAACTAATAATTGGATAATAACTATATTTAATTAGGTAATTAACAAAAATTACCAAGATGTAAAACTTGAATTATTTTAACAGAACTACCACCGTGTTTAAGTTTCAAGCAAATTAATATTTTTAATTTCAACAAAACTACTTATTCAGTTACCTATTTGTCTAATGTAAAATCTACATATCCTGACAGTCCAGATAATGAAATCATCATCAACCTATTCACATTGCCACTGATCGAAGAGGTCTTTCTTTAGTAGGTACAAGGGAGTCCTCCATAAAAATCATGTAATAATAGAAATGCAAAATAGATAAATGAAAACGCTAATATTATAGAATTACTAGAAAAAATCCAGTATTCATAAAGTAACAAAAATATCTGAAATTATTTGTTAAAGAACATCAAAAACTCTCACCGGCCAGCATCTTTAGATGACACAGCACGGGTCCTCTCTACCGGATTACCGTCATTGTACTCCTGGCATATCCTCTCAACATTCAGCTTCGTGTGCAACCGAATGGCACCTTCCACAGGGCATGTGTGGTTGGCGGGACACTTGTCGAAGTAATCCATGCGTTGGTAGCCTTTTCGATGAGCCTGCATCTCGAGGGTGAAATGATGTGCTATGCTGGATACTCCTACGTGGATCATCAGCTAAAAACCATTAATAATGAATTAATTGTGGATATAATTTTTTCTCATGGTAAGTACTCGAGTGATTGGATCGATTTAATCTTATTTTTATTGCGCGAAATAACTTGTTCAACGTGGTAAATAAACTTTTAAGTAATTGAATGTAACGCATACCTTGGGTGTGTGTGTATCCCATAACGCTGGCACAAACTCGTCCACATTCTCATAAGTGACGGGAATTTCTAGAACAACCAGTTCTACATTGTGTTTCCTTTCTATTTCATCTTTATTAATTAGTTTCACAGCTTCCCAACTTGCATTCACTGGGTGGTTTGCAAAGGGGCCGAAACCGGTCACTAAAACTATTGGCTTGATATAAAAATCCATGTCGTTGCACATTCTAGTTTACCACTACACTTCTACTTCGTTTGTAGTATTATTAAAGACTGCTTTAACGATAAAATAAATAATAAAAACAATGCTCGAAAGGATTCCGTAGGTATTAGCGCGTCAGCTGATTTAGACTGCAATGTTGGCAACATTGACTATCACGTGCTCATTCGCTCTACACGTTGTGTGATTTTTGCGGTGGTGTCATATGAAACTTGCTGCACATATTTTATTTTCTTGTCTATGGTATATTTTTATTCTGTGAAATCATTCGGTCACGTCATTATGATTTCATTTTCATTCAGTCATTCGTTCACGTTTCGAACAATGTCGAATCTTACATGGCGCGTTTTAATTTTTAATAAATTATGATTCATTGCTTGTAGCAGTTATTAGAAGTGATTATTTATTGTAGTTTTGCTTCTAGAGCTCGTGAATATAAAATAATAGCATCAAATTCGGAGTGTTATACTCAAATACGAGGTGTTTACCTGTTTTGTAGGTTATGTTCGTGCTCAGTCCGTAGATAAAACATAGAAAATGACAGAGGGAGATTCTAGTAATAATTGTCGAGTGGTGGCGATACCACAGCCGTTCGTCAAGAGGAAAGTAGAATGTGCGGGCGCTACGTTCCTGAGATATCACAAGATCAAGTGCCACGGCGAGGATGCGTATCTCGACACGTCAAATTCCAAGGAAAAGGCGGAGGAGGTGACCTTCTTCGATGACGTAGATTACCTGCGCAGCTTGGACCCTAAGGACTGGAAGCATCAGGACCATTACGCCGTGCTGGGTATGAAAACCCTTCGTAACAAAGCTACGGACGATGACATCAAGCGCGCCTACCGCCAGAAAGTGTTGAAACATCACCCCGACAAGCGTAAAGCTCTCGGCGAGGACGTGCGCAACGACGACGACTACTTCACATGCATCACAAAGGCCTATGAAATCCTCGGTACTCCTATAAAACGGAGATCATACGACTCAATCGATCCAGAAATAGATGACCATGTTCCAACCACAGCTGAGTTTAAGAAGGAAGGTTTCTTCAAAGCATTTGGAAAAGCATTCGAGATAAACTCTCTGTTTTCTGAGAAGAAGAATGTGCCTTTGCTAGGCGATGAAAATAGCTCCCGTGAGCAGGTCGAGAGGTTCTATGCGTTTTGGTACGAGTTTGAGTCTTGGCGTGAGTTCTCTTACCTGGACGAGGAGGAGAAAGAAAAGGGTCAAGACCGGGAAGAGAGGAGATGGATAGAGAAGCAGAATAAAGTGGCACGCGCCAAGCTAAAGAAGGAGGAGATGGCTCGTATAAGAAGTCTGGTGGACCTGGCGTATGGGAATGATCCGAGGATCTTGAGGTTCAAACAGGAAGATAAAGAAAAGAAGCTGGCTGCTAAGCGTGCTAAACAGGTAGCTCTACATCTTTTCAGAAACAATTGGTTTATTTTTTGTAAGATTTTAGTTACTGTGAAATCAAAATCAAGTCATTTTACTCTACCACCGCTTCGTAAGGTGCTATAGCTGAAAAAAAGAAGTGATTGATTGGATATAAGATTGATTAAATAGTTAACATGACTAATGTTTCTACAAATATTCTGATAGACTAAATTAAAATATAAACATCTTATACATACGTAAATCGTGATATTGTTACTATTCTTTCCTTTAAACATGTCACATTGAACACTATACTTCCAATTACAGGATGCAGTGCAAGCCAAGAAAGCCGAGGAGGAACGTCTCATGAAAGAAGCTCAACTAGCTAAACAGAAGGCCGATGAGGCTGAGAGAGCTCGCATAGAGGCTGCCAGAGCCGAACGCGAAATACAGAAGAAATACTTGCGTAAGGAGCGCAAGGCCCTCCGAGATGTGTGCAAGGCTAATAACTACTACGCCCAGGACGATGACGAAACTGTAGCACATATGGCTGCAGTAGAAAAAATCTGTGAAATGATGAAAGTAGTTGAATTACAAGACTTTATGAAAGATCTGGAATCAAATGGCAAAGATGCTTTTGTCAAGACTGTGAAGGAAACTGAGGAGAAATTGGAGGCAGAACGTAGGTCTTTGTTTGAAAATAGAAAGGCAGAAGAACAGAAAGCTAAAAAGGAGTCGGCATTGCGTGCCCCAGTCGAATGGACTGTTGACATGACACAGATGTTAATAAAAGCTGTAAATTTATTCCCAGCAGGCACCAATCAGAGATGGGAAGTAGTTGCCAATTTCCTGAACCAACATTGTATGTTCCCAGACGACAAACGGTTCAATGCTAAAGAAGTCCTGAACAAAGCTAAGGATTTGCAAAGCTCAGATTTCTCTAAAAGCAGTCTGAAGAAAGCTGCAAATGAAGAAGCGTTCGATCAGTTTGAGAAGGAGAAGAAGAAAGTAGTAAACCATGTCGATGATAACAGTATATCCAAGAGTGATTCTGGTGGTAAATTAGTAAATGGAACATCTAAGCCTAAACTAAATGGAGAAGTTACCAAAACTGAAAAAGAGGTTTCCAAAGAAGAGAAACCTTGGACTAAAACTGAGCAAGAATTGCTGGAGCAGGCTATAAAAACGTTCCCAGTCAGTACTCCAGAGAGATGGGATAAGATAGCAGATTGCATACCCAACCGTAGCAAAAAAGACTGCATGAAAAGATACAAGGAGTTAGTAGAGTTAGTCAAAGCAAAGAAACAAGCTGCTAATATCGCGAAATAGCATAGAATGACACCTAGTTCCATCAAATTAATGAAATTACTTTTTATGAATTAGTCATCGGCCTTTTATAATATTGACATGACACTATAGACTAGATTATAAGCTACTGGTGATGTCCAGTCCACATTTTCTGAAGTAACTATACTAGCGGCAACTTGTATAGGAATTCCGTAGGTTGTAAATAGCTGTTGTCCAGAAATAGACAGAGACCATCTTTTGCTAAAAACTGGCAGAGAACATTATGATTTCCTAGACCTGAAATTTTGCTCACCAATTTAGGCAATTTATAAGATATGCTTAGATCCTATATCCCTATGTCTCGTTAAAAATCATTACAAAAAGAAAATGAGGTCCGGACATTGCCATCAGTGTTTCAAGACTTTTTTTCAACCAGCACTTATGAATTTGTATAAAACAAAATGCCTTTACATTACATATTCAAGATACGAGAATGAACTGATGAACTTTACATTACATATTCAAGATACGAGAATGAACTGATGAACTTTACATTACATATTCAAGATACGAGAATGAACTGATGAACATTGTAAGCCACTATAGCATTATCTATATTTGTTATGCGACGACAAACAGTGACCATATGTAATTCCTAGTAATATAATTGATACCAAACTTCTTTTCCACCTACGTTATAGTATCACATGAAAGAACTCTACGAGGGCTTTCTGAAAGACTTGGTCATACAGCGCAGACTCGGGGCGGATGCGGAAGATATTAATCATCAAGATTTTAAAATAGTCCAATTTTAAATGTTTCTGGGGGTTTTCCCAGAAACATTTTTACTATCAAACATCTTTTTATATGGGAAATAATCATGAAGGTAGGAAATAATGGATTATTATTATCACAGAAATCGGATTATAGTGGTGTCCTCTGAATTTCAAAATCTTTGATTATTATAATAGTCTGTACATTGAAAGAAAGATTGTATTTCAAATACAAACAATTAGGTACAGAAGACAAAAATAATATTAAACAAAACATTATACATACATTACATTATACATTATTATTTATCATTGTACTGTCCCACTGCTGGGAAATCAAAACGAAAACTTGTCCTAACTTCAAAAAATTGCTTGAAAATGTTGTTAAGCTATTGATACCTAAATAGTCGATCTGCAAGAGGTCCACGAAGACAAGATAGATAGCGTACCATTTCCACCATTTGTTGAAACCGATGGTCGATCCCATGAGCTCGACGGTCTCCACCTGCCGTTTATCAAAAGACACGATGGACTCTTGTGTGTCATATTTTTGTATTTATTTTTGTTTATTGTGATGATACGAACATAGTCAATTTTAAATTGAATATTGGTTTTTATTTCTCTCTCAATTGATAAGAATGATAAAGATACAATTGATGACTGGGAGCGTGGCGTCTCCTGTAATCCGGCTTCTCGGAGATCGGGACCGGAGGATGGTTTGAGGTCGGGAGCCCTGGTGCTGAGTGGCCCATGTTGACTGGACGTCCACACTAAGCCCGGTATTAATATGGACCCCCCGGAGGAGTCTGGGGGGTGCAGGTTAATTAAAGAGGGGCGAACCGGGCCGGATACAATTGATCATAAAAAATGCCTGCACTTTGGGTTCAAGTGCCTAGAACGAAGTAGAATCGAGCCTGTAACACTTGCATAGAAAGCATTTTTTTAATTGAATAAGGTGTGGTCACTTTCACCCATGGACATCTCACTTCATTGTATTATTATTAGAGGATTTTCGATATGCTGCTAACCTTGAGGACTTGCTGGTTCTCTTACCCTTCATATGAGCGTCGGTGGCCTAGTGGCTAGGACACCGGACTCCCATGCGGTAGGTCCGGGTACGAAACCGTCCGTATTTTTCGAAGACTTACGTACATTTACCGACTGCTCTAACGGTGAAGGAAAAACATCGTGAGGAAACCTGCACACTGAGATGACCAGTGTGTGAAATGGGGTAGGCACAAAAGATCCTCAAGGGTCGTAGTGCCCCTGGGTTTATTCCCGGACCTCTGTCATAAGATAAAATACCCTTCAGATAGAAATGCAGCATTTCTGCTTTACGGCAGACCTTAATCCAGCACATCAGGACCTACATTCAAGTGCTTTACCATCCCCAGATGGTTTTCTAAAAGCCTGCACAGCACCGTCCGGTATCCGTCACAATGGCAGTTGCCTGGTTATGAAATAGAATAGAGGTGTACAATCACTGAATAGGTAGGTGTACATTTTTCTTAAAATACTTGCAAAACGTGGCAGTACCTAGTTGTTTATATTACGTGTAGTCTCAAGGTCACAGAGCAGGTTGAGTCAGTATGCCTTCGTCGTAGCAGGCAGGTGTGATGCAATTTGTATACTGGCGATCAAGTGACCTCGGCGTCTTTGTTTCCGTGAACACATGGTGCAAATATAACGTACTATTTTTCCACTTTACTTACTAAAACAAAAGAATCATTAAATGATGTTTGGGAGTCAGGGTATTGTTTGATTTACAAGCATTGTGATGTTTTCAATAAATTTTATTTACGTATATATATTGATAAATACCGTGCCGGCCATAAAGAATAGCACCACCCCAACTCTCTTCTTACTCTTCCCGTGGGTGTCGTATGAGGCGACCAAGTGACTTGGTGTATACTACGTAGACGGCGATAAGCTCGCCACCTATCACGTTTGTCTACCAAATCTTACGGCGAAAAGAGGGAACTATACCTATAATGAAAATGGTTCCTCTGTCTACCCCTCGGGGATTATGGACGTGAGAGTTATGCTATTATGATAAATACCTACACTCTTGTACTTGGATTAGGCCCAGAGTACATTAGAATGAGTACATCAGAATGAGGCGATAGAGGCGCAGAGAATTCTTCGATAGTAATTTAAACAAGTAACTAAGATTCGGCCTGGGAATCCGCGCATCGCTTTTTTTTAATGTACTACTAAACCCGTATTTGACCTCGATCTCGCCTGATGGTAAGCGACGATGGAGCATGCGGGTCCAGTAAATGCCTATTCACTCTGGCCTTGAAGATCTCCAGGTTGTAGGTTTCGGGAAATACAGACGGCAGGCAGCATTCCTTAGCCGTTCGCATAATGAACGAAGAAGCAAATCGCTTCGTACGAGCAGATGGGATATCAACAACATAAGGATGGAACCCCTCCCCGCGCCTGGTAGTCTGAAGGCGGAATGGAGATGCTGGAATTAGGTCGTGCAATTCCGATGCGCACTCTCCGAAATGTATCCTATAAAATACCGATAGACAGACGACCTTGCGCCGCTGTTCCAGACTTTGCAATCTAGCTTCCACCAGCGATTCGTCACCTATAAGGCGCTTAGCGCATTTCTCCACTGAGTCAAGGGCAAGTCGCGCAGCTTGTAAAACAAAATTTTTGGCAAGAAAAATATTTTTTTTTCTAGATAAGTAGCAAACGAGAGGAGCAATATAAAGATTGTAGGTAGGTATAACCGTCTTCTTTTGTTCCTTTTCCTTATAGGTAGCATCTTCCAGGATTCGACCCCGGAACAGAAACTTCTACTAGACTGCAAGTACACACCAACTATGCCGGCTTACAACATTTTGACCAACACGAGAGTCGAACCCAGAACCCTTTCGCACGAGTAGCAGATCAGTATGAAAACGAAACAACGTCCTTTATATAAGACGTAGTTCGTGATGATAATAAAATAGGCAGCTACCTCAGTATCTACTTATCTGTATATTATTTTTCACTCGTACATTATTGTCTGTTGGATGAATTATAGGTAACAAAACCAGATATTACACGCTCTGTTTCACATGTGTTTAAAATGACCAATATGTCATTGAGAGATACGGGTACTTAACCCAAGTTTCTGCTATAACTTCTACATTCAGTATTCTATATTTTTAATAAATCTGTAGGGAGTATAAAATAATTTATAAAAGGACCCCTACTTGAAATATCAACGTATATCCCATAATTCTTACACAGCTTTCTTCATCGATGTAATATTGGATTATTCCTTTATGTTCACTCATTATGGATTTTAGACGAAATATTTTTCAAAATCTGTTATTCTGGTGCTCGATCCCATAGTTGCCTATAGTTATGGGAGAACGGTTATATCGATAAGGAGCCGCCCTACGTCACCAACAGTAGATGATTTCACGAAGTTAAACCTCATAATGTAAGTAAACTCATAATGTGTCCGACTCTGATTGTACTAGAGAGAAAGCATTCTTTCTCCATCATCGCGTATTACGAGCAGATGGGATCACGTGTTGTTGAGATATTACGCGTCAGGCTACTTTCATTTATTTTCAAATGCAATAAATATAAGTTCATTGCTCTCTTACGTATTTATTGGATTGAATGCATTAATATATTCACACGACCTGCTGCTACTAGTCTAATCTGTATTCGATTTTCCAACATGGTATGCCTGTAGGGTACATTCGTCCACAAACAGTGGGTTTGGTTCATCATGGAAACTAGATGTGAAATGGGGAAGGCAATTCACCCATTAAATCTGCCAACAAAGTCGTTCTACAGTCTAAAAAGAACGGAATAGAAGGATAATTTCATAGATGAAAAACACTATTGCCACAAAAAACATATTTAGTTCACTCGATAATACTATTGGCAATAGGCATTAGAATGATCACGGGCCATGACCCTTTCATCAGTGAGAAAGGAATATTACTACGAAGAAAGAAGAATGAATCATCCTCACGATAATTCTTGCAACGGGTTTCGTCACCACGTATTTTTTTCAGGTTTCGATATTGTTACTGATGAATTACTAATGAATTTTAAGTCCGTGTGAAAAAAAAGGCATGACAGGTAAGTTATAGAACCTAAATCCTGAAAATAGTAATTACGACATAAAAAAATTAATGCGTGACTAATACGTATAACGAAATTCATCAAGCAGAATCCATCCAATCCCGTTCTACGCTCGTCCGCGTCCCGTACTTACAGGAATCGCTATGAGTTTTTAACATTTTTGTTTAATTTTTTCTCCCTACAAATAGGTTAAAATCATGAAAAAGGTACCTAAAGGAATATCACCTACTGCACTAATCCTATATATGCCGAGTTTTCTTCCTGATAAAAGACTAAAAAATCTTCCAGTATTTAGAGGTTTTTATCAAACATGCGCGTTTCCTCATTTTCATCGTCGATACAAATCTTTTAAAAACAACACAATAATCCTTTTACAAAAATGGAAATAATTTTAATCAGATACGAATCATCATCATAAATATAACTAGAATTACAAATTGACTGAAAATAATCATACAAATAATATTCGACTCGAGTACAGATTCATTAATATGTAAAATACAGATTCATTGCTTTGCATAAGTACAGTTCAATCGAGTTTGAGGAGTAACTAAATACCTACCGCTAGTTGCAAGAAACATCCTTAAATACTTCATTAAAATACATATCCCTTCTACACCATAGCTCTAGATAGAGATGACACGAGACTTAAGGAAGCTTTAACGTAAAGAGAGTTTGTTGCAACTTACGGATCATCGACGCTTGATCGCCATTGGTCTATTAAAGACCCCATTGTTGGGGCACACTGCCAACCTACCGTTGCAAGGTACCCCCTGTACCTATATGATGCACCTGATTAGTGGATTCACATGTTTTCGAAAAGGTTTCAAGTTTTCTTACGTTGTTATCCTTCTCCGTTAGAGCCATAGAAGGAACGGGGAGGGTATTTAGAGGTAACTATGTTTCATTAATCCAAGGTTACAGCAGTCAGTGCCCGGCCCGGAATAGAACCCGCAATTTATGTATGTGATTATGTCTTAACCACATCACCACGCTCAATAATCGACTATATAATATCAAAGAATATATAATTCACTTAATGTTAAGTTACGGGCTATCCGGCTCGAAGGACCATTTTGATAGAAAAAAACGTGGGAACAGTGGGAAGTGGTGCGTGACTTTACGCGTGCGTAGTTACGCATAATAACGCACGATTCTGCATGCGTTTGCTTCCTCTTATTATAGGCGATTGTACTATGCAAAAGCGTGCATTTGAATACAGTGACATATTGTTCGCAGTTTGAATAATCCTACTTATTTAGTTGGTAAGCGTAGTTAGCTACTCCTCAATACAGACTGTCATTTAAAATCTACTAGAAAATTAAGTCACTATGGTCGTGGTACTGAATAAAGGCGGATTTGACTAAAAATATGGTGTAACAAAAGTGATTTGTCATATTGGAATAAAAATTGGGTCGTATACATTTATTTATCCTAATTTCTGCCAACTCTATCGGATCTGATGCTAATTCTATTTCACCCACTTAGATCACGAAAATGTGTTAGTTAAAAATTTCGTTTTGTCTGTTTATAGTCATATCCGGATATATTCGATACCGCGAGAACACAAAATAAACGTTTAGGTACAATAATACAAGTAATTAACTTAAAATAAAAAATGACATAAATTATTCAAGTTTGGTTCGGTTACGTTAAGGCACGTCAAAGGCCGTGGATTGCGTATTAAAGCTTACATTACTTAATTATTAATTAAACTTTATATTGTTCTTCAGGAGTTGATAAAAACTCCAGGCGTTTTAGAAATAAATGGAAGAACGGATGATTGTTTTATTTATAATCACAATGAATCAAACAATTTTCATAACACATCCCAATGAAACTTTTATCAACTCATTTCGACAATTCTTAATGGTGGTTGATCTTAAAATAATTCAATACAAATACATTCTGATTTTAAAGAGTGGAATTTAAATAAGGCATGAAGTTAGTAAGTACTATAGTACCTAGTTACTTATTGTTGGTAATTCCCAAGTTAATTCCATGAGCAATTTCCCATAACCACAATGATATTTCCATGTAGAGGTTACCATCATTTAAAATCTACTGTTTAAAATCAAACTAAACACATTCTAAATAAAGAGACCCTGTAGTCCGTGAGCTCTTAGCATTGGATTCGACGATCGGAGAAAATCTGCTTCTTTCGCACTGCTCACACCTAAGCGACCAAAGCGTTTGCGAAGCGGGAGCGTCAGTCGCGCGTCAGACGCTGCTCATAATATTAATATGTAGCCATGCACACCTACGCGTCGGCGACGATAGAAGGCAACGTCAGCAAACAGGGACGGACGCGACCATATATGTTCTACGAAACAGATGGGACACTAAAGAGTATGTATAACATTGCGTGGAGTATTTTATACCATAGCTTCTCTTGGAGTCGCCGACATTTCTCTGACGTGAATTGACGTTTGAGTGTGCCGCGACGCGGTCGCTCAGTTGTGTATGACTAGTTTCGCGTTTCAGACGTAGTCGCATCGCCACCGTTTCGCAGTCGCTTGGTCGCTTAGGTTTGACCAGTTCTTTAGTACTCGTATCGTTAACAATAACCGAAGCACACCAAAGTTTTCAAGACCCGAATGTTTATCTAAAAACTCACGCACTGTATGTAGATTGTAGAAAATAGAAAGTACAATACTTATTAAAAATAATAATTACCAACCTGCTAACATAATAATAAAATTTTGAACAGATAAGTACTATTTGGCCAAGATTTTATAAAGTATTAAATAATCGTACTTTTATACATACATTTGTTTATTATAATTAGAAAAATGTCATTAATTTAATAATCAACAGCACCGACTTAGGCACCACAATAAAATAAAAATAAATTCGAGAATTTACAAACAATAAATTGTGATAGAAAAAGGTTAACATCAAATCAGTCTTAAAAGTTTAAGTATTAAGGCGCTGTACTTAGTTAGATCAAGGTTTGGTATACGAGGACAACCTCATTATATTCATACACTTAGTCGATAGAGATTCTGAAACAAAAAGTGTATATATGACACCTTTATGCACGTACATCGGTAACTCCTTACACGATTCGATAAATTTCGCTCGATAGAAATAAAATTCGAAACATTGGTGTTTTTGCATCATGTTTTTACGAAAATGAACTAATTTCAATTTCCAAAATAACAATATGTGTACCTACGTCAAACGTCGGTGATTATATTTTGAATATTGAATACCGTTTATGAAATAATCGCCGAATTTTCGGAAAAAAATCCCGGCATCGTGCGTCCCGCTCACGCATCTAAAACTTCAATACGTTTATCTCGCTCATGCTCTAGGTAAGTACAGCGCCTTAAGTACAATCATGTATCAATAAAAATATCATAAGAACAATAGGTGACAGAAGAATATAAGTCTAAGGGAGATATAAAATAATCCAATTTATAAGAAAGCACTGCACTGCTCCACTCAGTCTAAATCAAGCTCCTTCTTCTCCAGATTCTTCTATAATATACATCTATGTTAAGGACAGTTGACCACATATAGAGGCCATAATCCCCTTAAAAAATGGTCATAACCCCATTAGTCCAGCGGTTAGTGGTCTTATTTCAGCCTGACCTTGCAGATTGGCGTACTGGGTTGCAATTTGGTATGATAGTTGTACACACTCATAGCTTACTTTTAAGAAGTATTGCCACGGTGGCAACACTTGCACTCGGCCGCCATCTTGAAAAATTAGTCTACTTTTTCATTTTTTTTCAAAATTGTACGAAAATTTAGGATTATAAAGAAAAATTCTGCTTGTTGACAAATTGAAAAATAAATTGATCAGATGTAACTTTTAAACTATTAATAGCATCAAAAAACAATGTATGACCATTTTGTAGAGAATTTATTAAGGACTATATCCGCCATAGACCATTTTATTGTATAACCATTTTCGTACAAATTCGAAAAATAACGAAAAAGTGACATTTCTCAAAATGGCGCCCGAGTGTAAGTAGTGCCATCGTGGCAACACTTCTTAAAAGCAAGCTATGGGTGTGTGTAACTATCGTACCAAATTGCAACCCACTACGCAAAAGTGCAAGGTCAACACCGCTAACCGCTGGACTACATTAAAAGATGTTGGATTCTATATTTTCAAATCAATTATTTGAAGTACAGAGACAACACAAAGACACAAAAAAATACTAAAGTAGTCAAACAAAATTCTATATAAAAGAGAAGTTTCGTCTTGAGCATTCATTATAATTATCGTCAATAATAACCAACTTTCTAATATATAATATAATATCAATGTTAGAACCATTAGAACATAATCTTTCTTTTAAAGTGAGTTAATAAAACTATTGAAGAATTTACTGGTTTGAAAGCATTCTCCAATTCCGTTCTGAGGAACTTTATTATGTAAGAGGATTCAGTAGTCAATAACTTCTATGCACCCAAAGTTCGTAATATTGAAATTATCAAACATTAAAAATAATCACAAGTTTGGAATGTTCACTTGCTTACATCTAAGAATAAAAGGCACATGGTCCTTAGAAATAAAATGGCTCATTGGTTCCCGCAGGTACTGCTGCAATCTTAGAGAGTAAATAATGAATAAATAATATTAACTAGCATTCTAGAGCTTTGCAGAAATAGACAATACAAAATATACTAAATCAATAATGTGGGAAGTATGGCTAAATCCAATTGAAATACCTGACAAATTTTACACCCAATTAACTTAGTTCCACTTGCAGTGAAAGTAGACCAGAATTGTATAAATCTAGATTTCCACATTAATTTTTAATTTGAGCAGCTCTTTGAGTAACACTATTTGATAGCAACACAAACTATGAAATCACTGGAGTTATTTTACTGTATTTTACATCCTTTCTTCTTTTTCTGCATTTCCTGCTTATTCTTCCTCTTTGCTAGACCTTCGGCTGTTATATCAGAGATCACAGACAGCCTTTTAGAAGGATCTGGTCTCTCCTGGCTCCTGAGTGGACAATTACCGTGGTCTGGTGGGAACGTAGAACTGTAGAGATTATTGTTCTCACTGTAGCTGTGTGGTATGTTAGCTGCATTGCTAGGGTTGTTCTGAGGTAGAATGTTGTCCGTGGGATAGTGTGACGCTGGCCTTATGCTTACTGGATCGGGGAATCGCGGTTTCTTACCAGTTGTCGGTGGCGGAGGAGGTTCTCTATGCTGAATAGTGTGAAGACTTGGTAGTGTTGGTCTGTCATTGTCGAAAGATCTGGAATGTGCATGAGAGAGATTCATATTGCTGCTGGATGTACCTGGTTCTGGTTGGTAGTACAGCTTGGAGAGTTCCCTGGATTGCAATGCACTGGCTTTGGATTGAATGTGTTCCTTCTCAAATGGTTCAACATAATTTAAATCTGAATCCACAGATTTGCACAATCGGAGTCGGTGTTCATTTATTACATCTCGAGGATTGCTGTATGCATCACATAAAGTTGTCTGGGGAGTCTCCAGTTCACTTTGCTGCTGCTGAGCTTGTCTCTGCTGTTTTTTGAGTAGAGCCTTCTGTCTGGCCTTCTCTTTAGCCCGTTGCAATTTCTTGTACTCTCTTTCCTGGAGCAGCCTGGCTAGTTCTCCATCCTGAGCTTCCACAGCACATCTCATGTCAGCGAGCAGGCAATCCCGGTCTTGAACTTCATGGCTCAGCTCCCTCGCCAACCTAGCGTCTCTTTCCTCCTGCTCTAGACGTTTCCTCATCTCTTCCAATTCTGCTGGAGATAATCCAAGTTCTTCAGGGTTAAGGTCATCGGGAAGAGCCGAAGGCGCGGGTGGAGGTACAGGAGGCAGGGCGCGAGAGGAGCTCGGTTGTATAGGATCATTGGAATGTTGTTGAAGTTGACGGCGCCTTCGGAGGTTGATTTCTGCCATTTCTCGGGCGATTTCCGCGTCGATCTCGGCCTGGCGGCGCCGCGCGAGCTCCCGCATGCGCACCTCATGCTCGATACCTCTCTGCTCGTTTAGTGCCAGTGGGAAATCCTCTCGGATCTGCTGATTTCGGTACCTATTCTCGCAGAGGTGGGAGGATATCTCGCGGTCCTGCAGCCGGTTAGCGAGCGCGCCGTCGGTCCGCACGAGCCACTGCTCGCGCAGATCGGTCACATGGCCGAGTTTCGGCATCGTATCACTCGCCTGGAACCCCGACATCGCTCGACCGCGACGCGAGAAAGTATTGACAAAACTTTCGAAACTAATCTATCACCACAATATAAACTTTTTTCCAGTTATTCACTCAAATTACGTTAGAGTAATGTAATACGCGGCTTTAATATGTGTGAACACGTACCAAAATGATGCGCAGAGCATGGCGCGACTAGTCTCTTAGGTCAGATTGTTGTCTCATCGCGCGCACGCAACACTACAAACAAAACCTTTCACGACTTTCAACGCTTTCCGTGAGAATACATAAATAAACCTTTTTACATTTCCCCTGTGAACTCTGAACAATGCGTTTGTTAAAGTTAATCTACATAAAAATTTAATTGCAATGAACTTGTTTCACTCGTTTCAACAAAACATGTATTTTTTTTAAATTATTCAGGCTTGGCAACAATGGCAATCAGCCTTGTTTCGTTCGTTCGTTTCATTCCTATATTTGTTTGATAGATGGAGTTGTTCGCGTGATTGTATTTATTTCACAAGTTCACTCCTTGCCCAATGTCCTTAAAATCAGACTAATAAATATAACTCTTAACTAATAAATATAAATCATTATGTTCTATTAGGTAAATTTTGACGTGCGCATTGAGAAAATAACTTACAGACACACACCACCAGAATACACACAGAAGACTGGGCGTCTGAGATTTTGATTACGTCACTTATTGAACTTTACTTTCAATACCTATACGAAATACATTGCCAGAAATATTTTTCACAAGGCTGATTCTTTTAGGGTGCGTTCCAAAACCAGTTGAAATTATTCACGTTGACAAATGTATACGTTCCATTGCTTATCTCAAATTAAAGTTTTATAATTTTTCAGCTGTTAACACGGCAATGAAACATAGATAGTGAATTATTTCAACTGGTTATGGAACGCTCTCTTAAATGGGAATTATAGCTGCCCCTACCGCTACGGTCGAGTGACGTAATCAAAATCGGGGACGCCCGGAGCGGACCTACTGTGTATTCTGTGCCAGCACACACCAAAAAAAATCAATGAAACGAATGTGCCCCAAAAGTTGACGGCCGTCAGATGAACATTTCGAACACTATTATGTACCTAATAGTGTTGTGCACATTTGGTTTGAGCCCTCAATAAATTTAAAAAAATAGTGTTGTGCTAATTAAATATTTCAATCGATCGATTAGGTTACATAATCTTAATCTATATAGGGTCCAAAAATTTGCAGGAAAATTTTCAAATTGTCTATGTGGGTTAGACCCACTCAATGACTTTGTTAGACCATACAGCACCCCATTTAATAATCTTGATACCAAAACACAAAGGGCAATTACACATACCGTTGTTTGTTATCGAACTTGAAATAGGTAGGTGTAATAGGTACCTACCTAAATGCACTGCTCCGTACATTCTTTAGGTGCCCTGTAACTACTGTCCTTCACAATCTGGAAGTGCTCGGTAATATTATGCCTCTACTGTGAACTACCATCCACACACATAATACCATGTAAATACACCCGCACCATGCCATCACCCTCCCACATACTCAGTACCTCACATACACACTAATATCCTCATTCATACAAACAAACACATTCATACATCACAACACGCACACACTGTTGCTTTCTTCGTCCGTGCAGTCACTGAGGGGCCAGCTGAAAATCAGCGCTGTGGCTTGCCTCAGCATTATGCTGAGCTGGTGTACCCTTTTTGGCACTGTACCACACCAGATGTTCTGTGCTGCATGTAATTAAACTTTGTATACTTCTGTAATCTGTATTCTGGTGTTTACAGCGCTAAATAAACGATTTCAATTTCAATTTAAATGCTTTGAGGACACACTTTTGACCAAGTTAGAAATCTACAATAATAACATAGGTAACAACTTTTGAATTTACAGAATTTTGAATTAAATTTCCCAGTTTTTTATAGCTCCACATCAAATTAACCTTATCCCATTATTTTTGTTCGTGAAGAGTCAAAAAGGAACGGCGCATATCTCAAAGGACCTCGAGATGGGAAGACTCATGCATGGCTGAGGATGTTTGGTTTGTCGTCACTGTAATCTTAAATTAAAATACACAATTCACGTGGCATTAATTTAATTTAAAATATTTAGTGACATTAATGTTATTCACACAATGGTGCTCAAAAAGTTTGCTTATAAAGAGCCGTTTCAAGTTAATGAATTTAACTGTTATTTATTAGCCGATTCTTCTTTGAAAAGGGGTGTGTAAAACTGTTCGTCGGGCGAGCCGGTACCACCCGAGGCACCGGCCTTGCCGGCCACCGAACGCCGTTTCCTCGAAGTCCTCGGACACTTGAACTCTTTTCCCTCAGTAACTCGACCGGAATCTGATGCCGACAAACATTTTTTGTAAAAAAAATTGCAGTCTCCAATGTAAAATTACGTTTTTTGTATTTCTATTAACTCGCCTATTCTTTTTGTGAATTCTGAGAGTCCTTTTTTGTTCGCGGTCACGTAGTACATCTCTTCGGACATCCGGCAAAGCCACCCAGACAGGCGGGGGTACCTGAACATAAAATTAGCTCGTGTCCATTATTTTTCTGCATTTTAAGCAATAGTTTGTACCCATATAAACCATCAAACTTCCAGCGTTAATTAGAGGTTGAAAGCGAAGTTACTTTCTTCGGTAACAATTGAAACTAAACCTGAAAGTCTCTAAAATACGGGATAGCCGTAGCCTGGGACACCGCGCTTCCCGACGTGCCGGCCGCCTGCCTCCACCCGAATCCATCCAAGCCATTTTATTAAATACGTTAAAGTTTAGTTCACATTGTTATCGGAAATAAGACACTGCGCCTCATTCCAATAGTGTGCGCTATGCCTATAGCTTTGCGCTTGCAGTGATGGCAGTCTAACACAGGGGCTCCAAAATGAAGAACACAAACTCAGACATGCAGGTTCCCTCACGTTTTCCTTCACTATCGGAGCAATCTACGCGATAATAATGCAATAACGACTCGTTATACCCAACACATAATACCTAATTAGTAATTACAGAACAAGTCGCCATAGATTTTTCTAGCCAAATTGCCTGACCTTGTTTTATCAATGGGCACGATGGCGTCGAGCGTGCTGATAGTGGCCGCGATGCAGATGTCCGAGAGCATGGGCCAGGCTCCGCTGAACCACTGGCGGCCCGACAACATGCATTCCAGGTCAGAGTATGCGCTCTCGATCTCGCTTAGCTGCTGCGGCATCACGAAGCGGCAGTTGTCGTACAGGATGGGATACTGGAAAGGAACGGAAATTGAAGGAGTACCCAGGGAGATTTAGGGAATCCAGAATACAAGATTACGAAGCGACAATCCTTGTAATTACAAGTCTAAACTGGCAACATTAAAGAAATCCCCATACAAAATAGCGTCAATGTTGCCAGTTTAGACTTGTTTTTACAAGGATTGTTGTTTCGTGATATAGGGCCCAAGTATTACAGGTGTTGCTTGGATTCGTAATTGTCGTTTCTTGGCTTTGCCTTTAGGTAAGTACCTACA
Source organism: Hofmannophila pseudospretella (assembly GCA_947369225.1). Lineage (NCBI taxonomy): Eukaryota > Metazoa > Arthropoda > Insecta > Lepidoptera > Oecophoridae > Hofmannophila > Hofmannophila pseudospretella. The sequence goes on along the minus strand of OX376327.1, from coordinate 13,405,500 downwards.
GAGACAAAAGTACAACATTCTAAATCGTCTACTAAATTATAGGACAATAGGTCAATATGCGATGTTGTTTTTATTTCTTTATAACATTAATGATGTCTGGTTTACAGAGTGATCCAAAGCACCAGACATTCAGTAACTATACATAAGTTTACAATTACCTACCGATACTTTATAAACTTTAAAAAAAAACTTACTTATCTTAAAGGTTAACACCCGAATTTAGAAACAATACAATTGCTTTGCAAATACTGCTCCAGGGGTCTGAAAATACGTCGGCATTCTGGACCGTGGTTAGAAACTTATTAAGTAGCAGGACTGCTCGGGCCGTCGGTGCGGCACGCGCTTGACGAGTGCGCGCGCCGGCGGGCAGCGCGAACAGGCCGCGGCGTCGACGCCCGCACGCGCGCACGTACTGCTGGGGCACGTACAGCGGGAGGCGCGCCAGTGCAGACGGGTTGTCCACCCTGTTTCGCAATAGCAGGCAGTAGTGGAACATCAGGAGCATCTTTCGTCTCAGTTCTAAAGTCTCTAGTCCGACCATGCCCGAAACGAACAGCGATGGGTAGAGGAAGGGATAGTAACCGTACAGTCTTTTGTACAGATACCTAGCGAATTTACGTTGGATTTTTTCGAGCATTAAAATATATTTATTTTCATATGGATCCCACATAATACAGTTGTACTCCAGTTTACTCCGAACGAAAGCGTTATACAATAGAAGTGCGATTTTAACATTGCGGAATTGTGCAGCTGTGCGCATTATGAATCCAAGATTCTTGCTAGCACTTTTGCAGATCTGTACAATGTGGTCACGAAAGACCAGACTGTTGTCCACATTTACTCCCAAATCGCGGATACAATCAACGCGCTCGAGCACGGCACCATCCAACGAATATATAGCCTTTACAGGTACTCTGGATCGCGTAAGGGTAACAATCTTACATTTTTCGGCATTTAATTGAAGACGATTAACATAACTCCACTCCGCCACCGCATCGACCACTTCTTTTGGCCACTTCAGCAAATTTTTTTTAGAAACTGTCGATTTAATTTTCAAGTAGGCAAAGTTGGTACCTTATTAACGTAATGTAGGTACTCCAGAACCACTGACTACGAAAATAAAAAAATCTGCACTTGCCCAGACGTCCTCAATAATGTTTCCAACGTTAACAGGTTCCCTGTCCGATGAATCACATATGATTCATGATCGCAATTTTGTTCCTAGTCTGATACGTCCTAGAATCATATGTAAGCAAATTTTCATATAATTTGAATACAGAAATAAACATTGGACGTACAGTAAGGAAATTACAGTCTTATATGGAGACAGGGAACCTGTTAATACTATAATTGAACAATTTAAAAAAGAAATCATCACTAACCGCAGCAGCTCTGAACCTTGGGTAGAGTATCCCGCTGTCGTAGTGCATCAGATGTTCGATGTGCGCGCGCGCGCCCGGATCGCGCGGCAGCAGCCGCCCCGACGAGCTGTATCGCGACGCTAGGTATGAGTTTATTGCATGGCTGAAAGCAAACAAATAATCCTTCGTTGTTTCCGCCAGAAACTCCACTAGAGAAATGCAAGAAAAATGTAGGTAAGCATTTGAATAGACACATTACACTTCTCGGAGATTTGGTAATAACCAAACACACAATAATGACACATAATAATGTGTCGTTTTGACGGCTAATGCTATAAATAAATAAATAAATAAAATGTCTTTATTGTCAGGTTATACACCCATAGTGACTAAGTTTTACAAAAATATAATTAAAATTAGAATTAGAATAAAACATAAAAAATTAAATAATTAAAATTAAAATAATTAAAATAAAAATGAAAAATATATAAAAATAATAAAAAAGAATTGAAAAGAAATGAAAATAACCAGAAAACAAAATTAAATTAAAAGTAGAAGTAAAGAAGTGAATGAACACAATACAATACAATAAAATACATTAAACATAATAAAGGTGAATAAGAGTGAATTTTCTACTTTTTATTCTCAGTCCGGTGCATCTTCAGCCAGTGTCCATAGAATCTATTTCTATGGATATCCTGACCGACAACTTTCAAAAGTTCGTTATTTGTGTCACATACCCTCTGCCAGAACATGGCGACCCTGCTCCTAATGATCGCGAAATAGTCCGGGAGCCTGGCGTCCGCGAACATGCTCGACGCGCTGCAGTATCTTGGTAACTTCATTAAGATACGAAAGGCAGGCTATAATTAATTAAGTGTCGTCATCATAATAGTCATCTACAGCCTATTTAAGTTCTAGCCGTTGAGATATAAGCCTCCTCTTTACGAGGGGGTATGTATGATAGTGCGTAACACGGAATACCTAGGTATTGCATACAGATAATTTAAACATAATGCTAATAAAATTATTGAATCGATTTAACACCTGTCATTTATTATTAAATCTCGGTCCTTAAGAATCGGCAATGTCTGTAGATTGTTCATCTGTGAAAGAAAAGCAAAACACTTCTGTTAACGAATGTACATTGCAATTTGGAATACGACATAGAAGGTAGTGAAGCGCTGCTCTGTCCACAAAATCGATCGATTGTGTTTACTTATCGCAGAACAAAGTTGCTCACTTTGTTTTTTAGCTCATTCGTCGATTAACACAATAGCAATACAACAAACAGACAGACATACATACGCAACACAAACCAAACACCCCTCTTTCGGTAGGGGTTAAACAAGTACCTATTGTTCGTTTACAAGCGGTTTCAGTATCAGCAATATTATTATATTTTAAGAAACTACAGACCGACAGAACGGCTTAGGGGTAGGTATTTGGTATTTGTACATGGGATTATTAAGGAAGACCTTCCACCAGGCGGGATGGTGTGGTCGGTAACCCACCAGTACTGCTGATCCACCACCCTAATAGCACACAACGTCTAGATATTATCTGTAGATAACTAATCTTCTAAAATAACTACTAGACATTTTGTGCTGGAAATAGAAATTATTAATTTGCAGAAATAGTTATAAAGATTAGGACAATTAATGTTTGAAACTTGTATATAGGCGATTAGGCAAAGTACGATTGAAAATATCGATAGCGCGTTCTATGATTGATACTCCGGACGAATAGCGACATCTGTCGGCGAGTCGTGTGAACTAATCGTAGTAGCGCCTCGTCGTGCGCCGCCACTTAAGGCCATTGCACATTGCAGCGACTCGACGTGAGCCCGACACGAACTTAACTCAGAGCAAAGAATTGAAATGTGACTCATCGACGACTACTTCACCTTCAACTTTTGAATTTTGAAAACCTACTGTATGTAATACGATATAAAGCTCACATTTCAATGCTTTGCTCCAAGTAGAATTCGTGCCGGGTTCGCGTGGAGTTGGTATAATATGCGATGGCCATTAACTTACCACCATCATTTCAGGTGACCTGTGTTCTCCTTTATCGATATTGATGTCCACTTCGTTGATGCTGAGGTTCATGGCGTCCAAGGTCATCATTACCGACCTGCATGCTGGACTTCGGTCTGCTTTATACAGTGTACAGTGTCTGAAATATTATGCAATTTCACCATTGAATTTCACTCTTCTATTCCAGGTAGCTGTAGATTACCTTAACTAGTGATGTGACAAAATTGTTACAAAATCCAAATAAACGATAAGAAAGTTGCGTAATTTAATGTTATGTAGCAAAGTTGGATAGTTTATTATTTATTTTTTGCAATATAAATATGTTAGCATAATTTGCATTCCCGCGTTAAGCACACATTAATAGCAACAACACGTTCAGGTTACGTCCTATCGAATGTGTCAGCCGTAACGTCGTAGAACGTACAGTCTATAATTATTATTAAACATTTATATGGACTAACTTCAGTGCTGCCCCAGCTTGTCTGCTGCCCGCCACACCCATGGTTTAGTACATTTCTGTGAATTTTATGCGAGATAGCTTATTTCTCTAATCATACATACATGTATTTTTGTAGTAAGTGGATATAGTCTAAATAAATTTTCAAAAAATTACATAATGGCGGTGGGCCGGTGGGTGACACTTGAAATTTCGCGGTCAAGCATAGACAAAAATTAATTGCTTTTCAGTAATTTATTTTCTTTCATGTTTATATCCAGCCAGGGTTCAGAAAATCGGTAGGTACTGTTATCAAGAAAAATGTTACAGAAGCATTTTGAACACTACTATAGTTAAATATTAATTTATTGTCTACGTAATCATCACTTATGGACGTGATAGTTAGGTATGTAATCAAATTGCTTAAAACTTACGTATGTAAACCAGAGTCGACAAAGAAAAAAACAAAGAAAAGGAACCATCATTAATTATTTAAATGCATCTCAAATAGGTGTCATCTGTAGGTCTACGGACAGATCAAGTATCTCTACAAAAGTAAGTAAGCATCGCTACAAAAAAATGATTTCTCGATTTATTACACGCCGCAAGAAAAAACGATATTCAAATTAGAAGTTCTCGATCAACTCAGTTCCTTTTTATACAACAAAAGTACCTAGTTTGCAGTCACCCTCAAATCCTGTTTTCGTTCAGACGTGTGTGTTGGTTGTATGTGACGTGGCTACTGATTTTCTATAAAATGCATACTTTGCGGAGATACAGTAACAAATCTCTTAATTTTATTCAAAAAGCCCGTTTATACAAATCCGATGTTTTTAATCAGTGAGATTTCTTTTTCATCTTGATCTTTGTATAATTAGTGTTAATTTCCTTGAATTCATTGGTCAGTCAATGAGGTCTCATATTCATACATGCAAACATACATACATGCATGAATGTGTTCAAGTAGGTAGGTAACTTGAAACGTTCTATAGTCGGAGTCAGACACCTCATTAATGTGACTGACAAGGAAATATCACAAGTTTCGTTTCGTTTTAAGGTTTTAAGATATATTGTAGAGCCTTGAAATTGAAATTCGTGAACTTTGAAGTGCGATTTCTTCCACGATATATGAATTTGGGCCAATAAAAAAAAACGGGGCCGTTATTTTTCAATGCTCTGCAATATATCTTAAAATGATTAAATCGGAGCCAGACACTTGGGAAACTTTCCTTGTGAGTTCATCATTATAATATAGGTAATCTACCGGCTTCGTGTATTACAATTTTTGTTTATTGTTTTTGTATTAAATAACGCGCAAGAAATGTTTCTTGCGCGTAATTTTAATAATTTTAATGTATTCTTCTTTCTAAATAAATAATTTAGGTAGATAGGTAGATATCTACCTACCTACATTATTAATTTGATGCAAGTTATCTTGTATATTTTACTATAATTTGTTTAAGGAAACCCAGCATGGCGAAGAAATTAATTCTTTATGGAGACGAAGCTTCACCGCCCGTTAGGTTTGTGATGATGACAGCATCCGTATTGGGCATGGGTTTAGATTTCCACAAAGTTGACTTATTTCTCGGTGAAAACAATACGGAGTTTTACAAAAAGGTACGTCCTCACCGAATAAGTTATTTGTCATGTTTATTTTATTATAGTACATTCGCTTACACAACGCGGACTCCTTTTAAACCAATCTTTTTTTTTCAGTTAAATCCACTCCGAAAAGTTCCTGTGCTAGTTGCAGATAACAGCATCATACGAGATAGTCACACAATTGCTCTCTTTCTATGTCGGCAAAGTCACAAAGAAGATTTGTATCCTAAAGATGCTTTAGAGAGAGTGAAGGTTGACGAAATGCTCTTCTTCAATTCCAGTGCATTATTTCCTGTCGACAGTGAGATTTTTGTAAGAATTTTGTTTGTTTATTATTTATTAATTAATATAAATAGGTATTATTTATTTTCATTTAAAGTAGGTATTATTTCTATTTTTAGTCTAATTTTTTTGCTGGTAAGTGGCCTGTGGAGGAACAAAAGGTCGAACAATGGAATTTACTGCTTGATTACTTAGAATGCCGTTTATGTTCAAATAATTGGTTGGCAGGTGATAAGGTAAGAATGCAATTATCTATTATTATATCTAGTAATGCTAATAGGATTTTTAAAGTGGTATAAAAAATTATTTTTGTTAAGCAGGTATCACTTGGCGATCTTTGTTGTGCAGCAACAGTAAGCTCTCTTCAGCTATTGATACCAGCTTCGGATCGTCACGCCAAATTAAATCAATGGATGAATAAGTTGCAAACTCTTCCATACTTTGAAATCAATGCAAATGGCTTAGGGCGTTTGAAAAGTTTCATTGATAAAATGAATTTGATTGTAAAATAACTTAGGTAGGTACATATTTATTTTAAGTTTAAAAACTGTAATTTGTCATTTTAGGCGCAAGACAGATAGAAGAAGCGCGCCGTCTGCGCACCGCCTCTGTCTGTGTTGCACGTACACCGCGTCACTGTCATACATTTTGTATGTAATGTAACGTAACAAATAATAAGCAGAAAAATAAAATGTGTTACCTACTCGAAGACGCGTTTATTTTTGTTTTTCTTTGCACTTTTCTCTGTGACTGTATCGAATCGATTATCCCTACCATAAACAAAATAGACCAAATTCACGACATGATAATGACAGCTTATGTTATGTCAAAACTCCTCAGTCTATGGTCTCTATTGATTGGTCGGGCGAGGAGATGTAAAAAATGGCCGCCTTGCCGTCTCCGACTCAGGTAGAATTTAATTGGAATTAGTTAATTTGTGTTGTGATAATTATACAGTTTCGCAGTTCTAAACGAAGATCATTAATTGTTCTACCATAAAGTGCAGTTAAAGTTGTACCTAGGCCAGTGGACTATCAAAAATAGGGCGGCAAAGTTTGGTGTATTGCATTCAGATTCCACTGCATTAAATTTATTGAATTTCAATAGTTTTATAGCATTATTGTGCTGAAAACTTGTATTTATATGAAGAGTAGTTTATGTTATGTGTGTCTGTAATAGTTAAATTATTGTAATTTCATACGTCAAGTGGTAATTGTATCAATATTTGCGCGAACATCGAATGTCACGACCAGTGTTCAAATGTCACACCCCTAACGAAAGAAATTCGTTCGCTAAAGTTATTTTATACATGGTTTTACGTTATCAAAATGTGGTGTGAACCTTTGCAGGTGGCAGGGACCCACTGTGCTATATACGAAGCGTACTATCACCAAGTAAGTGGTACTTCTATATGTATAACGTATCCTTAGAGTTAGAGTGATATTTATGCCCAATTAGACTTGTTATTGATCGAGAAGTCGTAGGCATTGCACTTTACGCCTCAGTGAGTTCATATAATAGAGCTTGGAGGTCTCTGGTCATGTGCTAATCTTTTAGCAGTTTATTCTTATAATGATAATCATTTTATATTGAATACTTGGAGTGTGTTCCAAAACCACTTGAAATTATTCACGTTGGCAGTTGCACACGTTCCATTGCTTGTGTCAAATATAAGTTTGATTAATTTTCAGCTGTTAACGCGGTAATGGAAGATGGACAGTTGTTAATGTCAATTATTTTAACTGGTTATGGAACACTCTTGAAGGATGAAAGCGTGAGATTGGCACTGATGGAAAAATAATTAAAAAAATGAATGGTTTCTTAGAAGCCTGTGGATGCAGAATCGACAGATAAATTAGGTTCTTTTGACCACCTGGGTTTTTAATTTTTCTTCCACTTCGGTTAATGTCAATTTCGAAGATACGAATTCTGCCAATGACAAGTCAGTCATGGGAGTAACAAGAATTAGTTAGACGGTTTTTGTAGGTAAACAAAATTGAGGTGTCTTTCCAAACCGACCTATGATAAAACCAATAAGAGTGGAGTTAGTTTAGTTATTAAGCCACTACTTTTTTTTATTTTTTATTTACTACTAATCCCGCATTTGACCTCGATCTCGCCTGATGGTGAGCGACGATGAGGTCGACGATGGAGCATGTGGGTCCAGTATTATTATTTATTAATATGCAGTCAGCAAATAGCTGGTGTATTATTATTAGTTCATTCATTTTAGCATTTAGTTGTTGAGTTCATAGTGAATTAAATCCACCATTAAACTCAAAGAAATCGGACTAGTGGCACCCTCTCCTCTAGCATTGACAGCAAGCCATGAAGTTGCCCTATATATCATTTACTTTTATAGGTCACTTACTTTTAAACATTTGACATTTCAGTGTCCAACTAATGTCTGGGAAAATGGTCAAATATATGTTTATAAAACTTCTCTAGGGAGCAATCTACATAGGAGCGAATTTCAAAATTGACTAAACTACTGTTTAACTAAAGTCAATTTCCTCTCCCCTGATGGGATGTGACGATGATACCCATGATTGAGCATGTGGGTTTAGAACGTTCTGTCTCTCCTTTAAACACTACAGGATTACATCAACGCTGAAGCAAATATTATATAGATGGATCGATTTTCGTTTTTTCGGAAATTTTAATTGGGCCATATGCCAATGGATGCTCTATATCAAGACATTTAAAGCTGGTATAATAAACAATATCGAATTATTTGGTTTTTACCCAAAGTCTCTGAACACTGACTGTCCCAAAGTCTCTGAAAGGGGTTCCATCCTTATGTTGTTGATGTCCCATCTGCTCGTACGAAGCGATTTGCTTCTTCATTCATTTTGCGAACGGCTAAGGAATGGAACAGCCTGCCGGCGTCTGTATTTCCCGAAAGCTACAACCTTGGGATCTTCAAGGCCAGAGTGAATAGGCATTTACTGGACCCGCGTGGTCCATCGTCGACCTCATCGTCGCTTACCATCAGGCGAGATTGAGGTCAAATGCGGGTTTAGTTATACATAAAAAAAAAAAAGAACTAGATTTGCCACGAATAGTGATTTGGCCGAATACCGAATATTCGGCAAAGCTGTCGGCCGAAGCGCCGAATATTCGTCACAAATACATGGTTGCCGAGGGCGTAAACTTGTAATAGACAGGCCGCAACCTGTCTCATTACGGTGCATACGGCAGCGACGGACGGGTATTTGTTTCAATTGCGAGTAAATCACGTCACGGCACGCTTTGTCAGATCATAATAATACATAAAACATTAATATTGTGCAGAGAATAGTTCTTATTCAATTGTTTGTTCGTTAAAAGGTTTACAGAATGACACCTATTAATAAAAAAATCGCCTATATGGGAATATTATGAGATATTATCCATCACAACCTACCATTGATCAATTTTACGTAGGTACTAAAGTATTGTAATTTGGTAATAGAATACATATAATCTTAAGTAATATGTGGTTTTTTTTCATGATTTGGTATTCGGTCTTCGGCCGAATAGTACGCACTATTCGGCCGAATACCGAATACCAAAAAAAGGAGCCGAATAGGCCGAATACCGAATAGTAGCCGAATATTCGTGGCTTCTCATCTCTGAACACAAAAAAATTACATTAAAATTAGACCCACTTTTACAGAAAAGATAATAAATCGGAATGTTGTATGAATTAAAATGTATTTAGCTTAAAGTCTCTTAAGATAATAAAAACTAAAAACACCATTTAACAAAACAATTATTAAAAAAATATATATATTGCCATAGAACAAAACTTAAGAGTGCATTTAGGACATGATAATTTTGGTAAAAATGTGAATATCATTAATAAAATTTTATAAAATATAGTGCAAATGAAACAATTAAGTTTTGGGGTGTTAACTTTGCTTATATGAAGCATCCTGTCCATATAGGTAGATAAAAAGCATTAAAGGCTTCAATTATAATTTTCACACACCTGAGTACAGCATGAGTGGTTTCTTCCCGGAGCAGAGAACCTTGGAGATATTCAAAGAAATGCTTCAAATAAATGACATGGAGATAGTTCATTCGCATCCAATTGACAGATAAAATACTGCATTTATTTGCACTTGCTAATCCAGACAAAACACTCCAATTCCTTTAACTTTTGCATAAACGGCTTTACTATTCTATTTCTTCCTCTGTATTATTGCTTTCTTAAGGCATATTAGTTTTAAAAAAATGACATTTTCTTGTAATAACTCCATACAAGAGGGATCCACCCTAACAGATAGATAAACATAGAACAAGCAAGGTTACTAGGGTTAGATTGCCTCATACGAGATGCTTACCCAGTGCTGACGACATAAAACAAAAAGGCATATCTGGTCAAAAAACAATTTTGATACAACTGCAGAAGCGAAAATAAACCCATCTTATCTTATGATGAGGGCCGGGAATAACCCAGCGGCACTTCGACCCTTGAGGATCTTTTTTGTCAACCCCATTTTACACACTGGTCATCTCAGTGTGTAGCTTTGCAGCTGTGCAGCAGAAACTGACCAGCCGCATGGGAGTCTGTCCTAGCCACTGTGCCACCGACGCTCTAAATAAACCCATACCAACATTATTATGGATTCAGAGATTCAAATATAAAGTTAATGTTTTAAGATGTAGTCATAAATGATTTATTAATATTATTTATACTAAAACATAGTAAGGTGCTTGAGCACATGCAGTTTTTTTTTCTGATTCCTGTTGTATCAATCTATCAATTCGATTGACTGTGGTGGTAGGGAAAATGTAATGTGTTCTTTGCATATTTAGATCGATTGATAGAAAATCTTTATTGATCACCCTTTACAACACAGCAATAGGTTATTTATATATCAAATCAAAGGTAAAATATTTTATCAAATGCCCAACTTGCAGGTGGATCCCAATGGCTCCGGGGCGATCCACGCTCTGGACGCGGCGCGCTTCCTCAAGAAGTCGCGTCTCAGCGATGTGGTACTCAGCAAGATATGGGACCTCTCAGACCCTACCGGCAAGGGGTACTTGGACAAGGTGAGTTTCTTCCATCCATTGCATGTTATAATTCCTCTAGTTCTTTACTGACCTATCTGAATTTTTGACCAACTTTCAATTGAATTTTTTCAACTGATTGTTCAGTTGATTTCAGGGTTGATTTCGAAACTACATAGTAATGGGTTTGGAAACCAACACTTGGAGTGTTGTGTAGTTCTTGAGCCATCAACCCAACTGAACTTGAAATGACAATGGCTCAACGGTTAGTGCACGAGACTGGCGCAAGCGTCGCCGGATCGAATCCAACTTTAGACCATTTCCCCTGATTGTTGTATTTTACCCGACTGCCGAAGGAGGAGGGTAATGTTTTTCCTAATTTTCTTATGTAAATAATGTTACACAAGGAAAATAACAGGAGTTTTGAATTCAGTATAAAATAATGCAATCTATCTAAGAATTTCTAACAGATCTGCCAATCAAACTGATACCAAAGATATTTGTATGAATTACGTATCACATTTGTGTTTGTTCTTAGCTTACATCTAGTTTTGTATCTATTCTAGTTTAGATTTCAAGTACTATCATGTACTAGATTAAACCATAGACTCAAAAGATCTAAGTCCTCCCCAGTAAGTATGTTGCTATAGGAAAAGAGAAAGTAAAATCATAGACATTATATTACTAGCATAAGGAATAGTACCCCAGATCAGTTGAAATCTACCAATCAGCATCGGATCATGGCCCGTACCCCCTTTTTAAGGGGAGGTCTGTGCCCCAACAGTGGGAACATTAATAGGCTGATGATGCTGATGCTGGACCTGTGGCAAAACTGTCAAAATTCACGCATTGAACTTTAGTTGCGGTTCAATTTTTCAATTCGATTAGTTTCGAATGAATTTTTGGTAAAAATGTTTGGATAGGCATATCTTCTGGATTAAATGGATAAAGTAAAATATTTTGGCATTGAGTCACTCTTAATCTTAACGAGATAAGCATCGAGTGCCTGTTCACAGAGACGGAGTAGTACTACTCCATCATTTACTGAGCTGAAGATATAGGAATTTACTAGGTGTAGCCGGCGACTTCGTCCGTGCGGAATTTGAAGGCATTATCCCTCGGGAATTACAGTTTAATAGGGATGATAAGTATCCTATGTTTTTCATCGGACTTCTGCCAAGTTGTATCAAAACCGGTTCAATACCAAACAGTCGTGAAGAAGAAAACAGACAGACAGAATATCTTATCTTTTCTTATCTTATCTTTGGATGGTGGCCGGGGATCCCAGCTACACTTCGACCCATGGGGATCTTTTGTGTTCAACCACTTGTACCTATCCCTTGACCACATCACCGAATATGTCATGCATGAGCAAGACTATGCGTCTTAGTGGGAGGGATTTTAATTCCCTTGGGTCTGGATAGGCAGAGCCTAGCAGACCCATCCTTTTTGCCGCGAAAGCGTCACATTCACATAGGAGATGTGAAACGGTCTCCAGTTGTTCACCACAGGCTCTGCGAGATGTGCTGTCAGTCAGCTTCATCTTGTGTAGGTGGGCATTGGTGCTAAAGTGACCGGTGAAGGCACCGACCAGTAGACGCACTTGACGTCTATTCAGCCCCCAGATCTTGCTGTTCCAGCCTGTGACTTTGTCCCCAATGAATTTCTTAGAGTGTTCTAACCCCTTTAGGGTTAGCCACTCATGTTTGTGCCTATCGGTACTGTACTTCTTTAATACTGTTTTGATAGTACCCGACGAGGGGCCAACAAAAGGTTCTGGACCAATAAGCGATTGCTGTGATCCCTGTCTGGCCAACTCGTCTGCTGATTCATTTCCTAATATGCCCCGGAACGGAACCCAAACCAGGCGAACTTTGTTAGACTTGCCTAAACTGTTGAGAGATGTGACACAGTTCATAACAAGTCTCGATTCCACCCTGCACGAGGTCAGGGCTTTTATGGCAGACATCATATATTTGTAGGTTGTATATATAGGTTTACTTATACACTTATATTCACGTCAGTGTATATTTTCCGCGATTTTCCGCCTCCAGTGTCTAGTCGCCCTAGTGTAGTGGGTGTTAGGGAAATTCCGCCTTTGCCTGTTAACTGTAGATGCTGTAGACGCCAAGGATTTATATTTTATTGCTCATTCATTATAATATGTTGTCCATAGTTATAACGTTATAAGTGCCTACTTGGCTCTGTTACTTATTAGGTTATTGATTTTCCGTAAAGAGTGTTTTACATTGTACGACACGAAATGGCGTGGCGATTATCGTAAATGACCATCAAAAGCCAAGAGTTAGGCCCGGGCTATACGCCGCCGGTTCCAGTATCGGTCGGTTCCATGGAACCGGTGCTTCGTAAAAACTCAAACAAAAATGCGCTGTCGACTACACGTACAACGGTTCCACTTGGAACCGGCCTGCGCGGCTCCTGAACCAAGTGGGCGGGGCTCGAGCGCAACGCATGAGTTTGAATGCAGTCGACTACACGGCCGTTACCAGTACCTGAACCGAACCGTCGCAGAAACCGTCCTCGTGTAGTCCTAGCCTTAAGATTTTCTCATATTATGTATGTGTATAGACATAGAGGAACTCCGAAAAGGGGTTAACTCTTTGGATACGAGTAAGTATCTCCTGAACTCATAGCATGCATAGAATAGTGTTAATTTCTTACTGTATAAGGAGAGCAGACGAGCAATCGGGCCACCTGATGGTAAGTGGCGCGCTTCTAACCTTGAGGACTTAGATGCAGTGCCTCATGCCTCGATAATTACGCTGGCTCTCTTACCCTTCAAACTGGAACACTTTGCGCCAGAAATACGTAATAGGTTAAATGGTGTGAATTGGTTGTCTACCTGTAACAGGAGATCGATTCCACTAAATACAACGTAACTAAATAGAATCTAAACTGCATCGTTATGACGTGTTTCGTATGCTACTATCCACTAACGATCACATTTCAGTTAAGTTCCGATCGAGTCAACGATCGATCGAACAGTAACTTATTTGTGTATTCTTATAAAACGTTTAAGTTATACTGAATAGTAGTGGAAGGGAACAAAGCGCTTCAACTGTCAAATATAACGATCGAACATGAGTTCCTCCCGAGGTACTTTTGCCCGATCGATAGTAAATCGAAAGGTGGCAGTGGTAGAGTTATGCGTCAGTATAATGCGATTGGGTGTCCAAATAGAATTGGAACGAAAACAAAATTGAAATTGGATAGAAATAAAACTACAAATTTTGTAATTTAGGCGAATTGGGCCCCAGGTTAATGGCCATGGAATATTATACCAACTCGACGCGAACCCGGCACGAACTCAACTCGGAGCAAAGCATTGAAATGTGAGCTTTATATCGTATTACATTCAGTAGGTTTTCAAAATTAAAAAGTAGAAGGTGAAGTAGTCGTCGATGAGTTGTTAACGCGTGGGCCACTCGTCGACAACTACTTCACATGAATTTTGAAAACCTACTGTATGTATTACGACATAAAGCTCACATTTCAATGCTTTGCTCTGAGTTCAGTTGCCGGGTTTGCGTCCAGTAAAGTAAAGTAAAGTAAAATACACTTTATTGCACAAATCTATCTATCTATCTCAGCCACGTGTGGGTCCGCCTTTGGACATAGGCCTCCTCCAACTTCTTCCACTTCCGACGGTCGCAGGCGGTGCGCATCCAGTTGTGGCCCGCTATTCCCCGAATGTCGTCCACCCATCTCATAGGTGGGCGACCTTGTCCCCGCGTGTTTTGCCGTGGTCTCCACTCCAGCGTTCTCCGGGTCCACCGGTCCCTATCCATCCGTGCACAAATATAAAATAACAAACATGAGATAGAAAAGGAAATAGTGAAGTACAATTTAGGCGGTCTTATCGCTAAGAGCGATCTCTTCCAGGCAACCTTCAGTTGTTATAAAATACGATGGCTATTAACCTGTTACAGGTAGACAACCAATTCACATCATTTAACCTATTACGTATTTCTGCCGCAAAGTGTTCCGGTTTGAAGGGCAAGAGAGGCAGCGTAATTAACGAGGCACTCCCATCTAAGTCATCAAGATTAGAAGCGCGCTACTTACCATCAGGTGGCCCGTTTGCTCGTCTGCTCTCCTTATATTGTAAAAAAATTATTAATCTATACATGCATGCCAAGAGTTCAGAAGATACTTACTCGTATCCAAAGAGTTAAAAATGTAGTCGTAAATGGTGCTGGATAGGGCACGAAGAGGGGAGACAAATTCCTCAAGGATCGCGTTCCGAGTGGCAGTCACGCGGGAAGAGAAAACCTGGCCGTCCTGTACACACGTGGAGGCGAACTGTCGACCGTGAACTGAAGGCAGCAGGGTTGTGCTGGAGTGAAGCTAGGAAGGTGGCACAGGACAGAGCGGCGTGGAGAGATCTCGTGGAGGCCCTCAGTACTTCCGGGGTACCATAGGACGACAACAACAACAAAGAGTTAACCCCTTTTCGGAGTTCCTCTATGTAACAACATACATAATATGAGAAAATCTTAAGGCTGGGACTTCACGACGACGGTTCCAACTACGGTTCGGTTCAGGTATCGGTACCGGCCGTGTACTGCATTCAAACTCATGCGTTGCGCTCAAGCCCCGCACACACGGTTCAGGAACCGAGCAGGCCGGTTCCAAGTGCTTTGCTCTGAGTTGAGTTCGTGCCGGGTTCCCGTCGAGTTGGTATAATATGCCATGGCCATTAATTGACAGTTTGTGCACTTTGTTATACGATAAGTCATTTAAAAGCATAAAATGTTGTTTATACATTTTATCGGTCTAAAGTCACGACACGTCATCGTAAAGTATAAAATACTTGCGCTTACTTTGCATGTCTACTCTACATCTTATGGAAAGGTCGCGCTCGCGTAACGTAGTTTTTAGAGTTCCTCCAGAAACGGAAACACCTTTTTTCCCTAATAGCCCATTAATCTGTAATTATGTTGAAACATTTTATATCTTCTTAAAGTATTATGATCAATAATACCGAATTACTTTGCAAGTGGATCTTGTCTTTCTTATCTTATGACAGTGGGCCGGGGATAACCCCAGCGGCACTTCGACCCTCAGGGATCTTTTGTGCTCACCCCTTACCTTAGTCTCCTTCCTGTTCCTTAAAGATGCTTTGCATCAAGGACGCTGTACAGCTTACAGGAGGTAGCCTATAGTCCTCTGGTTTCGGGTAGGCTATCCCCAGAAGACTCATAGGCTTTCACATTCGCACAGCAAGTGTTCCAATGACTCAACGGTGTCACCACAGGCTCTGCAGGTGGGATTGTCTGCCAGTCTTATCTTGTGTAGGAGGCTCTTAGTGCCACTGCAAGTGGATACTATTCTACACTTAGTAGACGCCGATATGCTCGCCACCTTTTACGTTTGTCCACCAAATCTTACGGCGAAAAGAGGGAACTACCTATGATAAAGCTGATTCCTCTGTCTACCCCCTTAGGGATTATGGACGTGACAGTTATGCTTACTCTGCAAGTGATCAATACTGTCATTTTATATACATCCCTACATCACCTGGGATAGATGAACCTACCATTCACCTTTGGATTCGCCTTCCCTAGCGATTACCAAACCCAAATGATACATAATCTCTTAATACTCTGGGCCCAGGCGGCCAGAAGGATTTACAATCCGAACGATTTCCCAAGGAATCGGAAATCGGAAAGGGGCCATGTTTTTTGTTTTTATAAAATTCTTTATAAAACAAATACATAACTAACTAAAGACCTACGGAGCCGAAACGTGGACACTGACGGTGCGACTGGTTCACAAACTGAAAGTCGCTCAGCGTGCTATGGAAAGAGCTGTGCTCGGAGTATCTCTGCTGGATCGAATCAGAAATGAGGAGATCCGGCATAGAACAAAAGTTATCGACATAGCTCATAAGATTAGCGAGCTGAAGTGGCAGTGGGCCGGTCACATCTGTCGCAGAACCGACAACCGCTGGGGTAGACGAGTTCTGGAGTGGAGACCGCGTTTGGGCAAACGTAGTGTGGGACGGGCGTCCCTGCTAGATGGAGCGACGACCTGCGCAAGGTGGCTGGTAGCGACTGGATGAGAAGAGCCGAAGATCGGGCTCAATGGCGCGCCCTGGGAGAGGCCTATGTCCAGCAGTGGACTAGAGTAGGCTGCTGAAGATGATGATAACTAACTTAAGTTATACAATTATACATGTTTTTGTTGTTAACTTCAACATGCTAAATAGACACCTTCTAAAGTTATTTACATAATTAATTAATGCTCATTACATCTTGGGAAGTGTCAAAGTTAAGTAATAATTTTACGTTATCGTATAAATATGTAAGGTATAGTATAGACTACTTTTTTCATGTGACAATAAATAAATAATTATAACACCTACACACATGGTGTGCGAGCTTCAGCTACATCACGGGTTGCAGGCGGCGGATAGCGAAATGTCCTGCAGATATGTAGGACAGCTGCGAATATGGGTCTAAAGCCCAAAATAAGCAGTTCCGGACCGAGACGGTAGGGTATCAGGGCGCAGTGGGGTGTCTGGTGGTGCGGACTTTTCTACAAAATACTGCATATGCCCATAAATGACCCTATGACACGGCGAGGAAGCGCCGCCGTTAAATAAGCGCGACCACCCTGGCGTCGGGCAGCAGCGGCGACAGTAATACCATTAGGCTGGTCTCCGGGAGCGTGACAACAGGCTATGGGATAGTTAGCTGGGAGCGAAGACGGTATCCGTCACACTCGGTCACAGTGCCGCGGTCACCATACGTCGTTGCTGGCGCGGTGACTATACGGCTATTACCCCCCTCCAATACAGCGCACCGCCTGCGACCGTCGGAAGTGGAAGAAGTTGGAGGAGGCCTATGTCCGAAGGCGGACCACACGTGGCTTAGATAGATAGATAGATAGAACACTACACTACAAGGGGCATAAAAGAATACGTGTATCGCCCCCAACTTTACACTGAATTTCCTCAGTCACACCTCATCCATTCATAATGTTTATTGCTTTGTCAATGTTTAAAATTCGTGTTCAATTTAAACAAAACGTTGACACAAAACTATACCAATGCGGAGGATGCGCTGTGTTTAATTACATTATTGATAACGTTATCTGCTGCTTTGTTCCATGTGAACGTTGAGTGAGAGGAATCTAACCGTATCTATGAAACATTTTGAGTTTTATTATTGCTTAATTTATAAACAACGTTAATTCCTTATGTTACTGTACTGAAAGTTTTCTTTACTACGTCCATGATTGATTACATATTAATTTTATAAAGTTGTAATTGTAATTCAGTTAAGGGTTATTTTAAACAAGTTATTCAGTCTATTTTTAAGGAAAGTTTTGGTATGTATATCTTTATGGTGAAATTGGAATCGTGAATTGTTGTGATTGTTTGGGGACGACGCGAAGAGCCATCATCATCAGCAGACCACTCTAGTCCACTGCTGGACGTAGGCCTCTCCCAGGGCGCGCCATTGAACCCGATCTTCGGCTCTTCTCATCTAGCCATCTTTCGCAGATTGACGCTCCATTTAGCAGAGGGGCGTCCCATAGGGGGGAGTAGAGCCATACGATTAAATAAAAAATCATTGAGTTATGGCGCCAACGGCGAGCATGCGTGAAACGAAGAATGTCTGTAGATGAAGCAAGAGAGACGTGTCTAGACAGAGATGATACGTGGCGTTCCTTGCTCGCTGCCTACCCCGAGCGTGAAGTATGTTATAAATAATGTTATTTTTTCGTGCGTTTTATTATACGAGTATAAACAGGCAAACGGGCCATCTGATGGTAAGTTACCTAGAGACACGTGCAATACCAGAGGCATTGCTCGTGTGTTACCGGCCTTGTAAGGATAGGACTCTACGTTCTTTTTGAAGTACCCCATGTCGTAGCGCAGCGGAAATACTTTTGCATGTACTCGGCATAAATGTGGCGTGAGTGGCGCTAGTTACGCTGGGGGTCTGGACTCTTAAGGTTGTAATTCACTGTGTGTGTTGCCGGCAGGCGGGCCTGTTCGTGGCGCTGAAGCTGGTGGCGCTGGCGCAGGCCGGCAAGGACATCAACATGAGCAACATACACTCCGAGGCGCCGCCGCCCAAAGTCGTGAGTTAACACCGCACTTTCATTCAATACATTTCGAAACGCTGCACCTAAAATCGGCTGTGACGTCATACCTATAGCAATAACTAATTACACTTACTTAAAGGTACTTACTAGCAATAAAAATCTTTGATTTTGGGTTTGGGACACCATACATTTTAACAAACATGTATACAATACTCTTTATTCTACTTGTACCTGAAGTGGTGAGTTACACAATTTCAAATTATTGGCGAATGGACCCGCCACTCACCCTCGGATTCGCCCTCCCTAAATATAACCAAACCCAGAAGGATTTACAATCGCAAAGGTTGACAAATTCGACCTTCTAAGGATGTGATAAGGAATATGCTGGTTACTTTTTTCTGATGGAATACTACTAAGGTTAATTTGCTTACAAACCTAATAGGTTAATAAAACGATGTTTCTTCTCAACGCTTCTCTGATTTGCTCAGCCTATTTGGCTGCAGAATAACAAGCTGTATGTATAGATGAGAAATTAAAACCAATGTTCAGTTTAAATTGGTCTTAACTCTTAACAACACTTGTGTCCACAGGGCGAGGTCCCCAAAGTGCCGGCGCTAAGCGGCCCGCCGGCGCGGCCCGCGGCGCCGTCGCCCGTGCCGCACGCGCCGCTCGGAGACTGGACCGTGAAGCCGGCCGAGCGCGACAAGTACAGCCAGCTGTTCGACTCGCTGCAGCCCAACAACGGGCTCATAGCCGGCAATAAGGTGAAATAAGAATAAGACATTCACCTGGCAACAATGTTTTGCACCTAATAAACGTCAAACGGCTGCCAAAACGACGTGTATTTTACGCACCATAGGCATACCATGTGGTGTTTTTCAATTTCTCTATTTGTCATTAGACTCTGGTATACTCATAGCTCCCACAATCCCCCCAGAGTCTGCTTCCTAAAGTGGCAGCCCTGAAATGCAGCCTCTTAAAACTCCCACAATCCCCCCAGAGTCTGCTTCCTAAAGTGGCAGCCCTGAAATGCAGGCACCAAAAGTCTGCCTCCCAAAGTGGCAGCCTTCGAAAGCTTCCAAAGGTCTGCCCCCAAAGAGACAGGCTCTGAAAGCCTGTCTCCATAGGCTCCTAAAGTCTGTCTCACAAAGTGACAGCCTCCCAAAGCATATCTCCCAGTGGCAGCTTCCAAAGGTTTGACCCAAAGTGGAAGTGTCAACTCCCTCAAAATCAGCCTTCCAAAGTGGCAGGCTCCAAAAGCCTGCATTCCAAAGTGGCAGCCCCCGAAAAAAATACTCCTAATGTTTCTTTAGCCCCGTGAAAATCTGACTCTAAATGTGACAACACCATGGATTAAACCAAAGGCTTTCGGAGCCTGCCTCCCTGCCTAGTTAGACTGAGAACAACTCCTCGGACTGGCAGCCCTTAGTCGACAACCTTCTATACGGCGCGTGTAATTTTCCAGGTTAAAGGAGTGTTGATGGAGTCGAAGCTTCCTCTGGACATCCTGGGCAAGATCTGGGACCTGGCGGACCAGGACAAAGATGGAATGCTGGACCGGCATGAATTTATTGTGGTGAGTGGAATTTCCACTTGAAAATGGAATGAAAAGGCATGTCTAGCCTTCTGTGGAGCCTGTTGCCAAATATTTTCGTCTCTGCGATGTTTTTTGATTGCTGATGGGTATTTACCCAGGTAAAAAATCCACACCTCAGTAAAAATCCGGGTAAATACCCATTTCCAAAATTGTTTTCTATGAATGTTAATCTAGTTTTATCGAAACCAAATTTTCATCATGATGATTCATGACCAGCATCAGTCATCACTCAGTTATTCATTAGATAAATATCGGACAGGATATCGGACCGAATATGGATTGAATATCGGACCGGATATTCGGATGTCAGACTCGACATCGTATAATTACCTGACCGGTTTTTACCCGCTGCCATCTCTAGTTCTGACAGAGTTTAGAAGAGACAGCCCCTCGAGGTCGGTATCCGGCAGTGCATCAGCGACACCTCCGTGTCACTGGTGTTTACAAGAGACGGTGTCCATTTACCATCTCGCATTTAGCTACTCTGGTCGTAGACCCCTCAAAGGCTGGATGATTTCCATTCCTCAGGCGATGCACCTAGTATACAAAGCGCTGGAGAAGCACGCCGTCCCCACCACCCTCCCACCGGAACTCCGGCGCGCGCCGCCCGCTCGCCCGCCGTCCCGCCCGCCTTCCCGACCGCCGTCGCGCCCGCCGTCCCGCCCGCCGTCGCCGGGCCCGCGTGGCGCTCCGCCCCGACCGCAGCCGCCACCGCAGTCCAACGCTATGCTGCTAGAGGGGCTCCTGGATCTATCTAGTGTGAGTCTATAGATTATTTTCTTTTTACTGTATTGGAAGAGTAGACGAGCAAACGGCCAACCTGTTCGACGTGCCTTTCTATGTGAAAAAGATTGTAATGGCACCACTGTTGAGCAGTGGATTTGGAGAAACTTTATTCTCAGACATGCCTATTTCCTCACGATGTTTTCCTTCACCATTAATGCAGTCGGTATATGTAAGTCTTTAGAAAAAACCGAAAAATTCATTGGTACATGATATTGCATGATTTTAAATCTCCCATGCAGGAGGACATTAAAACTGCTGATAAAAGAATTCATTCTGTGGAACATAGTGTGCACTGTGTCCCTATTCGTATTTCGACAACACTTGGGTTCAATTCTATATAATTCTATTGCAGCCCCCTACACAAACGGCTCCGGCGCTGGTCCCGGGCCTCTCGGCGGCCCCAACCCCCCAGTGGGTCGTGACCCCCGCGGAAAAGACACAGTACGACGCGCAGTTCGCTTTAGCCGACGACGACCGCGACGGGTTCGTGTCTGGCGCGGAGATCAAACACACATTCCTGCAGACCGGCCTGCCGCAGCACACGCTGGCGCACATATGGTGAGTGCTGTGACCCTGTCACCCCATGACCCTATAACTGTGTTTAATACTCGTTCCGCTATTTCCAGGGCACTATGCGACATGGACAGCGTAGGCAAGTTATCCCGGGACCAATTCGCACTCGCCATGTGGCTGGTCAAGCGCTGCCTGCGCGGCGAGGCACCCCCGGCCGCCCTGGCGCCCGAGATGCTGCCCCCGGCGAGCCGGCCGCAGCCCGAGCTGGTCCCGGTATGTACACACACTTAGAAGTTACATCACTGAATCTAGCGTCGTTTGAATGATCTCAAAAGTTATGTGACGGATTCTGGCGTCGTTTTAGTAAACTCAAAAGTTATGTGACGGATTCTGGCGTCGTTTTAGTAAACTAAAAAGTTATGTGACGGATTCTGGCGTCGTTTTAGTCAACTAAAAAGTTATGTGACGGATTCTGGCGTCGTTTTAGTCAACTCAAAACTGTGATAGCGTTGTTTGTGTCAAATCAGAATGTTACTATAACGGAATCTGACTTCACGACTCAATTGTAAAGTACCCTGACTAAAAAGACATTTCTTTCTTGAAAGAGTTTATTACATTAATATGAGACTACAATCGCCCGGCGCGGCGGCGCGCCCGCCGCAGCGCGCGGTCGGCGCACCGCAGCGCGACCGCAGCGACCGCTAACATTACGAGCAGGGTCGCGTGCGGGCCCCACCGCGCGTGCGGCCCGCCCCACACTTGCAGCCGCACCGTGCCCGCTAGGTTCTCTCGTTGCCAGCAGCTGCAACCAGACAGTTATCTCTTACCTTTTTTCTACAAATCAAAGTAGTAGTAGTTGTGGTATTCTCTAAGGTTGAGATTTAATCGAAGGTTTTTGACAGATGGTACACCATAGCTTTTAGTCGATTGTACAATAAAAAAGTGCAATAATGACCAAATCCCTAGCTCGAGTATGTCAAAGTCAAAGGCATTTATTGCAAGGCCAACCTATTTGTCAGAGTTGTTCAGGCCGCCCGTAGGCCTCTGACATGGCTTAACGACTGCTGTCGAACGACAACAACCGGAACCGACTGCTTAACGTGCTCTCCGAGGCACGGAGGAGCTCAGATGAAATATGCCACTAGCGGTCACCCATCCAGATACCGACCGCGCCAACATCGCTTAACCAGCTCGATCACTTTTTTATTATTATTGACTACTAAACCCGCATTTGACTTCGATCTCGCCTGGTGGTAAGCGACGATGAGGTCGACGATGGAGCATGCGAGTCCAGTAAATGCCTATTCACTCTGACCTTGAAGATCACAAGGTTGTAGGTTTCGGGAAACAGAGACGCCGGCAGGCTGTTCCATTCCTTAGCCGTTCGCATAATGAACGAAGAAGCAAATCGCTTCGTACGAGCAGATGGGATATCAACAACATAAGGATGGAACCCCTCCCCGCGCCTGGTAGTCCGAAGGCGGAATGGAGATGCTGGAATTAGGTCGTGCAACTTTACTTAACTTTCGGACCGTGCTCGCAACTAGGCTACGAGCTCCTCAATATACAATAGGTACATTGATCTTATAAACAATATTCGTTCAGAGCTATAGCCTACTATTTTTCTTAGCGTACAATATAATATTTAATTAATTTCTGATAAATTATTTGTTACTATTAAAATCTAAAAAAATATTACAATCAAATTTAATACCACAATGTCAAAGCTTTTTTTATTACAATGTCAGTCCTATGCGCGCGGATTTTTCCGTGTGGTGTGAATTGACCCTTACCTGTTGTACGGTTCACACACGTACATTTTTATATTGCTTAGTCAACAAGCTACTTTAACCGCGACTCGTGTAACTAATTGCAACATTTTTACTGAGAGTCCAGTAAGAACTGACAGAGAGAAGTCGCCACCGATAGTAATTGTTATAATTATCATTTCATTATACGTTCTACATTACTTCAAAGTGATCTCTCCCTGCTGCGCTCTCGACAACTAACTTGAACTATCCACAACTCTTTGCAACTGAACTTATTACTCAATTTACCATAACAATCTGTGGAGCGACTTCCAACTCTGACAACATCACCTGCAGCAGCAACTCAACTATAACTACAAACATCTGTTCTAATGTACAAAACCGTACACCTGTACAAATTGTCGTCCGCGTCGGCTACAGCGGTGAATACGACGTGATCCCTCGCGTTGAGGCGCACTCTGCCCGCGCTCTCCTTGTCCAGCTCACGTGGCACCACGGTCTTGGAGCCCACCCGCCATGTCATCGGCATGTCGCGAAGGGTTGTGCTGCCGGAAGAACAGGCACCATTTAGGCCCGGACTACATGCCGGTTCCAGAATCGGTCGGTTCCATGGAACTGGTGCTTCATAAAACTCAAACAAAAGCGCTGTCGAACGAAACAGCACTGAACTATTGCATTAGCAAACTGCAATGTCCAATGCTCTAAGTCCATATTGGTAATTTTGTTTATAGGAGTTTGTTCAATCTTAGTAGTGGTAGATCCTAATGTGAAGGATCGCCTGGTGTGGTACCACCCACTTATCTATTTCTGCCGTGAAGCAGAAATCCTTGCATTTCTGTGTTCCGGTTTGAAGGGTAAGAGAGCCAGCGTAATTTCCGGCACACGAGTCAATCAATCTTAGTCCTCAAGGTGAGCAGCGCATCAAACCCCTCTAATATTAATACAGTGAGGTGAGATGTCTATGGGCGACGGTGCCCACTTACCATCAGGTGACCCGTTTGCTCTTCTGCTCTCCTTATTTAATAAAAAAGAAT
Organism: Hofmannophila pseudospretella; assembly: GCA_947369225.1. Lineage (NCBI taxonomy): Eukaryota > Metazoa > Arthropoda > Insecta > Lepidoptera > Oecophoridae > Hofmannophila > Hofmannophila pseudospretella. Next base: position 13,380,998 of record OX376327.1, on the reverse strand, counting down.
CTCCATTGTAAAAGGCAAAAATACACGTAATCTGATAATAATGGTAATTATTTCGACACTATCAAGTAGTTTTACGTACTACTGGTGGTGGTGGCACAAAAGAGAGGAGGCTTATACCCTGCAGTGGGACGGCATGGGCTGATGATGATGATGAAGTAGTTTTACGTACATAAAGTACTGCTTAAAAGTAAGTGTCCGCCAAAAAGAATCACCCGACACGTGCATTGTAAAAATAATGCAAAAAACCTTCCCCTGTAAATTTTGCTTATTGGTAGTTAGAACAATCAAACACTAGGAAGTCGAAGTGCCATAAAGACCTTTTTTTTTTAGCTTTTTTTAGAGCTTTAGCTGTAATGTGTGGGTGGGTGTGAGTGTGTGTGTGTGTGTGTGTGTTTACAGTGGCACCTATTTGCTTAAATTTTTTTGTTGTTTCCAATAAATATAAAATTAGTTGGTTTTCAAATAAAATAAAATTAAATTACCCCGGGCACCGCAGAACCAGCGGCTCCCCCCTAGTAGCGAACACTATACCCCTTGCGGGAGGCGGCGGCTGCGGCGGCGGCCTCTGAATGAGAGAGTAGACGCCCGCGCTGTTGTTGGCTCGCTCGAACACGCGGCCCTCGGCCGAGCGCAGAGTGAATACCACGTTGGTTCTGCATGGCACCTGCATAAGACATCTGTAAATGAGTTCTTGGTTTTGGTTTAGGGATCCGTATTCCGAAGGCGAAAACGGAACCCTGTTACTGTAGCTCCGTCGGCGTCTGTCACGCGCTTCTAGCTCATAAACAATATGGGAGGTTATGTTGAGCGTTCATGCTGTCATGGCGTGTTCGGCCTATTTTATTCTTTAAAAACGGTTCATAGTGGTCATTTTTTCGTAAAACTAGTGTATTTTACCTAAAAATCGTCCGTGTTAAGTGAACGTTATATAAGACAGTGAAATGGTAGTGAAAAACTACAGATGGTGTGAATTCGGCAACTTAACCTCCAATTGCACTTGGAATGCAAGGCACTAGGCATTACTAGTGCACACGACTCTCCCTTAATCTCGACGTTGGTAAACTGTCTTTTTCAAAACAGTCGCCAAAACGTTCGTGTCATTTTCAAGATTCTAACACGGTCATTTGCCAAATTGCAGAGTGTACACTAGCAGGGCCATAATTAAAGAAAAAAAAAACGGAATATGCTAGTAGTACGTTAGACACGGGATTCTTACCACGGTTTGGGGTTATGAGCTCCCGATATTTTGATTTTCACAGTTGTATGCGCCGGGATCGCGGGTAGATTGACGTAGGCTAGGTGTTGTTGTTATGGGTGACCGTGGCAGCAGCGTGCCATGGCCGCGCGCTACTGTGACGGGAGGAACCGGGAGGTGGAATATAGGGTCCTATTTTATTAGCGACAAATATTTCTAGGGTGTCATCTATAGGTTATAACAATAACGATAGGGCATAATTTTTTTTTACCTTGCACACCGCTCTCATGATCTCGCTGCGGCGGCTGCGCACGGCCGGCAGCGTCGCGATGTGGGCGGGCAGGTAGCGCGACCGACACCCCACACCGAGGGGGAAAGCTGGGGTGTGAGCTGGAGGTGATTACTGGTGTTTGCGCGAAAGATTAGGGTATCTCAAAGGTAGAAAGAAACGGAAATAGATGGTGACTATCATGGCACTAGAGGCCATCCATAATTTTCATGATTTAATCATCTTGTGTCCATGGACATTAAACCCATTCCTTTATATTATTTATGACTTTAAATTTACGCATGTGACGTCACGAAGCTTATGACTCGTCTCCCCCCCTTGTCACACGATGTCACACTTTGTTGACCCCCTCCCTCCCCCTTAACGTGTGACGTAATTTATGAAGCCCCCAAGAAGACAGCCAAAACGACTACGGATTGCACGGGTTTAGACACCAGGTGGTGTTGCCTGGTGAAGAATCAGCCCTCTTCTTGTGCCACGCGCTACGCAGCATAAAATTATGCAATTGCAGATGGTGAATTTTAAATAACACAGTTTTATTCATAAGTAAAACAACAAGTACTTGAAATTTACCGACATCCCGTCGACGACGTCGGCCTAGACACGTTCTAGACGACCCCGACGACGCCATCACGATCTCCATCGCGGAAGCCACTCCCCCACCCGATAGTAGTTCAGACACAGCACCTACATACCGCCCGCGCCGGCGCGGGCGTCGACCCGCTTCTGGCGCTTTCACGCGCTATCGGCGTATTCCAGGCCGCTTCTCCCCGACCCCTACGTCCCCAGCGACGTCCTAAGCCGAGGTCCGTACCCACCTGGGTGCCCTTAGGCAGTCGCTTCTTATAGTAGTTTTTAAGTCCTCCTCCAGACTGGAGCGCACTTAGCGCTCGCCCCAGAAACCCCGGTGAAGCTGTAAAGGTCATTAGGACCAACAGCAATTATCAGTACGAAAAAAAGTACTTGAAAAGTAATAATCGTGTCGAATTGATCCGTGAATTTCCAAATTGATCTGGCACAGTGTATCCGTTTGTATTTAGTTTGTCGTTGAATTGAAACTAGAGTAAATCGTGGGAGTTTTTTCAACCGCTACTAGACAAAGGTACAGTAATAATTCTTCACTTTCTCACTGCCATTTACTTACCATCAAATAATTTTCTTGCTTCGTCATCGCATAAAAGCAAGCACTCTTCTTTCGACTTCTGTAAGTGAAAGAGTTATTGTGTGGTAAGTGTTCAATTCTTGTCAAAGGATTTTAGGCTTTAGGGTGTTATACCCCTATATGGGCGCGATCGACATAGATCGGTGGATTACAAACTAAATACGAGCCAAAAATGAGGTCGCGCATCTTCCGGGGAATCCTCGCGCATTCTCAAGAATTCCCCTAGCGGTAAAGCGTATTTAGTTTGTATGTTACACAATTGACATAAAGTTCATTATGCTATGTACAATTACGTTGCGTAAATTCGCTTCCATTCCATTCCGCGGCAATGTAAATTGAGCCTAAGTCAGACATGTATGGTCAGACTTTGAAACGGTTGAAAGCAATATGCTTGGTGCCTCTTTATCTTGTTACTGTCTGATGACCGTTAACCCCGTCGTCTCCGGCCCACCCTACCACATCGGCAATACTGGGTTACAGATACGGAATTAAAGAGACCTGTGTTGCCAACGCTAGGTCCTGAATTTCTATGGCCACATGCTGCTGTGAAGGGAGGTGTTGAGATGTGAAATACATCTCTTGGGTGCGTAAAATCCCACATAACGTGACATCCCAGTGAACAAAAAAGTACTGAATGTACGTATTTTTATGGACCATCTTATCTTATGACCCCCTGTCATATCATGCCAGGGATAATCACAGCTGCACTTCGACCCTCAGGGATCTTTTGTGCTCACACCTAACCTTAGTCTCCTTCCTGTTCCTTAAAGATGCTTTGCATCAAGGGCGCTATTCAGCTTACAGGAAGGAGCCTATAGTCCTCTGGTTTCGGGTAGGCTACCCCCAGAAGACTCATACACCCTCCAGCCAAAGAGTCACATTCGCACAGCAAGTATTCCATTGACTCAACGGTGTCACCACAGGCTCTACAGGTGGGATTGTCTGCCAGTCTCATCTTGTGTAGGAGGCTTTTAGTGCCAAAATGGCCTGTGAACGCCCCTACAATGAGACGGATGAGACTCCTGCTTTATGGACCATTAAACCCGCTTTAGACCTCATTCTCGCCAGATGGTAAGCGTCGATAAGGTGGACGATGGAGGCTCGGCGGGTTCAGTAACTGCCTGTCTGTGCTTGAAGATCCCAGAGTTACCTTAACCAGACCGCGAGCCCCGACGTGGCACAGTCCGTCCCGCCGTCTCCTTCCCACTCGGCCGCAGCGGCTGCACTCGCTCCAGGCGGCCCAGACCGTGAAGACTATCAGCTCGGAGTTGACAGGCCGAGGGGGGGAGGGGTGCGGGCCAAGGGACGCGGGTGGATTCACCTAGTGGACGATTTTATATTAGCATTTTAAAGTGCATATAGAGGAACAATTTGCGCAGTAAACAATTTTGCATAACCTACAGCTTCCTTTTAACAATTTGTCTACCGAAAGGTGGTCTGGAAAAGATCGCTGTCTGCGTTAACGCTATAGATATTTTTAATTGGACTTCGCCTATATACGAGTTCCAAAAATCTATTGTTGGACCCGTACGTACCAACTTGGTCATGTACCCTTTTGAGCCAGGTACGGATTTGGGACGAGCCTTTATCCCGGGTAACATTAAAAAATTGAAATTGAATTGAAACTGAACAACGTTTGTTTAGCACTGTTAATATCATAATACAGCAAGTACACGTTACAAAAGTATACAAAGATACAATACTTTCAGCACTAAAAATCCGGTGTGGTACAATGCCAAAAAGTGTACACCAGCTGGACCCTCAGTGACTGCACGGACGTAGAAAGCAACAGTGTGTGCGTGTTGTGTACATCTTGGGGAGTCACATCCCCCAGTCTGGGACTGTTTCACTGGAGGCACAAGGAGATCTGACGGGAATAGGGCGAACAGTAGATCCAATCTTGTCTATTAGCCTGATGACTTAATACAATGATTCGCTACTAACAACAGTATAGACCTCGTCATAGTCCACCACTTCCAACACGGTCGCGCCGCTGAAGCTGCTTGCTATCTCACACCGGTATACGCCGGCGTCTTGCTCTCTCACGTTGTATAGCGTTATCGTGCCGTCCTCTTCCCGCACTGACATCTCCTTGTCTTCCATAGGTGTGAAGGTTAGGTTGTTTAGGGACTGGAAAATGGAGTGATGTTTTAAGAATTGCTTTCTGGAGGACTAAAGAATGGCGTCCCAATTTTTTACTATTTCTTCATTTTCTATAACAATAAAAGATATCTAGAGCGTCCGTGGTCTAGTGGCTACGACGCCGGATTCCCATGCGGGAGGTCCGGGTTCGAAACCATGCAATGCCATGTACCAATGAGTTTTTCAGATTTTCGAAGACTTACGTACATTTACCGACTGCTCTAACGGTGAAGGAAAACATCGTGAGGAAACCTACATGTCTGAGAAAGAAAAGGCATGTGAAGCACTGAGCCCCCTCGTAATACCCCTTCTACGGCACATTAGTGGGGATGTTAATAGATGATGATGATTAGGCGAAGTAACAACAAACCTCAGCATACGTCCAGGTCAGATCCGTTTCATCAGGCGCGACGCACAGTCCGCACGGCAGCCGTATGACGCCCCCCACGTATGACGTCAGACTGACGCCCGGCCGACTACCCGACGCGGTCAGACCATGCATAGCGCGCGCGCTGCATTCGTAGTATGAGGTCCAGAGCGAGGATATAGAGGCGAGCTTGTTTTTGTCGCCTCCTGGGGTTGTATGAAAACTTAAGTGTGAAACAATGCGTACATAGTCATTAATATAACCTAGGCGGTGTTCTCCCGATTCCAGACAAAATCGGAACTAGAAGAAACGTTAGTCTTATGTCATGATTTTTATACTGCACTCCGAATCGAACTTACCTTGTGGCGACGCACGACGCGCCACTACGTTTAATATCTACTCACATCGGTGTAGAACGCGCTATCGAAATTTTTCTGGGACTTCGTATATATACGAGTTCCAAACATCCGTAGTTGGACCAGGACATTTGGGTACCAGGCACTACAACCTGGTGGAAGATCATCCCTTTTCCCTTTCCTTTTACATTACGTCATCCATGTCCTCACATAGCGCGTTCCTACAACCTTATCGTCTGTTGGCAACACTTATAAATTGAATTTACTATTTTTTCGTAAACTGTGGATTATGTAGTTGGTTATGCATTTACCTTATACTTGTGTTAGTTATTATACTTATGTAAACTTTAATGTATAATTGTTTGTGATTCTTAATAAAATAAAATCCACAGTTTTAACCACGAATGCTAAAAGTCATGTTTGTTGGAAATGGTAGAAGGAACTTGCTTATTTTTGGTTTAGTGATGGATACCAAATCCGGACACGGTTACTTTTAGCAGCGCTGTTTTGCTGGGGGGGGGGGGGGGGGGGGGGGGTTCCAGATAACTTTGGGAACAGACTGTATTTTATATACCCTGACCAGTAACTAAAAAACCCTTGCCATATTGCGGAATTAAAATTAATCATAATGTACACAGATTATACTACCAATGGCGCCCTCTTGACAGGTTTTTTTAGCTCCTAGTCAGGGTTTACTAAGGAAAAAAGATGAAACTTACTAGGGTAAGCGAGTCTATCTTCCAGCTGGAACTCCCACAACTTCGTGCCAGCCTTCGTAACGTTCCCATACATATGTTTAGCGCGCACTTTTAGTCTGTGCACTGAGAAATGTATGTCGCCTTTGAAGCTGCATTGTACGTTTTCTGTGAGAAGTAATACCAGAAATATGATGTGGAAACGTGACATTTTTGATGGTGTGCGGTGGATGACAGAGAATTTGTTTTGAATATTGTTTTTAAGCGATTTGAATTTAATTCTAGAATTCCAAACAGAAATCTTTATTAAAGTTTATCAAACAACAACTAATGTTGTTCACTATTAAAGAGTATTTTTTTCATTAGCTGCCGATACCCGTCACACTGACAGCACCTACAATGTGATTTATTTCTATAAAATAACATATTTTTGGACAGAAAATGATCAAATTTCGGCATTAAAATTCAAAACTATACAATATTTTGACCAATTTTCATAATTAAAATGTGTATTTCCTCGAAATTATATTCAAATTGTACAGTTAATTGTGACGGTCATCTACATATATAACAATCACGTCTATAATCGCCGAGGGGGTAGACAGAGGAACCACCTTCATCACAGTGCCGTCACAAGCAGCGCGGGAAAATGCTGCCCGTTTGAAGTGATCTAACCAGTATAGAAATTTTAAATATTTATTTCTGAAGAATTATTTGATTTACTAAGTTTATTAACAGCTAACTGCAGTGTATAAACTAAAAACTATTAAAAAAAAATCTCGGCTGAATGCTATTTCGCCGCGTTGTTTACATAAACAGTGACGTCACAAGTAGCTCGGGAAAATGCTGTTTGAAGTGATGTAACCAGTATAGAAATTTTTAAATATTTTTTATTTCTAAGGAAAAACGTAATTAAAAAAATCCATTTTTTTGGGGGTTAATAGTATAGCACGTCCCGT